>OY770126.1:1875000-2500000 GCA_963669345.1 Gortyna flavago
GATAGATTTGTTAATTTGTTGAAATCGTGAAATAAAATAGCTCGGTCGACCGAGGAAAAGCTACATTAGTCAGATCAAAGGGAAAGTGAAAAACGCGACATAAACTGAAACAGCTCTGAGGAGACGCATTAAATCGGAAGATTTTTTTTTTGCTGGATGGATTTTTAGGGAACTACAAGAGTGCTACGAGACTCGTAGGCACCTCGTAGCAACTTTGGCGGAGCCGTGTTATGTAATTTTAACGTAAATGCTGGCAATGAAATCAGTATATAGACAAATTATCCATTACCAGTGCACAAGGTGACATTCTTTTATATAAATAGTTTACAAATAATAAAGAAAATACGATTAAGAGCGTTTACGCCGTACGGCATTTCATACAAACTTTCAAGCGATTGTTTTTCGAAATGAATGAACGGATTTTAATGAAACTTTATACGCATAAGCAGGATACAAAGGTCTAAAAAGTTAGGTGAGAACATTTTCGAAAAATTGTGTTACAGCCAAATTAGACCGATTTTTAAGTTTCCATAGAAACAGAGATTTCCATTTATCTTTTTTTAAATAAGACATTTCGAAAATGTTCTCAGCTAACTTTTTAGACCTTTGTATCCTGCTTATGCGTATGAAGTTTCATTAAAATCGGTTCATTCATTTCGAAAAACAATCGCTTGAAAGTTTGTATGAAATGCCGTACGGCGTAAACGCTCTTAAGATCCTCTACGGCAAATGCTACGAATTTACTACGCCGCTACGAGATGCCTACGAATCTCGTAGCACATATGTAGTTCAATTAATTTTCAAATTAAGGCACAAATACAACTGTATTAACTGTATTGACAGGGTTATTTATTGTTGAGTATTATTAGTTTATCGTCAGTCATCATATTATGAATAAAATTAATTAATCACGCGTCATTCAGTCGTAAGTCTGCAGTACCTACTGTTTACAATATCCTCGACCATCTGTCACGATGACTGATTATAATCTTTGTTTACCTTGCAAAGGGCTATTTATCTACTTCATTCTTCGATCAAAACAGTCTCGAAGGTCGCTGGCAAAGATTGTAGCTATCAACATCTTAATTAATAAACTGTTACGCCTGTAATCCCTGAAACATCTGGGGCACAGACACTACTACATACTTCGAAAAGGTTTTTCGATGATAATTTGTTATACTGTAGCCTTGCGTAGAGGGGCAAATAAATCGCCATTAATTGTGGAAATCTTATCATGTTATTATGAAACCGAAAATTACTTACTCGATTTTTCGGTTTCATTTTCAACTTTCTATTTAAAACTTTTACTCCTTTATTTATAAACGTTTCTTACGGTTAACATTTTTGACATTTAAACGTAACTTTAATTATCGTTTATAAATCCCATAGTATACACCAAAGCATACAAGAAGCCAATAACAACATTTAACTAACCAACTTATTACCCCTAACATGAGAAAAAGCACCGACCTTACAGTCGCAGTTCGTTTCAATATTTCTTCTGACGCATTCAACTCCGCCAACATAATATCATTCATCCACGCCATGCGCACAGCTTACGTCAATTTCAAGATCTGACAGAGATACCTAATTAAAATTACTTATAATGTGCGATCTATGACCTCTCAGAAATAGCATCCAAGGTCGGCTGCACTTCCACAGCATGGCGACTGGAGTGACGTCACACATGATAGCTATTCAGTGACATCCGGTTTATCGGATTTAGGAGATGAGCTTGGCATGTGCACGTCAGGGTTAGATTGGCACAGGAATGTTGGGATTCGAGGCGCGGAAAGATACAGAACAGTTGGAAAAGATTACTGTTGATGAAGATGTTTAAGAGGCTTAGTTCGACATCGGTGTTTTGACATTGTACATTTTGTCCAATTATGCGAACATAAATGTATAGAGCGGCTGGTTTTATTGTCTCGATTTCAGTGTTGGTCTCTTAGTAAAAGTTGTTCATTTTCATGGGTACTACTCGTTTTACCTGACACACTGTACATCTAAATCACTATTCTGGATTCTAATCGACATGTAAATTAAGATAGGCATAATAAATATAAGTCCAGTACACAAAGAACAATACTGATATTCAGATGCATCCGGGTAGACTGGAAACCGACCCCAACATAGTTGGAAAAAGGCTAGGCAGATGATGATGACAAAATAACAATATTGATAGATAAATCTTTTTTAAGAAAATGGTTCGCAAAAGCAACAAAAAAAAACCCGCCAAAACCAATAATTTCAATTCAATACCGAATATTCAACATCTGCCCAATAGATAGTGCGACATAATAAATGTATGAACTTGAAATAGCTGCGGTTATTCTTAGCGCCGCCTACGACGCAAGCGCAACTTTAAATATGTGTAAATACACTCCGAGTTACCGACTGAGTCACAACGAAAGTGTCGCCAAACAGGCTGATTGGAATCATGGCGTGGGAAATTATGAAATGCAGGTGCATCATCATCCTATTGCATTTATTCCAATTTATATGGGGTCATAAGCATCTTTTCTTCCTCCGTGCTTATTTATATGTCTGTATGGCGTTGTGTGGAAATGTCCAAGGATATTAAATTATATTATATCTACATCCGCTATCCACATTCACACTAAAAACTTTCCTCACGCCAGTTTTCAAACACTAGAATGATTCGAAGAGTTAACTAATATGTACTCGATCAAAATAGAATAGAATGCAAAAACTTGTAATTTTCATGAATTTATTTACAAGTTTCGAAAGCGAGACTAAAGGGAATTCATCATAAAAAAAATATTAAAAAAAATGTTTGAACGCGCTAATTTATGAAAGTATTGGGCGGATTTGTAAAATTATTTTTGCTAGCCCAATTCTTGAGGAGGGTTATAGGCAATTTAACATAACGCAACGAGTGCTTCAACCCATAGCAGCTGAGCAAAAAGAAAAAAGTCAGAAAGAACGATAAACGAAAACAAAGTAATAGTGCGGGAGGACAATGCTTTGCGACGCGGTGAAATTTCGGAAAACACGCGTTCGAAGTCTCGGGCAAAAGCTGATAAGTTATAAAAACTGTCAGCACAACACAAATCATTGATCACGGTGGCGATAATATAACAGACAGTTTAAATGACCACATAATTATGTCAGAAAAACAAGTTGCTTTATTTATTGTAAAACATTTTTGTTGGGTTTCTTTTCTTCATAGTAGAAATTTAATGTAAAGACCTACACGACCTTAGTCAAACAGGCGTCCTTATAACAGAAAATATTCAAATTAGTTCAAGAAAAAGCTTAAATAGAAAAACTGATCGAACCAAGAATGAAATGAAAAGATCAGTCACTATTGAAAAATAGGATAAAGCACTTCAAGAAAACGAGCTAAAGACTTTTATAACTGAAAGTATATTAAAGCCAATATTAAAATGTCACTAGGAAGGTTATACGTCCATCTTTTCTAGAGCGCAAACAAACAAGAGAAGAATATTATAGATGACAGTTAAAAGAGTATTTATTATTTTTTAAAGAAGTATCTATAACATATCGATTATTCCAGAATCGACTAGATTGATTTTTGTAAATAAAGTAAATAAAATAAATTAACACGCCCTCTCAAAAATTAATCTACCAATTGTACAAATAAAATAAATCAAAGTAAATAACCTAATTGACTGGAACATATTCACTTCCTAGTGTTTGCTGGGAAATACATCTGATGGTCCAACATTTGTTGCTAAGGATTAAGGGAAACCCAGAAAACCTTAATCAGACCATTACTTAATAATAATTAAATTAATGAAAACAAAAAAAAACGATCAGTCTTATTCTAAGCCCATCTTGCTTCTCATCTCTTGAAAAGTGATAGCAGGTAATGGCTTAGTCAAAACATCTGCTAACTGCTGACCTGTTGGAATGTAATTTAATTTTATCACATTTTTCTCAATCTGTTCTCTAGAAAAATGATACTTTATATCAATATGTTTTGTACGTTTATGATTGGTTGGATTATTTGCAATGCTTATACAGCCATTGTTATCCTCATAGATTATGATAGGTTTATCAATATCAATCTTAATACTAGCTGCTAGTGATTTAAGCCATAATGCCTCCCTAACAGCTTCATATAATGCCATATATTCCGCCTCTGATGAAGAGGCAGCAACTGACATTTGTTTCTTTGTACTCCAGGTTATAGAACAGTGCTCGAAAAGCTTAAATAAATACCCAGTTGTACTTTTCCTATCGTTTGAATCACTGCCACCCCAATCTGAATCTACGTAACCACATAGAATATTATTGTAGGCACATCTTTTATAACTTAATTTTAAATCAACAGTACCTTTCAAGTACCTAAGCACTCTCTTAAGACATTGCCAGAGTTCTTTATTATTTTTGTTCGTATACCTACTCAGTATATTAACGCTAATACTTAAATCTGGACGAGTGCATAACATGACATACATTAAACATCCTACAATGTTTCGACATGGAGCATTGTATTTTTCTTCAGAGTTTAATGCGTCATAATTAAGTTTACTTTCAATGGGTGTTTTGACAGGTTTACAATCGTGCATATTAAATTTATTTAATATCGTGTTTATGTATGCACTTTGATCTAATGTTATCTCATTTGCATGCCTTGTAATTTTTATACCAAGAAATAATTTTATCTCTTTTAAATCAGTCATTTTAAATTTACTCATTATATACCTTTTAAAATTATTCATTGTTTCAATATCAGCGCATGCTATAACTAAATCATCTACATATAGAACTACATAAATATTTTTAAGTACATTTCCATTGTCTAGCAAATATATACACCTATCGACTGAAGAACTTTGAAAACCTTCTTCTTTAAGAGATCGTTCGAAAACTTCAAACCAACACCTAGCTGCCTGTTTCAGCCCGTAAAGTGCTTTATTTAATTTACACACATAATTGTTTGGACAAGAGATACCCTCAGGGACTTTCATATAAATATCCTCCTTTAATTCGCCATTTAAGAAGGCGGTTTTGACATCCATATGATGAACTAGCAAATTAAATTGATTCGCAAAGCAAAGTATAAATCTGAAACTAGCTATTCTTGCTACAGGTGCGAAAGTTTCATTATAGTCCATGAGGTATTCTTGACTGAAACCCCTTGCAACAAGTCGTGCTTTGTATCTTATAGGTTTTCCAAATTCATCATTTTTTATAGTGAATATCCATTTACAATCGACAATGTTTTTATTTTCAGGTCTTGGTACGAAAGTCCAAGTATTATTTAACTTTAGAGAATTTATTTCGTCCTTAATTGCGCTTTCCCACTGAGATCTATCGTCTCGAGTTTTGATCTCTTCTAATGAATTTGGTATTTTACATAGAATAGACTGAGCACACAAAATGTAATCCTCATCATCGTCTTCATTATACGAAATAGTTGGACGATTTTTGAGCCTATTGCTTCTTCTAACCTCAGAATTATTATCTGTGTTATCAGAAAGTATTTGCTCAGATTCAATTGAATTATCATGGTTTAATTTGCGAATTTTAGTAGGACACTCGTGCCTATCAGATTTATCTGATATTAAACTGTCAGAGTTATAAGACTTTACCGGCACTGACTTAGATATTACATCATCAGTTTTGCCGTGAGAATTTTTAGTATTCCCTTCAGACTTGAGGTCTGGCCTGGATTGAAGAAAACCAGTCTCATCAACAATAACATCCCTGACTACTACGTATTTTTCGCATTCTGGGTTCCAAACTTTATAGCCGTTTGGTTCATAACCCACTAGTATCCCTTTCCATGATTTTTCATCAAACTTGGTCTTACTGATTTTATTATGAACGTAAACAGTTGAACCAAATACTTTCAAAAATTTAATTTGAGGTTTTTTATCATGCCACATTTCGAATGGTGTTTTTGAAATTTTCAAAGCTTTAGTTGGGGTCAAATTAATTAAATAAACAGCAGTCAATACTGCATCGCCCCAAAACGCTTTGTCTAATTGAGCACCGCTTATCATGGAACGAGCTTTTTCAGTAATGGTTCTAACCATACGTTCAGAAACCCCATTCAACTGTGGTGTTCTTGGAACGGTTAAATGATAAGATATCCCTCTCTCTACACAATAACTTTTCATTTCAGTCGATAGATATTCGCCACCATTATCGCAGTATAAGTTGACCAATTTTAAATTGAACTTAGCTTCGCTTTTAGCCACAAAATCTTTAAAAACAGCGAACACATCAGATTTATAGGTTAATAGGTACGTAACACAATAATGAGTATACTCATCAACAAAAAGTACAAAGTAGTTTTTGTTGTTGTTAGTTGGGGGAGTAATAGGTCCACAAACATCTGAGTGCACAATAAATAATGGCCGTTTAACATGACTTTTATCTTTAACCTGATTGAATGGAAGTCGACTATGTTTCCCATTTATACAGGCCTCACACAACTCATCATCTGGCATTACAGTTTCAATTTGGCTGGTGTCATCAACCATTTCATTATTTTTAATTTCAATGAATTTATTTTTACTAATATGACCAAAGCGTTGATGCCATAATTTGTACATATTTTTATTACTGCATACTTGAGAAAAAGATTGACACTTATTTACAGATGTCATTAAGTCTACAGCAATTAAATTATTTTTTAACATACCTTGCATAATGGTTTTATTATCCTTACGTATTTGGGCTCCTTGCTGGTCGAAAATGATTGTCAACCCAGCACGTTGCATTTTTGATACAGAAAGCAGGTTGTATGGTACCTCAGCACAGAAGAGCACGTCCTCTAAAACTCCTTGAACGCCCATGTTGCTGGTCACATACATAATTCCCTTTTTGGTCGCTGAAATATATTCACCATTTTTAGCAATAGAAATTTTTAATGGCGTTTGTAAAACGGTGTGACTAATGAAAAGATCTTCTCGGTTTATAATATGGTCCGATGCTCCAGAATCCAACAGGAAAGTAACTTTGCTTCCATCATTATCCGCTTGATAGTCTCCCATCATAAAAGCAAATCCAGAAAAATTGCTTGACGTGGATGGTCGTCCACTGATCTCAACTGCCTGAACAGTCCTTGTCCTTTCCGTATTTTTTTGCTGCTGCTGTTGTTGAGCTCTTTTGAAGTAGAAGCAGTCGCTTTTCACATGCCCCTTGCGGCCACAGTGATGACACTTCAAGAACTGATACTTCTTCTTCTGCTTGTTATCCTTCTGGTTGTAGCTATTATTCCCTTTATTATTTTGAGAATGATCGAATTTTCTTTTCCGAAATTCCTGTCCAATTTTCCGCTCAACTTGCAAAACTTTGACACTGGTATCACTGGACTCATTTTTCAACTTGACTTCATGATCCAAAAGCCTTGTTTTAACAAATGCTAGCGTTAAATTATCCTCCGATAAAGTTTCGATCGCAGTTATCACGCCATCATAAGTTGCGGGTAGGGTGAGCAACAAATGAGCTACCTTATCAGTCTCTTCCAACTTCGCTCCGGCGGCTAACAATTCGGTGATCAAATCATCAAAAATCGTAAAATGTTTTATAAGTATGACGTCACCTTGCAGTTTTAAAGACAACAATTTTTTTCGTAAAGCCAATTGAGTAGCAATACTTTTCCGTTCATACAAAACATCCAAACTTTTCAAAATTTCTCTCGCCGTACTGTCTTCTTTCGCAAAACCGAGGTAGGAATCCGATAAATACTCGACGATAACACTTTTTGCTATCCGGTTATTTTTCTCCCACAAGTTGCATCCAATTATCGGGTCTTCGTCAATAACTTTTATCAGATCCAGTTCACTTAACAATGCCCGTATTCTGAACTTCCAGACACTGTATTTTTCTCCATCGAATGGCTTGATATTTCTTTTGATTTTTAAATTATCCATTTTTAAAATTTCGCAACGGACTTATTTTTATACACTTATATTGCAGTAAAAACGTAACCTGGGCCCATAACCTATTGAAAACTAGGATAAAGCACTTCAAGAAAACGAGCTAAAGACTTTTATAACTGAAAGTATATTAAAGCCAATATTAAAATGTCACTAGGAAGGTTATACGTCCATCTTTTCTAGAGTCACAAAGGACTATAAAATAAAAACGTATCAAAGGATAACTGGTTTGATAAGTTTGGCCCTTTGTACACACACGTTTTTCTTGCCGTGAAAAACAACGGTTTATTCGCCATGTTTAACCATGGTCGTCAGTGTTGTATGGATTGCTATGGAAGCTTGTTCACCAACACATTTTTTCTACGGCTCGGTTTATACGCCGTATCGTAAAGAAACCGTGTCTTGTACAAAGGGCCTAAGTACTTCAATAACGTTATCAAAACAAAGACAACAGCAACGACCCTCAAGAAACAAATGAACCGGCAAAAGACAATGACGTAAACAAAGATATACTAGAAACCACGTCACTAATGTGATAACGTTCGATATATCACAATCACTCAGTGCTCAGCTCCCAGCCGGAAATGTCACACGTTGCACAGTTAATTATAAACCAAGCATCATGCTGAAAGAGCTGCGGATGAGACAAACATGCCTGATAGATCATCTCATTGCCTCATGACGACAAGGAACTTCATCATAGTAATAAGCGAGCTACAGATGTAGGTAGGTACATTCATGTTTTCCAGCGTCTGGAGTTGAATTGCTTGCAGTCGTTTCATATGCGAATACAACGAGTGCACACTTACGGTTGTATATTGATTCGCTGGGATTTTTTGGAGTTTTGACTGACAGAAGCTTCATTCGCCAAAATTTCATTGAACAATCAAGGCGCGTTCCGCAAAACTGACTAAAAAAAGTTTTCGTTGCATTCAGGAAAAAAACCGGCCAAGTACGTGTCGGACCACGCACAATGAAGGGTTCCGTAGTTGGAATGAATTTCTCCCAAGAACAAACTTAACATTGTAGTTGAAAAACATGTTCTCCCATACATTCCAACTGAAAATGTAAGTTTCTACGCACAATATTGAGAGATTTACCATGTTGTTTCAAGATCATAGACTTCTTATTAATTTTCCTGTAATCTATAGGTATAGAACTATTTTCTGTATTTTTTTCAAAATTTTAGGCTCAGTAGTTTCGGAGATAAGGGGGGGGAATGGTAAATTTCCGTCTATTGTCTTAAATAACTTTAATAAAATTTATTTTAAAATTATGAAAAAACAATATTTGAGAGACTCACGGTAAGCCCTTTCATTTGATATGTCACACGGTACAGATAGCGAAACTTTTTTTTTAATTGTCTATTTACCCCTCAAAAATAACTCCCATTTTCAAAACTTATTTATTTACGTTGCACGTCTGTGTTTGGGTCACAGAGATTCATATGTGTACCAAATTTCAACTTAATCGGTCCATAAGATTCGGAGCAAATTGGCTGTGACAGACGGACAGACAGACAGACAGACAGACACACGAGTGATCCTATAAGGGTTCCGTTTTTTCCTTTTGAGGTACGGAACCTTAAAAATAAATAAATAGGTAGGTACCTCGGAATTTCTGTACTGAAGAATCATATTAACGTACATTTCTTACATACATACATTTTCAACTGCTTCCTCTTTTACACAACAGGAAACGTCACATTATTTTAAGAGATTACCTTTGAAACTTCCTGCTTCATACACCTTCTAGACTTTACAAATTATTGTTTCACAATTTGTTTAGTCTAGTGGTACGACTATGTAGGCATGAATAAAATAAACAAGACTACGAAATTGTGTGCTCTGTGTTTTATTACAAACATAGCTCATGAATGGAAACTGAATTTTCTTCAAAAATATGCTCGTATATTGTGCCTATTTCAATTGACAATGAAAATTACCTTCCTAAAAATAAAATCTAGTGATGACCTATATTTTTCTATTATGAATCCGATAAGTACAGATATTCATAAAGATAACGACAAAATGTTTGAGTAAAGGTGCCCATGCGCAATGAGTGACAGATGGCCTATTTACAAGCACCGCATTGACCTATTTTTCTGATCATTAAACCCGGTGTGGAATGAGTAGACAAAGTCTTTGTCGATTTCAACATCACTATGGAAACAATATGACAGCCAGAGCAAACATAACTCTTCTCTGAGGAAATAAAAAAAAATGCAAAAGTGTATTCAGAAAATTGTCAGAAAAAAGAAATAAATAAAAACTATTGATTACAGATGATGTCATTCAAACGACAGTTCTAAAAGTTGATACTAAGAACGAAAGAACTGTTCGACGTCCAAATGTCAGTGTACGGCGCGCCAATCTGCTCCGCGTTCCTCTCTGTTTACTACTCCACAACTTTAGCACTACACTTGCAATCACTCTTACAGCGAAGCAATAAGACCTACAATACCTTAATTGACGACGAGAAAAAGTTGGTCAAAGAAAAGACTGCGAATTAAACTTTGCGAATGTCGAAGCTCTTATCACGAGGTAGTAAGGTCCGTTATACATTGTGGTGTACGAAGAAAGTTTGTGGGAGTAATACAGGCCCGGTAGGCCGATCTAAATGCGTCCGCGTCTTTGGCACGGCACTGGGGCAAGGACGCGAAGCGCCTATGCAGTCGGCAGATTGATTGACCGATTAATCTTAGCGAGACAAGACTGGTAAAATTAAATATTATCGATCTTATTACGTGGAGTTTCAATGTAGGACGTTTTTTTTTTCCAACGACAATTCAGATGAGAGAGAGAATTAATTTTGAACGGAAACAGCAATAAATGTATGCTAGTGTTCCCAATCGTTTGTGTACAAGATTAAATTAAAGAAATAAAAGTTTTTTGTGAGGATAGAGTAAGATGACGCTCACACATTCCTAACGAAGTAAATACAGCAGACATGATACTACAGCGTAATAGTAGATAAAATCGGTAGCATGTTGTAAGTGCAATGAAAGCTATTATGTGCACTTAGTAACAGCATGACGATGGACTGTTTATAGTGATCGATTTTTTAATTGTTCTTGATGAGAGCCAATAAATAGGTTATCGTTTATTGTGACTCTCATTTCCTTTTTTTAAATGTGAAATAGAATTCTATTATCCCTTGACCCTGACAACAGTAACTATCTATTGAAAGCTCAAAAATATGTAATTTCATCACTGACGCGAGCATCTAGTTCAGTATTATTTTCTGCAGTAACTGCTATCATTTATATTTCGTGAGTAAAAATGATTTCTTCATATATTTCAGTCAATGTTTCATCATTCGTAGGAGTAATGTGTTTATTATGAATCCTTTTAATTTCGTTGACAGCTTTGTCTTGAATGTTATGGCTCTACATTTATTACGGTGTTTTCATAGAAATTCATATATTACATTATGATGCTAGTGCAAGTTTTCATATTTCCAGCGTGTTACGAACAATACCTGAAGTAATTTTACATGTTTTACTTTGTGTTTCTTTGAGTATTTTTTATTGATTATTTTTTTGTTTTCATTAAGACATTTGTACAAAAATCCTGTGTTCGTTTTGTAGTCGTCTGTGATGAGACAATCGTTGTTATCGTTCACTTCACTTCACACACGAGATGGTAGGGAGGTGGGTATGTACACATGAGAGTCGTGTCAATAGGGTCGCTAGCGACTATTACAGGAATATTACGAAACGGTTCGATCGCCGAACTATTGGTGTCGACGCGCGCGCGTGCGTCTCTCGCCCAAACACACCCGTGACTGCTTACACTAGCAAGTATTTTGATACCGTCACTAACGTTCTGAACTTCCAATATTCTATCACGTTTGTATTGAAATCCACTTGAATCGATACTGGAATGTTTGTGCACCAATTGAAAGATAATGAGTTTAATTTTCTGTGGTATGTGAATTATGTAGCGCCATTATGGGCCTGCATAGTGTGCAATACCCGTCTGGGCGTCAAGTGCCAAGCGTTATTGACACAGCTAATGACAAATGAGTGGCGTCGAAAACTTGTGTCCATGCGTTAAAATTAATTTAAAAAATAAAAAACAATAACAGAACAATATGGAATAAATAAATAACTTTAATTTACATTATACAAATTACAGGATATGAAAGAAACAGAGCTACTTTTTGTCGATTAAGTTGAACGTCCAGCAATCTGAAATGAAGAATATACTATCATCGTATGTAGGTACTCAGACCAAGCCCGGACACGAAAAGGCGGAATGTTACGGAATCCGGATGCGCCTTGTTGTAACTCTGTACCGGCTGGCTAAATAGTAAAGAATATAGCTAGTACACGAATCTTTCTGTTATAAGTAATATGTTTTAAAAAGGGGTTTCGTCTTTAATAAATTATCTAAAGTCCGCGTGAGATAATTTCCGGAAGTCTAGGAAGGACACTACATATAGGTATTTACGCCTTATGCAGATGGTGCTGACCATACCTACCTAATCTATGTATTTTCTCACGAGATATAATTGTTATTGACAGTTGCCACGCATTTTTGTCACAATCACGGTGTTCGGTCCACCTTAAACTCCAAAAGCTGTTAACGTTTCAGGCCAACGCACTGGGTAGACCGGGATTAAGAAAAGTCTCGGCAGATTTCTGGGCGAGATTGCGAATGGCCAATCTTTCGCAAGATCTCGAGCACTTCACGCACGTCGTTGCTAATATCGACTCGAGATTGCGATCCCTAATCGGGATCACTCCGCGCATACGTTGGCTAACTGAGCACGTACCTTGTTACATTAGCCACGTCATAGCACATGCTTGTAACCTGTAGTCGTTAGAAACTAAAACTATCACTATTGCCGTAATCGGCATGGGATACAAATATGTATTATTATTACGTGCCTCATCGGGCGTGCGATGCAGACAGCGCCGCACGACGTCGAGCCCGTCCAGGCGCACGGCCAGCACGCCGCACACGTAGTCGGGCCCGCGCGCCGCGCGCATCGGGATCACCTCCGTGTAGCCCGGGCTGCCCGCGCTGTACGCCAGCAGGTCGCCCAGGTACAGGTACGCGTATCTGACCGAACAATAAAGGGCAGTTACCGTTTGGTTTGGTTATTGGGCGTATTTCCTTTATTGCACGCTATTATAAAAGCGAATGTAAAAACAGGAAAAAATTTGCTAAACAAATTGAATAGGCAACTTAAATTATTTGTATATTCAAATCACAACTGTCATTCTTTGACACTTGTATTCAATAGCTAATAAAAATATAACACGTAAAATTGACGTAAGGTATCAACTACACTTAACAATTAATTTCCCTGACTTTACATCCCAGACGAACGAGATAAGATTAGTTTTATTTGATTTTATTGTGACGCACATCTCGGGCTTCTCGGAAGAGCTTCCGAGAAGCGCGAGTTTATGAGCGCACAAAAAGTTACGTCCCAAAATATTTTACATCATGTATCATTTAAAAAATATGTATGTCACGATGACGTCGATTCACAAAATTCATAATCAGCTTACAAAATGACATAATATCTACACCAAAACTAAGCTTGCTCACCCAATATCCTCACAGCTTTCAATACCGAGTGGGTCGTCTGCCGGCTCGCTGATGACAGAGAAGATGATGCAGTCTTTCTCATTTTCTATCACTGGACTGCCGGCGCGGCACCGTGCCATGTGGGCTAGCTTTAGAAGATCCGAATTCGAAAGCTCGAAAACTAGAAAATGTTTTATTTTTAAGTTATTGGCAAACGGACGGTCCATTTTATACCCTCGGGTCTTTCGGCGCTTGAATTACGTTGAAAGGGCGCAGTTGGTAAAAATCTGTGCAAAAGTTTTAATTTAGTGTGATACTTACCTTTCTTAAAGTTGAAATAGCATTTGTCCACATAATGTTTGGGCTTGGGCAAGCTGACCGGGGTCTCCAACTCAGCCCCGCTTCTCCCCAGGAAGGTATACGCGACGTACACCCGCTGAACATGCGGGTCTAGCATCGCTTCACACTCCTCGTTCAAAGCTAACCAGAGAACTGTGATCTCCAACTTTGGAATTTTTCGTTTTTGATTTTCGTTTTGAGATGGCTCTTCAGAAGCGTCCTGAGGATATAGATAGCGTGTTAGTTAAGACGTGTATAACTCACGCCTCTTTCCCATGGGGTAGGCAGAAACTACAGCTCGCCACCTGCTACGATCCTTACATACTCCTTGTGCCTCGTTTACGTTTATACATCTGGTCATACACGCACGCCCGGTTGCGAGTACTACTTATCTAAACTTTCTGAAGCACATCGCTAATAAGGTCACTACATGTCCTCCAAGGGCGTCCCCTCCCGGCGTTTCCACCCACATCTGCCTTGTAAATACCAATAACATTGGTTGAAACTTACATCGTGTCTCTCATCTCGTCTCTGGGTCTATGTTTGCATGTTGTACTCACCCCCGACGATTCAATTTCTGCATCAGTATATTTTGGCATTATTGTGACCTTCTTAGACTGCTCTGCCTTATTTGTGTCTAAAATGAAAGAGAAAATGAAAACGTTGCTAATTGTAGGTTCGGTACTTCATTCTGCTAAGCAGATCAGAGCTTCACCAATATATCTAGCCATCCGCTAATAAATACATAGAATACTCTTCATCATAAAAATTACAGATATAAATGTTACACAGGGTCACAAAGGTTGCAGACAACATTGGATAATTTGTTTTTCTCTGATTGTTCATTATTGCATATTTACTAGACATGGGCCATCATGCTAGGCATGAGCCTACCATAGCATAATCATTGGCAGGGCAGATGTGGTGCAGTTTATAGTCGGTGCGCAAAAGGTGCAAAACTGCATGACATTTCGCATATCACTTAAATTTTTCGCCTAATACTGACGAACACACGTGCCAAGCCGGCTTGCCGTACACGTGGTTGGTATCCATCGTTTTCCAGCGAATCTGGCCAGTATAGCCATCTTAGAATTTCTTACAAAAGTATTTCATAAACAACAAGTGGTACGTCACCTGTAATCTTGTTAATATTTTCATACTTCATAAATTTTTCCATGGCAGTGCTCTGGTTGTTTTCTGAGTTTCTCAGCGGGCCATCACCAGTCCTGCCTATTCCATTCAAGTGTCATCATCTGTCTAACTTTTCTTAACTGTGTTAGGGTCAGCTGCAAGTCTAACCGGGCTGCTGGACAACCTGCTGGGCTGCCAGGCTGTATTTTACATGGAGCGACTGCTTATCTGACCTCCACAAATCAGAAACTGGCTAATACGATACTCCTCGGTATGACTGGTTGTCAAAACAGGGTATATAACATAAATTCATTGTACGGAACCCCTGTCCACGCGAGCTCAACTTGCACTCGTCCGGTTTTTTCTACCCAGGTCTGGGGAACCCGGGTAACACGACGTTCAGGGGCAAAATGTCCAATTCTCAAAATGTCCAACGGTGTCAAAATGTCCAAATGGGTATTGGACATTATGACCATAGGACATTTTGAGAATTAGACATTTCGACAATTGGACATTTTGGGTATTTGGACATTTTGACACCGTTGGAAATTTTGAGAATTCGACATTTTGCCCCTGAACGTAACACGACACCCCTTGGTAGGAGTGGTTGTCGGACTTCCAAGCTTCTGACTACCCGTAAAGCTTGTCAAAAATCTACGAATGATAGCCGAGACCAACGGCGTATTGTGCTTTCGATACTA
Source organism: Gortyna flavago (assembly GCA_963669345.1). Lineage (NCBI taxonomy): Eukaryota > Metazoa > Arthropoda > Insecta > Lepidoptera > Noctuidae > Gortyna > Gortyna flavago. The sequence continues at coordinate 1,890,598 of OY770126.1, forward strand.
TGAAAGGATAGCCACCCATCCACGGACCTTTCCATACCTTAAACTTCGCTCGACCTGTGCGGCTGCTATTACTTAACCACGGGACCCTTGTTTCATTCAAGTGTACCTTATTAAGTACTTAATATTTTTCAGTCGGCTTCCAGGTATGGCCCCATATTAAAAATACATTGCAATGATGGGTAGAATGTAACTCTCCGCTCATTGATGGGGATTTAAAAACTTTCTGTTACACCCAGTAAGCCGCAAATTTATAAAAAAAAAAAAAACTGCTCTAAATTATTTCAACATTCCATTGAATGTTGCAGCGTTGGTGGCAACGTGTTCATGTTACGTATTCATTGTAAACAAAAGAACACACCCAAACATAATGTTGTATAAACATTGTTTTTAACAAATGCTGCGGTCTTTTTGTGAAATATTGCTTCAAATACGGGCCTTTAAATAGGGTAAGACACCCGATTACTAGTTACTCTGTACAACGAACATAAACATAAACTCACGCGTTCTTACCATGACGGTAAGCAGAAACTACAGAACGCCACCTGCCAAGATTCTTACATACTCTTTTTGCCCCGTTTACGTTCATACATCTGTACGCCAATTCTCATAATTTAAAACGTTCAAAATCTAGTCGCAGTCTCATCTCAGCGACAAACAAATGTCAAAAACTTGTCAAAATGTACTGAAATTTGAGGTATTTTTGACAGATTGAGACTGAGATCAGACTGTGAACGTTCTTAAAATTACCAGAATTGCCCCTCTGGTCATACACGCACGCCGATTGCGAGTACTACTCTGAACAACTAAAGCAAAAAAAAAAATTGGCAGATGCTGGTTAAAAAAATTACGCGTTCAGCACCGTACGCTTCACAAAAGTGCAACATCTTAAAAAAATAAAGTATAAACGAAATCTAGTGTGAGACAGAGTGAGATGTTTTTCTTCCCTCCCGTGTAAAGAAATCTGCCCAAACGTGACGCGTCCTTGAAATTTCACTCTCCATTCTCGTCCAATTATCGAATCACTGCCTAATAAGTTTCACTTTAATATTTTTTTTTGAAGAGTATTAATTTTCTGGAAAATCTTTCCAATGTACTATAAAATGTCATTTATTAAATATTCTTACATGAAATATTATGTTATGATGATTCATGACGCAGGGTATCGTATTAAATAGTAATTCGTTATGGAGGTCAGATAGGCAGTCGTTTCATGGAAAATACTGGTTTTTGACCTGCATCCTCGGAAACCGGTAGACTGGAAACCGACCCCAACATAGTTGCGAAAAGGCAAGGCAGAGCGATCGATCGAAGATTCTTGACGCAAGCATCTCAGAACAATAATCAAGATATTTTAGTCACGGTATTATGATATTAGAAAACTCACTAGCTTTCCTTAGTTTTTCAAGAAAAGAGCGCTGGTCTCCGCCATGTGTTTGCTGCAGGAATACACAAATCATTAATAACTAATATAATTTCTAAGTTGATAAGTTAACGCTTAAATGAAAATTTACTCACTGTAAATCGACTGCCCCGTTTTTGTAACCGAGACAAAACGCTTCTCTAAAAAAATATAGAATAAAATTGTATTTTATTTTGAATCCATACTAATATTATAAATGTGAAAGTGTCTAAAATATATAGATCTATTAAACGTGTCTAAAATATATAGATCGATTAAAAGTTTGAGTTGACTAGTAGAACCTAAAACATTTGTTAACATTTTATAAAATGAAAAAGAAAATCAACTTTTAATCGTAAAAATGTAAATTTCTCACTTTCGATTAAAAAAAATTGTATCTTGCACTATTGTTAGGAAGATATTATTTTGTTTTATACATGAAAGGGTATTTCAATATAGACCCACCGCAAAAAAAATTACCATAAAAAGAGCTTGTTGAGAAAAAGTTATAAATTTTTAAAGATGTCCCCGAAGAATTTCCCCAAAAATTAAACAAAAATATTCATATCTCCTAAACTATCAAAAATCGCGGAACATACGTGGGGTATTTACGGATACCCCTACGTATGAAGAATCTTTTTTTATTTTATTGACGTCACTATTTGGACCACCTGTATATCTTATACATACGCTTGTAAACACAACCACACATACTATAGTACACAGCATACGAGTCGTAACGGTCAAAAGGTTACACTTTCTCGGTCTAGCTAAAGCTTCGCCAAGTGTGCATCGAATATAACGTGTATTACTTTTCATAGTGTAAAATGTAATGTAAGTACTTACTAAGGAGCCATAACTGCTCTGTGCTTGCGAAAATTGCTGTTAACAACCAAAAATATTCATTAAATTCTGCTGTATAATAATTTTGATACAAAAGTTGATTATTAAGTAGAAATACAAATTGAAAATAATTTATTATCCACGTTATACAGTAAGCAGGTTTACAGGTTAACACCAAGTTGAGACGACATGAGGAGCTTAAAATATACTTATATATAGTTCATTTTTTAATCCCAGATACTAATCTGAAGGCTTTTGTGTTTGCGTTTTTTTAGTATAAGGTTTGACATTACAGCTGTCTTATTAGTATCTGGGTTTAAAAAACGAACTTTAGCTAGGTTACAAAGTATTATTTACCAGTGAGCCCCAAACTAGACAGTCTGTATCTTGGGGCTCGCGGTACGAATTCCAAAGAGGTGACAGTAGAGGTGATTGCAGGTGTTGAATTGTATATTTAGTATGTTTTGTGGTGTGTGTGTGTGTGCGTATTTGTACTGCTTATATTTTTAAATTTAAACCTTATGTCAGTGAGATAAGAGCCACAAGTCACTTAAATTGCTAAAACAAACAGTTTGAAAAAAAAAAAAAAAACAACTTACATCATCTGATTTATTTTGCCCAGTCCTAGAATCCGTTATTCGATTGCTTCCCTGCAAAATAATAATTACTTAATTACTGACGAACCGCCCATGCTTGGCACGGGTGCAATCTACTGGGTGGAATCTTGGGTTTTTGACTTGTCACCTCATGTGACAAGTCAAAAACCAAGATTCCTGTGCTACAGACCGTTCGTAGTTATTTTATCTCTGACAGCGGCAAACTAACAGCAACCTTATAGTAACGAGAATAACGCTCACAATGATTATGACAGATTTCTCAGTGACAGCAACCCAAAATCAACTTTATTACAATGAGAGTAAAGATCACTGTGGATTGGACAGTGATGCTAAATCAGAGGTAAAATAAATGTGAAAGGACTGACTGCATAACTATGTTAATATGGCATTATAAACGTTCCGGAATAATTTCTTTAAATGATGATAAAAATCGCATCAAAATCCATAGCGTAGTTAAGAAGAATTAGCTGACAAATAGACACGACTCGAAAACGACCTTAAATTATATTATGTATAGATTTATGGATTTAAGAGTACACACTTACTTCCACCGCGTGCCTTATGTCTGCCGGTGATTTGATTTTAGGATTCTGAAACCATGAAAATATTGTCAAAACGTTGTCGTTTGTCGGCGTTCGATTTCCAGACCGGTGAAGCGCTATTGGATTTTTCCGTCAGGTATTTCTCTGTTGCAGTCCAAATTCTAAATTTTGCGCGGGAATTGCTATGATATAATTATATATAATATAAAAATGAAATGATGTTCGTTGCTAAGTGTCATTACAGAACGGCTGGACCGATTTGTTACATTTTTGGTTTCATATACGAACATTAAACCAAAAATTTGACACTTTTGAAATTTTCGGGTTTCAAACCCGAAAATGTTGCAGGGAAAATTCGGAAAAAACTTAAAGTGCATGTTTTATGGCATATCTGTCAATGATTGAAATGAATGTGAATTATTGAAATTTTAACAGGAAAAAGTCTGTCAGATCAGCTACTAAATAATGAAAAAATATCTTACCACTTCATTAATTATTAATTCGGACTGCCCTTGCTGAAATTATGAAGAGTTACAGTCAGATCTGGAGATAAGTAACTTTTTACAAAAGTATATTTGGGGGGATCCAGTTAAGTATGAGCTTTGAAATTGTGATGATGCAACATTCTTAGTGCAGAAATTGTATTGTCCGGCTCAGTAGTATTTGCGTCTACACAGGCAACAATGGCTGACGAAATAATTCAAAAATTGGTGCGTCAATACCTGCCAGAGTGGCACACTTGGAAAGAAGAAAGATTTTTTTGGTTCTAGGACAAGCAAGTTTTTGGGCAAGCGCTCCACCTTGTCCCGTGCGCCCTACACAGCTAGCGCCCTGCACCCTGCGCCACTCACCATGTCCCGCGCCGCGTCGCGTGGCGCGGCGGGCGGCGCGGGCGGCCTGCGCTCCCGCAGCGGCGGGTACTTGCTGGGCTGGGGTACACACACCGCACTAGTGTCATAACTTACTAAAGAGAGAGTATGGGGGGCGGGATTTAGGTAAAGTGGATGAATTTCAGGTTGAGTCAAGTCTTTTATGTCTTCGTCAATTGTAAATTTTTTTTCTTTATCAAGTAAAGACATAATAACTTTTGGAGCTACGGCACTGAGCAGACTATTTTATAGATATAAGTACTTGATAACAAATATTAAAATAGCATACACCTTTGACCAATGTAGAGTTGACCTGGACATGTTACAAAATATATTTTTTTTTTATTGTCCGAGTATAAGTGTCATATTTTTAATTCGGTACCTACGATATGTAAAGAAGATGGCTGAATGTCATTTTGAGGTAGATATAGAGCAAATTCTAATGCCGATTCGGTAAAACAGTGTTGTATCGTGCAACGAGCAGACAAAAAAAGCCCTAAAGGTGATGAACATATTTTGGATTTCACGATATTTACCTACGTACATACCCCCTTACTAATAAACGTATTATATCAGATGAATAGTTACACACCGATTTCTCTCATTCAGTCGTCAGTAATTTGACTTTCGAAAGAAGAAGACAAAGCGTTGTGTAGCTATACAGACGCTATACAACGTTTATTAGTAAGGGGGATAACATATATCTACGAACATGGCAACTTCGTTCCTGTGCTATACTGGCATGGAAATTGTCGACTCTCAGCGGGCGAGAAACTCGCCTCGTGTAAACGAGCCTTAACTGATCGAAGATTAAACATGTGGATACTGTCATGATGCCAAATCTTCTCGGCAATGTGATAACCGCTGACTGACATACATACCTAATACTTGTACCCTTATTTTTACAACAGCTTTCGAATGACATGTTAAATGTTTTTGAATTCATAAATATCAGCTCATAAATATCCAAATCAATGACTGCTTCGTTGGTCAAGTGCGACTGCTGAGCGTGGGGTACTGCTGGGTTCGATGCGCAGGTTGGGCAGTGTTTTTTTTTATTTATTTAACTGTTTTAATACATACACATATGAATAGACAAGAAGAAAATAACAGAAAAAATACCAAAAAAGGTGATATTTATTTAAAAAAATCCATTAGCAATTGCTCAGTCTTTATTAGTAGCCCCCGGGATCAAGATTGGTTTAAAGTTTTTGACAATAAGCTTGCCACGATGGGTTTATATATATATTGTGTATCTGACGCAACGTGGGTGTATTACAATACACCTCTGCGACATCTGTCGGCAAACACAGGCGTGATGTTGTTACTTACATCGTATGAGATTGCTTGCGAGTTGGACTCTATGCCGCGGCCGCTGCGCGCGTTGCTCCACCTATTCGAAGTACGATTGTACTCCTGAAAGTATGAAAGCAAAATAAATGTTATTTGAGACACGCACAGGAAATACAAACACACTATTATATATGTGAAAACACTAATATTATATAAATGTGAAAGTTTGTGAAGATGTTTGGATGTTTGTTACACAATCACGCAAAAACTACTGAACGGATTTCGATAAAATTCAGGATTAACACATTTGATACTTTTTATTCCGATAATCCCACGGGATCGAAACTAACGCGGGTCAAACCACGGGGCGCTGCTAGTAAAAAATAAAACATTAAAAACTAAAAGTGGGCGAGCTGTGGTGGCCCAGTGGCAACGGCCGCGCTTGGGTAATCTTCATGTTTCCGAATTAGAATGATCATACCATAGTCACAGTCACCGATAGCGACTGTGATAAATTGTCACAATTAGGTGCATGCGAGCATCTAGCGCACATGCGTGTGCGCAAATATAGTGGGGGACGCGTAATTGCGTATAGTATAAGAGATATTATAAATTAATGGTGATGAATTTTATGTTTCTTAAAATTGTTAATTAATTTAATACTGCTGAGTTGGATGAACTATTATTTGTATAATTTTTACGTTAATTTTAATAAGGGATAAATAGAAGTATAACAATAAGTAGTTTAATCGCTGTACACTCACCACACTCCCGTACGTCTGGTTCCTCCCGGTGGGCTTGAGCGGCGTGGCGGGCCCGGCGCTGCCCATGCTGAGGTCGAGCTCGTTGTAGTCGTCCAGCACCTGCGCCATCACGCGCGACGGCCGGCGCGCGGCCGACTGGGGCGCGGCGCCGGGCTGGGGGGCGGAGAAACGAACTGAATCAAGGGGGTTGAATATTTCAGCGCTCTTTGTATCTAGTATAATGTATATGGGTAGGGAACACTAAACATCGCCATGTGTGAATATAATATGTACCTACCTACATAACAAAGAGTATTCTATATAACTATATTTTTCTGTGAAAAACTTTTTTAATAAATAGAACAACCATCTTCCAAAAAAAAAAAACTACAAAGTGATATATAACTTTAATTTCGGAAGTCTGTGTCGACGACACCGACTTCCGAAATTAAAGTTATTTATCACTTTGTAGTTTTTTTTGGAAGTAGCTTAAGTATTCTTTTTATAAAAAAAAAAAAACACTTTTTAGTGAGAATGTTTGTAATTTATCTAAGTTACAATAACCTAACGTCAACTGCTGTCCAATTTACCAAATGGTGATTTTCGAGAGCAAATGCTCAAGTTACTCTAAAAAATATCCAAATCGCTATATGTTTGCCAATAAAATTTGAGGGTTTCCCGCGATTTCCATGGGATCCTCTTATCAGATTCCAACTTGTTGACAATAGGACCGCATCGAGATATACCCTTTCAAATAATAAAAAAACAAAAATTCTAATTGCTTTAATAATTGACAGAGAAATCGGTGAACATACGAAAAAAAAACATACATAAAGTCGAACATATAATCTCCTCCTCTTTGGAAGTCGGTTAAAAAAAGGCCTGAGTTGATGTGTATGTAAGTATATTCACTTGGACTTACCTGTGCGATGGCAAGGTTGATGCCGGGCAACATGTTGGCGTCGGCGCGCATCAAACACCATAGATCAATGACCCCGACCTCGTCTCCCGTGTCGAATGTATTGGCCTCACTACTCTTAGCACGCTCCTTTAGCATCCGAGGACCTGCAACCTGCACACGATACATATTATGTATATATGTTACCGACCAAACCCGATTTTTCCGATGAACTAGTTTCGCATAGGCCAAACCAGTTCTCCCTCGCTTTTGCAGCCCCTATTTCTGTGTAAAGGGTTCAAAGTAAGATAACCAAACCTAACCTCGGGATGCCCTTCGCCTATCGCCCGATCGCAACCATGCAACCCATGGTTTAGCCTAGGTGAAACTAGTTGATCCTAAAATCGGGTTTGGGCAGTAACATATACCTACAAGTACCTACCTAGTAGTATAAAGAAAAAATATTTATTCTGCACAAATAAGACGCACATAATAATATAAACATACAATACATCCAGAAATCTATACTAGCCAAATGCCTAGTACGTATTCGCCAAATAAAAATTATAAAATACCTATAACTTAAAACTACATTAATATAATTATTCGTTATAATATCAGAATCTCAGTAATTATTAAAAATTATTTATATATGTCCTTTATTTTATTGTTTTTAATTTTAAAACTTACCTTGTTTTTATTTTATTACCTAGTAACAGTTAATTTTTTTATCTTGTGGCTGTGTATCTTACTATAAATAAGCCCTTTTTAAACATCTTTTATACGTTATGGAAAGGAATAAATTAAATACAAGTAAAATGCAGCTGGCGTAATTTTGTCTCTGTCATCTTCAACCGATTGACAAAAATAAAACGATGTTTTAAATTCGTTTAGCATTAGGTAAATGTAATTAGTGATTTGTGGTCCAAGTGGGCCGAAGTAAACGTATAATACCAATGCTAGTGACATGTCAGCTCTCGTGTTGGTGTGTAGCAGAGCGTCTCTCAGCGGTAACACACAGCTCGCGAAGGGCTCCTCCTCGTGGTCCAACTCGCAGATGACGATCGGCATCTCCTCCTGGAAGGGGACTTATTATGATGCTATTTTTGCCGCCCAACAACGTCGCTGTGATTCGGTCTGAAGGGTTTGGATGCTCTCGAGTATAATACACGCACATGAGGCATCATTGATCCTTGTATCTGTAGTACCTATAACGGATAGGTACCTACTCATGACCCTTGGTGCTTTTTAGAAGACTTACCTACCATTATCCACCTAGGAATTTATGATCGTGTCTGCGGGTGATAAGTCACCATGCCACCTACGGCATCAGTGGGTTTTTTCACACCGGAAGTGTCACAGTTCAGATTTAAATATTCGCATACTTACTAGCTTTATTGTTGGAAGTCCTCTCTTCGTCTCTAAAACTCCTAAAGACAGGCAACCAGACTACCCTGTGTCACTTAAAACAAAATGCTGGGGCGAAATAAGGTACAGCGAAAATTCTAAAGGCATTCACATCCTATTTTTTTTTTTTCAAAATGTCAGTGAGTACCTACACTATAACTCTACACCCGGCCAGGTATTGTTACTTTTCCTACCTAGTTTTGCCAAACTTCTCTGATCTGACTAGTTTAACTTCCACCAACTTTAAAACCTCAAGTTGACTCACATGTTTCAAATAATGCAAGAAGTCCTCGGTGACCTTGATGTCGTATTCAGTGGAGAAGTCGAACACCACGACGCGTCCTGCGTGCATGCGTGCCATGGTCACGGCCTGGTCGTAGAACTTCCATTTTAGCACCAGATTCTTGTCGCGGGAGTTTACAACAGCCTGTATTGAGTAACTGGATAAAGCGAGGTTTTTAATGGACCTTTGAAAATGGGCGGAATTGTAAAGGCCTATTTAAACCTAAGCGGTATTCGCTACCGTCTGCGGTAGAGAAAACCGAGTGAGTATGCGGTAATATTACTGTTCACACCAAAGCGGATTTCGCTATCCTTGTGGGTAGAATACCGAGTACGAGTTTCGCTCAGGAAAGTGCACTTCTACCCACAGCAGCAGTGAATACCGTTCAGGTCGCTCTAACCGAATAACTTGACACTAAATACCTGAGCAAAACCTGCGCGGTACGTACCTTTACCCACAGCGGCAGCGAATACCGCTTAGGTTTGAATAGACCTTAATGAATGGAAATATCTACGTCGTATATTATTAATGTGTTGGTTTGGTAGTCTACTTGAAGAAATTTCTCCAAAAAGCTGTAGCGATATCGAAACCAACGGAAGGAACTTGTGTTTCTAAACTGTAATCATATCTAACCAGGCTACAATGTTCATACTGTTGCGCAACACACTATCAATCATAACCTGAAACATTTTGAACGATATTGCTAATCCATTGCTTCATATGTTCGAAAAATGTGTTTAAATATGTTCGAAAAACGCAATGAATGTTGTTGAATTGTCAAAATGAAATCCATTGCTACTGTTAGTGGGTTACTCAATAACCCCGCTGGACTCTGGCCTCCTCTGCGATCGGCAGCGGACCGTAACCCACCACGCGGCTCCAGTGTGGGCTCACACAGTCAGTCTAAAGAAAAGTACCTATCCTACCCTGTCCAGCAGTTTATTTGTTTAGGTAGTTACTAACCTTTGTACACTGACTGGACAAAAACGGGCACGGAAAGGCAAATTTTCCATCAAAAATGTATCTACCAATAAAAAAAGAAGCATAAACCTTGTCCGACAACACAACAGTTCCGATGTGCAGTGTGAACATGGACATGGGTGCGTAGGCGTCGCCGATGCCCTGCGTGGCCCGGCCGGCCCGCAGCGCGGTGCCGGGACTCGCTGCCAGCGACGACGTCTGAGACGCGCACTCTGAGCGCTAGCGGAGGACAGGGAGATTTAACGGGCTTGCGCCGAATCAGCGCGAAATTATAAAAAAATCTTGAGCAACATAAACGTAAAACAGCTCAACAATTTGCAAAAAACGTAATAATTTTTGATATTTTGTGTGTTACTTTGTCGGATCCCCATTGAGGCCCGGCCAAACCAACGTATTCAACATGCGGCGCGGTGGCGTGCACGGTCTCTCAGTTGTTCGCTATGTGAACCTGTAAGTATTTGTTCACACACCAGCGCATTCCGTGATCGAACGAATTTCAATGAACGCATAGGTACCCATTTGCGCGTCATCGCGGATGCATGTTGAGCGCGTTGGTTTGGCCGTGTCTTTAAACGCTGCAATGATAGATACAATTTATTTCATTGTCTGCATTCGCAGGGTTGCACACACATTCCTACACTAATTGATCGGGTAAAGCATAGACATAATAATACAAAACACATTATTGTTTAAAAATATTTAATTCATACTAGACTTATACACACAAATATTTCTGATAATCTAGACTGGAAATAACGATACAATACTATCAAATTAATACGATCATAATAACTTATCGACTTACTAGCTGACCCAGCAGACGTGGTTTTGCAAAAAAATAATTACGTCCTTTTCTCAGACCTACTGAATATACCTACACACAAAATTTCATAAGAATCGGTCAAGCCGTTTCGGAGGAGTTTTGTTACAAACACTGTGACACGAGAATTTTATATATTAACATGATTTCAAATAATAATAATAGCCATAATCTATTAATTGCAAAAATATTATAAACGTGGAAAGATTTATTAAATCTTTTAATAATGATTCTATCTACGAGTGCGCACAAATAATTTTTCTATCTAAGAATTAACATACATTTTCTACAAACTCCATTATTTACACTAAATACATCAAACCACATAAAGTAGAGAGCATAAAGTAAATACATAAAAAAATAACATAGGCTACGCATTCGGTTTGCGCTGCGCCTAATGTACGATTCACACTTAACGGAGCTCATTTTGAAATGCATTTAAGGCAACTGTTGTCCAATCAATAACGCACTATGATATGATAATAAATGCACGCCGACGAGTTCTTTCAAGTGTGATTACCGTTTAGCTCGGTGACTCTATAATGATATGGTCGAGCGAAAACCTTAAGAGAGATGCGCTAGGTAACCAACAGAATTTATATTTTCTTAAGTTATATAATTATGATTCTTGCATGGGTATGATACATTATTGATGATTTAAATTATTATAATTCTGTTTGTTAGGGTAGTGAATCATATTTTAATCAACATACAACCTGATATTATACAAATTGCAATAAACTTTAGAAAATTTTAATTTCGCGAGCTACCCGGCGCTTCCCCTTTAACCATACTTACCCCCTTTTTGATAAACGTTGTACAGCGTCTGTATAGTTACACAACGCTTTGTCTTCTTCTTTCGAAATTCAAATTACTGACGACTGAATGAGAGAAATCGGTGTGTAACTATTTATCTGATATAATACATTTATTAGTAAGGGGGTTATTCTCCAAATAATTGAGTAGGTTATCCTTGACGTTTTCGATTTTCATGACGATGGCACGACATGAATCATTTATCATTTAAAACGCTAATAATGAATCAAAATTTTTCTGCCAAACGATGTAACAATGTTGTGTATGTGTAAAACGTTGATCAACTTTGGACTTTATCCTATAAAACTTGTTACAGCGAATTCGTTATAACTAACCAAAGATGGCGGCGTTAGTTCCGATTTTGGCCGTACGCTACAAGTACCTTGTTGGGTTCGCTATAACGAGTTTTATGGGATAAAAAGTCTAAAGTTGATCAACGTTTTCGTAATCGGTTAGTACGCGAGAGCACGAGCTGCCTACAGCACGGCCCTGGTCGCGCGACTCACCTCAGCGGGCCGGTGCGACTGCAGCATGGACTTGCAGCGCCGCAGCTCCTCGGAGATAGCTTGCAGCGCCGCTTCCATCTGCTGCGACGGAGGTGTCTCCACCTTATGTGCTAGTGTACTGAAAATAATTGTTTTAGAAGAAATTAAGCTTTATACACACAGAGCTAAATTAGATCCCTTTTGGCCTCAGACTGCCTTTTGCAATGTGCGCGTGAACTGAGGCTCCACGAACGAGAAAGCTAGTAGTTTGCGGTGGGTGCTATCCATACTAATGTTTTATACTTCGAAAGTAAGTCTGTATGTTACATTTTCATGCCTAAAAATAAGAAAATGATAATTTCCGACATCCACGCGGGCAAAACCGCAGGCAGCAATTGATATTATTATCAAAAATATATTTTGCACTTACGGGTTTAAATACGGCCTGACTATGTCAGGTTCAGAATACTTCCGTTCTGAAACAGAGATAAAGAATTTGCATTTACAATATATTGAATACTACTACTTATACTAAACTACTATAAGGCTACGGACACGAAGTCAGCGGGCGCGATAGCGGGCGCGACGGCGGCGCGAGGAGCGGCGCGTTCCTATGCATAGATTTATATGGAACTGGCATCGCAGGCAGCGGCGCGGGGAGCGGTGCCTGCGCGACTGCATTGACGTAGTGTTGTACATTTTAATGACCGACGTTTCAAAATGATGTATCAAAAAGATCGCTGTTTAGACATTTCGTTCGCGAACAAAGACACTGACTTCTCATAACACAACACTAGGCCGCTCTAGCGCCGCGCGGCCTGCCCGCTGGCTTCGACACCGGCTCTGCGCCCCCCACAATCGCTGACATCGAGACCGAGGCCTAACTGGTAATAATTACGATAGAAGCATGTATGAAAATGCAGTCAGGCAAAAGTGCTGATCTGTTCAGTTGCAAATATTGTACCACAACCAGCCTCTACTGTTCCCACTGCTGGGACACAGGCCTCCTCTCTTCCAGATAGAGTGGACTTATAATCCACCACGCGGGCCCAGTGCGGGTTGTTAGATGTCACACGTCTTCGAATTTTTGGTTCTAGGACATGCCGATTTTCTCACGACGTTTTCCTTCACCGTTTTGAGAACAGTGTTGGCACGACCTACAACTCGTAACACGGGGCCTTTACCAATGGGCTAATATTGTACATATTGTACCGAACACTTAGAAATATATGAATCGACATGAACCTACACCTAGCACAGCTGCATCTCCTTTAGTTGGAGAGTGAATTTAAGTAATGTGCAGCCCACAATATTAGTATTAACACATTCGCTGCCACGCGGTCAAATGGTGACCGCGAACAATAGATTTTCTATTGTGTCTGTTGTCTGGTAGTCAACGTGAAAACATGGTGTGTGTGTGTGTGTGTGTGTGTGTGAGTGAGTGCGTTGTGTTAACTATAAATTATCTGAGATTCTGAATTCAAATCTAAACCGGATGATTTTTTCTATCGTTTTGAATTTTTTTACAGGGTGTTCTACCCATGAATATGAACAACATTCATTATAGGACCAAATCTGAAATCACGAAAAAAAAAACTTCTGTTTCATACATTTTAGTCTAGTAGGCATTGAACTTTTGTATTAAACAGCAGATTTTTTTTTCGTGATTTCAGAGTTGGTCCCATAGTGAAAGTTGTTCATATTCATGGGTAGAACACCCTGTAAAAATAAAAATAAATCATCCGGTATAAATAAAACAAAATCGGGTTAGTTACACCATTTATAATTGCAAGTTATACCAAGGAGGTGACTTACTGCTGACGGTAGCGGGCATCTCGCCCTCGCTCAGGAAGGAGGGCGGAGGCGAGTAGTACGAGTGCGTGGTCGTGAAGGTAGTCGTCTTGTCCTCTCCCGGGGACGACGGCCGCGACTTGAACGTACTTTTTTCTGTAACATATGACAACTTTACGCCTGCAATTCCCGAAGGGTTAGGTTAATTACATGCTGAAGTACCTCGCGATTGCGGATTGCGGATTGACCTCGACGTCACCTCCATGTAAAACAAATGCATGCTAATAGAAACATCGCTTAACATTTCGGGGTATAATACGTATATGGTAAAACTCTAGTAAGAACAACAAACAAAATTATCAGTGCAGTAAACGAATTTTTGGGATGCGTGAAGAAGCCTCCTCGTGTAGCGCAGTTAGTTCCGCCAGTTACTCAACTGAACGCTCTCGTTCGGCGCATCCTGGACAGTCACACCAACACCTTACCTGACTGCCAACTCTTCCCTTGCGGTGGTAAGGCTAACACCCGCCTGGTTAGCGACCACCTCCCACCGCAGTCCGGCGTCAAGCAGCGTGCTGTGTTTCGTCGATGCGTGGGAGTTCCAGTGCCTTAGGCATCTTCTGGGCACGCTCGTTCCATCATAGACCTCATCCATCGCTTTCCATCAGGCGTAACCGAGGTTCAGAGAGGGACTATTCAGTAATAAAAATAAAAGTAAGTATAGGGTGCACTTACTTTCCTTCTCCATAGGCAGGTCTGAGAGGTCAGACATCTCAAGCTCGGTGTTATCAGGCGAGGTCGACTTCGAGTTCAACGTGTATGTTCCAGCGTTCGAAGTCAAAAGTGCACGGCGCTGTCTCGGAGACTTCACCTCTTCTTTGTCGTGTGCTTGAATGCCTGAGAAATGAGAAATTGATTGGAAAAGGCAACTCAGGGAAATGAAAGGGGTGTGGTGACGTGATGCTTGAGCTGAGTGATTCGTCAACTTGTGACAACTATCACCCCTCCCACACCGTGCAGCTACCTCAGGCAATGTCTCAGTTAAGCGGTCAGCCTATAGATGTTTTATTACGTTTTGGTAATGTTATTGTAGTACCTATGTGCCACTTTCGGATTCGACAAGGTTTTCGACGTCAGTGTGATGATAGTTCGTATGTAGTGATGTAGATCCACAAAGCAAACTTGGAGTAGTTTTGCTAAAACGTCACAATAACGCGCAAGGTCATTCCTATTCATAGTTGAATCTTATGTATGGTCTCACTTTTTTTCCTGGGCTTATCGCTGCAGTAGCCGTCCTGCTGGGCGGCACAGTTGCAGCCGGGCTGCGCGGGCGCAGACAGCGCGCGGTAGCACAGCGTGCCGCTGCGACGCCGGTACAGCGACACTTCGCGCTGCCGACACGACTCTGAGTGACAGAGCCATGCTGTACAATTCAACATTCATTCAATTTGGCTGAAAATAGGTACTGTTTGAAATCAAATATGGCTTGTTTCAAAACGCTCGCCCTTCAGCATC
This sequence comes from Gortyna flavago, assembly GCA_963669345.1. Classification (NCBI taxonomy): domain Eukaryota; kingdom Metazoa; phylum Arthropoda; class Insecta; order Lepidoptera; family Noctuidae; genus Gortyna; species Gortyna flavago. The sequence continues at coordinate 1,905,900 of OY770126.1, forward strand.
TCTTAGAGAGAATTCACCACTGAAACTGAACGCGATCAGCACATCAGAAGGCCAATTGTTGTAATTTAAAACGTTCAAAATCTAGTCGCGGTCTCATCTCGGCGACAAGCAAATTTCAAAAACTTGTCAAAAATGAAGGAAAATTAGAGGCATTTTAGACTGCAACGTTCTTAAAATGACGAGAATCGCCCTCTGGACCACGCTCAAGAGCTGTCATTGTCATCACTGTTAGGGAATATTAACACTAACAGCTCTTGACCGCGGTTTAATTAGTGACATTCGGCCTTAGCGTTCTAGCTGGCCCACAAAGGTCATCATCGGAAAGCAAATCAACTCTAACAAACTTCAGGAAAACGGTAGACGATAATTACATAGAAACTACTGCTTTCTGGCTGATAAAAACTCACCCATATTAGTCGGTACTTGACTTGACTTCTCTGCAAGCTTTGGATCTGTGCTTTGTGCCACATCTGCCTTGCATTCAACATGCGTAGCTTTGCCGCGCAAATTGGTCAACGCCGACATTGTGGGCAGCATACGGTCACTAAGATGATGTGACCGATAAGTAGGTATTTTTACTTCAAGCAGCGGAGGATCCACATTATTGTCTACTCTGAAGACGATTTTCGATTGTTTTCTTTCGACATCGTCCTTGCTATCTACACTCTTATTAAGGAATGGCACGTCGGGCAAACTGAGCGGTCCGTCTCTTGCATATACCTTCGGATTTACGATCAAATCCTCTTTGTTTTCTTTTACAGACATGTCTGTCTCGTCGTGTGCCAATATTTCTTGGTCGATTTTAATAGAATCCGTGCCAAGCTGTTTCTTATCAAGAAGTGACACGTCGGGCAGATTGGCAGGCTCATCTGTCGTAGCGGTTGTTTGTTGTCCGGATATCTTCGGATTTATGATGAAGTCTTCTTTCCTTTGTTTACTGGACCTGTCTTTCGTGAAGTGACTGAATAAGTGTCTTATCTTTTCTTTTTTGTAGCTTTCTGATGGTGGTATGGGACCTGGTATTTGTAAACTATTGTGTTGATCGTGTTTCTTAGCTTGTTCCTTTTGCATCCCGGGCGCAAGTGTATTCATTCCATGGTTGGTTGCATTTTCATGTTTTAATTCACACTCTTTGTCGAAAGAACATCTGAAAAGTGCTCAAATGAGTAACAATAAGAAAATATAAAGTAACATTTTAGACAAAAGAATTTTTATCGACTAAGTAGAATTTTTATTGCGTGATATATGCTTTTTGTAAGAATTCACATAAATAATAATGTAAGAATAGTAAACACTCACGCGACACAATTCTCGCAGTCTTCCTTTTTCTTCTTCGTCTCGTCTGTCTGTTTAGGTGCTGTCGGGTGGTGAGCCACCAATGCTTCGGTCATGGGTAACTTCAACTTGCGTTGCAAAACCTCCATGACGTCATCGCGTGCTAGCTGTGGGCTGGGACCCGGAGCCGGTGGCTTTTTAGCTTGACCGAAATCTGATTCAGGTCTATTCTGGCTACCTTTACTCGCTAACCTAGGAATGCCAAATCCTAATTCTGGATTACTCGGTACACTTTCGGTGAGAGATGAGTCTTCTTTTAACTTCTTGTCCTCTCCAAATTCCGGCTGCGCTAAGATTCCTTCAGCCTCCAAGTATTTTAATTTTTCTGGGTTAAATCTAGGTCCTGAAATATCACTCGTGGCTGACTTTACAGAAATGTTTGCTGATTCCAGTTTACTACTACCAGGTATTTCAAGCTTCTTTTTTTCTTTAATCTTAAGCCTCAGGGAATCAGTCTTATTATGTTCTCGATAATCGTCAGTCATTAAATCGAAGGGGCTAAATTTCTCGGAGGAGGGTTCTTCTGATATTTTTATGGTACCATCAGCCTCCTCTATAGTCTTTGCTCGCGTATCGTCCACACTTAGAACTCGTACAGCTCCTTTAGGGTTGCCTAAGATTTCTATACTTAGTATTTTTCCCGGTTCACGCACGAGCTCGTCAGACACCTTAGTTGGGAACGGTACCTGTTTCGTGGGTTTATAATTTCCACCTCCGATAGGTTTATTATATTCGATTTGTTCTTCTGGTATTTTGGCCTGGGAATGGAATTATTCAAAGTCAGCATGAAATTTACATCCTTTGCATCAAATGTAAGTTGGGAGTCCTGTCTCACTGCTATCCAAGAATGTTCGTCTCAATTTTTGTAATGAAATCAATGGACATTAACGAATGAATAGATAAAATAACACCTATTTTGTAATAGCATTTTATTACCAGATACTTATTATTTCACTTTTCAAGATCCGTCGCCAAGGGAGCCACGAATAATAATAGATAGCCCTAAATGAATGTAGATGGCGCGATGGTTGACAAAAACTAGTCAAAAACAGTTTATTTCAGGTTAGATCTCTTTTATGCTACGTTCATAAGAGCCAAGACGTATATATTTGGTTTGCTCTGAGCAAGCGTCGAGAGCTACTTGACGTCGCATTTGGTTTGCTCTGAGCAAGCGTCGAGAGCTACTTGACGTCGCATTTGGTTTGCTCTGAGCAAGCGTCGAGAGCTACTTGACGTCGCATTTGGTTTGCTCTGAGCAAGCGTCGAGAGCTACTTGACGTCGCATTTGGTTTGCTCTGAGCAAGCGTCGAGAGCTACTTGACGTCGCATTTGGTTTGCTCTGAGCAAGCGTCGAGAGCTACTTGACGTCGCATTTGGTTTGCTCTGAGCAAGCGTCGAGAGCTACTTGACGTCGCATTTGGTTTGCTCTGAGCAAGCGTCGAGAGCTACTTGACGTCGCATTTGCATTATCCGCGGAAAAAAGACTGGCTGGTACGGCTTCTGGTAATTCACTCATCTAAAATAAACGACGGTTATCGCAGAATAAATTTAAATTATAATACAGGATTCTAGCAAAAGTTTTTGATTCTAACAGGCGATTATATTGAACGGACCTAAAAGATTGACTTGTGTACAAAGTCCGTACGTTACCCGGATCTCGAAAGCCGAGAATGGCCTCGCCTTTCAAAATTGACAGCGTTCGTGAACAAAAACATCTCGATTCACAGTTAGAGAAAATCGGCTAATTTTAGTCTCGCATACACCGTACCTCCTAACCGTCGATTACGTCTCCACGTTTACACTAGGAGACTTAATTCCTTGCACGTCGCAAATAATTTCAATCTGAAAGTATTAAACCAGTTGTTGATTGACAGTACAGTACCTTTGTTATCTCTCCGAGCAATGGCGCCGCCGCAGTAGCTACATCCCTGGTTGTGTTTGGGCTTCCTGTACTTTTACTAACTTTGCCTGGTTTAGCTTCTGACATTTCACACATCTAAAACAAACGCCGGCAATCATACATACATAAACAGGCTAGGCAGAAACCAGAACGCCACCTGCACAGCTATTCACAACCACTCGGTACCCTTCCGTACCGTATCGAACATCAATCAATGTTATCGTAGGAGTCCTCTAAGCGCTGTTCACAAGTCCAAACCGCGAAAATTTTCTCAGTTTAAATCAAATATATGACCGCTATTCTTCCGACAGCTGTTTGTTGTCGGGGGCAAGGCAAATCAGGTTACCGAGATGTGTCATTTTCGATACGATAGCCTGTCGGATGGTTGTGAATAGCTATGCTGCTACGATCAACTATAGCACGTCGATGAAAAAAAAACCGACCAAAACCGTGTCAGACCACGCATAATGAAGGGTTCCCGGGATAATTGGAATAATTTATCTCAAGAACAAACCTAACATTGTAGTTGAAAATCATGTTCTCCCATACATTGCAAGTGTGAGTTGGTCGACTGTTATTCGTAAACTTGTAAAGCCTACTTAGTTGTGATAGTTTTCCTTTTAACTTCGTACTACTATACTATATACTACTGTGAATGTTTTCATATATCCAAAAACAACCATTTAGGTGGCGGGAGACACACACTTGACTCTAACAAAAATTAGCACTTTTAATATTTCACAAACGGCTCCCTGAATCGATAAATTGTTTTCACTTTGTCGGCGTGATATCCATGCCAAATTATAGCTTTTTAGTACTAAGAGTCGGAGCTAAGCTGCGGACGGATAGACGGACATGGCGAAATTATAAGGGTTCCTTGTTGATTACGGAACCCTAAAAAGCGTAATGGCTGTTTTTATTCGAGTGCCTACCGCCGTACAATATTTAGTGAAAAAACTCGTTTTTAACCGACTTCCAAAAAGGAGGAGGTTATATGTTCGACTTTAAGTACGTTTTTTTTTTTTTTGTATGTTCACCGATTTCTCCGTCATTTGTGGATCGATTTCGAAAATTATTTTTTTGTTTGAAAGGGTATACTCCCAAGGTGGTCCCATTGTCAGCAAGTTGGAATCTGATGAGAGGATCCCATGGAAATCGAGGGAAACCCTCAACTTTTTTTGGCAAACCTATAGGGATTTGGATATTTTTTAGAGTAACTTGAAGGGTATACTCACAAGGTGGTCCCATTGTCAGCAAGTTGGAATCTGATGAGAGGATCCCATGGAAATCGAGGGAAACCCTCAAATTTTATTGGCAAACCTATAGCGATTTGGATATTTTTTAGAGTAACTTGAGCATTTGCTCTCGGAAATCATCATTTGGTAAAGTGGAGCTGATGATGAAGGCTACAGACGGCCATCGGAACTAATCAATGATAAATATTTCACGGGTTACGATTCGATTACTTTAATATGGTTGCTAAGCAATTTATGCTCGTCACAATGCGTGTGGTGGTGGAGTGGAGTTCTTCAGGTTCTTACTAGGAGAACTCCTCAAAAATTAACGTCCCAGCATCGGGAAAAGCAATATTTTGTAAAAGGTGATGAGCAGTTGACGTTAGGCTATTGTAATTTAGATAAATTACAAACTCTCTCACTAAAAAGTGAAAAATAAAAACTTTTTTACAAAAAAAAAAACAACCGACTTCCAAAAAAAACTACAAAGTGATAAATAACTTTTATTTCGGAAGTCGGTGTCAATAAACGAAAATGCAGAACCAACGACACCGACTTCCGAAATAAAAGTTATTTATCACTTTGTAGTTTTTTTTTGGAAGTCGGTTGTTTTTTTTTTGTAAAAAAGTTTTTTGTTACGTAGTTTTTATTATTTGCTGTTATAGCAGCCATAGCAGTACACACTGTACCAATTGCAATTCAAAAGGCACAGTCTTGTGACAGACGGACGGACTGCGGAGCCTGAGAGCCGTTCCACACAGTGCAGTGCGACGCCACACCGCAAAACATCTCGCCGTATTAGCGATCACACCGGTAGTGCAGCGTCGCAACATTCTTACGGCGGCGTCGCCATCGAGAAGTGTAGGCCTGCCCATCTCTACGACAGTCTGTACAAAATAACCAAGCGCGCGCCCTCCCCTCTGCCGCACAAGCTACTGTGCCGCCCGGCGCCGCCTGCGTGTGGCCGCGTCGTGTCAGGGCGTGCGTGCGGTGCCGTGGTGTGGCATACCAAACATTTTTATTTGTGCTAATTGTGTACAGACTGTCGTAGAGATGGGCAAGCCAACACTCTTTTCGTCGCCGCGACGCCACCGTAATAACGTTGCAACGCCGCCGCACTGCCCGTGATCGGTCGTGTGGAATGGCTCTTTAGTAATGGGGTCCCGTAAGCACCCTTTGAGTACGGAACCCTAAAAAAAAGTGTGAAAAAATATTGGACATCAGCAAACAAGTTACCTTTTAATAAAAGCAAGGAATTAATTACATACCTGTATTTTCATAAAGTCGACCACGTCCTGGAGTTCCAATATCTTTGTCATCAATTCTCTATTTTGTTTAATTAAAACCTGAAAATTATAACAGGATTAATTTGTGTGCGTCTGAATGGCTGGTTGTCTGTATCGGTTCGCATCAGGCTGGTGACCAAAAATTGCTACCTATTTGCTACTTTTTACTACCTATAGTCAATTAATTACTACCTAACTTTCAAACAAAATAAATGGGACTTCAAAATGACCAGCCATTCTGATAACAGGATAGCTGGTCAACTCTCCGTTTGTGTAAACTATTCAAATTCGTGTTATTATTTTTACTTGGGTAATTACTACCTGATTGCTACCCTCACATCTTTCAATGTCCACCTTGTAGCTTAAAAAGTTATGAATATTTAAAATTTTTACAGGGAATGGATTACAGTTATTGAAATAAAGCAATTTCTAATGTTCCTAAGTAAGTTTTTAGACCTTTGTATCCTGCTTATGCGTATGAAGTTTCATTAAAATCGCTTCATTCATTTCGAAAAAAAAATGGTTTGAAAGTTTGTATGAAATGCCGTACGGCGTAAACGCTCTTAAGTAATGCTAAAATAGACTTCGACGAGTTCTCAACTTCCAATTCTCAATTCAGAAACCAGAGGGGCGATTCTCGTAATTTTAAGAACGTTCACAGTCTGATATCAGTCTCAATCTGTCAAAAATACAAATTTCCCTACATTTTGACATTTGTTTGTCGCTGAGATGAGACTTCGACTAGATTTTGAACGTTTTAAATTACGAGAATTGGCCTTCAGGTGTCTTTCTCTTATCCTCACCCATAGCCAGACTTCACCCACTGCTGGGCATAGGCCTCTCCTTCCTTTTGCCAATCCCCACGCCCCTGTGCCAGCCTCATCCAGATTCTACATGCGATGGCAAGAATGTCGTCCGCTCATCTCGCCGCTGGACGACCGACATTCCGTCTTCCAGTATTTAGACGCCACTCGGGTCACTGCCTTGCTCCACCTGTCATCACCGCGCCTTGCCAGGAGTCCTTCATCAACTCCATTTGAGTACCATAATTCGTTATCCGATATCGAAAACCCTTGTACGGCTTCTTCTATCCAATTACCCTATACGTTTCTTCATTTATTTTACGTAAAATACATCAAGATAAACATGCATACCAATTCATCGGTATCCTGGTATCCAGAATCATCACCGGTTTTAGATGGTTTAGTGTCGTCCTTTTCGTTTCTTGGTGACGGCGGGGTCGTGGCCCCCCTCGGCGAGAGGAACTTGCCGTTCTGGAAAATAATTCTGTTTCACTACACTAAATGCTGGAAAAGTCATATATCTAATGCTGCCACCACGCGTGGATAGCAAGCCACAATACGACTACATGCTGAGATGTGACGTGGAGTTTCTTGCCGCTTCTTTTACAAGAAAACGATAAATTGAAACCGTGCACCTAGCTTCTGACGTTTCATAAATGCCCATGTAGGTTTAAGTGTTTTTCATTTTGAGATATAGGTACTTCTTGCACGGTTTCTTTTACCAAGAGATTTTATAACTACTCTACATAAGGCCGAGTTTTCTTTTAGTATTATATAATACTAAAAGAAAACTCACTCCTAATTATTTGCTTATTTTATTAATAAAATAATTATACTTTGGATTGAGGCGAGTCCGTTGCTCCGTCCTCATATTTCAAACAGCATTTTATGCATTTTGCATGTTCTTCCTGAAACAAAAAAACCGCTATTGAAACGACCAATTAAGATAAACAAATCGGTAGTTCTATTTACTCCTCTCCTATTGTTTAGCTCGGGATAAAAAGGAATTATACATAGATTATAAATATTTATTTATACTTCGTAACAACTTCTACATAAAAATATGAGATCTATCACTGAATGGTCTGGTAGGATCGGTAAACAAAAGTCCTCATATTCCTACAAAACCAGAAACAAGCAAATCGGGTCTCACTTATTTACACGAAGCTAATAGACCGTTTATTTAAACGTCTATAAATCGTTTATTAAACCATTTACACGATGCATGTTTGTTGCCTGTGTGACATACACTAAAATTGAAGCAAAAAATATGTTGCTTCAGCATATGGTATGTATGTAAATTTAAAAGAAGCACAGTGATCATACTTGAGATTGAGCCGCAGGCTTTAAAATACCAGACTTCACCCAGACAGGGCAACAGCATTCGACGTTTTTCTTTTTAGCCTGAAAATATATATACTTTTACAATGTGTTTGATGTGTACTGCTGGGGAGTTTGTTGCGCCACTTTTTCCCAGCTAAAGCACGCAAATGGTGAAGGGCGTTTTGGAGGACTGTCTTATGTAATTTTGACGTTCAAAAGTGCTGATTCTGAACCCAATTTGAATGAATGAATATTTTCTCTCCGTGTTTCATATCTGCGTAAATTCATCATCTGCATCTAATGCCTTAAAAGTGCGCCCTGGGTTCGATCCCCAGTAAGAGTCAAGTGTAAACTAATTGCCCATGCTTGAGTCTGGTTAGTGGATATAGGCTGGCTCCGTATTATATGGGACTGAAACATAGTTGGCCAAATATATGAGCTTTACATATCTGCTTAACGCTTCGGGGGATAGAGGCGTGACATTGTTTATGTTGTTTTAACATGTCCGGAGTGATAGCTGAGCCCGAGAGCCTTTACCCAGCAGTGTGAATAAAGCTTAAGAATAGACGTGAATAATAAGAAGAGATCATACTTTGCGTGGCGTAGACGTGTTTTTTGGGTAAGCATACCCGCGCAAATCGTATTGGGTATTCTGGAAAAAAATGGATAATTATGTTGAATTCAAAAAAAGACTCAGTTAAGTATAACGAGAAGAAAATGATGATGAATATTTAATATTCTTAAAAACTAATGTTTTCAGTAGAAGGCATCTTGTTTTCATCGAAACCATATTATATCTATTTATTAAAACTTTATATATGCACAAGTAAACATAATTATAATGAGAGCAACGGTGGCCCAGTGGTAACGGCCGTGACTTACAAGTTGCAGGTCGTAGGTTCACACCCAGACAGACGCTTTACTTTGAATAAATTATATCATCACCACTGCTCTCAAAACGGTGAAGGAAAACATCGTGAGGAAACCGGTATGTCTTAGAACCAAAAATTCGAAGACATGTGACATCCAAGAACCCGCACTGGGCCCGCGTGGCTCACTACGTGTCACAGAGAGGATGCCTGTGTCACAGCAGTGGGAACATTATAGGCTGATTATGCTAACAAAAATACTGTACAAAGATGAAGTAATAATAACAGATTCCTATAATTTACGGCACGTTATTGAATGAAGCAAAGACCCCATATCTTTGCATAGTAGACCTTCCAATATGGAAGTAGCTATCACATGTATAATTAGCTGACGACTCTGTTTCTATACATGTAGTTTGGCAATAAAAATGCTACCATCATTGGTAAGCAAAACGATTAATTTTTTGTTTATACGAAATTGGCATTAAACTGGTCATAGATAGGTACTTAGGTTCGGAAGTTAATGTGCTAGAGACGAATCTTGGGAGCAAGTAATATATTTTTTGCGCCACATATCACTTCTGGGCTGATGTCAAAATCAATTGTTAAAATGAATATTACGTATCATACTGGATTTAATGTTATTTACTTCAGCCGAAGCAGGTCTGTGCGCAGGATCACTCATTAGCAGGGCTTTGCAACCACAAGTGTCACAATTCATTTCCTGTAATGAAACAGTCGTTTTGTAAATAATTCAAGATATTTTTTTAAACATGAGATCAGAGGATGCTGCATCATCTGCCTAACCATTTCCCAACTATGATGGAGTTGGCTTTCAGTCTTACCGGCAGCTGAATACCAGTATATTACAAGGAGCGACTGCCTATCTGACCTACACAACCCAGTTACTGGGTAATAAGATACCCCTTCGTAAGACTGGTGGTCAGAAAAGGATGGTGCATAATAATGTATGTAAAAGCACAAAGACTAAAGCAAGCTCAAACATTTAAGATTTTGAGAAAACAAAACCTAATTCTGGGGGACCCCTCCTATTAAACGCATCATCTTCTTGCGTGAGCGTAAACATCAAAGATTACATTTTTAACCAGCTGAACAGTGAGCGTTAGAAAGAGAGCACATCAATACATTGCCATAACAAGCATTTTGAGGCGGCGTAGACGCAGAAACACGCTGTACGCTAAAGACATTTAAAAGAGATTCAAGCTACATGGCAGCAGATGCTGGATGGACTAGTTGATTCTTCTGTATGCATTGGTCTCGCGAAAAGTATAGTTCTACTACATTATATTATACTACACTAGCTGTTGCTTCGTCTGCGATCAAGACAAAAGGCACGCGGCGCCATCTATTATCATAATAACGTTACTGTTGTTTTCCTCGAGAACAGCAATTGTTTTCGGGATGAAAGGTACCCTGTGTTCGTTTCTGTACACCTGACAACGTATACATGCAAAATTTCAGGATGATCGGTTCAGTGGTTTAGACGTGAAAAGGTAACAAACAAAATTACTTTCGCATTTATTATATTAGTTAGAATTATTTTGATACTTTTCCCGCCACGTTATCACTTCTAGCTTGATGTCAAACTAATTTGTTAAAAAATTTAATTATCATTTATTATTACATCACCCGGAACAGGACTGTGCAACGGCACCGGATCACTTGTCAGATGGGGTTTGCAACCGCAAGTTTCACAATTCGTTTCCTGTAATGTAACATTTGTTTCCTATAATTCCCGACCGATAGGTCTAAACCTAAAACCTATCGCCCGTATTCACATTTTCTCGTAACTTTTTCCCTTTTTGCCACTCAAAAACAAGGTTATATTTTACTAAGTATTTTTTTAAGTACTAACTAGGTAGGTAATCTAGGCCCTAATCAAAAATGAGATTGCCAACGGGATGCCAATTAAGGACATATATGTACTTCATATCTAGCTATCTCCAACAGACGCATTTGATATGCCATGGCTCGCCTCCTATTGCATAGGTTTTATAATCATAACTGGCAAAACACGAGTGAATCATAACCCTCTGCTTACATAAGCCCACATGCGCATGGACATTAAACTATTGCGGTGGGATTTTATGGCGCACTGGATTTTTAACTCTCGGTGTTAAGCCGAGCGTTGAGAATCCAACAGAGCGCATCCCAGCGCGTCAAAAAAACACACTGCTAGATTTTGAACTCTCGGCGATAAGCAGTGCGTTGAAAACCCAGTGCGCGAAAAAAAAAACAGCCACAGGAAAAACGCGCCCGTGCGTACTTGGACTAACCCATCGGGAAATACAGCTAGTTTCGTAATACAAAAAAAAAAAATAATACAAAGACATACTTCAGACACTGTTTTAGCTGGACTGGACTTGCTGAATAGCTGACTGTGACTGCGGGTGACTGAGCTTGAAGAACCTTTGCTCGGATTATATTTGATTTTAACTGAAGAATTTTCCCAGTCCCTTGTTTTTGGAGGGGATACGAGGGGCAAGGTCTGAAATTATATACTTTATGAAGACTACGAAAAGTTAACAAAAATTAATGTACATACTTGTCCAGAGCTGGGCTAAGCGAAATGACAAGAATTACTCGCTGGTACCTACATATATCATAAGGCAGTTGTCCCACCGCCGCCGGCAAGGACTCGCTCCACTGGTTAGTTCGCTGAGCGACAAGAGCTATCAAAGATAATACTCGCTCAGCGATGCTCGCTTGACGGTCAGAGCTCACGCCTTCAGACCAACCAGCGATCATTAGCGAGTGGTGCGAGTAATCGCCCGTCGCACTCGGATACTCGCTAGTTCTACTCGCTACTCGTTCTTCGCCGGCGGTGGGACAACTGCCTTAACGTTTAGAAAAGATGATATTTCAAAGCATGTTAAATGAAATAAAGACGCTCCCTCACCGGAAGCATTCGCCTTTAATGTAACCCTTATGTATTAAGCTATCCTGGTGGCTTCTGTTATCTCTTTACATTTCCTAGCAGTTGACGCTTGCGCATTCTACTTCCAAAGCCCTAGCCACAGTGGAATCTTGGATTGGTACATTCCACGGCACACCACATTAAGTATGCGAGCATATTAATTCAGTTGAACTACACGGAACCAAGGTAACCGACATAGCCCGAAGAATTGCCAAATTTAAGTGGCAGTGGGCAGGGCACATTGCTCGCAGAACAGATGGCCGATGGGGCCGAAAGGTTCTGGAGGGACGCTCGCGTACTGGAAGACGTAGCGTTGGAAGGCATCCCGCAAGGTGAACACAGAACCGGTCGAAGTGGAGATGCTTGGGGGAGACCTATGTCCAGCAGTGGACGTCTTCCGGTTGAATTAATGAACGCGCATTTTGATTACCTTTCAGCCTAATCAAGTTGGTTTTCTATACAACCTATATAGTTCAGCCATCGACAAAGATGCACTAAGTACCCAAAAACAAAATGATCATACTTTAATTGGAGCCTTCTCGTTCATAACGCGAGGAGGCAGGTGAGGAGGAGGACAACCGCAATTACAATTCAGAAGACCATCATCTGGTGCTCCATTAGTTTCCTGAAGGAAGACATGAGGTTTCACCATAAGTTCATCTGTTTAACGAAATCTGGAAATTTTAAATAGTTTCCGCGAGTGGCGATACCCACAGAACTCAGAATCGCCTCGACAGCAATGTCTAGTGACGGCAGTATTATATTTCGTGGCGCCGAGATTGCGTTCAGGGCACAGCTTCTGTTATGCACCGCCTTTACAACCCTCAGTATCTTTACATCATTAGTGTGACACGCTTAGTTTATACGAAAGTGTTGACAGTGCTGCTTCTAGCAGCGAGCGCCATCTGAAGCATTTTGAAAGATATGGCTAATCCATTGCTTCATATGTTCGAAAAAATTGTCTGCTCAACAACGTAAATAACGCAATGAATGTTGTTGAACTGTTAAAATGAAAGCCATTCCTAATGTTAGTGTGTTACGCAATTACCCCGCTGGTCAAGCAGCCTCAATACCACTTTGTCGACTGACAATTTTTTTGTCACACCGTGAGGTATAATTTTATTCGTGCCGATACGAGAAAAAAAAGAACACTGGAGAATATATGCTGTTACATTTTTAATACTTAATTTTCCCAGTTCTATAGCAGAAAACGCACACGTTATGCCGCACTACAACTTTACATAAGAATGGCGTCCATGAGTGGCGATGTTTATTTAAGTCTGGTGTACCTACCTACCATGGGCATTCAATCCTTGTCTTAGTGTGCATACTCACGAGCGACACGCGTCTACGGCAGTGGCAACAGCAGCCGTCGACGTGCGTCGACGCCCGCAGTCGACAACGTGCCGCTAGTGTATTTGAGCACCGTAGTCAAAAACACGAGCGAAGGCTAGCCCGCGAAATTATAATTTTATTCTATCTATCCTGCAATTTGCAGGTCAGGTCGTATGTTAAAATATGATTCGCAACCGTAACAAATATGTATTTACAGAATTATAATGATTAAAAATATCAATACAATTCTCGATATTCAAATCGACCCTACTGAATAACCATTTCATGAGATCATTACATTTGAGGCCAACTCTAACTTAGAGAATGCTATTGTTGATTCTAATGATTATAATTCTGTAAATATTTACTTTTTACGATCGCGAATCATATTTTGATCAACATACAACCTAAAAATGACATGCAAATTGCAAAAACATAACAACATTTGAATTTCACGTGTTACCCAGGCGCTTTCGCCTTTAAGCTTGACTCCTAACAATCAACTCACTTGTATGGTTGTCAAATGTTCCTCGATGGTCTTGTTGACTTTGTCGGACATGTTGGCAGCTTTCAACCGAGTCTCTAGTTCAGCCACCTTCCTCTTTTCAATTGCTAGTTCAGCAGTGAGTTCTGCTGTAATGTAGAGGGTGCAAAATTAATAACATTATTGGTGGTAGGTTACTTTAAAAACTCCGCAGGCCACAGAGGATTTTCTCATGATATTGAAAACTATACTGTTTTTTTTTTTTGTATGTATGCGAAGCCATGAACGGCACGACCGTGGCGTCGTCGGCGTCGCCTCGTTTGCGCTTTAAGATACTAAAAATAAGGATAATATAACTGGCGAAATGTGGGTGTATTATACGTACTATCGCGGACACTCCCGCCTGACCACCACTAAGTTCATTTTTGCTTGCACTCAAAAAATAGAAGCGCTCTCTAGTAAGCGATTCACAAAAAGAGTACACGATGCGTCACTAAGCTGCGCAGTGCAGGTTGCAACTAATTGCGTTATCGCTTTCCTAATAGACGAAAACTATACGGGAGCGTGGCGATTATGTGATCAGGCGGAAAAGGCCGCGATAGTACATCTCTGTCTAACGCTTTGACAACAACAGGCGTGGTGATAATTATGTTACTACAAAATCATAATTTATGCGCTAACAGCATTCTTACAACATTTAGCTTCGCTTAATCTATATTGCGCAAGTATATCGCTGGTTCGCTTGACGGTGTTCTGCAGTTCGTGTTCGCTTGCCGAACGTTCGCTGCAGACGCGAATATTCTCTTTGCGAACCTCGGATACTTCGGTCTCCAGGCGACTGATGCGAGTTGAGTATTCTTCGTGCACATTGGAGAGTTCCTAGACAAGAAAAAACAAAGAATATTAAGACCAAAAATAATTCGAATCAACAATTCGATCTCTTAAAGTCTCAAGCCTATTGAAGAAGTTACCCATGCATGCTCTTGGATTGGATTATACAATCAAAAAGATTATGCCAGAAGATTCTTCACGTAATATTGCGTTTATAATATTGACAGGCAACACTAATTTCTTGTGAATGGCAAATAAGCCACTTTCAATAAACTATGAAACATTCTAGATGATTTAATCAATCAATCAAATCAGCCTGTCGCAGTCCACTGCTGGACATGGGCTTCTCCCAGGCTGCGCCACAGACTGTACCGGCCACCTTATAAAGTCCTTCGCTTCATCGTCACTGGTACACGTCCCACACTACGCTTGCCGAAACGCGGTCTCCATTCCAGGACTCGCCTGCTGCACCGGCCGTCGTCCTTCGACAAACATGGCCAGCGCACTGATGATTGATTGTATTCAAAATGTTTACTTATTAAAAATAGCACTTACATCTTGTAAAGTGACGACTTTAACTTTTAACTCTTCCATGAGAAATCTGCATTTATTTTCATCACATGGTTGATCTGATTTCGGGGACCTGAAATATTAGTTCAATATTTAATGATTGTTCAAAAAGCAACCCTATTCGTCTTCAACACAACAATTATTATTATGTTGTTGAAACCACAAACTCAGTGCCATAGGTACATAACAAAGTTCCAATACCACTGTAACAAAAAAATAGACTTATTGATTACAACGCGAACGGTCACTCGAAAATCAACTTAGAATACAGCAAGATAAATTATATAGGTAATTGAGAATGGCAATTAATTTGTTTGTCTTTTATTTCAGTTTTTTATTAAAACATAAGTACTTACTTCTCGAGTGGGACAGTGATTTGTGTTTGGGTGGTTTTCCTTGGTGTTCTGAAATTTATTGTATTATGATTAAAATGTAAGTATATAGAACAACAATAAAATAAATTAAATTATATAATGTCAACTCACACGCACCTATCTTCCAATTGGCTAGAGGTCGACAATTTGGTGATTTGTTCATTGTCTTGGTCTTTTGTGAGACAATTGTGCCTGTAAGGAATATTTTTTTTGCCTTTAACTCTGTTAATAATAATTTTAATTGCAGCCAGTGTTGTTCCTTTGTGTTTTGGTCATATTTCCAACTATATCTATAGATGTTTTGGTAAAATAAATTTATATTAGATATTCAAATATTTACATAATTTCAAAAGCTAACAGTCTTAAAATAATAATATGTACAAGTATATAAAAAGAGGAGGGGAAATAATCAAAGGGCATCAAAAAAATCGTCCGCATCGCTGTCAACAGGAAACGTGCCCAAAAGGCTGGCAGCATTGCCACGTTGTATGGCAATGCTAATTATTTGGCCAAAAAATTGGCCAGCCCTCTGGTCACGTGAAGAGTGGACCAACCGCTTGGCGATGTCTCGAAATACTAAGTGGGTACTCGGGCCCCATGGCCCTAGTGTTTCAACCAAAAATGGCTCAAACATATATGTTCTAAAGAGATTGGAGTATTTGCGCCGTTTGAGGTTTTCCGCACCTGCAGCAGCCGCCCCAGCACAGCTTACCGTGCTTGGAAGATGGGATGACACCAAAGGCCTACCTACCTTCCAAGGCATTATGGTCATTCCGTCATAATATCAATTAAGTTATATAATGTTAACTCACACACACCTATCTTCCCATTGGCTAGAGGTCGACAATTTGGTGACTTGTTCATTGTCTTGGTCTTTTGTGAGACAATTGTGCCTGTAAGGAATATTTTCTTTGCCTTTAACTCTGTTAACAATTATCATTATTTGCAGCCAGTGTGGTTCTTTTGTGTTTTGGTCACATTTCCAACCATATTTATAGATGTTTTGGACCAAAATTATTACTTTGTTTTGGTAAAATAAATTGTATAAGTAGGTACTATGTTTTGTAATCATGTGGCGGATACAATGTTATGGAACAGTGGACCATAAAATAATTCCATGCATTTTTTTTTAAAGATGACTGTGTACATCTTTTTGGAGCTGAATGTACGTATGTAAGTATATTTTGTGCAATATTTAAATAAAAAACAAAGTTTTTTTTTATTTTTTGTTGCTAAATGTGCCTGCTCATGACCTCGATCACGCCTGACGGAAAGCGATGGATGAGGTCTATGATGGAACAAGTGAGCCCAGAAGATGTCTGTTCACTTTTGCTTTGAAGGCTAAATGTGAGACCACACAGATGCCGGTAGAGAGTTCCACACTTTGGCTGTGCGCATAATAAAAGTGGAGAAGAAGCGCTGAGTACCTACGACTCGTCGGGATATCAACAAAGTGTGGATGATACGCTGCAGTCCGTATGGTTGTAAGGTGGTAAAAGGCGTAAAGTATTCTACTGTTTCACACGGTGTCTACTTCTCTGTCTATATAATTCTATCACAGGTATGCTGGAAAAAATTACAAGCATCACCTTTTTACGTTTTTTAATCGACGAAAACAAGGAGGAGGTTCTCAAGTTGACGAGTACGATATACGTATTTTTCTTTTTGTGTGTTTATATGTGGTGTATATGTTATGGGCCAAGTGATTAATGCGGACAGTATGAATAATGCCCAGCCATATCGGGCCAAGTGACTAATTACAATCTAAACTCACCTATTTATCACATTGCCCGGGCATTATGAATATGGCTACATGATGATCGGGCAATGTGATTAATAGGTAAACCGCACGCCGGAAACAAACACGTGACGCGCGCTAACCAATCAGAGACCGAAACGGGGCAGCGCGGGGCTGTTAGACGTAGTCGACGGAGCCCCGCTTCGCGGAGCCCCTATTTCTGTGAAAAGGGTTTAAATTAACCTAACCTAACCTAACCTCGGGGTGCCCTTCGCTCGCTCTGCTCGCTCACTTGAGCCGCCATCATCCCGTTCGAACCTAACCTGTCCGAGTAGGGGTGCCCCAAGAACATGTTTTACATCACTCTGCCCAATAGGCACTGGGCATTATTTATAATGCCCGGGCAATGTGATAAATTGATTGGTTATAATCACATTGCCCGCTCTTATTGGGCATTACTCATATTGCCCGGGCATTATGAATAATGACCGATTAATCACTTAGCCCATGACATTATACACACTGTTAAATAAAGAAATAAAAGATTACTTTTTGGGCGGCGAACCAGTGGCGGACCGGAAACGCCTGGAATTCGACGTCTGCTGCGGAGTCGTTTTCGCGAACTGTTTGGCCGAGCACAGCCGCATGTTCAGCTGCTGTATCCGCTCCGCCATGCGCTGGTTTGTTTCTTTCAGTTCTGCTATGCTGGAAATTCAAAACAATGGGCGCTTTAATAATTTACTTACGTGACGAAATTATCGTGGATGTTGCGGGTATCACGGTAACACAGGGAAGTATAATTTATGGAAATAAGTATACATATAACGTCCACGACACCGTTTATAATGTGCACCAATGTTTTAACATCAACGGTACAAACGTAGACGTCGACGTTCACAATAACGCGAGGTGCAGAATTATAAAATGGCACAATGAATAAAACAAAAAGAACCGCAATGTCTTAGAAAGATGAATTGAAAAAAAAAATGACAGTAGGAATTAAAATAAAAAGACTAAAGTAGGTACTAAGTACTACCTACTACATAGCAATGCATATGAATCAAACCTTCAAAGCATTAACAAAGTAGTGGCGCCTTAAGCTGTTAAAAGAATTACCAGAACCGTAAAAGTGTCACAAAAGGTATAAGTAAGTACTAATTTTAGAAATAAAATTATCATCCTATCATATCATACGCCTAGCGTAATTATTAGAGCAATTTTTATCTAATGTGCGTACTATTGCAGAGGTGACCCATATACAAGGGGCTCATGGCTAAGTACTAACAGCCGCACGGGTCGACCGATCGGGTTAAGCTATGCTTGCCGCGGTCGCTCCGTGGATGGGTGACCATGTTTACATACCGAGACCTCTCCATGCCACGGAAATAACGCTAAGCCATTGGTCCCGGCTGCCATTCTTGGGTGTTTGACAGTTCTTAGGAGTCATCAGCAGCCAGAAAGTCTGATAACCAGCCTTACCAATGGGTATAGTGTTACCCAGTAACTGGGTAGTGGAAGTCAGATAGGAAGCCGACGCCAACATAGTGGAGAAAAGGCTAGGCAATTTGATTGTGTACATCATATTCACATCGTAATTATTCATTAAACTCAGACTTGACTTAAAGGTCTCAGTAACCAGGTCATCAAAAAAACCACTTCAATTCCTAAAGAGAAACTCATTGGAGATCACAGTAGAGATAAACTACGATAACATGGCGCGCCCCTCCAAAATTCAAAACGTTTGAAAGTATTTGTGAAAGTATTTACAATGCACCACCAAGATTCACAACGCATGTGTGCGTAATGAGACGGCCGTCAAACAAAAACTTACAACTACATACAAACACCTTCGTAAGGATGTCACTACACACATTGAAACAGTACTTGGAGGGGCGCGCCATGTTATCGTAGTTTATCTCTACCTATGCACAATAAAATGAACAACTAGCTAACAAAGTTAAAATACTAAGAATAGTTGAAAATATTGATGAGAAATTGAAACAATTTAGGTAAAATAATAAATTTAAAAAAAGCATAAAATAAATTGTTAAAAGATACAAAAATTCATAAATAAGTTAGTCAGTTTACAAGTAAAATACTTACAAATCGTTCTGTTCATTAACAAAGGCTTTAGTACCGGTGGAGCACACTTTCATATCTTTTGAAATAATTTTGTCATGAGTGTTGGTCATCCGCTGCACCTGCGTGGACAGGAGTCGGATCTTATCTTGCTGCCCATTGATAGTCTTTTTGAGTTCCAAGTTGTTCTCCAGAAGAGTAAAGTATAGATCTTCTAATTCCCTTTTACTTAATTTTGAAGGACATATTCTGTACATTTCTGGAAATAAAAATGTCATTTTAATGAATATACAGCAAATTTTTGTAACTATATTAGTAAAATGTTATAGTTACAACCCGCAAGAGTTAACGTAACACTTCAGTTGCATGATGTAAGCATGTGGTACTGAGGTGTTGATGGGGATAGTGATAACACGCGGGGTCCAGAGGGCCCGCTCGGATCTCAAGGTAACTCTTGCGGGTTATAGTTAGTTTTTGGGTTCATCGTACAACAGTTTTAGGTGGGTAATCATTTAAAAAAATATGTATCTAGATGATGCCGGGTTGAATTAATTAGATTGCAATTTACTCTTTATTGCAACCTGCAACACAAAGTCAAAGTTAAAGATCAACAAATAAAAAGATCATGATAATATTATTTAAGTTTTATTCTCTATATCCAAAATTATCATTACTTTACTGCCTCCGTTTCTATTTTTTTGTAATTAATCTAAGTTATATTATAGACAACACTGACTGAATGATTTCTTGATTTGAAGTTTGGATTTTGGTTGGCTTAGAGATCATACTGCAGTCAAATGCTGTTAATAAAGGTCACCTTTACTGCATTATGCACCTTTGTCTACCTACGTTAGCAAGTTACTAGAAGGTTACATGCTCTGTGGTTACTAGTTTTCGCAGGTAGGTATACAATGTGGGGATGACAATACGACTATAAATGAAAACACTAACAATACTAATGCATAGGAGTATTTAGGAACCATCAAATAAATCCTAACATTCAAATTAAAAAAGTGATTTTTTCTAACATATTAAATAGCGTAAAGTGTAAACAAAAAAGAACACACTTTAAATATTGCGGCAACAGCGGGTGTTATTGACCCAACAAACATATGGCCGAAACCTGAAAAAATGGTATCGGTCAGTGTGCTGGGCACCCCTTTTTTTTGCAGGTTCGTAATAAATGTAAGATTTGTTGTAAGTAAAAACTTCCGCATGCATGGCTCTTATGTCTCAAGCATAACGTATAATATGCATTAGTTCGCATCGGGAAATCAAATTTAAGAACAAATTTGACGAAGGTTATTGAACTAGCGAGCTGGACACATGTTGTGTTTAACTGCAAATGTCTTTAACCTATCGGTGCTGGCTTGTTAACAGATACATCATGTAGAAAAAGTAAAAAATGAAAAATAATGTCCAGTGACCAAACTATTGGATTTATTTCATTGAATTTTTTTATGCAGACTGGGAACGTCATTAGGTATACGAAGTTTCATTTATAGTCGTATTGTCATCCCCACATTGTATATCGATGTTAGTAGGTAATCTAAGTAAGTACCTACATTATTAAAGATTTCCTTACCCCGATCTGATTTAGCTGAGTGACTCTTGCCCGTGATACTGTAATCATATCTTTCCATTTTCTCTTTGCTGCAACAACTCATGTTAAAAACTTACACTTGCATCTAAATCACAAACAAAAATAATTTATCCTGTATTCTTGGCTTGTTTCTGTTTATCGTAACATCGCAGGTAAAGTGATGTGTTGGCCACCCACGATTACATCTCCACACAAAAAATATTTACGCCACATAATTTTAGCCCGATAATAACATTGATAAGATTAAATAAAATTTTATTTTACTTCAATGCAAAATTCTTCACCGATAAAATGAAAAGACCGCCATAGCAACCACAGACTGACAGTGACAGGATACAAAGTACTCTTTGGTGACAGGACAGCAACTCTCGTCCAGTGTTGCTATCGTAAAAATCTAAGTTGCCGTATGTCACATGGTTTGCCCGTAGACAGAGAATAAAGATAGACATGCTCTTAAAATAATAATAATTGCGAAAGTGAGATGACTTATATGTCAAAATGTCTATGTGTGAGCAGGACACAGCATAATTTTTCTATCTCTATTTGCGTATCGGTTTTTTGTTGTTTGCCATCACAGTCATTGATGGCAAACAAATTGTGGTGTCAAAATATTTTCGTTGATTTAAACTGTGAAACGCATACTTTGTGTAATTTGTGACTTTATTGATATTCCAAAAGGTAATATTTAGTGCCTAGTGATGGTGAATTGCTGTATAAATGGCTGTAAAAGTCGTAGTGAACGAAATCAACCAAACATAACCTTTCATCGGTAAGTAGCATTTTGTACCTATTACACCAAGTAAATCTAAAAATGATTGTACTCAGGACTATTTTGTGTCAACGTTATGCAAAATTTATTGTTAATTTCTTATAAAAAGACGATAAAATACTAACTTGTTTTTTGTACTAACCGACCAAATTGTGAGGCATTTTATGTTAGGTTGTCTTCTATGTTACTTGCGTGTCATTTGTCAATAGTCGGATAATAACTTGACGGGGATACCAGCACTTAAATATTTTTACCACTGAACGTATTTAATGGGGATCCACACGCAAAGCTCAGCGCAGATGTCGCTAGCGGCGGGATGGCTGCTGTCAAATCGTATTCGCTTTGTGTACGCTTTGGTTCTTCCTATTTTTTATGTTGAAACCGGTCCGATAACGTTAATAACAACATGTATGGTACCTGGAAGGTTAAAGAATTGAAAGACGAACTAAAAAAACGAGGAGGAAGGATAACTGGCAAGAAAGCAGATCTCATTGACAGGTAGACTTATATTTTATAAAATATTTTTCATTAGTAATATGCTCTACATTTGGATATTTTTTTAGTTGTTACCTATTAATCGTTACTTGACTCATGGTAGGAAAATTTACGAGAAATGGGAGAACATTACTTTAGTGATAAATGCTATTGTTTATTTTTTAGGTTAGAAGCTTATGATCGAAATTTTAATTTCGGTAATCAAAGCCCTCAAGCTTCTGAAAGCCAAGCAATTGACGTTCCTGCTGCAGAACTTTACCACGACGTTAATAGCTCCACCATATTGCCGAAGATTACCAAACAACATATTCAAAATTATTTTGACAGGTACATAATAGAATATTATTTCTAAAGATAGAGGTAAATTTTGTTTTATACCCTCGTGCGGCCCTTATTGTTCATAATGGTTTTTGTTGCAGATTTAATAAGAATACCAGTGATGCTGTAAGATTGTATGAATCAAGATACCTTCTTGTTTTACGATCAACAACATCCGGCCAAGATACATACCTAAAAGGTAGGCTTATTCTCACTAAAACTCATTTTAAAGTTTATGTCTATGAACTAGTGTGGCCAGGTCGCTTCTTCCATGGTTTACAATGGTAGGATGGTGAAGTTTTAAATGTTGATGCATAATTTGCCTATTAAATATATCAATACTTCTTCCAGGTTATTGCAAGGCAGCCATGAAGCAGCTTCAATATGAGGTTAACATAAAATTAAGTAATGATGGAATGCCTGAAGAAGCGAGCTGTGAATGTGCCGCAGGAGAAGGAAAAGAAGCTCATTGTAAACATATAGCTGTGGTACTTCTTGCTGCTGAAAATATTGTCCGGGAAAAAGTAATACTCCTACATGAAGTTTCTACCTCACAACTGCAGACATTTCATAGGCCAGCAAAGAAATATTATGCAACACCATTGAGAGCCTCCAGATTGCCGTCCAAACGAGATATCCATAATTCTGTTTACTCTCCATACTTGAGACAAAACCCTAATTTTGATAAGGGTGCCTTTCAATGCAGGTTTCAGTCATTGATTTTAAATTACTCACAGTCGTCAATGCCTCTAAAACAATTATATCCTGCAGCTAACCAACGAGGAATATGTTTAGACCATGACTATATGGAAAAATCAGCCCTCGATGTTTTTTTAGAATCTATGAGTCTATTGAATGTGTCTGAAAACAGAATTAAAGAAATTGAAATGGAAACTAGAGGGCAAAGTTCCAATCCGAAGTGGCATGATTATAGAAGAACCCATATAACAGCCAGCATTTTTCACACTGTGTGCCATTTGAAAAGTGAAACCTTAAATAAATATTCCCATCAAATATTAAATAAAAATTCAGTCCGTACAAGAGCCATGGCACATGGGATTTTAAACGAAAAAGTAGCAATTAAAAAATACATGGAGACTTATGGTGTGGTTGTAATGGAATGTGGTTTGTTTTTGTCTCAAGACAGGCCTTATCTGTTAGCATCTCCTGATGGTTTACTGGGATCAGAAACCATTATTGAAGTTAAATGTCCATATGCTTCTAGAAATCAAGAAATTAGTCCTATAACAGTACCATATCTACAATATGGCGAAAATGGACAACTAACTTTAAAAAAAAGTTGTATATATTATTCCCAAATTCAAGGGCAGTTATATATAACAAAAAGATTATTTTGTAATTTATTGGTTTTTACCTATAAAGGTTTAAATGTTATATTTATTGAACGTGATGAACAATTCATACAGGATATGGTGACAAAACTTGATTCTTTTTATCACAACTTTTTTAAAAATGCTGTAATAAAAAAATATTTTTTTAAAGAATAAGGTTGTACAATAAAACTTATTTACTATCATAAAAAAGATTTTATTTCATAATATTTTCTCTAAAATTACAAGTCATAGCACATACAAATAAAATTCTAGAAGCTAGAGGTACATGATATGGGCTCAGTTCACATTTTAAAATCTTGTAAGTTTTAGCTAGACCTATAATACGTTCTATATGAACTCGTTTGCTTGCTAGTTTTCTATCATGTACTATTCTAACACCTGGTATTTGTGTCTTTCCTTTCAAGAACATTGGAATGTTAATTTTAATATCTTTTGGAGCAAAAATGTCCTGCACATTAAAACCTCTGTCTGCCATGATAGAATCGCCAGTGTCACACAGATTTTCAAGGTTGGATCTTTCTATAATCTGACGATCGCTGACTGAACCTCCATAACATTCTGAGACATATGATATTAAGCCACCAGGTGTAGCTCCAATCATAGCCTTCACAGTATTTTTGTGTTTGTAGCTGCTGAATGTCACCTGCTGTGCTACAGGATTCCCAGGCTTTGTAATGGGTATTTCTGTTGTGTCCACAATAATTCTTGTACTTGCAAAATCTCTTCTAAATGACTCTGGCATAAAGTATTGTACCGATTCTTTACTGGGCCAAATACTTATTAAACTCCATATTTCATACATAAAATTGATCCACGTTATAAAAATGTTAGCAACATTAGTTTGGGAAATACCAAATAAAAATGCCAACTCAAAATCTGGTAAATACCTCCTTAGCTTGATAAGTGTTATCAACAGTCGGTCACCAGCAGAAACATTAATTACTTTACTTCCCTTGTAATTTAAATTGTTACACATAGGACTTAATGTGTCTAAAACCAGCATGAATTTGTCATAGTTTTCTAGCCCAGTATAAAAATGAATAGCTTGCTGATTTGCCGTCATAGCCTCTAGTGATATGATTCCCAAAGAACTACCACATTGAATGCTAACAGAGACTGTTCTTGGACTAGTATCTTCTGGGGAGCTCTCTACAGTAGATATTTCTATTTCAGTGCTTGTAGAAGGTTCAGGAATATTTTCGTCCACAGTTGGCTGATTGAAATCAATTCTGCGTTTGCTTCTTTCCAAATACCGTAGGCTTCTTGATGTAGGTGTTGTTGACACCCGGGTGGACCATGGGAATATGCTTGGCACAGAACCCTTTTTGAGAAATCTGCATATTTGAGGATTTCCTGGAAAACAACAACAATAACATAAACACAGATATTTTACAGTTGTAGACATAAGATGGTACAAGAGATTAAGTATAAGACTTTAACTCATAATCTGTAATAAGGAGTCACACAGGATCCCTGTTCACTGGTTTATTTACATATAATAAATCCACAGGAAAATAAACTAAAATCAACACATAGTTAATAATAACTCACCTGTATAAGCTGACTCTCCTACATAATCAGATTCTTGGAAATGATTCCGGCATAACCTGCTATGCTGTGTTGCTACAAAATTTTTGCGACGTATAGCCTTTTCCCACTTCTTTTTTAGCGTTGTATCTTTGGGAAATAAATGTACACCGGGAATATTACACCCTGGTACAGCACACAAAGGCATTTAACGAGAAAATTAAAATTAACTGAATGATAGGTTATAAAATGTACTGAATTGACAGCTTTCAATGGCCATGCCGCCGATGCGCCACCTATCGTGATAAAATGGCAGTGAAGATCCTCATTTTTACTTTTTTTTTAGTTTTCTGAATGAACCATTTTTAAGAAATGAGTGGACTGAGTGTACGGGCCGAGTTAACTGGCATCCAAGTCGTCACTCCCGAATCTGCTCACGACATTTTGAAGCTAGTTGCATTCGACAGAAATTAAATAGTACTCACTTAAATCCACGTTCGATACCCACACTTTTTATCCAGGTAAAGTAAATTTATGATACATACCAATTTGTTCTACACGGGCCTGTGATAAAGCGCGTAAATCATCATCTGCCTAGCCTTTTCCCAACTATATACTACTACAACAAAAATTAACATTTCCACTATCTAATGACAATTAATTGAATGACTCGCAGTAGTAGACAGTACAATCAAAATACTCAATAAATGCCAGATTACCCACACGATGGGGGTAAAAGTCTAAGTATGGCAATATTAATTGCACCAACCTGTAGTAATGTACTTATGTCGAACTATCGCTATCTCATGCTGCATACGCTGAGGACTTGTCTATCTTTATTCTCTTACGGGTTTGCCGTATTTTAAGGATTTTTTTTTTTTAATAATATTTATTCATGACCATAGAAGCAAGTCTTTCAGTCGAATACATTATGGGTTTTAACAATATTACATTAGTTAGAGTTACACCGTATTTTAAAGGAAACAATACTAAATTGCCGTATTTATAAAAAAAAATGTCTATTCCTCATTTGTTTCTTCTCCATATGGGTTTTTATCGTTTCTATTACTTCAGATTCATCTAAAGCATACTTGTCCTTGCTTCTCATTTTGTCGCACTCGTAGGCATAGATTAGGTACGGTACTAATATGTATATGGTCTATACAAAAGTACTCTGTGTATATGGTACTCGTAGGTGAAACAGTTACTTTAGTATTTTCGAGTACGTGGTGTCATTTGCAACTTTTTCATTTATTTTTAACCAAGGCGAAAGAGTTGCCACTTTGGCGGTACAATAATTACAACTTCATGTTTGTTGTGTAGTCGTGCTCATAAAATTACCTGTGTACGTTTCGCTTCATTCATTACGCTAGTGAAAAAAGTTTTATTTCACCTATAGTCAATTGCCGTATTTTGTGATACGGCAATGAGAGGACTGCCGTATGCCGTATTTTCTGAAAAAAAATCTTGGATCGCCATTTAGTACGGCAATGAGGGTTTTCATGAAAATTCACAACACCAGTTGGCGCCACTTTGACAAGAGGTCTTCCAATATAAAACATATGATGTCGATCATCATTCGTTTCATTCGTTCGTTCATCATTCAGTCACGACTATAGAAAACGTAGACAGAGAATGCTATAGACACCGGCAAAGCGTGTCGCAGAAAGAGACAAAAAAAAATACGTCACTATATTTAGGGTTACAGTGTGAGGAAAAATTTACCCCACAATTAGTGATAGAATTAGAAATTAGTACGTGAGAAAGCCTGAAAAGGGATACTGCTATATGAATGATCATCGGTAGGTATAGGGATGCGATTCGAAGAAGACATGCTGCCGAACTCAAATTAATTGCGGTGAGGACAGGAGGATGACGATGGATGATGATGATATGGTTCAAAATGACTGCCATTTGATGGTATGTTTTGGCTTTGTGAGAAATAATACAACATGTTTATTTGTATTAAACTTTTATTGTTTTTACACTTTATTGTCCTTTAAATAAAACAAGCTTCGTATGAAGGTTTCTAATTTTTTGCTTGGGTTCAAATAGTTTTGTTGCGTGATGTATGCGTAGTTCAAAATAGTGCATGGAAATTGCCTTAATAAGTAAAACTCTGTGGTTTCCAATAAAAGGTTGACTTTCAAAATGATTTGTCGTAAATACATCATGGCAACGTTTGAAAGTCATTAAAATAAGTTTCGGTAAAAGATTTTTTTCTGCAAAGAATGATATTCCTTCGTGTGAATGAATCTTAAATATTCTTTCTGCAAACGTACATACTTTAATAACATCGTGTGAAGGATAAATAAGGCCACCTTTATCTTTCTTAAATATAAGACCTAAATATTTGTCGCTAATAAGAGCTGGCAGACAATCTTCACATTTGATAGTTTTTCTTAATTTCCTAACTACAAATCCACCGATATATGAAATTATTTCTTCAGTATAGGTTGTCAAGTTTGAGGGGTTGAAAAGATAGTCGTGGTCATCATCGACAAAGAAATTATTATTAGGGCGGAAATCTATAATCGAGTCTTCGACATCTTGAGCGCAGTACATATTGATTTTATTTTCATATCGCACTTCTGTGTGTGTTAAAATTTTTATATCCTCTTGAGGTATACAGTTTCCTGACTCAATACCTTTTATTTCCCCGTGTATCACTAGTCTTTTGTAGGCACTTTGAAATTGAAAAGCTGTTGGATTGTTGTTATAGCCGCCCTTTGATCGAATCCAGCTGAAGAAGCACTCCAGGTGATCTTGGCTAAGTTTGTATACAGGTAAAAATTTAAGTTTGCCAGTCACTATCATATCAGCATACATTTTTTTTAGACTTTGTATACATATCAAGAAACCAAGGAATCCAACTTTCCTATTTGTTTGCAATATTGGTTTCCCCTCTAATTGCAACCCTCTGATGTAGATATCCATTATATTAACAAATTCTAGTATGCTATCGCCATTTTTACTATTAATAGGTTTTTTAAAACCATACATATTCAAATTCCGACTATTGAAAATATCAAATAAGTTGTTAATTTTCCTTATAAAATCAACAGTATCATCAGAACCCGAAAATTCTGGCAAATTCAATTGTTTGTCACAAAATTCTATTGCATCTGCCACGGAATTACTGAATGTCTGTGCCGCCAACTTAACGTTCATTATTTGTTTTGAAAAGTTAATATGCTGATTTTTAAGACGGTTAGCAAGATGAAGTCCCTCCCTTTCTTGCAGATTATGAAGCAATTCGATAAAATGCCATGAAATTATTCCACCATGCAGATTTGTTAATTCATTTTTCTGACCAAGTGTATTTCTGACAAGTTTTAGCATATGGGCTGGATCCGGAAAAATAACTATGTGCTGTTTATCACCAAAAAAATACGAAGTAATATTTTCGAAATCATCGAAATTGCAACCTAAGCTTTTTGCCATCGAAAAGTTGGCTGGACACCCATCAAAAGTTAGGGAGACTATATTAACACCACAATCTACTAACAAACCCATACATTGTTTAATTAATGTTGCCTTCTGTTCGCCTGTACAGCCATCAATAAAAAAATAACCGATAGGCATCTTCCATCTACTATTTATAAATGTAGCCATAAACACCAATGCCTCCCTAGCTTCAGCTACATTGTGACCATCCAAAGCTGCCCCATAGTTCACCAGACCTACACACTTTGTTCCGTCCCACTGGACGTGCCTCCTAATAGCCATCTCATCCATGCTTACTGCACAATACAGTTCGGTTTTTTTGTTCATTGCCACTAATTTAATGCATTCTAATGATTCTGTTGTAAACCCCGGGTTTGCATCTACACTTTTGTACCATGTGGTAAGGGTGGATGGATGAGGCAGACAAGTATTAAATTGTTGTCGTACATACTTGTAAGCTCGAGGACTTATAAATTGCAAGCAAAGAGCGAATTTGCGTAAATATGGTGAATATTTTCTACCACTGGATGCGGGGTTCAACATTTTTTTCAAGAAGTCTCTATTGACACAGTCAACAGATTGCAATAAATCTCCATCTTCTTCACTTATCAATGACTTTGTTTTAAGCTCCGCAATAACATCTTCTAGTTTAGCTACTTTTTTCGTTAAACGCCTACTTTTTTCTCGAAGAGCCTTTAATTTTTTAAGTCGTTCGGATGATAGTTTTTCCGAGTGTTTCCATTTCTTCCGCAAAGTTCGAGGAGTGTACTCTGGAGTCTTGTCCTAAATACAAAAAAAAAAGTTTAATAACCATAAATTTGTTACAGACACAATATTTTTTGGTGTACTATTGATGGTTGTTTAAAAATTGGAGGGTTTACTATTTTAAATGAATTTCCCTCGATCAAACGAAAAAAAAAATCATTATCGAGCATGACTTAATGTACCAAGATTATAGCAAAGGTAATTTATTTTAATACTGTAGAATACTCTGCAAAATACTGTATTGAGTCGGGGGAAAATAATACTATTTTTATTCAACATTGTGTTCTTGTTACTTACATGAAAGCTTAAATTATTTTCAATTTTCATAAGTCTTTCTTCGTGTAAACTGTTGGACGAAGATGATGGAATGGTGATGGCCTTTGTTTCCTGAAAAAATGTCAATTATTTTTAAGACAAAATTAGTGTGGGAAGATGATGTTTACAGAAAATAGAATTTAAAGTTCTTGGTATTTTAAACTCTGAACGAGATTCAAATTTTGATATTGATTATTTAAACTTGAATCACAGAATCATATAACCTGGATCGAAACTTAATGTCACTAACTGAATATTTACCAGAATAGGTACAGCATTAGGTAATAGCAGAGTAAGTTTCTTCTTTTTAATCAACATTTTATCCTCAAAATGTCTGCTGCAAATTTTTGATGACGGTTTTGGTGTCCAATCTGTTCGTCCTGTAGCTAGAATCCAATTCCGACGTAAATTATCATGTTCAGGAAAACTGCAACAAGCCATTAAATCTTTCAGATATTTAATTAATAGACACTGCAGAATACATATTATTATTTCCAATAATAGTGGGTAATAATTTTTAGAAAAGTTGGCAACACCAAAGACTTTAGGTTAGAATTTATAATTGTTATTTTTGGGCTTATTTTACGACAAATTTACGTCTAGAGTACATTATACACAATATATGAATATAATAAAATGTGACTGAATGCCCATTAACCGATAAAGAGTGGTATACTTACGAATGAAAAGACAATCCTGGCATTTTCGTTCCACTATCACTTTTACACCCTTTAACGTTACAGCGAACCATGTTTTTAAAAAAATTGATTGAAATAGTAAGTCTCAATTGATCACAACAAAATTTAACACCAATTATGTAACTTAAAGCACGTAAAACTGTATTTTTCAGGAAGACGATAGCTAGCTACACGTTAGCTGTCAAACTTTGTTTAGCAAACTAGTGTGTTAACCTTGAAAAAAGTGGCACGTTCCATGAAACAAAAAATCTCATCGCTCTGTTTCATTTCTTTACACCACATCGGCGTACGTTGCTCTTTTTCTTGTGTGACTGCGACAAAAGATATCAATTTGTCTATAGGATTCTCTGTCTACGATAGAAAATATAGGCGCTTTGACACATGTGACAGATGCCCGGACCTGACGTCTCTGTGCTGCCATCTAGTAAACGTCATTTTTCAAACACCCTCATTGCCGTACAACGCTGCTCTCGTCGAAATGTCAACATGGCAACTAGGGTATTTATGTCAATGACTAACTTCTCCCATCTCAATGAATGTTCTGTGATGGCAACTGTCAAACTGTGAAACTTGTACTTAACTCAGATTTTGTAAAATAAATTGTTATTTTTTATCATTGAAGACCTTTGATCAATAATAGTTATTGATCGAAGTTGAAGACTGAAGCCGAAATTACAAAAATAAATCTATCCATAATCCATAATCTTCTTATACAACGTGTTAATGAAATAACCCAAAACCTGAAACTAGTTTGTTTAGAATCGGCAGCAAAATCGAATACAATAAGTTTTTTTTTTTTTTTTCCAAAAAATAATTAGTTGTCATGCGGTATCTAATATTTTTTAACGACGCTGTACGTGGCTGTACACTACGACTGTGACACTATTGTCCAACGCGCTGTAATAAAAAAGCGGGGGCGAGGGTGAGGGGTGGGGGGGGGAGAGCTGGCGCCAAGGACGGGAGCCGCGCCGGCGCGGCGCCCGCCTACCCTCCGTCCGTAGTCCCCTTTAGGGTATATATGTTCTGTGCCGTAGTCTCCAGCGGCGCGAATTCTGTAGGAGCGTCGAGTCGGCACCTTCGCCGCTGGTCGTCCTCCGCCGGGCCTCCCCCAGGCAACTGGGGGTCTCACCTGGCGGGGACAGACCGCCGAGGTGTCGTGAAGAAAGCGGCGCTGTGAATCAGCGTCGTGGCGCGCCTACAGAAAAACAACATGCAACCACTCACATGACCGCACGTTAAGTTACGTGCGGTCAACATTCTGGAAGGCCATTGAAGCCGACCTATGGAGGGGCCTGTTTTAGCAGGCCACCGCATGGCCTCCGCGGCCGGAGGGGCGAAGCATGCGCCAACACGGGATAGGACTTAAGACGAGCATACCCACAGAACATTATATAAGTAATACCACTACAGACGGTGTTAGGAATTAATTGTACTGGATTTCCAGCCCCGTGTTGAGTTTTAATTCACGAAAACGTAAATTACGAGGATAATTACTAGTGACACTACAGTGATAAGTTCTTTGAAAAGTAGTTTACGAAAACGTGCTTTAACGTGTATTCAACAAGGTGGTAGACATTTCGAGGCGTTGCTACAAACAATGAACGATTGTAAATAGGTAGGTTGATATATTGCAATAATTATTGTAAATATGGTGATTCAAATGTTTTAAACACGCCAAGTTTTGTTTACCACCACCGGCTTTTTGATTTTTCTTTCAACTAGCCTTCGCTTATTTTTAAGCGTGTTAGGTTTACATGCTGCCAGTCCAAAGCCTGGAAAAAGTGTGGTGGAAAAATTTGAGTCGCTTTTCTATTCCAAAGCAAAACATATGCATTATTTAAATTTAATAACAGGAAGGGGGTCAACGAACGTTTGACAGCGGCGCGGCAATAGAGCTAGGAATCTGTAAAAAGTAGCGCCACAACAACATTTACAAATATCTTTTACAATAATTTATTAAAATAAATAATTATACGTCATATCAATTTATTAATATAAAAATCGTTTGGGGTGTCCGAGGTTTTGGGTTATTTCAATAACACATTGAATAAAAATGAATCGCTAAATGTGTTGCTAAGCGCAAATCTCGAGAAACGGCTGGACCGATTTCACTAATTCTTTTTTTATAATATTCCATGAAGTACAAGGATGGTTCTTAAGGAGAGAAAAAAAATTGCTCGAAAAAAAAAATGCACCCGTGCGAAGCTGAGGCGGGCCGCTAGTATAATATTATAAATTCGAAAGTAACTCTGTCTGTCTGTCTGTATGTTACCTTTTCACGCCTAAACCACTGAACGGATTTCGACAAAATTTGGCAGAGAGGTAGATTGCATCCCGGGAAAGGACATAGGATAGTTTTTATTGACATACCTCGCGGGCGAAGCCGCGGACGGAAGCTAGTAATATATAAATGAATCGCTAAATGTGTTGCTAAGCGCAAATCTCGAGAGCAGCTGAACCGATTTCGCTAATTCTTTTTTTGTTGTGTTCGGAATTGTCAGGACAATAAGGTTTGTAGGTATGAAAGAAAATTTAGGAAATTCGAAAAAAAATTGCACCCGTGCGAAGCAGGGGCGGGCCGCTAGTCTATAATGAAATTAATATACCTAAAAAGCTGAAGAGTTTGTTTGTTTGTTTGAACGCGCTGATCTCTGGAACTACCAGTCGGATTTTTAAAATATTTTTTGTATTTGGTAGCCCATTTCTTGATTCTCGCTACGATTCTTATCATTTAGGAGCAGAGCAAAACAAAAAAGTCAGAAAGAACGCTAAGCAGAAACGAAGTCATAGAGCGGGCGACGCGACGCGACGCTATCTACACGGTGGGTCCGGGGGTCGAAATTCACGCGGACGAAGTCGATCAATAATAATAATAGGCAATGTCAATACGCAATAATAATAGGTACCTACCTAATTTTAAACTTTGACTGACGGCGAGGCTTGGTCTTTAGGTAGGTAGGGTACTAAATTATTTGGACAAACCAGTCACTGGGATCAGTGGGCAATTTGTGTTTTGCAAATTTTGACGGAATGGCGCGTCGACGCGTTGAGATTTTAGGCAGAAACAGTAGATAAAACGTCTGATCCAGGGCTGCACTGCTCCCCAGAGAAGAACCTCCTAACGATACATGCTATGTTAAGAAGTACCTACCGCTTTCTGGACCAAGCCCTTGATCCGAGGTGGCGGGATGGGCGAGGGAGAGAGCTGAGAGAGCCGCCCGTCCCAGCCGCCGCGGTAGACGCTCCGGGCGTCGGGAGCCGCGTGACGACTCCCGGCCACCGTAGGCGCGGGCCTGCGGACGGCGAGTAATGGGTAGCTCGCCGTCCGATCAGGACCAGGCCCGTGCCGGACAAGCGTATGTGTTCCACGCGCGCCTCAAAGAGATGTCAGCATCGAAGGAGGGGCCCGTCAGGGCCGAAGCCTGCCGGGGCAGCGGGATTGTCCGAAAGGGTTACCGCTGCCCCGGAACATAAAGGGCTAAGGAAGGAACACGGATGGGTTTTAGTCAGTAAGAGTCTGACACTCCCTTCCGCTCCACCCAGAGCGGGAGGGGTCATTTGATGATTTCCCATCCTAAAAAAAAAAAAATAGCCAGTTGTAACATGTAGTTTTAGTATGTAGAAGTGTAATTTAGGAAAAGTGAAATAAAATGAACATAATAATCCATCAACAGATTTTATTAAACAATTACCTACTTAGTTACCAAACTTTATAACACATCGATTAGGCACCTAATTACAAATTAATATCTACTTAAAATAAACCTATTGGAATGACAGTATAATCTTGAGTAGGTACGAAAGCAATCAAAACAAACCCTAACTAGGCGTAGACTTTTACTTTTTTAATGTTTGAAAAATTAATTCTAGAATTATTGAACACGAGCGTAATAGGTACCTAGGTAGGTAAGTACCTACTTTGTAGTATGTAAGTAGGTAAATCGCGACATTTTTTTAAAAGATTTCGTAATTTTAATGCTCTGCTTAATTGTCTATTTTAAATAAAAGGAAAACCTATTGACTGACATATCAGAGCACAGCCCAAAACTAGGTACCTACTGAGACTACGGATGTGAAATTGTACACAAAGGTTTCTTTTAAAATGTAGGTAGGTAGGCGAACACCCAGAAGGATATTTTTTAAATTCGACATTTAAGGGGTGAAAAGGGGGGATTTCATCAAATTCGTCGAGCAAATACGTCGAAACTAGTACCTACGACACTAAGGTTAAAAAGGCGCTTGAGCAATCTCGAAACTTGCGCGGCCATCTTGATTTGTCAATAGATACAATTTCTATGTAGGTACCTACAGATAACACATTTTTTTGTGACATTCGTACTCAAAGTAGGTACTTGTTATAGTTACATTATTCCCTAGGACATAATTATGTAGGTATAATTTTGTTTTCTGTCTAAAATATTAATCAACTTTGGTAGTTACAGTCTACACAAAATGCGTAGCTAAACACGTTGTCAATCATATGTTTACGAAATCAATTAGGTATTAATTTACGCTTTTTTTTAAATAAAAACATAAAAAATGTACTCAACTAGGTTGACAACAACAAAAGCTTTGCGTATTTATCACCAGGTTTTCACTAAAACTACTTATAAACAAATAAAATAACTTCACTAAGTATCTAAAAACGTACATCTTAACAGCTAACACAGTTCATAAACTAGTATAAACAACTTTTACAATAATTACACAAGTCAATATAAATAATTAATACTGGATAACTCACAACATAATCACATAGATATCACGTACAGCTACATTAAACTTGTATTGGCACGCATACACACATTTATAATGTTTCGAAATGCAAGTAAAATCTAAAGGTGCGTGCACACCTGGCGAGGCAGACACGCTAAGCGCCTCAGCTCGAGGCATGCGCCAGTGACTTGCGCGTGGCTCGTATTATAGTGGTAGTAAATTTTCGTTTTGAAGATTGGCGTATGTGGATCAGCCTATTTTAACCACGGTAATAAGCTGAAAAAACGTGATGAGCAAAAACTACAACCCACATCACTCGTGTCTAGCGTGTCCTATTGCCTGCACGCTACAGGAGCTTATGCTGAAGGTGCTAAACTCGTAGCCAAATTCTGGGTTGTCTGTATAGGATACAGAATGCCACCGACACGCTAAGAAGATGTACCTACTTAAAGAACTTATTTTAAATAACATCATCTCTGTATAATGATTTATTATATTCTAAAGTCAATGAAGGTTAGAAAAATTGCGGAAGATAGATAGTTATTAATAGGTACTTAGTTATTTTGCATAGCTAATATATTTTCATAATAAGCTTACTTGCACTACAAAACAAGCCTAGACACCTTTAATTATTATCTAGACAATTACTAATTTACTTTTAACACGAAGAGATTACACAATAAAAGCCGAAAATAAATCCTTACTAGATCACAAATAGGATTCAAAATCCCAAATAAATTATATTATTATTATTATTTAAATATCGTCAGGCAGAGTAATGAGTATCTTCCTTTATTAACCGATCCCGGATTTTATCGCTAACTGTCCATTACTTTTGCCTCGAAATATACGTAGGCACGGTCAACCACTCGTCCATTTTGACTTTTTCAGCGTAGTGCCTTTATTTTGTAGCAGCAAGAGAGCAAGAACCGCGGGGTAATGGCGTAACACACTAACAATATCAATGGCTTTCATTTTGACAGTTCAACAACATTCATTGCGTTATTTACGTTGTTGAGCAGACAAATTCTTCGAACATATGAAGTGATGGATTAGCAATATCTTTCAAAATTATTCAGATTGAGATTGAAAGTGTGTTACGCAATTAGGGCGCTGTTCCTACAGCTGGTTCAAAAAATACAAAATGGCGTACGGTTGACCATTTAACTTATAACGTTATTTGTTTGTTGTAATAATATTATTAGGTACCATCTATTCTTATAAATGCACAATATAGATTTATTTGTATTTGACCTTTTAGGCCGAGAATTTTATGTATTTCTTTGGGCATATGCTCACTTTATTCAAAACGTCTATGCCATTTATTGCTGCCTTGCGTAGAGCAATTCTATCGTTAGGCTCATGAAACTTTTATGCAATCATAATAATCTAGAGGAGATCTAAAACATCTTTTTTTCACAAACCTTGCTTTAGTTATTTTCTACCATCTACGAATAATAAAAGTCATGAAATGTAACCCAAGCTCAAAAATGGCACCACGCAAATGTTTACCGCGGTAGGCGTTGCCGAAAAGGCTACCGCGCACCAGAACCAATCACGACGCTTGCCGGAATACACTGCTTTACGCGAGCGCAGCTGATTGGCATAATTGTGTATTCTTTCGTTCGAATACTCGAGGTATTTTGTCAATGAAGTGAAGTTTAGAGTCGAATTTCTCGTTGATTTTGTTCATAGTTACCCTTCCTGACTTTTTATTATTCGTACCTAGTCTATCATCCTAATGCTACTTACATAGTCATATTCTTTTTTCGATCGTAAGTGATCCATCAAGAATTTTAATACTAAACATTCATGTTACAAATATTTAATTCAAATGGAATAATAACAGTTTTTAAGAAGGAAATGATACCAATTTTTTTTCTTATCATCAATCTTCATCCACCAATATGAACGGACATATCCTGTTATTCTTTCGCACAATAGTAAATGTAAGTGAACGAGCAAATTCGCCATCATTGGAGGGTAATTTTGCTAAATATATAAGCCTTCTAAACTGAAGACTACGTTTTTTCTACATAAGTATTTAGCTACGTTAATAGTAGGTATATTGTATGTATTTAAAATATTATTCACAATTTCCGTCCAAAAGTTTATTTTCATAAATATTCCACCAATCTACAACATCAATATAATATCATTCCGTAAGATACATCTCAATCTATTCTAGTTTGTGGCAAAAACTACCGTATAGTTACAGTCACACAATTATTGTCGTGATTTCCAAGCTTCGAGCTCTATAATATAATCCTAAGTTAGGACCTACGTCATTTCGTTAGGTTTTCAGGTATATTGAAAAGTTCGTTAGGGTGAGTACTCATTTGGTGAGCATTCTCTCTTAGGGCAAGAAATTCAAATTTTATAAATAAATGTTTGTAACGGCCGCGAATCATATTTAGATCAACATACAACCTGGCACTGACATGAAAATTGCAAAAAAACGTTAGAAAATTTGAATTTCGCGGACTACTTTAGCGCATCCCCCTTTTACGTATACCTTGGTATGTTAGTTAAACTTACTCGAAGAAAGTTTTTTCAAATGGTACCTTTTACTGAAATCCAGACACTGTTTAGGTTGCACCTGAGACTGCTAATATTGAGGTTATATATTATTTTATAACACTCAAATATTCAGAGACATACTAGTTTATATTTTATTTGAAATGGTGCTCAAATAATAAAACAAAAATGTTATTAAATAATAATCGTCATTCTCCTTATTCCAATTCAGGTATTTGGGGTCGACGCAACATATCTTTTACTAACTAACAATTTAAACCCTAAAAGTAAATATGAAAAGTCATCATCGTTTTTATAAATTCGTATAATGTGTATTTTATTTTTTGATTCTTTATCAAACGTGCCTCCGAGGAGATTTTTATCTCAATGTTAATCGTCGGCCTAGCTGCCCGCTTACCCGTAGTCGATTGAACTCTCAAACATGACGCTGCGCTGATTTAATCGAGGCGCGTTTAGTTTATGTTACTTTAAACAATAAACAGAATGAACAGCAACATAAATATGTAGGTAGACTAGAAACAAAATTATCATTCCCGACATATTATTTTTATTAGGCGCCCCGCAGTTTCACCCGCATAAGTTTCCCGTGGAAATATTGGGATAAAAACTGATGTCCTTTCCCGGACTCAAACTATCTCTATACCAAATTTCTTCTAAATCGGTTCAGCGGTTTAAGCGTGAAGAGGTAACAGACAGACACACTTTCGCATTTATAACATTAGAATGGATATGAATACAAAAGTTAACCACTTTTGTGTTCGTTACTGTCTAACTACCTAGATATTTGTGTCACCGACTGTACCTGCCTCGTAAAAGCGGATTGTGCCTCGAAATGAGTCGAAAATTCAGCGCCTCGAAACTAGTCCAATCTTTTGTTTCTAACGTTTTATTCACAGCCTCTAAGCAACTTAATTTTTATATCATGTTATTTTTATTTAGAATGGTTTTAAATTGCATTTAACTTAATGTAATTATCATCTTTTGGTGGCCTGACGTCACAAGTCAATTAAAATAGCAGCTAAGGATATCGCTGAGACCGCTTCCTTAAAGCTTGTGTCCCTCAACTCCTCAAGCGAATATTATTACAACACAAAATTGTTGAGCGAGAATTAATCATAATAATATCTGCAACTTGCTGAACATATACTATGACGTCACGTAACCTACGTTGACAGGAGCTCTTCACACCTTTGCATTATACTTTAAACTGAGAACAGATCAAGTGACGTCACTCCTTATTGTTTAGCGTTGTTCTGTGCAGCTTGTCGCCGCAGGTCGGACCGGATGGCGGCGGTGATGGCCGTGCCGAGCGCCAGCAGGCCGCACAGCGTGAGGTTCGCCCAGCGGTCGCCCACTGAGCCCAGCATCCACTCGTACAAGAGGGTTGTTACTATGCCGAAGATCTGGAAAGAAGATTGTGTTAGGTTAACAATTGGGTTGATATACAGGGTGGCAGAGACATCGACGCGCTATCTGTTACTATTACCTAATAATTCAGCACATGATTCTAGACCAAGAGAGTGCCGACAGAAGTGGAAACATCGTCAGGAAATATTTTATTGTGCAGAAAATACTTTTAAATGAAGTGTTTTTTATTCATTATTATAAATAACTACTGCAATTTTTTTTTAATTGTTTTTATTTTATTTGATATAGGTTTGCTCTTGACTCTAGTTTAGGTCATAGGAGAGATTATGTTAAACAATATACAGTACCTATATAATTGTTAACCCTACACATTAGTAAGTTAATTGTATGATAAATTATTTGCAGCTAGCTAACATAATTATGAAGAAAAAAACTTGAACAATTACGTGTGTAGAAATTTTTTTAATCGTCTTATAAACAAAACACAAACTCTCACACTCACTGACATATCGGATATACATTAAAACCGAGTACATCCCGAAGACAGCCGAATACATCCGAATGTAGCGCGGTGTCGGTTACGGTAACAGTGTCGCAAGTTCAATGGTTTTTCCCATCTCAAAAAATGCCCAACGCGCATAAAGAAGTTTTCATTTTAAAAATCGACCTTGTCGTTTGATGACGTACAAGTAACATTCAACATTAGGGACAGCAATACAGCAATTACGAGGTTGAGTCTACACACAAAAAAAGAAACACGGCTGGTCTAACGTGAACTGAAGCGGACCGTGTAAGACGGGGGTATTATATTCTTTCTTACCTGAACCACAGCATTCAGTAATCCTGATGTAGTGCCCTCTGGTTCTGGGTACGTCACCTCAGATGCAAACTCGAAGCCTACTGGCAAGTATCCTGTCATGAAGAACCTGAAAAAGACAGAAGTTATATTTTAGCAATTTATTAGTATTTATGATTAAATAAATAATTATAATAAATGAATCTGGATGGCAATAAGAATAGGAGAAGACCAAAGAAACGATGGATGGACTGTGTGAAAGATGATATGGCTAGACAGGGGGTGACTCCTAGAAGATGACTAATAAACAAGTATAGAAAGAAACGCATGTAGCGCCGACTCTGAATGAATTGGGATAACGGTAAGAGAATGATCATGAATGATTCCGCCAGCAATTTTCTACTACTATCTGGTAACAATTGTATCTGTTACCCGACTGCCACAAAAGGAGAGTATTATTTTTCAAGAGTATGTAACTTTGTATGTATGTCTATTTCTTTGGCACGCTCTGTAGCCTAAACGGCCTGATGGATTTTAACATAATTATGAGGTCCTTCGATTCGTCTTAATTGTGGGAGTGACATAAGCTATATAATTTTTATTCCCTGTCAAAACAGATCTAACCTGCAGTTTGATTCAGAGATTTGTCCGATCTGTATTTTTCCCCAAGGCTTATTTGAGTGCTCCATAAAGACAAAGTAAAACTGAACTTACCCAAGTAAAATGCTGCTCAAATACACGACGGCAATGTAACCACAGTCCAGGGTGAAGGTGAAAATCAGCATGCCAACAACTGAGGCGGCGTAGACAGAGAGGGTGGTCTCCTTGAAGCGATGTGTCTTGTCGAGGATGAGGCCACAGACCACGGAGCCGACCATGCCTGCCACTACGATCACCAGCCCGATGCGACCCGCGTCTATGTTAGCTCCCTGGAAAGACAGAGGCAGCAATTAAAATAGATCGAAAATCTAGAATACCTAAGATGAGAGTCCGTTGCAAATGTCAGCTTATAAAAGAATTTGCAGCAAAGGAAGGTACGGGTAAATGTTAAAATACCTACATATCAAACTACAGACAATACCTACTTGAATACGAATGATGTTGTAAAACTTCGTTCATATGCTTATGGGATATCTCGTATTTATTCAACAACTTATTCAACGATTTGAGCGAGATCACAGAATGTAACCTATCGTAAAGAATTCTAGGTAAGTATAATAGGGTAGTATAATATCTCGAACTAGAATCTGAATAATTATTATGATGGCGACTGCACTTATAATTTTTTTAAACTATTATGTTATTCATACCTAGTCAAGGAGTACCTCAGTAAGTAGGAATTTGTCTCCAATAAGATATATTATGTTTCTTACCGGATAATAAGTGAGTATGAGTTGGTTGAGCAGTGTCGATATGGCGTAGAAGGTGCCGACGTTGAGACCGTACGAGATGAGGAGCAGCACGTAGTTGCGGTTGGTCATGAGCTTTTTCAAGGACAGGAAGAAGTTGGAGTCCAGGCTGTTACCTAGGTCGGCGGCGGCTGATGGAGGTGTGGGGGGCGCGGCTTTAAAGACTGGAGGAAAGAATAAGCATTTTATTTATTGTTACAAAGATGATGATTATACTACAACTATAACAATATTGTATATCTGTAACTATCTTTACAATCAGTTTTTTTGGCCGGTGGCCTACAAACTAGGGACAATTTATTGGGGATCTCAAGGGTAACCGTGTATAATCGGTAAAAAAAAGTGTTAGATCGCTTCTATGAGATTGATATGAATCTGATGATCGACGATGTCCATAAAAAAATCATGATACGAGGTTTGTATCATGCCAGTCAGTTGCTTGCAATAAATATGATTTTATAGAATGGAACCTGCGACCTTGCTATATTGCGTTATTTAATTTATAGAGCAGACAAATTTTTCGGACTTATTATCCACTGAAGTCCGAAGTCTAGATTTTACCGCGAACTAAAACCGCAGAATACCCGAACGTGTCACGCGGATAGCGGGTCACGTGAGTGGCTAAGAAGCAATAGCAATATATTATTGACAGGCCTGCGCTGTCCTCCCATACCTATTGTAATTTGAAAACATTGTAAAAGCCAACTATTTTTAAAAGAGTAACCGTGGAGTTTCTTGCCGGTTCTTCTCTACAGGAAACGACCAATTGGAACCGTGCACCTAGCTTCTGACGTTTCATAAGTGCCCATGTATATAGGTTTATGTGAAATGAAATAATTTGATTTTGATTTTGAATACGAGTACCCTTCAAAATGATTCCGACTATGACTGAAAGAGTGATACGCCATTAGGGTGCGATAGGTAGATTAATGGTTAATGTGTAGGCAGGGAAAAACCCGAGTAGCCACAAGGCTATTAAGAAATCCCAGCACTCAGGTTTTCCTTAATTAGCTACATAGATACCTTAACGATGACTCGTTTGATAAGCGGTTTCCTAACACCTAGGTCTTGCACAAGGTGGAGAGGACAATACGTCAATAAATTAATTAAATTGCGTAGAACTTATGCCGTTCCCATTCTGCATACGAAAAATATAATCTCGTTCTTTTTGAAAATCGGTTAAAAATAGTCTATTATTAACTACTCAAAGATTGACAAAACTCATATTCCTCCTCCTCATTTACTCCATTACTATTTTTAAGTTTGTTTGAATATCTTATACTTTTTTAATTTCGATGCTTGGATTTATTCGATAGTTCCAAAACAAGTACTCTTATGCGTTAGTTATGCCAGTTTTTTTATTTATTGTCGAATGGTCGTCTCCACATTGTATAAAAGTTACAAAGACTTTGATATAGCGTTACTGATTAAGGAACAAAGTATTAGTAAGCAGTTTAAAGTGCTTCATCTCACGAAGTTATCCGGTGTTGCAGGAGTTAACACGGAAATTGGCTTAGTTAGTTCTTCATTCGATGCATTAACTCATAGGTAGTCGTTCGTTGCAAACTGTTCTCGTTTGAGAGTTATAAGCAACTTTAAATTTTTTTCAATAAAAAAGGACAGACTGTGAACTATAAATATTAGAAGAGCTTCTATTTAGTACACTGCTCTCCTAGGTATTAATAAACATAAAACTTACACAGCAGAATGAAGACAAATAGCACACTGGTGAACCCAGCGATGAGGTAGAACATGAGTCGGAAGTCGGATGCTATCTCTGGGATGGTTCCCGAAGCACGGACCAGCAACGGAGGAAGAATGAACCCAACAGCAACGCCGAGCTGTGGAGGAACAAAACAGGTTTAATAAAGCAGGTATGAAATGATTGTATCGTTTTCATATTCTTAATAATTAACTCTTCGCATGTCGAGCGTACAACATGTGTACCGATACCAATAAAATTTCTATTGTGTCTGCTAATTAGACACGCGACGAGTTAAGTGGCCCGAGTAATTAAAAGGCTCCTTTATACGGAATCAAATAATAATAATAATAATCTTTATTGGATACACACAAGATTCATGACACAAGAGCAGATGTACAAAAATCACATAAAATTACTACATAAATCTACACAAATCATGTAACCCTGTCTCCTAAACTAGGTAGTCCTGTATCGTAAGAGACAAATTATAACTTACTACGGACATGACTTCACTGTACGTATTAATAAGCCAAGTTCGTATATTTATACTTATTAACTTAATAAAGATTAGAATTGACGCAATAGTCAAAAAATCAAAATAATATGAAGTTTAAAAAAAATAAAAAACACGCGTTGCACAGGTGCGTTTTAAAAGCGTGCTTTTTAGTTTTTTTTAAACTACTTATTACTGCTTGAGTTCCTTAAAAAAAAAATCGTGTAGTCGCAGCTACGCAACGGCGTAGTCGCAGCTACGCAACGGCGTAGTCGCAGCTACGCAACGGTGTAGTCGCAGCGAAGCTGTTCCTGACTGAGTGAATGTCAGTCGTCAAAGTCATTAAATAATTCCTTTAGATAAACAGTTAAGTATGTACCTTCTGTACCTCGAAAAACAATTAACCTGCGTATCACTCCATAATTATGAACTCTTTCTTTCGTCTCAGTACAACTTATGACAATGCCTTCAATACATAGATATAAGAATTTATATTTCTGTGCTTCAATAATAATCTTAGCTATGATCTGACTAGGTACCAGCTACCATTAGTTAGACTAAATTATTAGGTACTAAAGTTATATTAGTTATACAGGGATAAATAACCCCTCTATAAACTACTATTTTCTACTACTATTACTATTCTTTTATTTAAAACACAAGTTTTTAATAATATAACAAGAGTGTTTTAATATTAAACCGACAATACACGGTAAAAAGGTACCTAATTT
Organism: Gortyna flavago; assembly: GCA_963669345.1. Lineage (NCBI taxonomy): Eukaryota > Metazoa > Arthropoda > Insecta > Lepidoptera > Noctuidae > Gortyna > Gortyna flavago. The sequence continues at coordinate 1,950,048 of OY770126.1, forward strand.
AGCCCTGATGTGCCATGGAAAAATCATGTTTATTTACGCAACTAACAAATATTCCCCATCACTTCCATGCAGCTTACAATTATTTTGGGATGAAGAAGATCCCAAACATCGCCCCATAAGGATTTGGAGCGGTTTGAAATTGCTTTGCATGCTGTAATTTGTAAGCTTTGGATTCCCCCTTGGCGAATGATTCTCATTCTGATGTTTATAAATAGAATAATAAACAAATACTAGCAATGACACATATTCGGTATAAAATTGACAGTAAAAATCGAGCAGTGTCTCCTACTATTAATTGTGAGAGCCCGACTCGCTGTTGCCCGGTTGTTTTTGTTTTTCTAATCTGATCACGTTTCATTTTTATGAAGGCCTAAGTAATAGTACCGGTTGAAAAACAAGCGAACGTCACAAATTCCATTAAAACAAAAGAATGATAATCTTAGAATCATGTAGTAAACTGTCACGATGGAGTAATGATCCTTCGTGACGACTTGGACTTTACATAGTTTGCTCTGCAATAAACAATTTAGTTATAATCAGTTAAACAGCTCATAATCCCTTCAAGGTTTCGTTTACTCTTTTACGACTAAATTAGTCACTGCTATCGTGAAATTCTGCAAATCCTTTCTATGAAGTGTTAAAAGATTAGAATAATGTATAAACACAAGTCAAGGCACTGTCCCTCCACAGACAAGAAAGGGACTGGCTGAAATCCCCAAGTTATGACGACAGAGAAGAGATGAACCATGGTGACGTATAAAACAAGCAAAATTGGTAAAAAACAGTATTTTCCTTCTAAATCATGAATAAGTATAATATAAGGAAAATATTGTTAGCCGTTGTAGATCGTTAATCATTGCATACTCTGGACTTGGACAAAAGATAATTATAATATATTATTATTTTTTGCGATTTATAATTTATAAGCCTTTTGTTACAGCTTGTGCGTTAAAATTAGAATTTATCTGTCGGGTTCCGATGACATTATGTAATTAGATGTTGCCTGATTTTATTGTTGTTGACCTATCTAGGTATCCCAAATGGGTGATCGAGGTGACCCACAATATTTTAGTACCACCGTGGTCAGGCGATTGTGGAGAATGGACCACGAACTTTCTGCAAGTGTACCTAATACGTACCTACCTACTCCATAACCGATTATAAATGTTTTTAGATTTATGATCAAAAACTCCTGAGTTTTAAGATCTCATCTACATAATCGATACCTATTGGAATTTTGTTGCGGGACTTTTCAGTCAAAAAACTTAACTTACGATGGTATCGAAACATTACAATCAAAGTGATTTGTTTGAGATAACTTATAGGCCTATAGTATCTTTCGTTTTGAAGACAATCTGCTAAGTCAGAAAACATCGGAAAAATTATGTATGACTGTAGCTGTGCTTGCTTGGCACCCAGGGTTGCTACTCTCACTTCAAACACTATAAACTGAATTTAATTACCTAAACATTTAATACCCATCCAATATAAAGCGAGTTCCCGTTTCCGGCCGGGTCACGTTCGATAAAATGTAGCCTTCAATAAAATACCACTCTACCATCCGATGCGTTGTCGGACAGTCCGACACGGCAACAATAGTAACAACTGTGGGATCATTACTTTTTTATAGCGACAGAAATTTGCGCAGCTGTACATTTTTTCACGTGCTATGCGTGTGAAGTTTGTTTATTTTCGTTGACGGATTTGTTATGTCAGGTCATGTAGGTCGTCATTTCTAGCAGATTTTTTCAACTCGGCTTCAAATTAAAGCCTCTAGGCTTCCCACAACTTTACTATTAGTACCTACTCACACAGAAAGAGGCTGTACCCATTACTTAGTATTTTATCTGAATTAGGTAAAGGACGCCAACAAACGAGATGGGATGATGATTTAAAACTCACGGCTCAATTTCGAGACAGAACCCAGTGGAAAATGACAGAGGAGGTCTATTTATGCCAAGAGGCAAGCCTACTAAGCTACGGGACATTTTATACTGAAACCAAAACAAACACAGTACTTATCTGTATTTAACCCAGTACTTAGTCCAAGATAAAAGGCGTATTATTATTTTAATTAGGTAAAGTAACTGCAAGTCACTAAGTTCGTCTTTGTCTATTATTGATCGAAGGTCTTCGTAATCTTTTATAATTTTATTTATTTATTTAATACTTCAAATACAAAAATGTACAGAGGCGAAGTTAATGCCATACCTAGGCATGCATTTTCTACCAATTTTGGCTTTGTAAAAGCATGCCAACAAATTTTATTTTAAGTTTGCAAAAATACCGTTGGAAAATGTTTAATGCCTACTGACGAAGATCTGACATTGTAAGCACCTTGACAAGTTGAACAAGGTCCGTTTTCCTTAATATTCACAAAACAAGTTTTGTCCCAAGAAAGCCAACCTGTACTTATAGGTATTAATTGCTTTAGCAAATTGAAAACCAAACCCTTTGAGATGTTTCGAATAACTTCAAAAACAAAAATTTCTGCGAAATAGAATCAGCGTGGTCTAAAACTGCAAACTCTTTTGGATATTATTGGAACGGGATTCTGTTACGCTAAACCTTTTACCGAAGCTCGAAGAGAAAAATAGTGCAGAGTAAAACATTTCTAAAGAACATTCGTGTGTACTGTGAATATCGCATGCATTGGGGACTGTAGACGGTTTTAAATAACCGCTACGACAATAGGCACTCCGCTGTCTGAATATTTTTAGACACCAAATAGAGAGAGAATTTTATGTATGGACCGAAGTATACTGTATTTATATTCAGCTGTCCTGGCATCTGACCGGTCCAGAAATATGAGGTCTAAACACTATAGCAATAAAACGAGCTCTTGGGAAATAAACCGAGTGCGAGTGTGGTGTTTCCATTCTGCACGGAGTCACCAACTCAACACTACTCAACCTTACCCTCAAAGGACCTCAACCAAATCACTGATAACGCAATGGAAGTGGACACTTGCTAAGCGAAAATTTGCTATGTACCAGAAGAAGACCAACGGTCTCAAACAACCTGCATGGAAGTGTCCCATATCCACTCCAGCATCAAGTCGAAGTAGTTGACTGAATCAAATAAAAATAACACTGCATGTGACATCAGCTTACATAACAGTAGTGTCATACAATTGCACAGTTACATTCAATTTGATCAATGATACAAATCGTGCAGTGAGCCCCCTCGCGAACAAATTGGATGATCGCTTCCCAGCACAATCACCACAGTGGAACATTACAGAACACGCGCAGTGTGTTATGTGTTAGGAAGGTTATCAGAGAGAATATAACAGCTATACGGATTCATCAAACATTCAGGTGTTTGATGAATCCGTATAGCTGTTATATTCTCGATACTCACACGCAAAAATAATGGGCTTAAGGCACCCGTCTCACCGCTGACGAGGAAGCGAGTATTTTCTCGCTCAAGAAACGTACAAATCGATGTAGGACCCGTGTCAGTATAAGAGATACATGTACTTATAATAATAATTGATCGCTGAATGTACACACTGCAGGCAAGAACTCTCTATAATGTACGTTTTTTGAGCGAGAAAATAGGCAACTAATCGCTTCCTCGTTGGCGGTGTGGGACAGGTGACTAAGGGTTGAATACATTACATGCAGCGTCACAGTTACGTCATTATGACGTTTGTGGTAAACCGAAGTTTCCTGTTCTCCTACAGGTCATCATGATCGTCCGTAAGGTACCTACCTACGTCATTCTAATTAACGAACGATGATCAATTGACTGAATGACGATGATAGGTAAACAATATTCAACTTTTTTATAACTTCCTTCATCCATACGGATTGTAGCAGAGATTTCATTGCAAATATTGCGATCCATTTGGAGATCTTTCTAATTGCCACTTTATGCCCGACGAGTGTACTACTATGTGGTACTTACTTCGCATTCGTGAATGTAAAGTATGTAGTTGAGCATTTATGACATAACTGTCAATGCAATCAATTAACCAGAGCAATCTAGCCATTTATATCTTACACTAATAATTTTAACACTGTAAGATCAATAAAATCAGTGTAGGACTGAAGGCAAATCTAAGCACTAAAAGCAGATCAAAAAGATCTTATTTTCTCGCTCTTGCATTTATCTCGGGGAAAAACAATAAAATGGACCAATTATTTGGCATGCAGGTCACGACTCGAAGGAGGAAAGTATTCGCGAGTAAGCCAAAGTCGTCGGGTTGTCAACCTCGTGCCTCAAACCAGACGTACGATTTGTTCCGAAACAGCATGAAGATTATTCCATTACTGAAGATTGTAAATGTCGTATGTTTTGATACAGATGTCAGAAACGTAAACACATGATTACTGTACGGTTACTGTTCAGGGTTTTTACTCAAGTAGGTTACTATTTTTGCTTTGAACAGCTGCATCTGTCATTTTATTTTTTTGGTTGATGCTTTTAATTTTTGCATATTTATTAGCGCAAGTTGCTTTTAAATATTAATAGGTAAGTGCCCGGAATACTGTGCCGCCATTAACTAAGTGCCTAATACACGTTCTTGACATTCGCGGGGAAAAACATGGTTTCGAAATAGAAATAAACAATTTAAACATCAAGTGAACAGCATTTGGCATTTTTTTTTCGGCATTTTCATGCTTATAATTTTTGAATAAATATATTATTATTATTTAAAACTGAGTTTGAAACTGTCTTTGAAATTGCTACAAATTGTACAAACAAGGGAGTGCTAAAGTCCCCCAAACAAAGCCGGGTGGTTCTTTATTTAGGTGTGTACATAATTTTTTTTCCAATTTGCCATGGGAGGTCTTAAGAATACGAATGGCGTAATAAGCTACCATGGCTGTAATACAATAGGCTATTCTTATGGGATCCAATTCGATATCATTGTAAGTATGGACGACATTTATTTATTTATATATACTTTATTGTCCACCATCCACCTTTATTGTACATTGTACAAGATTTGTCTGTAAAAGACATTCTAGGCTTTTATCGCAAGAAGAATGACAACAAAAGTAAAAAGTTTGTCTCAAAATAGTATTTAAATACTCTTTATGGCGAGGTTGCAGTACTTTTAACTTTTTTAAATCTCTGTAAATCTAGCTAAATATTAATTTTGCGCAAAAAAAATATATTTTAGGAATGAAATGAACTCATTGTCAAGCGCTGTGTGAAGATAGAAACGTGAATTAAAATAATTGGAACGATAAAAAAAATCATAAAGATGACACTAAATCGCTATTTAAAACGTGTACCTACCTTGAAGAGATTATATCGTTAAACTATGTAAAAGTTATACCAAAAGATAAGCCTTATTGTTTTTTAGGGCTTGGTGAGAACACATTTTATAATTTCCTTATTTTTTTTATCTATGAAACAAATACACAAAATCTAGCAGTTCAAGAACTCGCAACGGCTGGCCAGTGCCCTACAAGACTACACCGCACTACAAGACGACCAAATCGTAAACGTAAACCGTAACGTTTTACGTTTACGTTTCCACTTTATAACCCAATATAAATTTCGCGGACCATTCCTTTAATGCACAATAAAGTTTAAGTAAGGTCCCTTCAGCTTGTAAAATATTTTCTCTCTTATCAAATACCAGACAGGCAAGGAAGACGGGAATTAGCCATCAGCTTTTATTACAGTAACTCTTATTGCCTTGAGTTAAAGTTTATAATTGACTGACTTCCTTGTCGAGTTCTATTAGGGCTTTAGACCTTGCGTTGTATTATTTCTATTGACATTTCCTTCTTCTTTATTAGAATTAATGTGTTTGTGCCTAATACGTTGGTTAATGAGCAGGAAAGATGTTTCTTTAACCTGACTATAGCGTCCTAGATTTATAGTAGATACTTATTCTAGCCACAATATTAAAAGCAGCTACAGAAAAGTAGGTAGGTTTAATTTTAAAATTAGAAAAATTCTCTTTATTTTCTAACATGTCATAAGATCCATGACGGTAAAAAATCACATTTGGTTACAACTGCAGGGCATCGAGCATAGATAATAAAACACAAGCCTGATCCATGTAGAGCCGAATCCGTTCCGAAAAACAACCAAGCATTGCATCGTCGCCGCGCGTCGGTTCGGTCATCATAAGTCCGGTTTTGAAACTGTTGTGCATTTATTATGCAGTTTTTATTACCATCTCGATTTGATTCCTCGTATCGGAGTCACAAACTTGTTTTGCAAGGTTTGTACCTACTTCGCCTTTTTACGGTTTTCCTTGTAGGCTGTTACCAAGTTTGTTCCATAAAAATCTTTCGCAACTTATTATGAATTTATTTAAAGATTTCGCTGAAACTTCTTCGTCCTCACAATTATATCGTTTTGCTTTTAAGGCTTTCTTAGATTGAATATTAAACAAGGATTGAATATTCGCGATTGTAAAAATATATAATGGCTTGGGAGCTAGATATTAGGGATTTTATATTTCTTTCGATATCACTGATCTCATTCGTTGACAGCTCTCAACAAAACTCTGTTATTATTCCAGCTACAAAGTAAAAATTTTTGACAAGGAATTATTCATGACATCAATCAACCAGTCTAAGCCGGATGCAGCTGAATACGAGTATTTTATATGGAGCAACTGCCTATCTGACCTCAACAAACCAGTTACTAGGTAATTCGATACCCTTTGGCAACTGGCTGACTGGCGGCCAGACTTCCTCCCAAAGTGTAATGGAGAGGCGTGTGGTATGCAGTAGTTTACAAACTGGGAATATTACAAAAAAATTAAAAGAAGTGCTGCGGTACTTGTACTTACACGATTGTAAATTATCTTGATGACAGATTATCGCGGGAATAATCTTTGACCAAATCCCTGCAAAGTAACATCATAATCAGCTGTGTTATTTCATTAGGTATTTCAAATCTTTTTAAAACCGATAATCTATTGAAGAATTGCACCCAATTTAAAATATTATCGGGTAAATTATGGATTAGATTATACATGGAGCAACTGCTTATATGACCTCCACAACCCAGTTACTACTACTACTACTATGACTGGTTGTCAGAGTTTCGGGCTTCTGCCAACCCGTAATGACTGTCAAAGATCCGCGAATGACAGCCGGGACCAGCGGCTTAACGTACTTTGCGAAGCTCGGACGGGTCTCCACGACTCAACTGTGGCAAGCGTAGCTTAGCCTGATCGATCTACCCGTGTAGCTGTTATTACTTAGCCAATTATGAAATCATAAGTAGATATTCGCATTTTTTTAATTTAGCAACAATTGTGAAACTAGAATTAAAGAACTTAACGGAAATGAAATCATTAATAGGCTGGAAAGATGATTATTATGGCTACGAAGGAATTAATCACTGAGATGACAGTTGATAAAGATGAGGAGAACAACACAAAAAGAAGAAGGTGCTGCGCCTACTCCAAAAATTTGGATAAGAACAGGCGATAAACTATCAATAACACCTCTGCAACATTATGGAATGCAAATAAATATATGAATGAATTAATGATACAGGATAATAATATTGATTATAGGCACACGTGTAAAAAAGTAAGTACTTAAGTAGGTACTTGGAATCCAAGCAGATTAGTATTAATGCATAATACCACTTATATAAAGTTATAGCCGACTCATAAAAATTTTAATCAGCCTTTGAATAAGTAGGTACAAAATATCAAATCATTATCGCCTTTATTAAAATCGCGTGTGCATTGGTATATTTTTAGACAGATTCTAAGCTTAGGAATTCATGTTACCTTATCATATTTAATAGCTAATCCTTCAACTATCTCAATCTTAACTACCAGTTCAACCAAGTTCAATTAATAGAACCTTAATGTCTGACCTACTCCTTCTCACTAAAACATCTGTTTCTGCACCACTTAGATAAAAGACCTGTGGTGGAACCGCCATTTTTCAACCGACCAAATTCAAGATAGTCTGTGCATATCTTTATCTACACTAATATTAGAAAGAGGAAAACTTTGTTTGTTTGTTTGTAATGAATAGGCTCAAAAACCGCAAGACCGATTTTAAAAATTCTTTCACCATTCGAAAGCTACATTATCCACGAGTAACATAGGCTATATTTTATTTTGGAAAAAATAGGGTTCTATAAGATATTTGGGTTTTTCGGACACAAGGTGTGAAAAATCAACCAGAAAAGTTACTTATTTTGCGTACGTTGCCTAAACTATAAAATATAGAACCATAAAATGTTCTAATTAATTGTAGATCTTATGAATATCTACAAAAAAGTCCGCTACACACTATACCTATCTATGTCGAGTGAGGCACAACAACCATTTTGTTATTTAAAAATCTTGAATTTTTTTTGGGCCACATTTTTAAACGCGCAATTTTATTTTACTCATGCTATTAATCCTTATCAAAATAAATTATTTCATCACTAAGTACAGTTTATGTAGATAATATTTGGTCTTTGAATGATTAAAATTGGACGTTTGGTTTTGAAGTTATGGCGAAATTAAAATATTACGATCAAATTAGTAGGAATTGATTTACGAAAAGAATGTTTTACGCATGGGCAACTTTACGTTGCCCTATCACGTGTCGGGGCTCCCGACCACCAGTATGTTTTGTTACTTGAAAATAATGTTGTCTATAGAGAAGCTCTACAATAATCGCTTTAGTTATCTATCCTAAAACAACGGGTTGCGCTCCGGGACTGCCGGCAGAAGTGAAAACTTAGTATTAATTACATTTAAATATTTTCATCATTAACAACTTTAACATACACAGAAAGACAATCTGTGCAGCCTGCGGATAATGACTGCGTCGTCGATGTTACTGTCGGTGTCTGTGAATTGACCTGGGAATCATTTTGCTGACCGTGTCTTTCCTGGGTAGGCTTTTTGCAGCGGTAACCGACATCCACGCGGGCGGAGCCGCGGGCGACCGCTAGTAAACTATAAAAACAGAGTATTTGCATCAACAAAACAAAGCCTTTTCGCACCCTTTATTGGAAAATGACTCTTCATTATAAATTCCATTATCGGCTGATTAGCCGACATTGAGGCTCTTAACTGAAGTTAAGTATCCAGTTTAATCAAAGAGTTTGTTTATGATAAACTGGTGGTATTGCGACTGTCAAAGGAACCTTGGTGCAATTAGTGTTGCTGTTAATTGAAGGGATAAACGGTCATCTAACTGTTTTGGGTCAAGTTTTCCTGGCTGTGAATGGAATTCGTGATGATCTTGTTAAAAAAGCGAATTGAAATAGCTAAGTTAATTGGATAATTATAGTCTTTATTAATTCATCCTATTGACATTGGGATGACAAAGAAGTTGCATAAAAACTAATCGAACGAGTTTTACATTAATTTATTGCCGATATAGTGAAATGTCTTTATTTCTTGAGACGGGTACCTTCAAAATCCTTTGTTTAAACGCATTGTACATTTTCACCTTCACTTTGTTATCGCACTACAAAAATACTTAAGGAAAGATTGCGGGAATTTATATATAGGTACTTAAGCACTGAAAATCTCAACAGGAAAAACTCTTTAGACAAGGATTGGTTATTTCATACCCTACAGGCTAAAATGTGCCCAATGAACAGGCTACATTAACGTTGTGAGGCATGGCGAGTACCTAATATCTAATCCCGGTATAGCTATCCTATACATCGCATAAAATTATGGGCAAATAGTTCGTAGGATATCCGATTGGTATGAAGTATCCGCTGGGATGAATATCATGGGAAATACATTCCAGCGAACATTTTGCTTTCTCGAATCCTGTCGAGTAAAGGTTTAGGATTACGGAACTATCGGAGCAAACGAATCAGAAATGCGGAAAGGATTCAATGTGCCCTCGGACAACACGACGGACCCGACGACGACACCGACAGCGACACAGACGGACGACACAGACATCGCCCAACTGGAGGAGGTCATGGCCCGCGCGGCGATGGCTGATGACGCAGCCAGCATTCCACCCGCATCTCCCGGCTGGTGCGAGCAACTTCTTGCTTCGTCGCCGGGGGATCAGCACGAAGGCCAGTACAGAGAGGAGGCGGCGGGGGTTTTGTCCGATGGATCCACCACCGACTAAACCCTCCCCCTCATCACCGTCACCACCACTCAACGTCATCCAAACAAACCTCCAACATAGCCAGACTGCCACGGCTAGCTTACGCAGGGCACTGGAGGTTTACCCCCGAACAATTGCACTGATCCAAGAGCCGTGGATCAGGAACAACAGAATATGCGGCCTCAGTAACATCGGAGGTAAGCTAATCCTCAACACACACAGCTCAGACAAACCCAGATCCTGTGTCTATATACCCAAAGATATCCCTACCACGCTGCTCACTCAATTCTGTTCCAGAGATCTGACAGCTGTCAGGCTCCACACCGTAGGTGAACTCCCAGATGTTGTACTCGCCTCGGTATACATGCCGGGCGAGGACATAGACTGTCCACCAAAAGAAATGGCCGACCTGGTGCAGCACTGCGAGAGCACCGATCTGGACCTGATCATCTGCACCGACTCAAACGCCCATCACCCGCTCTGGGGTAGCGAGGCATCGAACTCCAGAGGAGAGGTACTATCCACCTATTTATTCTCTACTAACCTAAACATCGTTAACCGAGGCTCTGAACCCACTTGGGTCACAGTCCGAGGACAAACGATCATTGACTTAACTCTTGCTACAGAAAACGCGACTAATCTTATAGCAAACTGGCATGTATCGGACGAACCTTCTTGCTCAGATCATAGAAGGATCCGCTTCACACTAACTACTAACACAAGGAGACCCGAACCGAGACGTAACCCACGGCGCACCGATGTGCCCGGGTACAAGCGCCTCCTAGCCTTTATGCTAGCTAGGCACCTATCACAAATAACCATAACAGAACCGGCACAACTGGAATACACTGTGACAAAGCTGTCAGAATACATAACCGAAGCATACCATGCATGCTGTAAACTAAGAGCACCAAAAACCAACAGTGAGAGAAATCCCTGGTGGAACGCCGAACTTGGTAAGCTCAGAAACACACTACGGAAGCAATTCAATAAAGCCAAAAACACCCGACTCCCGGAAGACTGGGAGCGATACAAAGAAACACAATACACATACAAAAAGCGAATCAGAACTGCCAGAAGGACAGCATGGCGGAAATTCTGCGAATCCATCGAAACCAATAATGAAGCCGCAAGAATAAGGAAGATCCTATCAACAGATCAGGACCGAACCCTTGGCGCGCTGAAAAAACCCGACAACACATACACACTAACGGACCAGGAAACCAGCAAGGTCCTTCTCGAGACTCACTTCCCAGACTGCAAACTCCTAGAGGACAGGACCTGGGAAGCTGTGCCCAATTGGACCCCAACGGAACAGGACTGGTCCAGTGCCCACAGTCTAGTAACACAGGACCGAATAAAGTGGGCTATCAACACCTTCCAGCCTTACAAGTCTGCAGGACTAGATGGCATTTTCCCAGCCCTACTACAATGGGGGGTTGACTATATCACACCATGCCTGGTAGAAATTTATCGGGCCTGCATAGCACTAAGATACGTACCTCTAGCCTGGCGCGAAGTGAAAGTCATCTTCATACCAAAACCGGGAAAAGCGGACTACACACAACCCAAGGCGTACAGACCCATAAGCCTCACATCCTTTCTACTAAAGACCCTAGAGAGACTCTGTGATCGATACATCCGAGACGGACCTCTTCGGGCAAAGCCACTCCACAAACAACAGCATGCGTACTCCACAGGCAAATCAACAGAATCCGCACTGCATAGTGTGATATCCAAAATTGAATGCGCCGTGGACCACAAATGCTCAGCACTGGCTGCCTTCATTGACATCGAGGGCGCCTTTGACAAAACCAGCTTCAAAAGCATCAGCACGGCTCTAGAAAGACACAACATAGACCCGACCCTGAGCGGCTGGATCACCAACATGCTCAAACAGAGGGCAGTACAAGTGACCGTAAACGACATCACAAGGGCCATCGTGGCGAAGGGCTGCCCCCAAGGTGGCGTCCTTTCGCCGCTTCTATGGAACCTGGTCGTGGACAGTCTAATAAAAGATCTCAATGACAAAGGTTACTTTACTGTAGGATACGCCGACGACATAACCATAATAATAAATGGCACCCACGAAAACACACTGTGCAACCTAATGCGCCAGGCCCTGAAAATAATAGAAAATTGGTGTGGTAAACACCAACTATCAGTGAACCCCACAAAAACCGAATTGGTTCTCTTTACAAAAAAGAGGAAACTGACGACACTACAACTACCGCGTTTCTTTGGTACAACCCTAAGCCTATCAACGGAAACCAAATACCTCGGCATATTTTTGGACAAACAGCTGAATTGGGCAAAACACACCAACTACATTACTACGAAAGCCAGCATATCACTGTGGCAATGCAAGCGAATGCTTGGAAAAAATTGGGGGATTAGCCCCAGGGTCACTCACTGGCTATACACCACAGTTATCCGACCAATCATCACATACGGCTCACTAGTCTGGTGGCCCAGAACAGACCTGAGCACAGCCCAAAAAGACCTTGAAAAGCTGCAGCGGTTCGCGTGTGTGGCAATCACCGGCTGCATGAGAACTACACCCACTGCTGCCCTACAGACCATGCTCGGACTACCGCCTCTACACCTTGTAGTGCGGGAAGAAGCGGCCTTGGCTGCCTTCAGGCTCTCTACATCAGGAACCCTGAGCAAAGACTCTAGGGTCAAACACATACGCTTAAAAGAAAATGCGATCAAATGGCAGCCAATGATGGCATCACCCTGCGACAAAGCCCCGAAACAATACTGCTTCCAAAAGCACTACAACATAGTGCTTAAAGAGGAGCAGTACGACTACTCAGGTTCGAAGGAACTGAGAATTTACACTGACGGTTCAAAGACCGACTGCGGAACTGGAGTCGGAGTCTTCTCACACGACCTCAACATAAGAATATCCAAACCGCTGGGAAGGCGCAACACGGTCTACCAGGCGGAGTGTGTGGGCATAACACAAGCGGCTTATGCCATAGCAGCCAGAGGAGTTGCGGACACCCATATTCGCATACTCTCTGACAGCGCCTCAGTCCTCCAATCCTTAGATAAAAAATGCATCACATCGAAACTAATACTAGAATGTCACAATGCGCTTGAACAGGCAACTGTATTGAACCGCAATATAGTGACACTACAATGGATAAAAGGACACAGTGGATCGCTAGGTAACGACGCAGCTGACGAGCTGGCCAGAAGGGCATCGAGCATGCCAGTCTGTGGACCGGAACCTATCGTGCCCATCCCCTTCAACCAACTACGCAGGTGGCTACAGGAGTACACCCACACACAAGCAGAAAGCTGGTGGACGTCGTCACCAGGCTGCAGGCAGTCCAAGGAAGCTATGCCATCACTGGATGGCAAGCTAAGCAGTCGCTTACTACGATTGGACAGGAAAGGCCTGCGCCTGGTGACGGGGACCATCACGGGACACTGCTCGCTAAACAAACACTTTCACACTATAGGCATAACGGACAGCCCCCTGTGCAGAGCTTGCATGGTGGCTGATGAAACCATTGCGCATGTGCTCTTTGAGTGCACAGGCGTCACCCAGATCAGGACACAAACCCTCGGGACACCCAGATCGTACACAGATGTTCTCAAAAGACCAGGAGACCTAATCAGCTTCTGGAGGGAGGTGGGCTGGTTGGAATAACCGCCAACGGCCGCCATGGCCCACGCACAATGGTCCACTGAAGGACTAAGTGCGGAAACCAAACCCATAACATAGAACATAGAAGGATCCAATGTATCATAGAGATGGAATATTGTTAGTAATAGGTATCTATGTTTTGAATAGGAGAAGGTTTTCCTCGATGATGGGTTGCGCAGGTTGGTAATGACGGTTATTATGACGTCACATAAGATTTAGGTATACTTGAGAGTATGTCATTATAAACGCGCTACTGGAAACTTGTCATTACCTGCATGACACGTCAGCTTAAATTATCATGGCGACAAATAACATAGAAAATGTAATGTCTGCTCGTAGAAAAATAAATAAAATTGACTATACTTAAAATAATAATTTGGAATTATGTTTACAAGCTCTATAGTACTTAATTGAATACACTGCCCCGTTGGGCTCGTGGTCGCAAGCGCGACTGCTGAGCGTGGGGTCCTGGGTTCGATTTTCAGGTCAGGCAAAATGTTATTGTGTTTTTCCATTGGGAATTTCTTAGTAACAGCCCGGAGTTTGGATGTTGGCGGTGTGATGACCCCGGGCCTCGGAAAACACGTTAAAAGCCGTTGGTCCTGCGCCTGATCTCTCTCCGTTCGTGTTCGAATGCCTATCGTTCCATTTGTGTCTCGCACACAGTTGTGCAATATAATATCTCCCGCGCATCTGATCTACGTGGAATTATTATTAGTAATTAATTGTTGTTTCTAGTTCAATTTATTGTTCATCGTTCTCATTAGCAGCAAAACTTCAAAAACATTCTCATACATCGAATACGGGACGCAAGGTCCCCTCAAAAACAAATCCTGTTCTAACTTATAATTAACGACTTTTCATCCTTTGAGAGAATATAATAATATTATAAAGAGAGTGAGAGTTCTTATAACACGTCATATTAGCTCTGATTTATTTATTCGGACAGGGGCTTTTTATGTGCTTTGTTCTAGTTAGGGTTCTGTAGATAAATTACCCTTTTGGGGTTTAAAGTACATTTTTTTTGGCATAACGTAATTCAAAGTGGCCTTAAAACTCAAGATAGCGGCGTCGGTAATAAGGAGAGTGAGAGGAAGCCGCAACAACATTCTATTCATTTTCAGAGAGGCTAGAAGGGCCTGCAGTGGAAAGATTTATCAAGGTAGGTACCGTAGACATGGGACTTGATAAATCTTCCTGTGATTGTGAAGTTTTTGCCATATTTTATATTCTGTGTGTGCCTAACTGTTGTACTAACATAGATTTAAGTAATTTGTAATACTAACACGCTATGGGCCTTCGAAGCCTGATGTGAAACCAAAAATATAGTTTTTTTTTTATTATCGTCTCTTTCTTGGACATTTGTTGTTAAAGCAAGACGCCCTCAATGAAAAAACAAACCCTCAATGAAGAGCTGGAAGGCTGTGCCGTTAAAATCTAGCATACAATATTTAACATAAGTACCTGATTCCCAAACACGCCAATACTGCAAGCAGAAGACACCTGGTCAGCTCCGAACCAAACAGCAGCTAGCCTTGGAGGCACGTTGAGGATGAAGACCTGAGAGATGGCCACCACAGTCTGCCCCATGAATCCCAGCCAGAACATGTTCTGGGGCACGGAGAACACCTTCAGCCATGCCCCCAAGCAAGTCCCGAACGAGCCGATGATTGTCGTCACGCGAAGGTTCTGGAAAGCGGAAAAAGGGTTGTTTTCAAATGAGAACCGATTGTCAACGGTTGTTCTTGATGAAAGAGGAAAGAAAGTAAAATATTACGTCAGAAGTGACGCATATAACTAGATAGGAAAAATATGAGACTTGAGAACGCAACTCATGGGTATCGTATAAGGCGACTATGTAAGATTTGATGAAGATGCCACATTATCTTCAACAGTGAAAAGTTCCAGTTCAGAATGATGAATACTTTCGGGACATAGGTATTGGTAATTTTGGATTCTTATTTCCTCATATAAAAAGTCTCAACAGATAACATATGATGTTACAGCAGACTTATTGATCAGAGATTTGATCAAGCATTTAGAAATTATAATGTGAAATAGTTGCTAAGATAGTAATTATGATGATTTATTTACACAAAAAAATAACATAGCTACAGCAACACCTTGTGTATAAACTGTTCCATGATTACAGACTTATGCAGATCTAAAATGACGTATACAGTCATTACACGTAACAGAATTCGCACCTTTGGCGGAATATTTATCTACGATTGGTGCTAACGTAGATCATTGACTAATAAGGCATTCATTATAGCAATAGTTTATATATAATCGAACATAGATTTCGAGATAGATCAAGTAACTTTGTAGTATCTATTTATAAAAGGACTTTTACCAAAAATAACATCAGTATTACAATTCTTGGTAAAAAGCTAATTCCTTTGTCAAAGGCTTAACGTCGTACCTGTGCTCTTATTTTAATATAGAAATGGAAAGCAGTATCAACACGATGCAAATAAACTGAACAAATCTCACTGACTCTCCAGAAAAAACAATATCCACTAACATTCCATTAGGGTGAGAGGATGTCATCCCGAGGGCATTATCTTGGGAAATATACAAAATAATTCTGTATTACATAAGTAATTCTGGCAAATGAAAGACTGGGTAGATAATCCCCTAGCATAGTGATACTATGACCTTTAATCTAGGTACCTAAATCGTCAGGAACAAAAGACTTCATGTCGCTGCATCTAGTCGCTGCAACAAGACCCAGAGTTGTCGTTTGCATCTGCGTCATGTCGCTACGACGATGACTAGACCTTTGGGTCTACGACTAAGACGTCGTGCATCATTCGAGGAGACGGTCGTATGGCGTGCTTGTGCACCGTGCGTCTATTAGTCGTTTCGATAAATAGCAAGCTCGTGTGGACTCCCCTAGCCTGTCGGTCGTTTCGACTCTGCAACTTGCCGCCAAGTATGCGGAGCTTTGAACTAAATATATGAAAATTGTCGGCCGCAGCCTGTCGTTTCGTCTAATCGCCGAGCTATCGCAGTCACGAAGTATGCGCCAAGTCTCAGTATTCGTACCCAAGTCGGTGTGCGAATATTAATTACGTAACTTTAGATCGTTAACATCCCAAAGAGCGTAATGTGTAGCAATAAGACATCGCTTCTGTGGTCTATTAGGTAACGATAAATTAAACTGTCACTGAAGACAATGGTAAATATACCATTTAGAAGATTGTCAACAGAATTAAATTAGACCGTGAAAACGCGAGGATAAGGAATTGTTTATAGTACTTACAACCTTTTTACCATACTGACAGAACATTATTTGTAAAGGGACTTATAAAATAAATGCTTTGGCTTTCACTGAACACGAATTCAACAGTGTCAAATTAAGACTCTTTAATAACGTGGTGAACAGGTTTAACGAAGGACCAAAGAAAGTTATTTTTTTAAATGATGTGGTACAATTTGAAAGAGTTCGAAAATGTAGAGTACCAAAGCAAATATTGATATTCTGAAAATCAAGCATGTTTTTGGTACAGATGAAAAATATGAACACTATGTTGCTTTTAGCACAACCATATCCTTAACAAATAAAATGTCCGCCGGTTTAGGACGGATTTCACCAATGAAACTGAACGCCAGTCAAAGTCAGTACAATATCTAAACCGCGTTCAAGAGTTGTCATTGTCATCATAATTGTGAAATATTGACATTGACAGCTATTGAACGCAGTTTACATGTGCTGATCGCGTTCAATTTCATTGGTGAAATTGGCACTAAATGTGTCAACTACCGCAAAAAGTTCGCAGGGTCGTCCGAAATAACATGTTTTGCGTTTTTGTGGCGGGAACGAATAGGTATAGTTTTACCAAACCACTACTACTATTACCCTTATAATTTCATTAATAAAGCTAAAGTTTGGCTAAGTTGTATTGATTCTTATAAGTTAACATTAAGCACGTTTTATTTACGTAGATTTAGTGTCAGCTTATCAATCAGATAACAATATACGACACTATAATCTATGTTTATTGAGGAAATTTAACAAAAATATGACAATGTTTAACATAAACAGACTTATGACTACCTCATTGTTATGATTTTTTGTCATCGTCACATGTAGTGTGAGCTATGAATATTTAACTTGCAATCTTAAGGCGTTCTATGATATGATAGCATAATTATGAGCTATTGTTAAAGTAGCTAATGGTTTATTTTAATACTAATGTTATGTGTCAAGCTGTTTAATCAATGAATGGCAGGAAAGCATTTAGCAAGCGACGAAACATTTTGTACACTAAGGGTCTAGTCTACAATCAGGTGCTGAATTCATGGTGACAGTTTGTGCATCGATGTCCCGACAATAATATTAGAAGTAGGCTAAAATTAACTTCCAAGATTTGATTATAATGCAAGTTTAAACAACAGATGAAGCTAATAAAACCGTGTTAAAAATAGCAAGAGAATTATCCTTATAGTACAAAAGCGAAAAAGTAGCACGCGGCTGCTACTTTTTCGCAAAACTAATTCATTTTCTAAGGCACAAATAGAATGGTGTCGATAGTTAACACCAAAGACTACATATGTAGAGACAAACTGGATATAAAAACACACTCAAAACGGAAACGTAAACTATGGTGTGTATGTCTTACACACTTAACTACAGTTCACGTTTACGTTAACGTGCTTACGTGCGTAGGTATTACGTGTGAATTCGCAGTCCATAATTCTGCAGATCCATTTAAAGATATAATACTTTATCTGTGTGTCAAACTAATTAGTATATTTAGCTCAATCCTTATACTACACTATTTCGTACAGGGAAATGTAAATTTTATATTCCGCCAAGGCTGTTCGCATGCTCATAGTAATACGGATCTCCTAATCTGAATTTATCTTAGTAATTTATTTAGTGGTAGGTTTAAAAAGTTTAACAAACTCAACATCTGCCTAGCCTTTTCCCAACTTTGTTGGGATCGGCTTTCAGTGTAACCGGATGCAGCTGAATACAAGTATTTTACATGGAACGACTGCCTATCTGACCTCCACAACCCAGTTACTGGGTAATACGATACCCCTTGGTAAGACTGGTTATCAGACTTTCGGGCTTCTGACGACCCGTAACGACTGTCAAAGATCTGCGAATGACAGCCGGGACCAACGGCTTAACGTGCTTTCCGAGGCACGGAGGGGTCTCGTTATGTAAAGATGGCCCATCCATAGACCAACCGCGGTAAGCGTAGCTTAACCTGATCGATCGACCTGTGCGGCTGTTATTATTTAGCCACGGGCCCCTCACATAAAATGGCAATCGATCATAATGTTTTTCCTTTTGACAATTCAGCCACGTTCTTTGCTATAATTACGTTGTTGAGCTAGCAATTTTTTCAAATACTTATAAGAAGCAATGGCCGACAAAATGAAAGGCATTGCGACCGATTGCCATTTAATGTGCGTTTACGCAATTACCCCGCTGGTAAATAATAGGTATAGAAAATGAGAAACCTTTGTGGACATGAGTTTATAAATAAAATAGTACACATTGTAATAGCTTGCTTACATACGCTGTTCTTTCAATAATTGAACCGTGATGTTGAAAACATTTTACGGCCAATTAAGTGAAGTACAATCTCGTGTAGAACATAATGTCATTAACACGCTCCAAGCAATGTTGCAGAGCAAATCGTGATATAGTACACTCGTAAATCCACAGATAATGACGAAGAAAAACAATGTAGGAGAAGGAAAAAGGCATCTCAATAATCATAACGACCGCAGCAAGGAATTTAGATACAAAAAGTAGAAATTGTTAGCAAAAGGTACAGGTGTTTTGTGTGTACATAAATAAATAAGGTAAGGGAGTCTATGCCCAACAGTGGACTATAAAGACCGTGGATGATGATAGTGATGAAAGTTGAAACCCCATATCAATCAATCAACTCAGCCTATCGCAGTCCACTGCTGGACATAGGCGTCTCCCAGGCTGCGCCACAACAACCTGTCCTCCGCCTTCCGTATCCAGTCTGTCCCAGATACTTTCTATAAGTCGTCAGTCCTTCTATCTAAGGGGTAGTCCACACTACACTTGCCGATACGTGGTCTCCACTCTGGGGTCTCTAGGACTCGTCTGCTCCACCAACCATCGGTCCTTCGACAAACACATTGAAACAAACTCCACGTTGTTTAACTTAATTCCAGAAGTTTTATAATTAAATGGAAATGTTGCCAGCCCGTCAGCTTGATATTATGCATTGATAAAAGTTTCAATAAAGGGTTTCCAATTTAAAATTTGGCGCTTCCCACTCTTTGTGTACTGTTAGTTATTTCGCGTAAAGCTGCTTATCGAAACAAAATTTTATGGGACGAGGGTCTGGCCAATTTATCTTGAATTTTCAAAGCGGCTCTGCATATTTAAACTCTTATGTCAACAATTATACTATGTCAACGTACCGTTGCCATATCATTATACTTAGTTAACACAGAGTCCATTTGCTTCTCGAATTATAGTGAAAAGATGGGCCATAACTCAGCTAGATGTTTAAATAATTTTAGCATTCACTTGTAGAGCCTCTTTACAAGCTCCTTTTACGTTTCCAAATAACTTGACGAAAACGACATGACGAAATGTAATGTTGATAAATATTTCTTTCCTACCAATTTGTACGCCACGATATGCGGCTGAGCATGAGAACTTTCTGTGTCCCATTATTATCCTGCATGCAATGTATACCATGTTTAAACAAATAAAAATTTACTTTACTTAAAAATCCTCGTCTGCATTACTGCGCCTTGCCAGGTGTCCTACCCAACTCCATTTGAGTTGCATATCTCGTTTTCCGCTATCTAAAACCTACGTACGTCTGTGGATCTCGGCGGTGAGATGGGCGGACGGGTAAAACCTGGATGAGGCTGGCACAGTAGCGTGAGGATTAGCACATGAACAGATAGGCCTATGATCAGCAGTGGGTAACGTCGGGTGATGATGACGATCCTCTACATTGCTTAATACTATTTATTATCTTTTAGAAATGTGAATACACTTTATAATTACCAATAGATCACCTCCCTGACTTCGCATCCCGTATTATGAATTTATGATAACCTCTCTCTAAGCGAACTCTTATCAAACTGATGATAGCTTTTGCACCAACAGGTCACATCGTCGTATGACGGAAACATTATTCGTAATTATTGTTTTCAATAACTTCGGAATGACAATATAATACTTACTAGTTTTTGCCCACGGCTTCGGCCGCGTTGAGGTCCGATGTAATCCCACTGGATCATACTACTGGAATAAAAGTGTCCTATGTCCCATGTCATGGTCTACCGTTATGTCAAAAGGCGAGAAAAGGAAACAGACAGATATAGAGACAGAGTTAGTTTGGCATTTATAATATTATTATGGATTTAGTATTTATAGGTAGATACTAAATGACTGTTTCCTTTCAGATTATTATCGTCTGCTCGTGAACTGAACCGAGAACAGATAGAGGCAGACTCAGATAAAATTAAGATAAAGAAGTACTTAGTTGACAACTCGATAATGTTCATGAGAGGGCGGCGATTCATTCACAAAATGATTGAACTTCATTAACGTAATGTGTCATTCACCTAGCGGTGGGTGCAAGTGGAATGAAAATAAAAAGGAAGACAAATTACATAATTATCTATCGTCAAGAAATAAATATTAATTTATTAGATGATACATTAAAACTTAAGGAGACATACATTAAAACTTGAGGGGCCCGTGGCTAAAGAATCAGATCATCAAACAGCCGCACAGGTCGATCGATCAGGTTAAGCTACGCTTGCCGCGGTTGGTCTGTGGATGGGTGACCATCTCTACATATCGAGACCCCTCCGTGCCTCGGAAAGCACGTTAAGCCGTTGGTCCCGGCTGTCATTTGTGGATCTTTGACAGTCGTTACGGGTAGTCGAAGCCCGAAAGCCTGACAACCAGTCTTACCAAGGGGTATCGTATTACCCAGTAACTGGGTTGTGGAGGTCAGATAGGCAGTCGCTCCATGTAAAATACTGGTATTCAGCTGCATCCGGTTAGACTGGAAGCCGACCCCAACATAGTTGGGAAAAGGCTAGGCAGATGATGATACATTAAAACTTAATTCAATACGCAACGCAATGCACATGCATTTACTATTTACATTTACCGAGACGAAGCACAGCAGTTCAGAAAAAACTAATTTAATTAAAACACAGTTTCCAGCGCTGAACTCTACAAGCGAAAACACGACTACCCTCACACAGGCTTTAATTAAACCCCGTCAGTTGCCACACAAGGACAAATATCCTTTTGAATACCTGTGACATACCTCGCAGGTGATATGTCTCTAATAGCTTGGAATTTTGGAATGGTCTCCAACGAAGAATAGTTGAATTTAAAGTCTTGGTTGTTTTTGTTAAAGAGAAGTTTGACAAAGGGAACCGTTTCAGCATTATTTTTGTATTAGATGCAACGTGACGATAATTTATACTAATATTATAAAGACATAAAATTAGTTTTTGTGAGTTTGTAATTTTATGTACATATGGTTAATCTCTAGCTCTACCAGTCGGATTTGAAAAAATATTTTTGCGCTTGATAGCCCAATACTTGAGGAAGGCTATAGGCTATTTAACATCATACTAGGGCTCTTAGGAGACGAGCAAAAAGAAAAAAAGTCAGAAAGAACGCTAAGCAAAAACGAAATAATAGCACGAGCAGGTGACGTGGGTCCACGGGGTGGGTCGGAGGAAAAAGAAATAGCTCTCAAAGCAACTAAAAGTTTCTTATTTATTCTATTTATTTCTCAATCTACAATTCCGATGCCTTTCATGCCGACAATTCAACAACACTCATTGCGATATTTACGTTATCAAGCGAACGAAAGACGAAATTTTCAAACAATCAATAGATCAGTTATTTTTCTTCAATATCCTTTGGATTGTGATGCGCATTAAAGCCTTTTATACTGTAAGTAAAAATTCTACGGCGCGGTTTATACGCCGTACTGTAAAGAAACCGTGCCGTGCACAAAGGGCCTTAGGGTGTATAGGCTGGATGGTTAAGGCATTTTCATCCTACAATAATTGATGTAAGATCAAAGATCAAATACACTATCCATCCAGACCACAACCCGCGTCAGATCAGGGATACCAATCCATCAATCCACCGGATTAAACGTGAGGTAGCTGTGTCCATGTATGTAGGGTAACTACGTAGACCGCTGTTCAGTAGCCCATGTCGTGATGTCATGTCTGAGTTAATTGTATAGAGATTACAAGCACGTTTTAGTTAAATTATGCGCATGAGTTTAATAGTTTACATGAATTAAGGAGTTAACTGCTTTAACGATAACAAAGGGATATATATCAGGATTGAATTTGAAGTACGTCGTAAGTAGGTATAGACTATAGGCATTAGCGAGAGCAAGCCCAATTGCCTGGAGACATAAAACGTACCTATCTATTTATAACGTTTAGACGATTAATCGTAGGTAGGTAATCTGTCTATAAAGAAAAACAAATTATTACCCGACTCATCCCTACCAATCCACTAAATATCTATTAAATAATATTATACATACGAAAGATTGTTATGTTTCATGCACCAATCGTCATGAAAAACAGATAGGTAGCCTAGACCTGGATAAGGACATATAGGCTACTTTCAGGCTACTTTTCATCTGAGATTTTTCATTAAAAAAAATATCGTTACTACGCAACAAATTGAAGCTAGTGTAGCTGTCGATGTTATCAAGTACCTACCTATTGCAATTTAACAGTGTATGATTATTTTGTATACAGGGTCAAATTAAATTAGCTAGTGAAACTCGAACAGTTCGAACCGCGTCGAAGTCGCGGCCGTAACCACTGGGCCACCACAGCTCCGTAGATAACTCATCATCATCATCTGCCAGCCTTTTCAGAACTATGTTGGGGTCGGCTTCCAGTCTAACCGGATGCAGCTGAATACCAGTATTAGCTACGTAGATAATTATTTTGAATAATATTTTTTTTTATTAAATTCTTTGTCGCCATGCAAGTAAAATACCAAGGATTATGGTGTACAGTCGACCTGATTAATGAACCAGTTAATGATGCATTGCCAAAAGTAAACATGGAGGTCAATGAATATTAATACATCAAAAAAGATGCATGTCCGCTGGTATCCGCAGATCGGTGTCACTTCACATGTAGATTTATCAAAAGGATTTATTTCAAAACTGCATGAATTGCATTTAGAATGCAGTTATACTTAAAAACTTAAGTACACGAACTGATGAAATTGAAGTCTGAAATATTCTGCGACAATATTTTAGAGCTCTCCTTCTAAAAGGACAATTTCATTTTCCACCTCTAGAATCCCTGCAAGGAGCGTTGAGCGTTCAAGAAATGAATAACAGCGCTTCTCCCGGGATAAAGAATCCTCGTATTTTCCGAGCAGCGTCGTAGGAAGCACTAATAGTCTCCGAGAATTCACTTATGTAGTGTCGTTTGTAAGGATTTAAATATTTAAAATATACCGTGCTTTTCCGCCGCATAACTTTGAATGCACACAATTTACTAGTTTCAAGTGTTCTTTACCTGTAAACCTCGGTTATATTTGCACAGCATAATCAGCCTGTACTGTTCCCACTGCTGGGACACAAGACTCCTCTCTTCGAGAGGGAGTGAGTTGTAATCTACCATGCAGACCCAGTGCGTGTTAGTAGATTACATGTCTTCGAATTTTTGGTTCGAGGACGTCCTCACGGTATTTTCTTCACCGTTTTGAGAGCAGTTATATACATTGTATTTATTGTCAAGATTTTAGAATTGTGCAAAATCTATCTTTTATATATACAAATAAAACTAAGTCGGGTTAGTTACACCATTTATAACTAAAGAACGACTGGACCGATTTAAATGATCTTTCATTTGTTGGATTTGTCTCCACCCTGGATAGCAGAATAACAATTAAAATATGGGAAAAATTCACCAAAAAAATAATAATGAACATAATAAATTTTCTCATAAATTTTGTATGGAACGGCTTTTTTGACGATATCTCGAGAACGGCTTGACTGATTTCAATAAAGATTCTAAGGTGGTACGAAGTTCGCCGGGGTCCACTAGTTTCCAATAATTAATAGGTAACATAATTGTCGAAAAAAAAAACAAATCTTTTATTTGATGCCTTCTAATAATTGAACTAATAGGTAAAAGGTAAAACCACCAACCCAAAATTCACTATAATAGAACTTAACAAAATTAACTTGCAAAACATCGATAATACGAAACAAGACAACGTTGCTAACAAAGGTTATATTGAAAGTTAACTTGCATGAAACTTCGTAGAGCCAGCACAAACCGCAAGAGTGAATTTTGGCATCCACCTGACCTGACGTAGTTCATGACCACGCTCTCGAGTGTATCGGAAACTCATATAGCAAGGGTTAACAATTTTGTTGACGCTTTCGTTAACCGAAGCGATACATACTTGTGATGCTAGGGTCGGGAAAGTAAAATACCTATGTATAGGGTGATTAAGTATTTGATGAACCCAGTGAAGAGAAAACTCAGACACCAGCCTGATAAAATACTATACAATAGGTACAAAGAGAAAAAGTCTTTCTTTTTTTAATGTCAAAGTGTTTAAAGTGTGGCTGCATGCTGCCTTTTGTATCGGGTAAGGTTCGATGACAGAAATGACATGACATAATCTGTTTTCCCAAGTTGTAAAAACTTTTAAAAGCAAAACTACCTTATGAAAGTTCTGTTGTGTTTGATGTGTTGAATTTAAAACTGTACAAAAACCCAAGAGCAATCAACGAAGCAGCGCGCTGAAAAATATATAAAAAATTGCTTCCATTTCTAGCAATTTTTCTTAACCCCGACAATGCGATTGCAGTCGCAGATAAAAGATATAGAACTTGCTAATAGATTAAAGTTGTTCCGGGTGACGGAGCGCAGGAATCTCGGCGTTCCGGTCCGGAGTTAATTGCCTGTGAGGACGGATTCGATCCGGATATGTATGGTATTGGATGAATCTTTAGGTGGGATACGGTTTTTCTATTGAAAAGTGTTTCGAAGTGCTGCTGTGGTAGGCAAGTACTCCACGATAGAAAGTGCAAAGTAACTTTAATTTCGGAAGTCCGTGTTTTTTTTGGAAGTGTTTTGATCGGTTGTCGATTTTGAAAAATTCAAAATTGGTCCACAATTGATGAAAATATCGATGAACATACATTTAAAAAAATACCATACGAACATAGACCTTCCTCCTTTTTTGAAATCGGTTAATTAAAAACCCACCAGTAAATATGACACGGGTCGAGTTTTATAAAAAGTTTCACCTTGTCACACCTTGTATAATATTAGAGCGTCGTTTCTGTCACAGTGTGTGACCGTCTCTTTCTGACGTGTCATATAAATTACGACCTTTCGCGTTCTGACTGCAACTAGCTATTATTTCGCCAGTGTTAAAAAGTTTAGTCAGCCAGTTTTACAAATTGGCCATTTAACCGCTATTGTTTTTCTATAGCTTTCTGTGTAAAGGCCCTGATTATCATTGGTCATATTGTTGTGTGTGTGTTAGGCGTTATTATGTCTTCTTACGACGGCAATATTGCCGGTAATGGGGAAGTCAAAATACCATCCTATTGTACAATGCGGATACTATTGCTGAGTATTATTTAGTTTTTGGTTTACAAAGCTACCTATAAGGAAAAAGAACAAGCAATAACTACACAGTTCCATACAAACACAAATCATCCAAGCAAGAAATAAAACGGAAAAACAACACATCACGTTTCTCAGCAGGAAACATTGTAAACGACTATAAAAACACTATTACCGTTAATCATTGGAAGTTATGTTTGCAAATATTTTACTAGATGTACTTATAACATTTCTAGTACCTAAATGTGCCGGTAAACTTCTGAGAGGAGATACAAACAACCAATGTTCCAACTTTCCAAGTTTCATATGTCTTGAAACTTAAACATTTGGAGCAAACGTCACCTATTTCAACATCAATAACAACAGAGATGCTCTGCTCACCTTTGGAGAAGATAGAATTATTACAGTCGAAAGAAATTTAGATAGTGCCAATCCTTCAGTCTTACATAGCTCTACAGTATCCAAGGTTATAAACTTTTTTATTACATTCGTTTGCGACTTTGTGGCACATAAGCATAATTTCATGTTCATATAATTATGTAATCACTGAATAACGATTGTTTTTCCTGATGATCTGGGCGAAACTCTTTATTGTTGATATCATAGAAAGTTGTCATGTCTTGAAAGGGGATATTTCGTACTGATAGAGAAGTATGGAAGCAGAGGACATGCTGCGCCGACCCCAAATGAATTGGGATAAGGACAAGAAAGAGAATGATGGATGATCTCAGAAAGTTTGCGATATTTCTTGAATAGTGCTCACGGTCGTGCAAAACTTGTGTATAGAATAGTCTTTTGTCGCTGTTTTATGCAAAGCACCATTTTGAAGTGATTTTTGAGTCAAAATTAGCATAGCCAGAAGGCATGTGGCAAATATCGAGAAATAATTTATTCATACGTAGCAAGTAACATAGCGTCATATGAACGTCATGAACTGATCCGACACACACATTCATATTCGCACTGATTCCATACAGCCAACATTCATTCGACGGGAAAGTAGTATTCAAAGCATTTGCATTCATGTTTGTCCCATTGAAACCCATACAATCTGTATTTTCACAGCAACTTTGTATGACAGGGTCTGACACGAGACTCGAACTCATCAACTTCATAAAAAAATGTTGGAGAAACTTTGTCCCCTATTGCTTTTTCATGAATTTGGGAGTTTGGAAAATAATTTGGCCAAGATTTGTGGTCTGACAAAGGAGATTTTACGGGCCAATAATTTATAGCCATCGCGCAAAAAAAAAATGAAAGAAAAAGTTTTTTATACGCAGTTGGTGTCCTACTACGTAGGTGCTCTTGAATAAATTTCAGCCATCCACACTAGGTCATTGACTCGTCAAATTAAAGTGTAGATGCGGTGCAAAACCTTGCAAAACTGTTTTAATCGATAGCGCTTCTGACTTGTTGCATTCACGCGTCAACGAATTCGATGTAAAAATATTATCATCAAACAATACTTTTACAACAAAACCCTTCGAACCTGAACCGTCGGAAAAACTTTGAAAGAAACAGAAGCGCTGTCAACAGTAAGCTACACACGAGATGCATTTCCTCACATGCACAAAGCGTCAGAGGATATCCGTTGAAACATTCGACGCGAGTGTAGCAAGCATTGAGGCTTTCACCAGCTCTATTCAGCCCAGTTTAGGTCCTAACACTGTGTGCGAGGGGGAGATAGTTGGAAATGTATGAATAAATTCCTCTGTGATGTCATACGTAGTTTTAATCCCGGATTATACAGCTGCAGAACATAAATGCAATGAATTTTATGAAACTGTGTATTGACATATTATAAATGAACATGTATTTTGTAGCCAAGTTTGCGTAAATAATCTAATTTTATAACTAGCAGGGCGACAAAAAGGCGCGTCCTTGAAACATTCCTCTTCCATTATGATTTTTACGGTAGGGTAGATTCAGATGACCCAAGTGTCACAAGCTGTCACGAATAAGATGAAATCGTGGCGTGGGTGAGGATACCAACTCCGTCCTTGAGAAAATTCCGTCCTTCCGATCCGGAATGAACCCGGAAAGAACGCTGAAATATGATACACAAACGTTTTCTGTTTGGGTGAGTTAAATATATTATTTCTTGTAAAGGATACTTGGACGATTGAGGATTATATTTGGACTTACTTATTTTGCTTGAATTTTTTTTTTGGATTCTTCGACAATCAACTTCCGTGTACCCGTATAAATCTGATTCAATCAAATTATCTTGCTATGTCAGGCAGTACGAAGAAAGACAAAAAAAAGCAGTCGAAAAAGCAAAAAATTCTGTCGTAACGGTATTTCGGGAGGCTACTATTCAACTTAGAAGAGAAATACTGAAACCAAAACCTTTTGTATGGAATTTTTGAACGCATGTTTGGGATGTTTCGGTGGCTTCCTCTTGTCAAAAGGTGCATTCCATCTGTGCTAGAATAGGCTGCTATCGTTTGAAGCATTTTGAAATGTGAACTTTCTGATCATTACAGCCAATTTGGGGCCTTTAAATGGATGATTGCAACTATTTAAATCTTAAGCAATAAATTCACAACGATTTATAAAGCTACTTCGTGTGCGATAAAGAATGAAAAGTAGCCTATGTACTTCTCTAGGTTCCAGGCTACCTACCTATCTATTAAATTTCATCCAAATCCGTTCAGCTGTTTTAGCGTGAACGCGTAACAAATAAACTTTTCCCATTTATAATATTTTTGTCTTCTCAGAGCATACGAAACCTGCCCCATCCAATTCCGTGCTATCCTACATCAGTTACTTAAGGCGACTACATGACCTAAAACGCGGTCACTATCGGACTGCATAGAAAAGAAAGAGAAGCGCTGGTAATTTATTGCAAAATATGAAACAATCATATATTGTTGATTTATCAAACACCAAACAAATAAAAACCGTATACTAAAATTCGGGGAATTAAATTGTCTTTAATATATGGTGAAAATTTTATGAAAATACACCCGATAGTGTTTGCGTCATTATCGTTTTTATGTCCGCGGTAGACATTACTTTACAAATTAATTACACTATGTTAAAAAAATATAATTGCAAATATTCACATATCAAATTACGAAGCAAATGGTCTAGTATAACATTTATTTTTTTCAAAGAAATCAGTCCGGTCGATTAGACGTGATGTTCAATTTTAAATCATTTGAAGTCGTATATCTGCGCCTTAAAGTCAGCACATAAACTCAGCTGTTCAGTGAGTCTCAATACTGACAGTGTCTTCGGGCACCATCAATACCTACTTTATAGAAACGATACCGAGCACCAATCTTGGGAATGTTTCTCACAGGAAAATGGAGGAATATCAGTATATTTTGTGTTCATAAGAACATATACGTATAGTAGGTACAGGAAGCGTTTATCACTTTTCTTCCTTTGAGCCACAACATTACGAATAATATGTGTACGTTTATGGCCGACATGCTCAGAGATAGTTAGACAAAATGTGAGAGATTGTTGTAACGACGGGGCCATAAGCAAGGGATCATGAGATTTGGACGATTTTATGGCGGTCATTCAGTAATCTGTGGTTTTTATGGCGAAATGTCTACTACTTCGTCACACAAGATTTTGGTCCATAAGTACATTCAGACAGTGTAAACAAGAAAAGGTTAAACAGTGTAATCAGATTACGTTGTAAATAGCTATAAGTATCTATGTTATGTTACTAAATTGCAAACACAAACAATTTAAAAGCTAACATTAATTAAACAATGGCGCCGATTCCCTTGTTCACAAACTAAACTAAATTTAAGTTCAGTGCATCTTTTTCTTTCTATTTAATTAAGAAAAGGACAGAAGATAAATATTAGTTTAGTCCTGTCAAATTAGTTAGCGCCTGACGTAAATTGACGTATTTTTAGTAGCTAATTTTTTAATCACGTCTAAACTGTCTATGGAGTATCTTAATTTGACAGGACTAAACTAATATTTATCTTCTGTCCTTTTCTTAATGAAATAGAAAGAAAAGGATGCACTGAACTTAAATTTAGTTTAGTTTGTGAACAAGGGAATTGGCGCCAATAATTCCCTCTCATCCTCTATGTTACCTCGTAAGTTACCTAAATACACTCAACACAAATGTGACCAACAATTGTTGATTGTTGTATAAAGAGCTATAAGTAAGTCCGCTTTATAACTTAATGGAAACAAAAGTTAATGAGCATCCCTACGCTCTTTGTGAAACTTCTTATAATGGATGTAATAGAATTTCCCAAAAGGAAATGAGAATACATAACATAACAGGAGATATGTACGGTTGTCAACCACTAACTGTCACAGTTACAAACTGTGCGAATTCATTGTCACATTTACAACTACCTAAACTACCCACACAACATTAGGACTGGTTTCCAATAAACATTATGGCTGATTGAAGCAAAGACTTCATAGCTTTGCATATTAGCCCTTGTGGACCCTCCCATATGGAAGTATTTATTACAGGTAAAATTAGCTTACGAATCTATTTAAGTATATGCCCAGCATGGCAAAAAAAAGCTAAAATTGGCAAGCCATAAGATTCGTTTTTGTTTATAGGACGTAAACGGTTGTCTTTTTGTATGCACGTGTTTCTGTGACAAATAAACCTATTTTTCTTTCTTTCTTTCTAAACCATACGATTAGTTTTTGTTTTTATCACTATTGCTCGGTGCATTAGTGGTAAATGGTTTGATTGATTGATTGATAGACTTACACACTACACAAATTGTCTATGCATACGGAGCATGTGCCCCGTCGTAGCACAGAATAAGTAATAGTACTTAGTACCCGTAGTTAAATGCGTCATGTTCAGGTTTGATGCATTATTTAAACCTGTTACTAACTTATGAATGTAGGGCGGCGAAGCCTCAGATAACAACCGCCACCCTTACTTAGGTACTACATTTATTGGCACCATTAAAGCTCCTGCAAACAGGCGCGACATGCGACGCGAATCGCACGCGACGCAAAGGCACCGCTCGCGATTCGCGTCGCGTGTCGCGCCTGTGTCGCGCCTCGGAGCCTTTAGACAAACGTTAAAGAAGGATTCTGTTTTTATTGTGTATTTCTTTACTGGTCCTTTATGTCTCATCTTAAATCAGTTTGCGCTAGAATATAATAGAATACTCTTTATTATGTACACCATAAATCTATATATTACAGATATAAATCTAGAAATGAAACAAGGTGTGAGTGGTGTGACACAATGGGCGGTTTTATCTTTTAGAGAGAACCTTTGGATGAATTAAGGAAGAAAGGAGTGTCAATACTACAAGTTATTATTATTATTAGCCTGTGATGTCCCACTGCAGGGCAAAGGCCTACCTACTCTCTTTCCACTTCTCTCTGCTCAAAGCTGCTGAGGACCAGTTCTCGTTGAAGGAGTCCAGCTCATCCCGCCATCTCCGTCTGGGCCTGCCACGATGTCGCTTGCCATACTACAAGTAATTTATATTATAGCCATTTACGTAATTTTCTAATATATAAAATTCTCGTGTCACAGTTTTCGTTGCCATACTCCTCCGAAACGGCTTGACCGATTTTGATGAAATTTTTTGTGCTTATCCGGTATCTATGAGAATCGGCCAACATCTATTTTTCATACCCCTAAATCGAAACTTACGCGGGTGAAACCGCGGGGCGCAGCTAGTATACAATAATAATCATAAAACAAGTGCAAAGTACATAAAAATTACGTAGTACGAGAGAGATAGTGTTTTTGTCAAGATTTAATTCCTCAGTTGGATAACACCCTAACCAACCGCACATCTACACTCAATTACTTACTCATATCTACAGGTTGTGTTTTAAACAAACAACGCACAAAGCTGTTAACGCGTGTAAATCTTACGACGCGTTTCCCTGACAGGTACGTTCTCAAAGACATGCAGATGGGAACACATTAGATCCCTCCTTCCTTGTACGAAGCAAAAGGTAGTAAAGGAGACAGTAATTTTGATTCGTTTAATTGAGTCTGGGGAGGCCTATTGATAAATGATAAATGATTTTTATTTTGTAAACACTTTTACACGTCAATCATATTTTTTATAAAACTAGATGAGGTCGGCGTTTCCTATCTGACTACTCTGAGAAGAAAGGCCGAAACAAACTCAGAGGTCACAGTCTCTTTTAAAGTCCAGACATAATCTTGGTCAGGTTATATGAAGACCATGTAGAGTGTCTGAGATGGTCTTTTGAGGAAAGAACCACACAGATTGAGAGGACCTGTCCAGTCAGTGCACGCATTTGTCAGAAATCGTGCAGCTCAACTCAAAACTTAAGGAGCTCAACGATTCGACGAACAATACCAAAGAAAGGACATTTGGGTAGGCCACATAAATTACTCAAACTGCCAGACCTAGAAAAAAACTAACAGAACAAAGAGAATAATAAAAATTAAACAAAAATATAATAATAAAATTACCCACATTTATTTTAAAATAACACTTTTCACGTCACTTTTATTCTAGACGTGGTCCGTATTTCCTAGCCGGCTACTCTGAGAAGAAACATTGAAACAAACTGAGGTAAAACTCTTTCCCCTCTTGATAATAATAATTATAGATATTATAATATCAATCAACTCAGCCTATCGTAATCCAATGCTGGACATTGGCCTCTCTCAGGCTGCGCTATAACACCCTGTCCTGGTTGAAGACCTTAGTCTTTAAACATCGCGGAATAGCCGACGAAAAGACTTGGCGAAATTTTCCATACCCTACTGGATCCTTCTGTCGGCTTCTTTCTCAAAGTTGTGTCTACCGAGCTGGTTGGCTTGCTCTAGGTTTCCTTCGAGAAGCGACCGTTCGTTGTAGATTGGACTCGGCAAGATGTGTGACTTTAGTATTCTCCAAATTCATGCCGAGGCCAACCCGCTGATATGATCCATTTAGATTGTGCAGCATCAAGTCTAACTGTTCCAGCGTCTCTGCCATTAAGACGATGTAGATGTCGTCGGGAAAGCGAAGGTGTGAAGTGTACTCGCCGTTCACGTTGATACCCTGTCTAGTTCAGTCCAGCATCTTAAAGACGTCCTCCAACGCATTGGTGAACAGTTTCGAGGATATCACACCCCTCTGTCTCTCACCTTCAGAAAATAATATAAGTTGGGTTAACTGCAGACAGTACAGACCGAATTTGGTCAAAAAATCTAGATACGAGTCACCTTTTTTCGGACAGAACGTTTCCTTATTCGCGAATAAAAGCAAGCGATAAAGACGGCTGATTATGAGTGACTTTCAACAAAGGAAAATAAATAAAAAATCCGTAAGAATAATCTTCTTTATTATTAATTTACTATGCAAATTACGAAGCTGGACACAGGACGGTAATTTACGGAGAATAAAGAAGTCGGCGCTAAAGAGACTTTAATATTAGCTTTAACTTTGTTGATGATGACTTCAAGTTAGTTGCTGATGTTTGTAACCAAAACTTAACGGCTACACAAAGTTCTGTAGTTTTCATCACCACTGCTCTCAAAACGGTAAAGGGAAACATCGTGAGGAAACCGGCATGTCCTGGAACCCAGAATACAAAGACATAATAATATGTGACATCTGACAATTTGCACTGGGCCCGTGTGATCGATTACAGGGCTGTAATCGATCAAGAGGTCATCGGTCAAAAGGCCTGTGTCCCAGCAGTGGGGCCATTATAGGCTCATTATGCTTATTCTAATAGCTAGAATCTTGGCTTGAACCGAAAAAAACAATGAACAATGGTTATATTATAGATAAATCTGGTTTCCAGTTGCGCAACAGCATTTGTGAGAAATATTAAAATTATATAGTTATTTTTCGCAGAGGGAAAGGGATTTAGGTAAATAACAGACTTTCAGAATTCAGACTACAAACATTTTTTTAAATTATTGCTACAGTTTCAATCGTTAATCCATATACCTATATTAATTTGCATTTCACAGAATTTCAGTTTAAATTCACATTCCGATTGAACAGTTTAAACCAAACGTAGATATTCATGGAATGAAAATGGATGGAAATGTGAAATGCATGAATAAAAACACGCAACTAGGTGCGCATGTTGAATCAATAACCATTAAATATGTAATTATGTTCGTGGCTAAATAATAACAGCCGCACGGGTCTATTGCAGATTAAGATACACTTGCAGCGGTCGGTTCGTAGATGGGTGACCATCCATTACATATCGAGACTCCTTCGTGTCTCGGAAAGCACGTTAAAGCCGTTGGTCCCGGCTGTCATTCGTAGCTCTTTGACAGTCGTTAGGGGCTGCCAGAATACCATAAAAGTCTGACAAGCAGTTTTACCAAGTAGTACTGTATTACGCAGTAACTGGGTTGTGTAGGTCAGATAAGCAGTCGCTCCAAGTTAAATACTGGTATTCAGCTGCGTCGGGTAAGACTGGAAGTCGATACACAGGTGAGTAAAGGTTAGGCAGATTGATTCATGTGCGTGTACCCGAGGGCAAAAGATGAATTATAAACAGGATTCAAATATTTTTGGGTGATTATTAGACACAACTAAAATACCTTACGTAGCAAAAAAATCTGTCACGAAGTAAAAAGCAAGGACATGTAAAGTCAGGGAAGTTAGCTAGGGGTGTAATAGCGTAACACACTATCAGTAGCAATGGGTTTAATTTTGACAGTGCAACAACATTCATTGCGTTATTTACGTTGATGAGCAGATACATTTTTCGAACATAATATGCAATGGATCAGCAATATCCTTCAAAATGATTCAGATTATAATTGATAGTGTGTTACACAATTAGGGTGCTGTTTACTAAATTGACTAGGTACCTAATCATTTAAAGGATTTATTCCGGTCTGATCCCCTGAACCCCCTCTCCACCCCCTTCCCCGCCTCGATCCACTGCTAGTTCTCTATATTCAAATCACAACTGTCATCCTTTGACAGTTCTATGAAATGTCTTTAACACGGCAAATCGACAACGTAGTGTGTCTCATACTTGTTTTTTCAATTCCACTTTTGACATTGGCAATTTTCGTTCACTGCATTGGCATAATAGTCGACATCGGCTTTACTTGCCATAGATAAGACGCAGTGTCACAGAATAACTGGTAGTGTGTCAAGTTGATAAACAATTACCTGACCGTAGGGACCTGTGTATGTGTTCTATGAACGATGGTAGGGCTGCATTAAGTACCTATGAGCATCTTCTAATCGGACCCACCGACCGAACTTTTAGCTAATGACCATAATCATTAACAACTACCATACCAATGACCAAAAATTTCGATTCTACATCAACAGAATGAACGTTTGTGTCTAACTTTTTTATGAGATCACACGTGACAAACAAACAATGTATAAGTAAGTCGTAAATCGTTTCTTTTCATATGTTCACTAAGTATGCAAAAATGTATTGTTAAAAAAAACAATGTTTAAAATTATACGTTTCAAAACTTTTCTTCAAGACATAATGGGACAAGACAATTCGGTATGTAAAGAAAAACATTACCTACATCGATTCCGAAACCATTTGGAGATTTTAGGTTTCTAAGGCCTAGTTTCTACTTTAAGCTCTTAAAATTACAAGATTGTGTATATTTTAACATTATTACTTGAAACCACTTGTCTTTCATTTGACCTCTAAATGACGTCATAAGGTAGCCTGAACCAGAACATTTTCGGTGCCTCATACTTTAAAATAATTAGGTTTTATTTTGTTGTTGTCACTGTCAACTTTCAATGTCAACGTCACGTAATTATAAATATAGATTTGTACTTTTGTAGTTTCTTTCTTGTAACGAACTGTGCACTGCCTTGTTTTCTTGTTCATTAATTCGACAACCCTTACTTTCCCCTCGGACTGATACTCACTGCTACGTTGACCATTGCTCGTTATAAGGAACTGTCTGCCTACCGTATTGGATTTGTTTTAATTATGGACTAGTTGTGCGCGCCGACTCCAATAACTTGCCCAAAGTAGACAACGTTATGATTCTGGAGTTCATGAACAATGATGACAAACACAACATTGCTGAAATTCGAGGAGCGAAGGTTCTAATGTAAGTAATACTGTTGAATCAAAATTAAGTTAGTTTTGTTTAACTTTCGCTGGTAAGTTATTGTCTTGCACCCATCAATATTAATGATAGATATTTATGATGTTTCAGGTCATCTCGTGACTCTTATGTGGATTCTGCTGTCGGCTATGTGGAAGTTAAAAGAAACCAAGTAGAGTGCATTGTAAAGGCAAAAGTTGTTCCAGAGCACAGAGTGTCTAATAAACACTATATTGTAAATATAATAATCAATGAAAAGGATGAAGTAATACTACAGGCAACTTGTGATGGCTGTGCTGCTTCTGCCGGTGGATGCAAGCATACACTTGTCTTCTTATTTTGGCTTGAAAAAAGAAGCAGTGAACCCGCATCTACTTCTACCCAATGTTATTGGAAAAAACCAAAATTGTCTGGCATAAGATCAGACCCAATAAAGTGCGAAGATATTTTCCCGAAATTCAAAAAGGTGAAGTTATCTCGGAAGGACCCTAGTGTTTTATCCAAATTTCTTGATGAATGTAAAAAGCAAAATGTAGCTCATTCACTTGCAACATGCTTCACAAATGAAAGGCAAACTTATAATTTATTTGACTTAACAGTTGAATTTTTAAAAAATGTAGAAGAAGGTTTTGACGAATACATGTCATTCTTAAATAATAAAATTACCCCAGATGTTATTAAAGAGATCAACAATAAAACAAAAATGCAAGTCAATTCAAAACTGTGGCATAATATTAGTCAGGGAAGAATAACAGCATCTAAAATATATGAAGCCTCAAGATGCAAAACAGATGGCACATTAGTGCAACAAATTTTGGGGGGATACAAAGTGCCAGAAACTGAATTTATAAAAAGGGGCAAACATTTGGAGCAAAGTGTTATTGAAGAGGTAGAAAAGAAATAAAAAAAAAATATTGAAAAATCTGGTTGTCACCTACTATTCCTTATCAATGGAATAGTAGGTGCTTCACCCAATGGGGTTGCAGAGGACTTAATAATTGAAATTAAATACCCTGCTTCAAAAAAATCAATAAAAAGCTATGTTGATAATGGTATCATACAAAATAGATATGTTGCTCAAATACAAACTCAAATGCATGCAGCAAATAAAAAAAAAAGCAGTATTCTGTGTAGCCGATCCAATGTTTGAAGAAAATAAAAATATTACACTGTATTGGATAAATTATGACGCTCAATACACCAGAGATTTAATAAACAAAGCTGTAATATTTTGGAAAATGTATATATACAATAAGATTATTATAAGTGCGAAAATATAAAATAAAACAATTTATTTTCATCAGTTTTTATTATTTCATTTTGTAAATTTATTAAACCACACGCAATCAACACTACATGGTCTAGGTAACCAACATGTTTGTGGCTGACTACTGAATGAGGTTTTAGAAATCGAAACTCTCTAACCCTCCTAATAACTCTTTCTATGTGCACCCTTAGACTTGCCACAACTTTTGTTTGTATTGCCGCCCAGGCTTGTATTCAACATTGACTTCCTCGCACCACTTTCTTTTTAGTGTTTCTTTCACGAACACAAACAATTTGTGTGGGCTATTTGTTGTGGTGTTTTTACATGATGGTATGAAGCACTTGGCACAAGTTGTCGTTGACCGATTCATTACTTGTTTTAACTTTTCGTTAAAGAATACGATTTAAATAAATTCGATAAAAATTGTGGGTATAACTGGAAAGAAAACAACAAAAAGTACTCTGGGGAAAACAAATCACAACATTGAAACTTTTATCCAGCTGTCAATGTCAATTGTCAAGAATGTCAAGTTTGAAGTGATTTATGTGTTATAAACGTTTTTGAAACGTGACAAAGACTGATGCTATTCAGCCTACTCGATGACGTCATCACGAGGAAAACTTTGAAAACTCATTTAAAAAAAAACTATCGCTGGGAAAATCAAAATATTGAAATTAGTTGTTTAAAATAAATTAATCTATAAAATAAAAATATAAAAAAAATACCTGAAAAAAACTTTACGTACCGAATTGAGCAATCACTCAAGGCCATGGACATTCTTAAAATGTGCAAAACTGTCATACAAAGCGATCTTTTATAAATTTATCGTAGTAGATAACAATAACACATTGCTAAAAAATCGCTCATTTGGTAGAACACCATAACTCCATTTTAATGTCGACCTTTTTTAATATAAGACTTAGATATTAACATCATAAATTCAAAAAGGTTAACTGGATGCGAACAACAGAAAACCGGTTTTTGTGTCGCAATTTTATTATTATTATTAATTTTGAATATTCCCCCAGTGGACTGCAATAAATATATATCTTACTTTCGTAAAAGTTATAAACTACAGACATAATATTGACTTCGTTTATCCGCATTTGTTGCATACAATTCGATCAATTATTAATACTTTATTCAAGGAAAATCCGGAAAATCGATAATCTATTATTTTATTCGCTTTCGACGAAAAGTCTGACATGCCCTCCCGCTCCGCCCAGAGCGGGAGAAGTTATTTGGTAATTTCCCACCCAAAAAAAAGGTAATGTATTAGCAATATCCTTCAAAATGATTCAGATTATGATTGATTGTATGTTACGCAATTAGGTTGCTGGAAAGTATGGGCATAAAACAATGTTACTTCTATAAAGTAGTCTGGTCAATTTGACACAATTTTTTAATAGAACGTATTAAAATTAAGAGAGCAATTCCAGGATTGCCACGCACTACCAAATATTTTTAGGTTTCCCTTAATTAAATAATTTTTCATGAGTGAGAAAATAAATTTAACGTGAAAATCTGTGAGGAAAACTGCCAATTGACAGGAAAAACGATCCTTTCGAAATTAAGAAAAGGTATTTGAATTTTTCTTGACCAAGTCCGTGGAGGTTTCATTTCTTGACTCAATTGGCAAATTACTTTTAAAGTCATCGTCACCATCATTCAGCGTTAACTTTTAATCAACTTTCTTAGTAGCCTTACATTTCGTATTTCGAATCATTTTGGCTGGAATATGTACTTCCCTTCTTAGCGTGTAATCTAAATGGACTCTGCCCAGATTTCAGCTACGTATTTGGCGCCATCACCAGCGTCCATCAGTTCCTGTAACATGCAGCTGACGGAACACGTAGAACATGATATTAAGTATCCCATCGTTTGTGGAACAGCACAACATTTACACTCCAAGGCG
Source organism: Gortyna flavago (assembly GCA_963669345.1). Taxonomy (NCBI): domain Eukaryota; kingdom Metazoa; phylum Arthropoda; class Insecta; order Lepidoptera; family Noctuidae; genus Gortyna; species Gortyna flavago. The sequence goes on from OY770126.1 coordinate 1,989,561, forward strand.
GAGTCGTCTATGAATCTCCACATGAACAGGTTTACAAGACCTACAGGTCTTCAGGTATGTACTTTTATAGTTTCAGCAATGTTAATGTCAACGTTCTTGGTTTCTGAAGACCAGTTTTGGAATAAGCAGTAGAAGATGATATCTATACATTTATATTGGAACACTTGGAGGAAAAGAAAGCGGAGGTGGTTATAAGGCTAAATTAAAAAGGTCATCTATACTAATAATACAGCCGAAGAGTTTGTTTGTTTCATTTGAACACGCTATCTGGAACTCCCAGTTGGGTTTGAAAAAATATTTTTGCTTTTGATAGCCATATTCTGGATGAAGGCTGTTTAACATCACGCTGGGACCATTAGGAGCCGAGCAATAAGAAGAAAAGCAAGATGAAAGAACGCTAAGCGAAAACAAAGTAGGTAATAGCGCAGGCAGGCGATACGATGCGACTGGGTGTGTTGGGGGAACAAGAAATTTCACGCGAAGTCGCGGGCGGAAGCCAGTTATTAAACAACAGAGAGGAATTCAACAATTTCAAAATGCAGCATTTTCAGCAGTACCAGTTTGCATAATTAAAATTACGCACTGTTCAAGTAAATGCGGGACATCTCCAGAAGTTCTCACAAATAGTGCTTCCTCAAGATTAATTACAGCTGAGTTGGACATTTTGATAATTCCTTTACCCGCCATATCGCAGAGTCGTTTCACTGTAATGTATGAATGAAGACATAACTTTATACTAAACTAGGTTTTGCTCAGAGCTCCGCCTGCGAGGGGATGGAAATTATCCCACCGTAACGTAATATCGGGATATAAATTACCCTATGTGTTTATCCAGATTATAAACTATCTGTGTCCCAAGCCGTTTTTGCGTGATTGAGTAACAAACATCCAAACTTTCACATTTATAATATTAGTAGGATGTAGATTACGTTTATGCTTGTACTAATTTGAATTGCAAAGAAAATAAGGTGTTCTAGGCCAAAAACGGTAGTCTTGGCATGAATTCAAGGTTCTTCGCCCAAAATTTTTGTACGACGTTTGGATAACTCATTTACAAGACCTAGTGTATTGAATCTGATAAGTTGATTTCTAAATTAAAACCGGATGTTTTTGAAGAGAGCAGTGGTAGCGCAGTAGTAGCGGTTAATTTTTGTCCACTCCCTCTCACCTAGAGGAGGCCTGTGTCCCAGCAGTGGGAATATTATAGGCTGATTATGTTATTAATTGCAAATATCAAGAACGTAAAAATAACGTTTGATAAAATGGACGCAATCATGTTTTAACATTTTATGAAAATTAATTTTCGCCCATTACAACATACCGCATCAACAATATTCTGATGAAAATTCTTATAAAAATTATGTATGCCACATTGCTACATAACGTTCTTATGTCTAATATTTTAAGAAGCTATTTTTCCAGGAATATGAATCTAAAAATCTTCCATAATCTTCTTCTCTTTATCGAAGATCAAAGCACATCAATCTCTTTGTGTGGATATAATATAAAACAAATACCTATTGTGTTACTTTAAATTGAGGGTAAAACTAAAATTTAATAGGAGACAAAGAAATGAGGTATAACCAAATACCCAGGCAAAGATTCGATCTGAGGATGACAATGATGAAGATATGTCAATAATAATTGATAGTATCTTCGAATATATAATTAATTAAACTCGCTTTTCTTGTCAGTCTGTGTGATCGCATTGTTCTTCTTAACGACACAGCAGATAATGATGCGGTTTTACCATTTATTCTTGTAGGTAGGTACAATACATTAATATTAAACTTTACCTTTAAAGAAATATCAATGTTTTGTCATGTAAAACCGTGTGAAGCAGGGGCGGGTCGCTAGTCGAACATATAATTAACTTTAATCATGATGATATTTTAAATGACTAACTGGATATGAAGATAGACTCCAATGAATCAGAGTGCAAATTGAATAACACAGATAAACCTACTAATATAAGTAATGAAGATAACGATTCACAGTAAGTTAAAATGACGTAAGAAAAACACGAACTTCTCCTTCTTTTAAAAGAGTTGAAAACAAACTTATATTTTGAAAGAACAAGAATTAGAAAAGGCCATTGTTAAAACTGAGTTTGATTCTTTAAAAAAAAAACTTCAGGACTTTCTTTGTAATTGTATTTTTGGGAAATTTTAACATTTTAACGATCTTGATTACTTAACTCTTCGCGAATTTATGTCAGGTCTTTACCATCCTGGTGTATTAAGATGCTGTCATAATTTTAAAAGTTATGTAATGCAATGTTCAAAGAGTACCTATTTAATTACACATCTCGTGTAACGAGAAATACAATATATGCAACAGTATTGAGCCAAGATCGAATACGTATTTACGGTGCAGAGGGCTTTGCGCACAAGCTCTATTCAACGATTGATTGGCTTTTTTTTTTTGGCTTTATTGGCTTTTTGATTGGCTTTTTTTTTTTTTGATCATACTAGGAGCAGCATGAAATCTAATGAAACAGGGTGGTAGAAAGAGACGCCAGCACATCAAGCTACCCGAAACTGTAAAATTTTCCACATCATCTTTGCACCTTAAGCTTTCGTTTTAAAGTTGAAAATCTATTAAAGAAATTTAACAGGTTGTAGTAGCTTGATGTGCTGGCGTCTGTACATCGATGTATTCAGTACCATGTATTCAGTACATAATTTTGAACCCTGCTGCGTTGAAATTTGGAAGTGTATCAGCAAATTCTTCGTCAAAAATTTGATATTCCAACCATTTTGTCCGCGTAGGTACCTAGGTATTGCACTTTTTTATGAAACAGTTGATTTTGTTTTGATAACAGACGAGCTACACTGTGATGAATGAATTTCATGGTTACAGTGTGCGCGTCGATGTCCCTGCCACTCTGTATGTCAGAATTGTCAGACAAGGCCCATAATCTCGAATTCAAATGAGAACAGAGATTCCGAGAATCTGCAAATGAGTTTCTTTAACAATGGGAGTCAGATTAACAAGATATACGAGTAATTAAACTATATATTCGTATATCTATTTCCTTTTTTATCTTATCTCTGCACTTCTTTTGTATTTGTTAATAAATTTCTGAACGAATAAAGGAATGTTAAAGAGTTTACCGCATAAATGTAATCCATGATATCTGTCTAATCTAATCCTTAGTAAGCATCAGTTCCTTCAGTTCGAAAATAATCTACACAGTGCTAAATCCAATACTGAAATTAGCGCGGGTGAAAATTTTGAATGAAATTATCAATATCTGCAGTGGTATTCTGTAAATATCTCACCGTGAAAACTTGAGTAAAGTGAGATATCAATAGTGTCAATCCCTAGTATCAGCTGGAATGACAGCTCACTTAAAGCTCACTTCACCTTAGTTCTCACGGGGAGATTTTTACAGAATAGACTAGCACGACGAGTTCGGGATGACAGTCTGTCAATATTGAATTGAAGTAATATTAAAAGCTGACAGTCTTGCCCCTGAGTCAGTTGGCAGGATAATTACGAGTATATTAGCTGTTACCATGCAACCTTCATGAATATTTAATAAATTGATGCCATAATATCCATAGAGTACACACACATGAAGTCTTTGACAGGTTGTCAGAAGCCCGAATGTCTGACAACCAGTCTTGCCAAGGGGTATCGATAGCTACAAGTACAAGGCAGATGGTGATCTGTACGCACCCATGAAAAAATCAACTTTTTTTAAGCTTGAGTACGAGGCTTTTGACTACGTTGCATGTGTATATTTTCTGTGTTTTTTATTTTAAATTTTTAATGTGCGTTTTGTTTGTGTAGAATATACATTTTTTCTTTCTTTCTTCTTCCATGACGATCATTATTATTATTAGCCTGTGATGTCCCACTGCAGGGCAAAGGCCTACCTACTCTCTTTCCACTTCCCTCTGCTCAAAGCTGAGGATGACGACGACAAAGCAGTCGAAAAAACTTAGAAGTGTGACAAGCCGTAGGTGTAACTTCAAAACAGCGTTCTTTATTATATAGAGTACCTGTATAAATTTCATTAAACTTGATGCTGAGGGGAGCGGGACCAGCAAACTAACATGTTGCACTTTATTAGTGTCATTCTACTGGCTGGCTGATAATAACGCGACGCTTCGTTATGATAGGGATATGAAGCTGGTAATAGTGAACCAAAAGGATACTATTATTATCAAAACACTTTTTCTTTTTAATGTATCACTATACTAAAGGTAAATTTATATATTTTCAGCTCTAGTCCCGTCTAAATGGAGAATCGCAATTTCCACATACTTAGATATTAAATTTTACGATATTTTTGGCGCTTAAACTGATCTGAAATCTATATGGTTGCGCGCCATAGCGTGTCAAAACGTATACCTAAAACAATGTTGCTGCTGTTGAAAACAATATTTGATATTTTGTAATAATTATTAATTAATAAAAATATAAAAAATATTTTGTAATAATTATTAATTAATAAAGTTACTCAATGGGAGGAAAAACATTATCATAAATATACAGTTCATTAAGCGCAGAGCGACAGGTAGGGACTTCACCTGTCGTATTGCGAATTACTGCTAATTAATGCTACAATATAAATAACAATATACACTGGCACGCGTGAGAATGGCAAACTGGGAATGCAATTAATTTATTCCCCCATGACAAACATGATGGCACCTGGATAAAATTTATTAAAATATATCAATTCATCAGCGTCATCTGCTATTGTGTGAGGTGTCTGTTACCAAAAGCTAGATCCGGGATGACTTGGGAATTCTATTTGGGTACCCACATCATTGTTTTCTTAAGACTCTTCTTCTTATTTTGTTTAATGTTGACTCTTTTTTGGGTTCCGTACCCAAAGGGTGTCAACAGAATTACTAAGCCTCTGCTATCCGTCTGTCTGTCTGTCAGCGGGCTGTATCTTATGAGCCGTAATAGGTAGCCAGTTGAAATTTTCACACAGTGTGTTGTGTATTTCTGTTACCGATGGAACAATAAATAACAAAAATACAACAAAGTTCAAATTTTGAGGGGGTTCCCATACAAGAAACCTGTTTGTATGTAGTGTTAAATATTGAACGGTGGTACTGAACCCTTCGTGTAAGAGTCCGACTCGCAGTTGGCCGGTTTTTTATTAACGTCACTATGTAAATTGTTTCGGAATAGTATATTTTTTAAAATGGATATATTTTCGTTGGATCCCACTTTTGAATCCCAGTTTATATTTTTGCCGTTGGATCCCACAAAACATTATTTTTTATTTCCGTTGGATCCCGAATTTTAAAAATGCAAGAGAATTGCCGTTGAATCCCAAAAACTATTTCCGTTGGATCCCAAATGCTTAAAAAAATCTGAATGCGGGTACTTTCAATAACAAAATTGTTTATAATAAAATACTACTACTACTTTACTTTTTTTGTACTTTATATATATCTTCTAGAAGGGTTCATTGTGCACCAATACAGATTTAGTGTTAGCAGTTGTATCCACATTATTAACATAAATAACGAATAATTATGGTTATTTACGTCAATATGCGTCCAAAAACGTTTTGTTTTAGTGTCATCGTTCTGAGTCTGTATGTTTTAGTCCTCTTGTCGTTTTTAAACATTAATAAGTACATAATTATTGCAATAGTTTTTTGCTACTTGTTTCTTTAAAGGCCAGTTACCTTCAGAGTTTGGAGTTCGGCTACGTGTTTTGATTGCGAATTCTTATCGGTATATTCGTTATTGGTTCGTTGGTCTTTCATCTTTGTGTTTGAGAAAAAAGTGTTTCATTTTCAACAGAAAACACAATGCACGAATTCGGTAACATGTTACGCGATAACTTCAATTTTTCGTAAACAAACAAAAGTAATTTCTTACCGTCTTATCCAAGAGCCAGCTGGCCGGAAATATGAGAGGGATGTATGTAATCATGAAGATCATCGATGTCCAATAAACTTGGATGCTCGAAACCTCGTAGTACTTCACGACAGCATCCTGAATGATAGTGTACTGTATCCATTGCATCGAGTTAGAGGCCGAGTTGAAGACAAACACGAACAAAACCAGCCATCGAATAGGGAACACCGCGTATTCCGTCGCTCCCTTCTTAGTAGGAGACTCCAAAACACCTCCCTTTTCAGCAATCCCGTCCATAACACTCCCGCAAACTTCCATATTCTTCTGATCAGTCATATTTTATATGTTTCTGAATATATTAATATAAAATAGAATCTCTATATTTTATTGTCGAATTGTTGTCTAAATTTTGGCATCTAAATTACACTATATCTACGTAAAATTTTAAATAGAAACGATAAATTATTTTATTTATTGTCAGTTTTCCCGCGCGCGCGTTTTTTTTTTCGTGCGATTCTCAGGCGTGTTACTCTCGCGGCGGCCGGCCAGCGACTGTGTTTTCCATTTTCCTGCAATCAGAAGCTGAATGGATGCTTCCCGTGCACCCTCCGTCCGTAGCGTGACGATAACAAAGATGCCGCCGACTAGACCAGCTGTCTGTCAACAGCACAATCAAATGATTGCCATCGTAAATAGGATATAGATAACCAAACAATTTTTATTGCTTGAACTTTGTTTGTAAAGTACCTAGATGCGTGTTAGCTGTTATCTTAACGCGAAAGATATTTGTGGATAATATGTCTGCCTAACGGGCGAATGTTCAAATGTATAATAAAATAATAAAACACGTTAGTAACTGATATTATTATCAATTGTTACGATAATATTATTATTTAGGTAAGTAATCTCTAGTATAATGAAATGAGACAATGATACTTATTGACGTATTTAAGTACTTACACATTTTTACAAAAGATTTATCATCTAAACAGTTATTAATTTCAACCTAGGGCAATACCTAAGTATCTTTTAAAATGGGAGAAACAATTTCGATACCTACTACGGTTTCAGGAATTTCTACAAAGTACTAACGTAGTAGTAATTTTCATCAAAACACACATTACTTCAGTTATGTGTATTCAGCTGCAGCTTCAGCTTTGTTTAAACACGAATTCAAACCCAAAACAGCGCGGTCATTTCCGTCGATATGGCGCGGCGGTACGCTCACTTCCCACAGGTTTGTCAACATACATAGTTGGGATGTGCGTCGTCCTGCCACAATGTTGGCGACACACCTACTTTTAATAGATAGGTAAACACATCAATCAAAACGAAGATAGGCAATAATATAACGGTATCCACCCCCACTGTTTTGATTTACCCATTTTTATTTCGAGTCTCTCTGCTAGGATCAATTTTCATTAATTTCGACAGCATTGGAGCACACAATAGTGTACTGCTCTACACCAGTGATTCAGTTCAATCCCATGTAGGCACACATGACACAATCCCTTTAACCCAATCACTCCAACCTCTTACAGCACACAATCCAAATATTTTTCCTTTTTATATTTTGGCTAGGTCAAAAATATAAAAGGGAAACCCAGCTTGTTTGTCCCCTTTCCGACCCTTAAAGGAATGGAATTTGTTGATCAGAAGAATTTGTTGAAATTAAGTTTGCAAATAAATAATACTTTTTGTGGCTAAAAGGACCAGACCATCACAGTGTCTTAAATGCCATGACCTGATTTACCCATGCTTTGATTTATAGGCGACTACACACTGGTGAGCAGTTGTGGCTCAATGGTGACGGCCACGACCTAAGACTTGTAGGTCGTAGGTTCGAACCCAGACAGGCGCTTTACTTTGTGTACCTAAATAATTTCATCACCAATGCTCTCAAAATGGTGAAGGAAAACATCGTGAAGAAACGTTTCAGACCCAAAAATTCGAAGACATGTGACATCTACCAACACACACTGGGCCCGCGTGGTAGATTACGGCCCACTCCCTCGCACGGAGAGAAGGCCTGTGTCCCAGCAGTGGGAACGTTATAGGCTGATTATGCTACTCACTGGAGTTCATTTCTTGATCCGACTAGACACAATGTTCTTCAGCCTGTTTTTATTGCCCTCGCAAAATTACCTAGGTGACTTTACAATATGAAACGCAGACATTACCTACACTTATAAGTATTCAAATTGCTAATTATTGTGTAGGTAGATACTAGGTAGATAGTTTAGTACTATCTTATCATTAGTAAAAAATAATATAGATTTAGTTCACGTGCGGTCATATATCATTGAAAATTATAGGTCAAGGCACTCTGAAATGATAATACTTACTTTTAATTTTTTTTTCTATGATAAATCTTTGTTTACTATTCTTACAAATGACTAATCTATATAAATGAAAACAAAGTCGGGTTAGTTACACCATTTATAACTCAAGAACGGCTGGAGCGATTTTTATGATCTCTGGTTTGTTGAATTTGTCTCCGCCCCGAATAGCAGAATTACTATTATAACATACGCGGTACGAAATTCGCCGGGTCAGCTAGTTAGTCATAATAATAAAATATTAGATACCACTTCATTTCCACAAATAATCTATGTGTCGTGGATGGATGAAGCCACAGTACAGCGGACAGCGCCATCTAAAAATTTGAGTGGTATATGAATAATCATAATATGATCGGAAACGCAAGCGAGCCCTTTTTTTTTTTGATTAGGAAACTATCAAATTCCTTCTCCTGCTCTGGGCGAAGCGGGAGGACGTGTCAGACTTTTACTGACTAAAACCCACCCGTGTTCCTTTAGTTGCCTGTGCCAGGGGCCACAGTATCTCTTTCGAATAACCCGCAACCCTGCCAGGCATCGGCCCTAGCGGACCCCATCAATTCACAACAGAACAAGTTCACGCGCCACTTGTACAAAAAATTGTATGGGGTATATCCTTTTTACCCGTTGATGTACCCCACTCTGTTTGTGCTCGGTATGGTCGGGTACAACCAGCTGAGGGTACGACTGGAATTCACGCTTGTAGCGTATCTGGTTAGGTTACTTCGTGGCATTGAGCATAACCCAGGAATACTGCAGCGCCTGAGTGTATGTGTACCAGACCGCTATGTGTGGAGGCGGCGCCGCCCGCCACTGTTGGCCGTGCCGGTTGTCAGGACCAACCTTCTCGCCAAAACACCATTGACCCGCGCTATTCGGCTAATTAACGAACTTCACGTGAAGATCGATGTATTTACATGCCATTTGAGTGAACTCGCAAAAATACTGATGTTAATTTTATGTTATAATGTAGATTAGAGTAGGCTTTAAGTATGTTGTTGTTTTTATATTATTTTATTTTGTTTTATTTTATTTAGGGAATTTGGTACTTATACAATTAGTTTTTAACGTTATTCATGGTTTTAAATTGTAAGTTATATTAATTTTAAGACCACGCTATCGCATTAGGTATAAACCTGTAATGATAGTGGTAGGGAGATTTTTAATAAATAAATAAATTAGTGCTGAGTTGCTGACATCAACGCTTGGACACGATCGTCGTCGGTGGAGGGGATACATCGAGGACTAGAGGAGAGACCAAGTGTTGCGACAGTCTACACAAAGACTACAATAAATATAGTACAGTCTACCGTCGAGTTCGGACAGTCATGTCAACACACGTGTTTGTTTTTGACGCATGTGTTTCGTTGTTAATTGCTAGTTTATTAAAGTTACTTTAATTTCTAAATAATTACCCACATCTATCTAAACTATGTCGGATCATGTACCAGACCCAATGTTTCGTAACTCCGTCACCCATGATGCGACATAATATTAATGAATGTCAGAGGAAGAGTGGCGTAGTTGCATAACGCACTACCAGTATTATTGGGCTTTTATTTTGACAGTTCAACAACATTCATTGCGTTAAGTTGTTGGGCAGAAAAAAAATTTGAACATACATTGGAACATAGAAAAATAGATTGGCAATATCCTTACAAATTATTCAAATTGTGATTGATAGTGTGTTACGCAACTAGGATGCAAGTTCAGAGACAGTACCTATTATAATGTCTTTATAGTCTGACTGAAAATATTTTTGCCAATTTTGTTTAAGTAGGTACCGTGTAACATAGCAAGCCTATTGCCATCAACCGCGCACAAATCAAGACTCCGTGCTGCTACCTCAGAACAAATAAAAACAAAGACAACAGTAAAGTGAAGCCGGTTTCGTAAACATTTTTTTTTTATTTATTTATTGTTTATAGTTAATTAAAACGGTACAACACCAATTACATTAATTAACATAGAGACAATAATTGCGTTGACAATAATATAATTTAAAACTAACATGGAACAGTGGACTCCCTTGCATACTTTCTCTCACAGAACTCCAGACATATACGCATAATTTTAATCCATTCATCCGCAAACACATCACATTCAGGGTTGGCAACCAGAAGAGCATTCAGCACCTTTAGAGTACGACAGATTGGAGATTCAGCTCTAGCTACAGTTTTGGCTGGCAGTTGCGCAAACAGATTGTGCCGGCGGCTCTGACGGTGTCCGATGTATTTGTCGGGCACAAATAGTCGGCAGAAAAGACCAAGGAGTTCCGGGCAGTCGATACGTCCCCGTAAGATCTTACAGGCTACAGTGAGTTGATCAAGGCCTCTTCTCACCTCCAATGAGTTAAAGCCCAACGTCCCTAAAAGATAATTGGTAGGGTACATGTACGGAAAGAAATGGTATAGCCTTTGGAAGAGACATCTAAGGAAAGTTTTCTGTACCTTTTCCAGCATCAGTGTTTGGGTCGCGTTATAGGGGTGCCAAACACAGGCACTGGACTCGAGTTTGCTTCGAACCAGGGAGGTATACAACAGCCTAATAACATTTGGATTGCGAAAGTCACGAGCATTTCGCAGAACAAATCCCAAACGCCTGAAAGATTCCTTCGCAAGGGTAGAAACGTGATCCTTAAAAGTCAGACAGCGGTCGAAAGTTACTCCCAAATCCTTTATGTTGGTGACACGAGTAATTACGCTACCACCCAAACTATAGTGATAATGAATTTGCCGCAGCCGTCTACTGTATGTCATGACGTAGCACTTGCTTGTATTAAAAAATAGTTTGTTCGCAATGCTCCAATCATAGATGGCATCGATATCCCTTTGTAGAAGTGCGCAATCCTCGTCCGTTCGGATTTGCGCTACTAGCTTAAGGTCGTCGGCATATAGCAGGCATTTGGCAAACTTGACATTACTTATGAGGTCATTGATCATTATCAGGAACAGAGGCGGCCCTAACACGGATCCCTGACTTACACCCGAGCGTGTATTATAAGGCTTGGACTCAAAACAGCCATGTCTAACAAACTGCTTGCGATCGCGCAGGTAGTCCGAAAAGAAGTTAAGAAGACCAGACGAGAAACCGATGGCCCCCAGCTTAGTCAAAAGTATATCGTTGTCAACTCTGTCGAACGCTTTTCGGAAATCGAAGTACAGAGCGTCAACCTGCCCACCGATGTCCAAGCCACGGGATATGTAGTCTACGTGAATCATTAAATTCGAATTTACGGAGCGACCCGGCCGAAAACCGTGTTGGGCATCGCATAATGACATATTCACGCGTTTGAAAATTAAGCCGTGGAGTACATGCTCGAAAACCTTAGCAATGGTTGGCAGGATAGCGATAGGTCTGTATTCCTCTACTAATGTTTTATCATTGGTTTTAGGGATGGGAGTGACTCGCGAAGTTTTCAATTGCTCAGGGTATACACCGGACTGGAGGGCTAGGTTAAATACATGACATAGAGGGGCTGCCAAGATGTCATGACATCCCTTAAGGGCAAAGGCTGGAATATTGTCAGGGCCAATCGAGCTACAGGGTTTGAGTTTAGCAATCGCCTTAACTATATCCGGTGGGGTTAAAAAGGGAAGAGGAATATTATCTCCCTCACTACTCGGATTAAATTCCCTAGGGTTCAATTCAGGAGTATCGGGCAGAAACACACTAGCAAAATACTGAGCAAATGCCTCGGCCGCTTTGACACCCGAGCATGTCTGACCATTGTACTCCACGTTCGGCTCGAAGCCGCCCTTTGATCGCAGGCTAGAAATATGCTGCCAAAACTGTCGCGGATTTTTGCCTATGTTGTTTTCTAAAGTATTACAATACAATCTGTAGGCGTCCTGGGTTCTTATTTTAAGATCCCGTCGCAGAGCATTAAACTCTGCATATATTTGATCACAGCGTGAAACTTTCCATGTTTGGTGTAGTTTGGTTTTACGCTGAGTATCGTTTACAATGTCTTTATTAAACCAGACCGGATACCGTCTATTTCCAGCCATCATTCTTTTCTTCTTTGGAATGGAAGAATCAAATAAGTCATACATTATTCTGTAAAACTCACCAGCAGCCGAGGGAGCGTCATTGCAGCGAAGCACCTCTTGCCATGGAGCAGAACTAATTAAATCGTAAAAAAGTGTATAGTCCCCTTTTACAAAGTTCCAATCCCTACTACGATCAATGTTGCTGGGGTCCAACTTTTCACTATCCCTATGTGATGTGATGGTAATCGCAATATCTAAAGGAGGATGATACAAGTCGATTGGAACCAGCTCTGTACCTTTGACATGTTCACAGCTTACTTCGGTACCCTCCCGAGCCAACACTACATCTAACTTACTCCCACGCATGTTCACCACTTCATTCATCTCAGCCAGACTACAAAAGCTTAAGAAATAACAGTAATAATTATTAACATTCACAGATGCACTTTTTAAGTTAAGGTCACCCAAAATTATTACCATTCCGTTCAAATTGGAGATGATGCTCTCAACCTTACAAAACCACGTCATATATTCATCGTCAGTTGCAGTGGGCTTTATGTAGACAACACAAACAGATGTGTTAGAGCCGTGAATTGTGATCGTAGCCCATAAGTCTTCGCCACGGTCAGTCTCGAGATCATGCCTCCTCTTCATGGAAACGCCGGGGCGCGCAGCAACATGTACTTAGTGAGGTGTAGTTTGATTCTAAATGGTTGTAAATGTGTGCGTGTGAGCGTGTATGGACAGAGCGGAGGTGTAGTTTTGGCAAGATTCACTGTATCGTTCTCAGCGCTCGTTTGGTTTTTTATTTGGTCTGAGGCTGCTTCTGATAATTCTCATAATAGAAAAATCCAATAACACTTTGCCTACCTAGCAATCAAACGCAGCTTAAGCAGTAGCACTTAAGACCACTAGACTGAGGCAAGAGACAATTTTGTCCTACCTACATAAACGTTAGTTTTTTATCCATTTCATGTCCCTCTCAAAACATAAAATAAATAATGAAAACAATTTTCAGGAGCTATCCATAAATCACGACTTAATTATACCTACCTTCGTTAAACAAATTAATTTAATTTTCCGACGAAGCTTCGTGTATCAACTGTAATTTATATTGATAATATTTTCATGTGCAAAATGTGGCTTCCTCGATGAATGAAGATCACGCGGCAGCCCGCATGTTGGCGATAAAATATAACCTGTCATGTCCGGGGACCGACAATGGCGGCTACATACCGTACCAATACCTAGGTACTGTCACCTACACAGGTAAATATTACCTACTGCTGCCCTTCTTATAATTAAGTATTCTGCCCATTATCAAATATCCTAAATACCTACAAATAAGTTAACGCAAACATGTCTCGTATTAAAATTCAGTTGCGTTTTCTTGAATTTTAAAGATAAAATCGCCGCGTAGTTTGGGGACCACTGTTCAAATATCTATGTTAATTATTCTAGTAACAGTAAGCAAACATTATCATTATTTAGGTATATACATTTTTTGTAACAATAGACCAATACATTATTCTAAATCCATACTATGTGGAAAATGCAAAAGTAACTGATTGTCTGTCACCTCTAGATCTGTTCTGTGTCTGACTCCTTAACGGCTGAACGGATTTAAATAAAATATAGCACACACGTAGACCATGACCTGAACTAGGACAGAGGATATAGAACAGACGATATTTTATCCCGGTAGTAAGTACGTTGTCAGCTAGACGTAGCCAAAATCGCGGGATAAAGCTAATAGTTAATAGGTAAATAAGATTTAGTTCACGCTTAGAAGCAGTATGAATAGTGACATTAAAAAAAAATATAAACACTTATTCATATAATATGCGTATATTGGGATGGTATTTCAGTCAAAATTAGATATCTATTTAGCCTACACGAATGACGATACTAAAGGTGAGACAGATGGGTAAAACTAAAAAATCTCGGGAGTAAGTATTAAAAGAGTGATAAAACTATTACTACTAGCTCTTTTAGTACAACCCGAAAGAAAGTATAGAAGTCAAAGCATTTATTTCAAATAGGCACATAAAAGGCGCTTCTGAACGTCCAAAACAAAAAAAAAAAATTTACCTAGTCCTGATCCTAGTCGCCCCTTCCAAAAAGTAGTTTTCATGATTGAAGAACCAAAGAAAAAAGAAGATGAAAGAATAGTAAGTAAATATAAGTAAATAGTAATCTATACATAAGTTACTACACACAATGCAGGCACAACTTCTATTGTAACCATACAAAGCTATCCAAAAGATAACGCACTACCCGAAGAAGGGGTCCTCAACATTAAACGCATATTATCAAGAAGTGACATTCCCCAAACTCCGCTTCAACATTACCCCTGACTTCTATTACCTAGTTACACACTTGCTCAGCTAATGGGAGCCAAGTAGAAGGTATAATAGATAAGCGATTATAACCGTTAATGAGTAGTCGGCAATCTCAGCAAATTGCCCCTCGTTAGCGACACAGCCTGTTGAAACTGTTGTGATTGTAACCAACAATTTGTGGCCCTATGGACTTTTGTGAACTAACTCGTGTCATAACCAGCATAATAATGTTACTATTGCTGGGACTCAGGCCTCTCTATGAGGATTCATTCCGTTGTGATCCCCTGAACCCCAAAACTCCTCGATCCCCTACTAGTTCTTCTTCTGTTTTAATCTCTTTCTTATCCAACTTTCTCATTCAGAGTTATTCCGGAGGGAGTGGGCCATACAGATGTCATGTCTTCAAATTTTTGGTTCTAGGACATGCCGGATTCCTCACGATGTTTTCCTTCACCGTTTTGAGAGCAGTGGTGATGAAGTAATTTGCACAAATTAAAGCGCCTCTTTCTTTCTGGGTTTGAACCTATGACCTACAACTCTTAAGTCGCGGCCGTTACCACTGGGCTACCACAGATATGTTTATGTAAACGGTTCAAATGTTGATGCCTGATTTCTGGTAAACAGTCTTGTTTGCTTGGCTAGAAACGATGAAAGTTTTTTTAATAGTGGCATGTATTATCTGTTAGCTTGGCATATTGACAATAATACTCGTATACGGTCGTGTGAACTTGCGATTAACAGCAGACAATTTCATTCAATCCTTATTCGAACCTTCACATCCACGTAGGTACCTATGTAAATATTACAGGAACAAATCTGAAATTATAAATCTGTTAAATTTATGTAGCAGCTTACCCAACTGTGCCTTGCAGTGGGACATTTTGATTTACACAGCGAAACTTTTCAGTTAATGTGTAAGTTAAAACAACACCTATTTATATATTGAAAGCTTTTCTATAACAAGAAAAGTTTCGAAAATACAATTACGCTTTATATCCAATTTTTATTTTATATTAATTATAGTAAGTGGTAACCCTACTATCCAGCCTGTTGCCATTTGACTAAACAAGTTTAAATTCGATTTACATTGCGTAATTCCTCTGATGTCATTAGCAAGGTGAAATACCAAAAGGGCAATGTAATACAAAATGAAACGAGCTTTCTTTGTCTCTTTTGTAATTAAGGACTTTAATCGACGATGAGTCGGTGCTATAGTTAATTATGCTAATGTTAATGAAGGGTAGGTACTTAAGGAACTAATGAAGACCGACCCTGAATTTGTAAGGAGAGAAACTAATCTGAAAAGTACTTTGATTCTCATTTCTATGTTGATTTGGAAGCTTAAGAAAAGTTCTGGCAAAGTTTACTTCGGAACTTTTACGATACAAATGACGCAAGAAAAATGAATTTCGATGATTGATCCTGATGTACAGACGCCAGCACATCAACCTACCCGTAACTGTCAAATTTTCCCAATCAACTTTGAACCTTGCGCTTGCGCTTTTTTTACCTTGTGCTTTAGCGATAAAGTTGAAAATCTATCAAAGAAATTTGACAAATTGTAGTAACTTGATGTGCTGGCGTCTGTACATCATCATCTCATCAAGCTAACCAAAACTGTAAAATTTTCCCAATCAACTTTGAACCTTAAGCTTTAGACATAAAGTTGAAAATCTACTAAAGAAATTTCACAGATTGTAGTAACTTGATGCGCTGGCGTCTGTACAAACGAAGTTTACCATAGGTATTGCAGAAATAACATGAAGATTGCATAAGACGCAAGAAATAATTTCTACGTTTGAATTAGAAACGAATTTGACCATAGGTAGGTTAATTGGTTTGACCATAGGTACCTATTATAGGAAGAATTATGAAGATTGTTTAATTTTTTATTTAATATTTTAAAACTATTATTAACATTTTAACTTTTTTAGATTAGTTGTTTACTTTATTGTGCATAAGAGCCAGTCCACACGGCGCGACGCAGCGCTGCTGTTGCGTTGTTTTACATACAAATAACTACAGTGTACACACAGTGCGTTGCGTCGTCGCAAGGCACACATGCTGGACTGCAGCCGCCCAGAAAAAGCGGGAGGGGTAATTACCTGCGACGCCGGAGCGACTGCGTCCTAGCAACGCTGTGTTGACGCAGCGCCCGTGTGGCCGGCAATGCGTTCAAATTAATGAGTTGCGACGACGCGACGCAACGCGCCGTGTGGACTGGCCCTTATGTGATAATAAAAAAAAAAATTAAGGAGTACAGTCACAAGCACTAGTATTTCGCACATAACACGATTCAAAACCGGTTGTAGCTTTGAGATTAAGACTTATTTTATAACTGGCTCCGCCCCGCGGTTTCACCCGCGTAAGTTTCGATTTCAAAAAAAATCTGGAGAGGGCCACCCTTATCACTTAGGGGTATGAAAAATAGATAATAGCCGATTCTCAGACCTACTGAATATGCATATAAAATTTCATAAAAATCGATCAAACCGTTTCGGAGGAGTACGGTAACTAACATTGTGTCCATGACACGAGAATTTTATATTTATATTAGAAGAAGAAGAAGATAGCTTGGCTCTTAGAATACAATGTTCCTAAAAAGAAATAATTACAATCGAAACAGTAGGAGAAAAGCACATTCAATCACTTTTTATAGTTACTCAGTTAAGTTACATACGTATATGAATATGAGTGTGACTTTACAACTTCTTAATATATAGTGTTGTCAATTATTTCTGTGTCATGGATTTGTATGTATACCTTTGTTGTTAATCCTAAATAAATAAATAAAATAAAAATTCAAGATGGCAGATTTAGGATATAAGTAACACAGAAAACGAAACACCTACACGTAAGAGTGGAAACTTTATCACTTAGACGAGAACAAAAAGGTGGTGGTCCTTGGAGACGGATCGAACATCAATCTTGAGAACCAAATAGAAAAATAATCTAGAAGTGAAATAACGATACCTTCTCCTTATTTGTAATTCTGATCCATGACTAGCGATTTCAGATGTAGTCTTGTAACGGAGAAGAGCCTAACTCTAATAAGTGACCTAAAATAACGAATGCCACAATAAACTTATTGTTGTGGTCGGATATAATCCCACGGAAAGTTACTACCAGAATAAAAAGTACCGTCATATACCTACTTAAGTATATAATATACAATGAGAAGACAACAATACGACAATAAATGAAAACATTGGCAATAGTAATGCATAAGAGTATTTTAGTACTGTCAAATAAATTCTAGCAGCGAAATTTAAAAAATGTGATTTTATCATACGAACTAGGTAAATAACTGTGACTATGGGTGTTGCCAATCTTTGACTAGCTATTGTAAGTAAAGTATTGGACATATTTGGTATTTTTTTTGAATACAGACTGGGAACATCATTAGATATCATCATCATCATTTCAGCCCGGAATCACCCACTGCTAGGTACCTAAGGCCTGTGCGTCTCTCATCCAGGTGTTTCCCGCGAATTTGACGATATCGTCAACCCAGCGCGCGATTGGACGGCCCTGGTTTCTTTGGCCGAACCTTGGCCACCATTCGGTCACGGCTTTACTCCCTCGGCCATCTTTTCGTCTAGCTAGATGTCCTGCCTAACTCAACTTGAGGCGCATCGTTCTGTCCACGACGTCGTAGACTTTCGACCGACGACGGATTTCAGTGGTCTGGGGCACTCTAGGGGTTATGCCAAGCATGGCTCGGTCCATGGCCCTATGTGCTACTCATATGCGGCGGACAGTATTCTTTGTGAGTGAGTCACTAGTAAAATTAGTTTATCCGCAAACCGAAGGTGCGACAAGTAGATACCATTGATGTTTATACCACTTTGGTCACATTCCAATGTTTTCATCACGTCTTCTAGAGTAACAGTGAACATTTTAGGCGAAGCGGTGTTTCCTTGGCGCACTTCCGTTTTAATCAATATTAGGGCCGTGGCCCCATGGACTCAGAGATATACGAAGTTTAATTTTACTGTCGTATTTTCGTCTCCACATGGTATATATCCCATGGTATAACTCAAATCTCAACCAAATTCTTTCTGCCGTTGGGGCGTGAACAATAGACAGAGTTCCTGTTGCATTTTAAATATATTAATTTTGGATATGGAAGTATGGATCGGTTTTTAATTTACAACAACACAAAACACTTGAACCGATTGTAATTAAACTGGCACGAGTGTACCAGTTGCACGTTTGTGAAGACCACCGTTTTTTGCTCCGCGATACTATTGAGTTTCGTAGTGTCAATGTCAAACGTATTGACCATCTTTGTTTATTTATTTTTCTGTATCAGGAAATAAAAATCTGCCGTGTCCAACAAAAACCTTTGAATCGGATCTTACATTTGTACCTAAGTATTTTTTACAGAAGTAAAAACTGCTCAATGTGAATCTGCTACTTTAGCAATCCAATAATAAAATTGTCGCGAAGGCTCTGTTTATTACTGGAGTACATTATAAAGAACATTTTGTTAAATGTGGAAAACCAATGTTCCAAAACAAAACCATGAGTAATTTTTTTTATTGAATCTGGAAAACTTAGCATAATCTACCTATCATGTCCCTACTGCACAGGCCTCTTCGAGACGGAGTAGGCTGTAATCTACCACGCGGGCCCAGTGCAGGTTGGTAGATGACAATGACTTCGAATTTTTGGTTCTAGGACATGCCGGATACCTCACGATGTTCTCTGTCACCGTTTTGAGAGCAGTAGTGATGAAAACATTTACACAAAGTAAAGCGCCTGTCTGGGTTCGAACACAGAACCTACAACTCGTAAGTTAGGGCCGTTACTACTGGGTCAATACTCACCACTGCTGAAAAACATAGCAATGAAAGACAATTTACAATCGAGTAAATCAAATTATGACATCTAAATCGATTACATTGAGTAAAGAACAAAGTTCCAAACCTTATCTACATACTTAACTTATTAGGTAAAGGAAGGCAAGCACATTCAATTCCTTTCAGCCCATTTCACTTAAATTTCCTAACTGCGTTTATAACCATTCTCACGTTGCCGTGTCGTGCTTACTAAAATATGCAAAGTGTCTACCAAAGGCAGAGCTCACAGAGCTAAGCGACCAAAAGCGTAAGGAATCTGGTCCTTTACCCAAGACAAGAAACGAACTTTGAATTCCGAAATTTCCAAGTTGGAGGATTTCATGCGTTACACAAACTAGACGCGGGACTGCTTACGGAAATCTATGGCATTGGTTCTGTGTTAAATCCCGGATGGATCGGCCCTTTGTGCGGAACGGAGCATTGGTCTTTTTTGGGTAAGAATGAGAAAAGCCAAGTTAACAGAAGATTGAAATTGGATTATTCTAAGCAGGGACCTAAGATGGCCGCGATGGAATAATGAAACGGTTTTGAATAATTTAAAACAAAATGAATTAACTATAAATATGTAACACTAGCTTCTGCTCGCATGGTTTGTCGATAAAAAGCCTAAGCCTAAGTATGTCCTTCCCTAGGGTTCAAAATATCCCCATATAAAATTTCATCAAAATCGGCCCAGCCTTTCCGGAGATTAGCTGGAAAGATAGATTTTTTTTTATTCTGCACAAACAAAACACACATTGCAAAAAAAAAGGACAACAAAACAAACAGACAGATGAAAAAATTTTAAATTGATTTTTTGTCATCACAAACCGACACTTCTATTTTGTTTACTTGTTTAAATGTGAATTTCAGCTTAAAAGTATGCATCCATTTCGTTTAAAAACTCTAGGTACGATGTTTATTTATGTAAACTTCAGGTCCCTTGAGGGACTGGCCTCAACCTTGACCCCGACCTTTGTCACCGGTTATGAATACAGAGCTATTCCGAGAGGAACTAGCATGATTGCGTAACACACTCTCAATCTCAATTTGAATCATTTTGAAAGATA
The DNA here is from genome assembly GCA_963669345.1 of Gortyna flavago. Classification (NCBI taxonomy): domain Eukaryota; kingdom Metazoa; phylum Arthropoda; class Insecta; order Lepidoptera; family Noctuidae; genus Gortyna; species Gortyna flavago. The sequence goes on from OY770126.1 coordinate 2,009,985, forward strand.
TTATGTTCGAAAAATTTATCTGCTCAGTAACGTAATTAACGCAATGAATGCTGATGAAGTGTCAAAATGAAACCCATTGCTACTGATAGTATGTTATCCCGCTGTTTAGTTTGCAGATTGCTTGATTTGTTGGATCAATGGAGCTCAATTACCGGTGGTTGAAATGAGTGGCAGATTTAGTACGGGACGCTGGCGTTTCAGATATTAGGACCAAACTATAGTTGACGTCGGCATCCTTTTTGGAGGGTGAACTGGCAGAGAGTTACGAATCAAAACGAGAGGAGCTAGAAATAGAAGTACCTGCACTAGAAAACCCAATATAAGTTTCAAGGTGGTGTTCAGATTTTGTCTGCGTATTTTGGATGTTTTTTTCTGACAGATAATTTCTGACCCTCAAAGTCCTTCTCGCATGATAAGGTTTGGCTTTGTCACATCAAAAGCGCTGTGGTTAGGTACTATTGAGTCATTGACTGATTGTACCTATAACTGTACCTCAATGTGTGTTATTGTAACAGCAGACAATGGCCTGTCCAGTTTATCCGCACAAACCCCGACAGCTTTGAACGTTTTTATTAAACGCACATCCCAAACGCTTCGAACTTTATAGCCTTTTTCCTTCCACTGCACGGAATGGAAAATTAAATGAATTGAAAATATAAATTTTAAAATATCGCCGCATGGCAGCCCTTGTCGAAAGCTTTCGCCATTAATAACCAAAGTTCCTTTGTTTTGTTTCCATCAAAACTCGCGTAAATTTTCAGTCCTCTGACACGAATTTATTTGGAGGACAATATGATTAATTCGTGGATTTCTGGTGGACAACCGACCCTTTTGAATATGGGAACATTTTTGTTTTATTTATTAGCTGTTATCCTGTTTTCTACGACCCTTTTGTTCCTAAGCCTGAAAACAGTTTAAGTTGTTTTCCGGTTTTGGAAAATAATTTCCAGTAGGTAATGTTAGATTAAGTTTCGTTTTAAGTTGAAACGAACTGTGAAATAATTCTTACATAAAATATAGGTACTTACCGAAATTCTGAAATCGTATCAATTATGCGTTCTTTCTGACTTTTATCTTTTTGCTCGGCTCCTAAGGGTCGTAGCGTGATGTTAAATAGCCAAACAAACAAACAAACTCTTCAGCTTTATCATAGATTTTTATTAGTATTCTCGTAGATATGTAATAGATGATGACAGAAATCACAATAGAATAGATATGATAATTTTTTTTTTTATTTGAAATGGGTTTGTTCTTGACTCTAGTCTAGGTCAGAGGTGACAGAGACAAAGTCAATAAAATATCATCTTTATATTATAATATTTAATCTTGTAGATAAAATATTTGCAGGTGTGCGGTCGGGGGACCCCCTTCGGAAACGAAGTTCCTTACGCGATACTTTTTTTTTTAAGGATGGGAAATCATCAAATGACCCCTCCCGCTCTGGGTGGAGCGGAAGGGAGTGTCAGACTCTTACTGACTAAAACCCATCCGTGTTCCTTCCTTAGCCCTTTATATTCCGGGGTAGCGGTAACCCTTTCGGACAATCCCGCTGCCCCCTAATGGGCCCTTCCTTCGATGCTGACATGTCTTTGAGGCGCGCGTGGAACACATACGCGCCGTCCGCGGCGGCACGCGATACTTGCACGCACACTCACTCGTATATAATAGAGAGAGACCGAGAGAGAGAGAGAGAGAAAGTGAGAATTGAATGCTCATTTTTATACGTGACGATTTCTACTAGTTTACTCATAACGCAGGCGCCGTTAAAGAACTTCGTTTCAAAATTTCCATGTATTTTTCACATGTGCATAGCTAGTGCTTAAGTCCGGCCAGAACATCAATCAATGAAACAAAAGCCATACAACTAATCTAGCACAAACCTACAACACAGATGACCAGCACGAATACATGACGTGTGGAAACGATTAGACCAATGTTTAATAGCATATAAAACCTACGAGCAAAAATTGCTGACTACTCCTGACACAAAAAATAACTGAATCAAAATATGAATTTGATTATCCTTTACGTAATTTTACTTGATGTATCCTAAGTAAAGAAACTTGGTGAAAACGCTGACATCATACCAGTTTCTTTAGATAGAAAACCAAAGGAGAGCTGCGTCTCATCCCCTAATGAGAAGATTTTCCAAAGCAAACATCCTAATAATTCGACCATACATTAGCAAAACCAACAACAGCATTCTCTTAATATTAGAAACACCGTATCTGACCCATTGTTCCAAGGGTGCCATGATTAATGTTATAGCTACTCCGCAACCCGCAAATCGATTACCCCTCAGGGTAAACTTGACCACAACTCCCACGGTCTAATTGGATGGGACTGTTTAGATCCACCCGACGTCCACTGCATTCACGATGACTATTAATTCCTTTATAGCCGGTCTCCGAGGGAACTCCTCAAGTCCCATAAGTGAGGCCATCTAGTTATCGTAAAGGAACTAATTTGTGGTCCTTCGGTACGGATCGATTTATTGGCATAATACCTACTATTAATTGTTTCCACGATGTTGAGTAAGGACAATTCACGAGGGAAAATGCTGTCAAGGTGAGGTATATCTTGCTCTATAAGCAGGATTTCAGGCTCCGTGGGAGAAGTTTTCATTCTGTTAGAAAGGAGGGTTTGAGACGTTTTTAATGAATATAAAATGGATATGGATTTCGTTTTAATAACAGTTTAGGAATGTTATATGCGCTTCGTAGCAAGCATGAGATGAGGCACATATTGCTACGTGTTTTCTGTAGGCACGATCTTTGCTACGAGCATTGATGCAACGGTGCACAAAGAATCGAATGCTATGATACTATATTCTAATCAGATTCGAGGTTCTATGTCAAATACATCGAAATATTAGCAAAATTTTTGCATAACACATTTCCTCTGCGAGGATGTTTCTGGTCATTAATCTTCACAGTTCAATTCACGCAGATTTAACACGCATCGCCTTCGTTCAATGTACTCAACGCTGATTTATAAAAAGAGTTCGTATATATCCGAATCCAAACAGGCGAGGATAAAAAATGTGTTACAATAGTTGTGAGCGTACAAAAAGTTAACTCTTTAGGAGACAAACGTGACTGGCAATTGAATGAGACTTTAGAAAAACTACTTACTTATTTGTGTAACTTTTTATCCTTACTATTATGTTTCTTACAATGACGAGAGGAAGGCAAGCAGTTATTAACACCAGTACGAACTTTAGAGTTCTAGTTTGAACTGAAATTAGGCATAATGTGATTGGGCCCAAATTTGTACCTACCTTCAAAGATCCTAAGACGCTAGCTTTGATTTCATGAGTTTATTATGATAAAATATCATGTCATATACGACACTAAAAACATTCAATTCTGAAATAAATAAATATTGACGAATGAATTCACTATAAAAATACACTTTAATACACGCGAGAGCCTTCCATGAGGTGTGACTTATTTAGACGAATAAAAGTACACAATGATTGTGACAAACTTTTTTCTTTGTCGTGCTTTCACCTAATAAGCTGATAACCAGGATAAGTACACACGGTAAAACAGTTACATAAAAAGCCAAACAAAATATCACGCATGGTCTGTTGAACGCACAACGACATAATTATCAAGCTGTACATTCTCAGTATAAGCTGACTTCTCATTGTACGAAAAGCCTAATACAATGCGAGGTCAGCTAAAACTGCAAATGTATAGCTTGATGTGTCGTCATAGGTACCAAAAAATTTTTTTAGGGGTGTAATTTGGGTTAAGCTCAAGCACATCTCGATTTGAAGTAGATTTTGGATTGAATATAGATCAGCATAAAATCAGTCAGATTTGATATATGTATGTATGACTATTTCCCGATAAAACTAGTAAAGACTGTCGACTTGGACCCATCGAAAAACTACATGTTCGCGTGCTTCCCACACGGTGTCATATCCCTAGGAGCATTTGGAAGTTTTTGCACCAATGCTACAGACTTCCACAAACTGTTTCCTGGGATGAGTTGCCATTTAATAACTCTCGGAGGATTTATATGTTAAATCCACAACACAGGAATAATCAGACAAGAAGATATTGTCCACTCAAACAATGGTGTTCAAAGGTAGATTTATTCCATTTCCTACATACTTATGTATTTCGTAAATCGTACCATAAAATGACGTTACACGTGTAACGTTTTAAATATAATAATACATCGATTGTTATCGATAAATAAAATCGGTTATGCATTGAGTATCGTGTTAGTATAATGTCGCAGTCAGTTCCACGTAGTGTCATTGTCAACGTACGTCCTTAGTTGGACGAGTTTAGTAGCACTTGAACTTGACATTAGTAAATTTTATTGTACACATGGCGTAACATCAAGAAATAAATTTCCAGTTTTAGCTGACCTCGCATTGTATAGTTTCTTTGTACAATCAGACATCAGCTTATACTGGCTATGTAAAGCTTGATGTATAGCCGTACATACCGTTTGAATAAGTTGCAAATTAAAATATTTTTATTGATCACATGATCTCAGTACACTGTAATAATTGCAATTTAATTTTAAGGTGTTTTTTATCAAATCTGATCTCACCGGTAATAAATGTTTTTTTTTATAATTTAATTTTAAGGTAATCAATGTTTTGCATGCTAAAGTAAGTAAGTAGTACCTAAGCAAAATATGTGGAACCATTTTTTTTAAACCAATTTGTATGCAAAATTTAATGTTAGAGCGGCTTTCTAAGTAAATGGTAGCAACATTATGGAACTAAAAATTATTCTGGAAGGCAGCTGTTTGCCAGAAAGAGGCGGATTTCATAGTTCTTGTAACCATTGTCGTTCGGATGACAGTATCACCTTTATTTTTAAATCTAACAATATTTTACGCGTTATCGTTATAATACATACCTATTTGGTTTCGCTTCAGTGGATATCAATAAATATTTTTTGTGCATGTTTACTGCGATTTCTATAAAAAAAAAAATCATAGATACCTACCTACATGGAATCTACATTATAGACAAAATAATTTGTTTTTTTTTTCGTGATACTTGTAAATAAATAAAATTGTATTGTTAAAAATCTTATTTATAATAGAAAAGACCTTGAAAGTACCTACTGAATGACAAGGTTTTTATTGATGTTAAGCGCAACCTATTTTGAAATTATATGGACCCGGATTTAATCTCCGGGTCTAAATATTTTAAGAAATGTACATGAATAATATTTTCAAACCGCACTTAAGTGAAAGGCTACCCGTCCTTGACTGGATCATAGTCAGCCCACCAAGCCTTTGACTTCAACCTAAACAATCACGTTACAGTTCAATCCAAAACAAAAAACAACAAAACGCGAAAAGATAATCTACATTCCACAAAACAAAAATCCCGCCATTCATGCATGAAACAGTTGAATAAACACAACAATCTCTTTTGATACGAGCGATATATCAATAGACGATACTAAAAGGATACGTCTCGGCTTCATATCTGAGAGGTCTGGAGCGATGGGATGATGTGACCGCCATTTGTCTTGGGAGCGCACTTCCAACGGGAATTAGGTCAGTCGCACCCCTCTTACTTGATGCGTGGTGGCTAGATGTGGCGTGAGGCTACGGGTTGAATTGGGCACTTCCTTCTTGATTGGAGTAGTAACGTGGGTGAGACTGATGCATCATTGTTTTTTATCATTTGGCTAGTCTATTTTCGGCACTGTACAATCATTCGTTTGGCAACTATTACCTACTACAAAGACTGGAATTTATAAACGTTACATCTGCATTAAACCAAGTGTCTCAGACCCTTATTTAAAGATTTAACATAAATAATAGGCATTAGATGCTTAAGACAAAATTGTTATCCAAATCTGGTGTGGTTTTTATGTAGCGTTCTTTATTAATCAGTAGAATATTGATTAACGAGGCATTAGAGGACAAGGGTGGCTTATTGGCCCTAAGTCGTAAATAATTTATTTCTTAACAAAATACTAGCTACGAAAGAGGTCTGGCTATCTTCCTAGCTTAAATAACATAATCAGCCAATATAATGCTCCCCCTGCTGGGACACAGGCCTCCTCTCTGTGAGACAGTGCGAGTTGCTAAACGTCACATGTCTTTGAATTTTTGGTTCTAGGACATGCCGGTTTCCTCACGATGTTTTCCTTCACCGTTTTGAGATCAGTGGTGATGAAATAATTTACACAAAGTAAAGCGCCTGTCTGGGTTCGAACCTAAGACCTACAACTCGTAAGTCGCAGCTGGGCCACCACTGCTCTAAGCCTAGCCTATCTCCGTTCAAATGTTAAAGCCTCTTCCAAACTCGCTACATCCGTGGTGGTTCCATTGTTTAATGAGCGTACCCTGATTCAGCGTTTATCATCACCGACAGTTAGTAGTCTCTGCGTACACTATTGATTTATTCCAACTTCCAAGCATGTTTCATGCAACGAGAGTGAGGGAAAATATATTGAGTATTTCCTAAGAAAGATCATCATCATCTGCCTAGCCTTTTCCCACCCATGTTGGGGTCGGCTTTCAGTCTAACCGGATGCAGCTGAGTACTCTATTTTACATGGAGCGACTGCCTATCTGACCTCCATAACCCAGTTACTGGGTAATACGAAGCCCCTTGGTAAGACTGGTTGTCAGACTTTCGAGCATCTGACGAAACGTAACGACTGTCAAAGATCCACGAATGACAGCCGGGACCAACGGCTTAACTTGCCTTCCGAGGCACGGAGGGGCCGTGCCTCGGAAGGCAAGTTAAGCCGTCTTGGTAATAACTAGCTTCATCTTTCTGACTGACCGACCCCTTGACAATTCAAAAGTGCCTGTAATTGGTTTCATTGAAATAAATGCTTTGAATTTGAGTTTGAGTGAAGATGGTCACCCATCCACGGATCAACCGCGGCAAGCGTAGCTTAACCTGATCGATCGACCCGTGCGGCTGTTATAACTTTGCCACAAGCACCTCCTCGGCATTTCCTAAGAAATATGTTAACGTTAAAAGTAAACAAACCAAGTTAAGAACGGGCTTTATTGAAAAACTTTGCAGATGAAGATGATAAATTTTCTTTAATTTCCTTCCCAAGTGTAATGAAGAGGCGTGTGGTCAGCAGTAGTTTACAAGCTGGGAATATAACGTAAAGATTTAAAAGAACTTCCGCAGTATGTACAAGACTGTAAAAAGGGTAAATTATCTTGATGAGAGAAAACTTGGGAACAAATGGAGATTGACCAATTCCCTTCAAAGCAAGGCCATAATCAGCTGTAATACAAACAGGTATATTAGCATTTTTTTTTAATCGATTGTTCTTTTGAAGTATTGAAAAATTATAATACTTAATAATCTACCTACTGCATCATGTCTAGCCTTTCCCAACTATGTTGGGGTTTGCTTCCAGTCTAACCGGATGCAGCTAAATACGAGCATTTTTCATGGAGCGACTACCTTCCTGACCTCCACAAACCAGTTACTGGGTAATACGATACCCCTTGGTAAGACTGGTTGTCAGAGTTTCGGGCTTCTGACGATCCGTAACGACTGTCAAAGAACCATGAGTGACAGCCGGGACCAACAGCTTAACGTGCATTCCGAGACACAGAGGGATCTTGGTATGTAAAGATGGTCACCAATTTACGACCCCGATCGAACCGTGCAGCTGTTATTCCTTAGCCACAACACAAGCCCCTCATCCAATTAACCATCAACATCTATAAAAATATCGGCACTCCGGTTCGCCAATAAGGACCAACTAAAAAAAAACTTGAAATACGTTTTTTTTTAAATGTCTATCTCACAAACAAAGGAACATTATTAAATAATTGACATATTCTCAAGAAAATACATGTTTACTTAACTTTGCAACAAAAGCGCTTCGAAAAGGAGATCCGACCAACTTAATAACACAAGCTTAATAATGCGTCCACTATAAGATGAGCCCTCTCGTGAACTATGCCTCTTTGTAACTGTTGTATTTGTAAACAGTGCGGCGTGATATCCAGGTCATCTTAGAGTGGTGCTGCAAGATAGATAAAAGCAGATTGTCAACAAAGGGTGAAATGTAGCCAACGATCAATGTCCGGTTAGGTGATATCGATAATGTATGTTTTAAAGTGGATCCCGGGGATGTTGGCGGTGAAATGATTTATGTGTTGCTTTATTTAGTTTTTATGAAAATGAAATAGCGTAAGTAGGTACTTTCTCAAGATCTTGTCATCATTTACCTAGTCTTTCCTAACAATGTTGGGGTCGGTTTCCATCCTAACCGCGTGACTGAAGGTTGAGGTATTTTACATGGAGCGACTACCCTAACTGAAGGCTGAGGTATTTTACATGGAGCGACTACCTATCTGAACTCCACAACCCAGTTACTGGGTAACACTATTTTACTGCTGGTAACAATAAAAAGATGGCATTCTTCTGCCTATGCAAAAGCATTTCCGCATGCTGGGCAGAAGATGAGGCGATGCAACTTGCAAGTTACTCGGGAACATGACGCCAACTTCGTACAACTAAGTAGTTACTTTTTAGTGATTACGTACCTATTACCAACAGACGAAAGAACCATGACACTGGCCAGTAATACTTTACACTCCAGGCCATTGACGACCCGCCCATGGCTCCGCCAATTGCGGTGTCCGAAGCGGACCACGCGGACGACGACGACATCCCTGAAGTGACCGGGGTAGATCTGAGAGTGGCGGTAGGCAGGCTGAAGGCCAAAAATACCGCCCCAGGGCCCGACGGCTTGCCGGGTAAAGCCTGGGCCCTGGCCTCGACGGCTCTCGGACCCCGACTGGAGGCGCTCTTAAGCGCATGTATGGAGAGGGGCCAGTTTCCACTCCGTTGGAAGACGGGGAAGCTGGTCCTCATTCGGAAGCCAGGGCGCCCTGCGGACTCTCCGTCCGCATTCCGGCCCATCGTGCTGCTCGACGAGGTGGGCAAGCTCTTTGAAAGAGTGATTGCGGGCCGCCTCGTCGGGCACCTGGTGAGGACGGGGCCGGATCTTGCGGATAGCCAGTTTGGCTTCCGCAAGGGGCGCTCTACGGTGGACGCCATCATGCGCGTGAGAGCCCTCACGACGGGGGACGCGGTGTCTCGGGGTGGGGTGGTCGTGGCGGTGTCTTTAGACATCGCTAACGCGTTTAACACCCTGCCCTGGAGCTGCATTAGGGAGGCACTCCGGTATCACCGAGTGCCGACCTACCTCCGTCGAGTAGTCGGGGCGTATTTGACGGACAGAGCCGTCATCTACCCCGGTCGCGATGGGGAATGGAACCGGCGAGAGATGTCGTGCGGTGTCCCGCAGGGATCGGTCTTGGGGCCGCTCCTGTGGGACATCGGTTACGACTGGGTGCTGCGGGCAGACCTCCCTGATGGCGTCAGCGTAGTTTGCTACGCTGACGACACGCTGGTCCTGGCGCAGGGGAGGTCGCATCAGGCGGCGGCCGACGTAATGACACGCGGGGTTGCGATAGTCGTGGAGAGGATCCGGCAGTTGGGTCTCGAGGTGGCTCTGCACAAGTCCGAAGCCATGACATTTCATGGGCTTCGGAACGGGCCACCATCGGGATCCCAACTTACGGTAGGAGGGGTTCACATCGGCGTCGAGACGACGATGAAATACCTGGGTCTCGTCCTCGACAGCCGGTGGAACTTCGTGGAGCACTTCCGACGTTTGGCCCCCAAACTGGAACGGGCTGGGGCCGCTTTCAAGCGGCTCTTGCCCAACCTGAGGGGGCCAAACGCCTCCTGCCGGAGGCTTTACGCGGGGGTCGTGCGGTCCATGGCCGTGTATGGCGCCCCGGTGTGGGCGCGTTCACTGCGGCTTCGAGCCGCCCACTACTTGAACGCGCCCCAAAAGGTGGTAGCCATACGGCTGATACGGGGGTACCGCACGATCTCGCGCGAGGCGGCAAGCCTCCTTGCCGGACTGCCGCCATGGGATCTGGAGGCGATAGTCCTCGCGCGCCTCTTTGAGTGGCGCGCGGAGGCACTACGCCGGGGGGAAAACCCGCTTCCGCGGCAAATTGCTGCGGAGCGGACGGACCTCCGGCGCGATCTCATGGCGGCATGGAAAGCGCGACTGTCGCAACCCAGCGCAGGGCACGCCGCGATAGCGGCGGTAAGGCCCCTCTTTGAGGAGTGGCTAGAGAGGCGTCACGGCGCCCTCACCTACCGCCTGACGCAGGTCCTCACCGGACACGGATGTTTCGGGAGGTTCCTGCACATAATCAGGCGGGAGGAAACGCCCGGGTGTCACCACTGCGAGGATCGCTCAGAGGACACGGTGGTGCACACGGTGGAGGTCTGTCCCGCTTGGGCAGAGCACCGCCGTGTCCTCGTAGAGGCGATCGGCAGCGGCGGCGACCTCTCGCGCCCGGCCCTGGTCCAAGCCATGGTCCGGGGCGAGAGGGAGTGGGAGGCAGTCACCTCCTTCTGCGAAGCAGTCATGCTAGCGAAGGAGGTGGCGGGATGGGAGAGGGAGAGAGCCGAGAGGGCCGCCCGTCCCAGCCACCGCGGTAGACGCTCCGGGCGTCGGGAGCCGCGTGACGACTCCCGGCCACCGTAGGCGCGGGCCTTCGGACGGCGAGTAATGGGTAGCTCGCCGTCCGATCAGGACCAGGCCCGTGCCGGACGGCGCGTATGTGTTCCACGCGCGCCTCAAAGAGATGTCAGCATCAAAGGAGGGGCCCGTTAGGGCCGAAGCCTGCCGGGGCAGCGGGATTGTCCGAAAGGGTTACCGCTGCCCCGGAACATAAAGGGCTAAGGAAGGAACACGGATGGGTTTTAGTCAGTAAGAGTCTGACACTCCCTTCCGCTCCACCCAGAGCGGGAGGGGTCATTGGATGATTTCCCATCCTTAAAAAAAAAAAAAAAAAGGCCATTGACGAGCTATAACTGTAACAGCAATACATGAGAACAGACGGGCAATTTTAATAATTTTAAGAACCTTCACAGTCTGGTCTCAGTTTGAATCTGTCAAAAATACCTTAAATTTCCCTACATTTTGACAAGTTTTTGACATTTGTTTGTCGCCTAGATGAGACTGAGACTAGATTTTGAACGTTTTAAAGTCATTTCATATGAGTTTATCATGTCCCGTGTTTTAGTCACTGTGTGATTGCACGGAAATATTGCACAGATGTGACCTGTCCCAACAAAATTATGTGCATTTTACGAAAGACGTGAACATAATGAATTCACATCTGTTAACCCTCTCACAGGCCCTGTCCGGGTGTTTAATGAGTTGCCAGCGAGCGAAGGGTTGACGTAAATGTGTTTGTTGAGGATTTAATTCATCATAATCATTTTTATGAGCCGTGGTGGCCCAGTGATAATGACCCAGACTTACAAGTTGTAGGTCGTAGGTTCGCACCCAGACCGGTGCTTTACTTTGTGTAAGTAATTTCATCACCATAACTGCTCTCAAAACAGTGAAGGAAAACATCGTGAGGAAACCGGTATGTCCTAGAACAAAAAATTCGAAGATATGTGACATCTATCAACACGCACTGGGCCCACGTGGTAGTAGCCCACTCCCTCTCCATGAAAGGAGGCCTGTGACCCAGCAGTCGGAACATTATTTGTATGTGCCTTGAGGAGTGACACCTTTCATCTGTTCTGTGAGTGACACAAAAGGAAGGAGAGGGAGGAGGCAAAAGGAGATGTGGGTTGATTTGGGATGATGGCAATAGGCTCACTCATTAGATGAGAACATAACTTGCAAAATGTGGGTAGGAGTACTTTATGTTATGATGGTATGTATGAAACTGAATTTTAACAATGTTGTTGGTTACACTCGAATTTAGGTCGAAAAATTGCAAGCAAAGCTGGGGTTTACTCGTGCGTGGTATTTTTTTTTTTGCAGTTCATATATTTTTCGTGAAATAAAAGCCGTATGATGAATAGCTTGCATTGCTAAGCTACATAGCTATGTGCATGCGATATGTCGCTTTTGAAACACGACCAAAGTTTTCGGTACACGGATTTTTGTGAACATTAAATTTAGTGGCAATAGGACCGGTCATTATGGGGAACCTTGGGGAGGTATTTCCTTTATTTAACTAAATACATAAAAATTATATTTTCAAATATTAAATATAAAAACCTTTAAAAATAATATATTAATAGTAGCCCACCGATATCGGGAACAGGGTAGGTATTATTATTAGGCTTTCCAACAACGAGTACACTGTCAGAGGGAGGTAGGAAGGAACGAGTACCTACACTACAATTCTAAGTGCCTCATCATTACTTGTAGAAAAACACAGCATGTACAACATTATGCGCAGGTAACAAATAACACAATTCATTAATTAAGGGCTGAATTTTCAATCGACAGATAATTTTTATTCGTGGAATAAAATTGACGTCTGACAGTTTTTGTATGGAAGAACTGTCAAAAATTCAAAATTATTCTTCCGATAAAATTATCTGGGATTGGAAAAATCAGACCTATAACAAGTAATAGACAGCTTGAAAAAATAAAAATAAAATGATTAAAGCTAAATTGACCAGCAACAGAAATTTTTCGGCTAAAATGATAATGAAAAGAAGGCAAATATGGGTAAACATACCCTGTTCAGGTTTATATTCTTACGCAATCACTCACTAAAGGGAATTTATGACATATTTCTGTATTTAGAATATCTCGACGCATTTTCCAATAATTATTGATTGAATAACATTATTAAATTGTAATTGAAAAATCATCGACGAAAATTGAGTTCATAAAATTAACCTCGATTGTCAAATGAAACACATCTATAACGTGAATTAAAATTAGAACTTCGAGTATTCAAAAAATCTAATTAAGGCACTCAATTTCACCACTGTGAGGATCGCCCAGAGGACACAGTGGTGCACACGGTGGAGGTCTGTCCCGCTTGGGCAGAGCACCGCCGTGTCCTCGTAGAGGCGATCGGCAGCGGCGGCGACCTCTCGCGCCCGGCCCTGGTACAAGCCATGGTCCGGGGCGAGAGGGGGTGGGAGGCAGTCACCTCCTTCTGCGAAGCAGTCATGCTAGCGAAGGAGGTGGCGGGATGGGCGAGGGAGAGAGCGGAGAGAGCCGCCCGTCCCAGCCGCCGCGGTAGACGTCCCGGGCGTCGGGAGCCGCGTGACGACTCCCGGCCACCGTAGGCGCGGGCCTGCGGACGGCCAGTAATGAGTAGCTCGCCGTCCGATCAGGACCAGGCCCGTACCGGACGGCGCGTATGTGTTCCACGCGCGCCTCAAAGAGATGTCAGCAGACAAGGAGGGGCCCGTCAGGGCCGAAGCCTGCCGGGGCAGCGGGATTGTCCGAAAGGGTTACCGCTGCCCCGGAATATAAAGGGCTAAGGAAGGAACACGGATGGGTTTTAGTCAGTAAGAGTCTGACACTCCCTTCCGCTCCACCCAGAGCGGGAGGGGTCATTTGATGATTTCCCATCCTTAAAAAAAAAAGGCACTCAATTTGTAAGTAGTTCTAGAAATTGATGAGAGCCAGTGGTCACCCAGTGGTAACGGCCCCGATATTTACGAGTTGTAGGTCTTGGGTTGAAACAGAGACAGTTACTTTACTTTGTAATTTCATCACCACTGCTCTCGAAACGGTGAAGGAAACCATCGTGTGGAAACCGGCATGTCCTAGAACCAAAAATTCGAAGACATGCGACATCTACCAACCCGCACTGGGCCCGCGTGGTGGATTTCTCGAAGAGAGGAGGCATGTGTGTCCCAGTAGAGGGAACATTATAGACTGATTATGATGACTACAAATTAACATCTACTGGAAAGTTTTCTAATCCACTCGACAACATTTTGATCAAATACTTTTGGAACAGACCATAGGTACATACATTATACCTCTAGAACATAGTTCCTACAAATATTTCGCTAAATGTCTGACCAAACAGTTTTTAAATCATAATGTCTAGACCAACTCACATTCCTCAAATCTTTAAGACAAATATTAAGCTTATCGATACTCACTACAAAATTTTGGGTAATACTAATCAGATATCGTAAATTAATAAATAACCCTACTGTGGGCTGTTAAGGATCAAGGCTACCAAAATGACTGATAAGTAATAGCACAATGAGTACATAATTATCGTGCACGAGTAGGATTCTGGCATTAATCGTAATTAAAGTGCTTATCAGTCAAACTATACTTGCGATTATTACGATTTATTATTATGTAAAGAGTCTGAACGGATTAAAGGGACCACTCTATTAATCGAAAGCTGATTTGTTGCAGGATTAGTTAGCTGTAGCTTGACCATAAACGATAACATGAACATGAGCGAAAAGGTTACCGTTTATCTGATCTTGCCTGAACCTTGCAGCCCTGGTACGTATAGTCGTAGTAACTGAAAGGTAAGTTTGCTGAGAATTTTTGTTTTGACCACAATTCTCAGTAAACTTGAAACAGTTAAAGGCGAAACTGTGGCGGAATCTACGCCGCCACATACGAACTACGCATCACACTGACGTCAAGCAAAATCCCGCGCAAACATGGCAGAATTTACCACGCGACTAGCATAAATACAACGTCCCGACATCAATCGTCGGGCAGTAACCTACCAGACACAACACCCGTCAGGTCGGTGGATCCTCCCTTTTCTATAGAGGATGAGTGAACCTGTTTCACCCTGTTCACCCTGTTTCTCATACCTCTATAAAACTATCTGCCACATAGACATATACAATATGTACCTACTTGTTTTATGGCGTGCAAGTTACAGTCAGCCATAGAGTGGTATACCAATTACGAGGTCAACTATACAAAAGGACAGGTGCACTTAATACGGAAGCTACTAAATGAGGACATGGAATCACTTAATTATTTAACGAAGTATCCATACATATCATAACTATTATTAATAACTCAATAACAAAAGGTTTTAAAAGGTAAAAGCTTTCATTGTGCTCGTTAAATACAACCGTGAACAATTCAACGTTACGTGGTACGTGGAACATAATTGAATGAAAGCCGCCGTTTTGATAGCAACAAGTACTACTCCAGAATCGTGTTGGTTTTGGCACTAAAACACGGCATTATTGCCAATAAACTGCTAAAACTTAAACTCAAAGCATTTATTTCAATTAAACCATTTACAGGCACTTTTGAACTGTCAAGAAGTCGGTCAGTCAGAAAATATGAAGCTAGTTGCCCATTCCAAAGCGTAGGTACCTATGGAGAAGAACGGGCAAGAAACTCCATGGACACTCTTTTAACCTGCCTTTAATAACATCAGAGACTATGTATCCTCGAGGTTGGTTTTCTGAAGTTAATGCTCCAATTGCTTTGATAAATGTCGAAGTTATAGTGTGAATATTTGGTTTTAATATTTTAGAACCAGCTAAAATATAAAACGATAAGCACCAGCAAACATCTTACGTTGCTAACACTCTCCGAAAAAGTACCTAAGGAAACGATACTGTAAACATTGAATTGATACAACCGTTGATTATTTTTTACCCGTTTTTCATCAACATTTAACATTTACGTAAATATTACAACTCGTGTTTACATAAACATGACACTAGATCTCTATCAACGTAGTCTGACAAGATAAAACAATAACAAAACGTAAAATAAATATCAAATCACTCACCGTTCTATTCAGGAACCAGCTCTCCACAAGTACCAAAGGTATGTAGGTGATCATATAGATCATAGACGTCCATGACACTAAGTTTCCCGACACTCCATAATATTTCATCACAATGTCCTGAATGATGGTATACTGGGTCCATTGCATCGAGTTTGAAGCCGAGAATAACACATACATGCCTAAAACTATCCATCTTGTTTCACTCACTTCATAGTTTTGTCTTCTAGAGGCCATGGATATGTTATCCTGATCCATCACACTGCCAGCTATAGAACTCCTCCTTGAGCTCCTTGTGCTCCTTGAGGCTTCATCATCAAGAAGTATCTTGGGTACTTCGGGGTCTGTTGGGTTCAATAAGCCATTGGCTTGTGCCAAGTTACTCTTTGTCATTGTCACTTTTTATATAGTTTTTATAAAAATAAGACACTTTATCGTTGTTAAGTTTTCACTTATCACATCATTTGGTCCCAAGTTCTTTGACAACGAGATACATATCACTTCCTATTTAGTTAATCCTACGTTTGTATTATCAGTCTTTTATACTACCGCTCTATTTGCACCTGTTTAGATTATTCGTAGATGATAAGTTAGGTTATTCGGGTAAGCAGTTAAATTGTTCTAATCTCAAATAGCATTTGAAATGTTAAGAGTATATGGCGATACAACTACTTAGGTGCTTCAAATGAAACTTATGAATGATTTTATAAGCGATTAAGGAATATAATGGATGTATAGAATAGTTATTTAGGTAAAATGATAATAATGATGTTTTTCATATTAATCATAGTCAACATTTCATACATACGTAGGTAATGGAGAATGGAAAAGATGACGTGTTGCACGGACCCCAAGTAACATCGGACAAGGGCAGGGAAATAACGTAGGAAGTGCTAGTATTTAGGTCAAGTCTTTGATAATATCATTTATCAAAATTGAGGTCGACATTGACTATTTCCGGGGTAATTACGTACACACTAACAGTACCAATGGCTTTCAATTTGACAGTTCAACAACATTCGTTGCGTTATTTACATTGTTGAGCTGACAATTTTTTCGAACATATGAAGCAACGTATTAGCAATATCCTTCAAAAAGATTCAGATTGTGATTGCTCGTATGTTATGAAGTTATTAGGGCACCGGTTTATATCAACGGCAATCGCCTATTGCTTTTCAGACAACCACGAGTCCAAGACTCAACATTAAGGGATACTCTAAAACATCAGGAGGAACAATCTATACACCATAGTTTTGCCAAACGTGGTTTCAGGAAAGAACATAAAACATTTAAATAACATGAATTAATTTTTTTGCATAACGGTAAAATAATATGTTAATTACGGGTATAAAACCAATTAATATTTGGATCGCTATATATAATATATCAACCAATACATAGCAAAGTTAAAACGGTAAATACCTGTCTTCTTGTAGATAATTAAGTACCTGTGCAGCAGTCGGATACAATTTGTGGGGCAATTCCCGTAATAATAAAAATTTATGTCTCTGTAATTTTCCAAAAAATACGTTTAATTTCCCAAAATTTTGACGAATTTTTTACATTGATTATCGCCGAGATGAGTTTGCGACATTCGGCATAGAGTCATTGAGCAGAATCTTCTTCATACAATTAAAACGATTTAATCCTACACAAGAATTTCAGATTATTCCGGTGTTTTCCACAACACATTCTATGTTATTCATTACTCAGTAAACAACATGATTTGAGCAAAAACCACAATAATAATAACACCACAAACCTTTCATTTTCTCACATCAAACTACTACCTCACTTTTATGATCACTTTTTCATAAAATAATTAAATAACGTCAAAACATAACCAGTAGCTAATATAAACTGCAATGGCGGAAAAATAAATTCTTAAATTAATGCTCGAACAGAATGTATGGCGATTATAACTCGGTTGGTTAGCAATGCGACGATAAAATTGTGATAACAGTTTGCAGTGGAATACATCTCTTGGCAATGACAATGACACTGTAAATATCTCAAAGAATACAAATACGCTCATTGATAGGAGCAGTCGTGTCAAATATTCGTTATGCGAAGTATTTATGATTATTAATGTGTTTTAATATTGGGATTTTATTGGACGCTTTGATCAAATTGTGTCAAGCAACAACATGAATGAGTTTAAACGTAAGTTTTTCATACTATTGAATGACAAGGAATGACAAATGACAATAAAATATTGTGGTGGACGTCCACGGTCATGATAATACAGGAAAGTAAAATTATAAATAGTGCATAATAACGTTATGGTGGACGGAAATTTAAAAGTGTCTTCTTATGCCATCGTGATGCCGTGGACGTCCACGATAATGTCGTCAGAAATCGTCAGAAATTATAAAAGCGCTCATTTTTATAAATTAATTCCGGTACTGGTCTACCTAAATCTTCGTTATCAGTCTCGCCATCAACACCGGGAGGAAACCGACATTCTCCAACACGCAGTTGGGAAGTATTCAGTGTGAATGAAGAAGAAGAGAAAGTCCAAAAAGACGATAGAGGAATTTATTTATTTATTTAAACTTTCGCATACAAAGGCGGACTTAATGCCTTAGGCTTTTTTTACCAGTCAACCAAGGGTGGTGAAGAGATTAGATGGCAGGTGCTTTGGATGAGAGGAACAATGCTATAAAAAAACTATTAAAACTAGGTACACAAATTATACATAAATAGGTTTAGGAATTGTGTTAAAGATCAAAGATATGGCTACAAAGGTGGTGCCTACTCAGATGAGGCTAATAGAGGTATATGGTACCTTTTCAATACAGATGTAATATAAATACTTATAGCTAAACGACTAGATGACCTACAGAGTGAGTGGAAACCCCTCCCATCATTTCCACTCTGTACACTCTAGAAGCACATTACTGATGACCTCATTGGTGATGTTCTTCAGAAAGGTTCGGTGCATAGTACTCGCAACCGGTGTGCTTGGATGACCAGATGTACGAACGAAATCGAAGCAAAAGGAGTATTTAAAGATCGTTGCAGGTGGCGTTCTGTAGTAAAATATTGTATTGAGACCAAGAGCCCGTTAAATTTCCAGACAGTCTGTGCTATGTTATGCCCGAAGGCGACCTTGACACCCACACCAAGTGAAGCTATATTAATACCGACGTATCTATATTACACAACCTTAGTTACGTCATCCCTTATCTTGAAAGTAGACACAGTAATAATAAACGAAGCAAATACCTGTATTCTTACAATAGCAATCCATTTGGTAAGGCCTCCGCAAACGAGCAAGTTGAATGGAAAGATTATTGTATTAGTGTCGCTTCATTAGCTGAAGAACTTTGCTGATATCTTTTTCGAGATATTCTGATTTATATTAGACTTTTAATGGTGTAAAAGTTTACAATTGATGTCTAAATCGGCCAGATAAAATAATGTTTTGGAAACTTTGGGCTTGGATATTTTATTTCATCCTCTTCGAGGCTACTTTTAACAGAACAGAACCGTAATCTGTCTATCCTTTTCTCAACCATGTTGGGGGTCGGCTTCCAGTCTAACTTGATGCAGCTAAACTGCAAGAAACCGTACATCGTACCGTTAAATTCAAATAAAGTCAGCATAAATCAGCCATATCTAGCAGGTGACGACGATTTATTTACCATAGAACAGCATACCTACATAGGTGAACACTGAATCATCATTAGGTAACTCGATCACGATAATTTACGCAATGTTCAATATTAGGTATACTTATCTAACGTTAGCATTGTTGATTTAGCATCGCAGCTCGGAAATTAGGACTAATCTTGCGATGACTCAATGTACATAGTACACATCGTAGTCTAGAATAAGTAATTAGTGTTTCTATAGGCTACAAGACTAGACTGGTCCTAGTTAACCACGATACCTCGTTTGTGAAACAATGACGAGGAGTTTAGGAGGAGATATGAGGGAATAGAAAAACATACATAGATACATAGCCTGTTAAAATTATGATTTTTAAACGGCAAAGGCAAAGGAAGGTTATGACCTTCCTTTGCCTTTGCCGTAGTCGAGTCGATTGGGGAAAATAAACAACAAACATTCCAATTTTCAATTCCAATGCAACCTACATACTTAATATTTTCTTTCACTCTTCACTCCACAGGTGAACCTATAATTTATCGACATAAGGTCTCAATTCAGATTCAGGACATTTTTATGTTGCTGTTTGGATTCGCCATCATCGATCGAAGGTTAAGCTACGCTTGCCGAGGTTGGTCCATGGATGGGTGACCATGCATAATATATTGAGACCCCTTCGTGCCTCGGAAAGCACTTCAGATTTAAGCATGACAGTCGTTACGGCTAGTCAGAAGCCCGAAAGTCTGACAACCAGTCTTACCAAGGGGTATCGTATTACCCAGTAACTGGGTTGTGGAGGTCTGACAGACAGTCGCTGCATGTAAAGTATTGGTATTCACATCCGATTAGACTAGAAGCCGACGGAAGACAGATTGTTTTTTTCGTTGCTTTCGCCAGCACGCACTGAGCAAGAAAGATGATTGAAGTTCGGGCCTTATCTGTGGGAGAAGCGGTCTTGGGACTAGCGATGAACATTTAACCGGTAATAAGATGTTAGGACAGACACGTACTATCTTTTTGAAGTGCCTTGTGGACAATAAAAACGTAGAAGCTAATAGGGAAGTAGCATTAGCTATGTTTTATATTGTACTGTAGATATATATTATTTACTAGCTGTTGCATGTGACTTCGTCTGCGATCCTGGATGCAAAGTAGCGTAAGTCCTTCTCCAGGTCATGGGCAAAACATGTGCCAAATTTCATCCAAATCCGTACAGCCGTTTTAACGTGAAAGCGTAACAAATAAACAAACTTACTCATTTATGATATCATAGTTAGGACACAGAATAACTAATAGTACTACCGTAATTCGGATTATACGTAGTAGGTACTTGTACCTACTATTTATAGACTGTAAGGTACGTTTGTGTTGTGTGAGTAAAACTCAAGTGGAAGCATAAAATAATGTAGGTAGGTACCTACCTACACCTATAAGTAGGTACCGTAACTATAATTCTATAGTCTGATATAAGAAGCATACAAATTATAATTGTAGATATTGTATAACAGTGGATGTTATTTAACCTACGTTTGGCACAACCGCTTT
Organism: Gortyna flavago; assembly: GCA_963669345.1. NCBI lineage: Eukaryota > Metazoa > Arthropoda > Insecta > Lepidoptera > Noctuidae > Gortyna > Gortyna flavago. The sequence goes on from OY770126.1 coordinate 2,030,721, forward strand.
TAATAAAACATGAAAATGATTATGGAAATGATCGGAAAATACAGAGAAAGGTTTTATGACGATAGAATACCCATCAATTACCAAACTACTTATACCAACATATCTACCTAACTAATTTATTTTAATGTATTTATTTTTCGGCAAAAAATTGCCAATTTCCTGACCGTACTCCCAAACAGCGTGAAAGCGACAAACATAACCTACAAATTTGCCGCAATATTGTTGAAACTTTTCACTGTAAAACTTCGATATTATTCACAAAATCGCTAAGAAAACACTGATAATATTGATTACACTTAGTGTTTATCACAAACATCTTTGTATCATCACTATAATGTTCTTCTTTCGTCAATAAGTATAACGAGCACCGATTCGCAAGCCGTTTTGTTCCTGTACTGTTCCTCATTTGAGGCAATGGTACGATGTCAGACAGCCAATAGGAAAGCCGACACACACATGCCAGTCCATTTAAAAATTACACAATACAAAATAATGTTTATGTACTCCGTGTGTTTATGAATTGATCCCCTTTGAGGTTATGTGAGGTGACAGGGTGAAATGCCCGCGCATGCGTATTTTACGTCTAACCGGCATTAAAAATAAATATGGTCGAAACAAAAAGTTTTGTTATGAAATTGCTTTTTAATCTGTGGGGACGACCTTGAGATATTTTTGGCGCGTTTTCCTCGATTATAAAAAAACCAAAACTTGGAAGATATTGTCTCAACCGTAAGTAATGTTTGAAAGCTTGGACTCGAATTATATTGGAACGACTCGCTCATTGTGAAGACGTCGGGCAAACGTTTCACTATCAGATTCTAATTAAGTTGTTTAATAGAAAATTGTGAACTTTTACTCATTAAAACTTCTTAAAAGGTAGGTACTTACGCAGATTCTTCAATTATTTAGGAAAATATTATGTCGTACCCCTGAGCAGACTGGAATTAAACGGACTGTGATCATCAATATAGCTACTTGCGACTGCCAGACCGTGGGATAGCAACTACCTTACATCGGCCATGGCATTTTATGGGGGAGGCCTATCATTAAAGTATTGCCTGTGTTGGCTTTTTTTTAGTTCGTGAAAATTTTTAGTGGAAGCCTTCCTTTGTCCTTCCTTTGTCCTCTCATGCATAATTACATAATTAGCCTATAATGTTCCCACTGCTGGGACACAGGCCTCCTCTCTGTGAGAGGGAGTGGGCAGTAATCCACCACGCGGGCCCAGTGCAGGTTGGTAGATGTCACATGTCTTCGAATTTTTGGTTCTAGGACATGCCGGTTTCCTTACGATGTTTTCCTTCACCGTTTTGAGAGCAATGGTGATGAAATAATTTACACAAAGTAAAGCGCCTGTCTGGGTTCGAACCGACGACCTACAACTCGTAAGTCGCGGCCGTTACCACTGGGCCACCACTGCTCACTCCATGTCCTAAAAAAAGTTAAAAGCACCTCCCCACCAACCCACTCTATGTCCTCTCATGGAATGAAACATTTAGGTACACAAACGTGACTCGTTCTTGAAATTTCACTCTCAATTCTCTCCCAATTATTATCGAATCGCCGCCAAAGAAGTTTCACATTACAAACTCACCATATAAATAATGTTAGCAACTATTTCTATGAAGACATAATTACAGTGAAAACTTACATAATTATGCGTATTTACCAAAATAAAACTTTAATTTGAAATAATATCCTGATAGCCTTTGCACGGGGCACCAACAAACGGAGACTCAATCGATTTCAACTAATAGAAAGCTAACGCAGCCCTTCAAAGAAAACCAACCTTAACTCAGTAAAATAAGGCTTAAAATAAAACTCTACTGATATAGGACGCTTTTAACTGGACAAGCATGACTATGGTCCGTGGCGTTGATGAAAATCAATCAATATGCCGTCTGTCATTGATTATGTGAATTGTATTTATTTATAAATATACGTCGCATATCTGCTACAATTTATCAATATTCAAGAAGGACCTATGTATAGATACAATGTGGAGATAACAATACGAAACAGCAATACGCATAAAATTATTTTGGAACTATTTAATAAATTCTAACATCGAAATTAAGAAAAATGTTTTTAGTGATGAGCCGACGACGATGGCTTTTGCCAATCCTAGGCTGACTGAGCTATTGGATTTTTTTTTTTTTTTTTTCCTATTGGCATCTCGTAGTTGACCTTTAGAGGTCGTGACTACTTAACCGGACTATCCTGTGGCTGCCTTAAGTGAAACTCAAAGCCTCCAGCCAGGGGCATTAATCTAACTACGTTATGCTAAGCGACTACGCACTAAGGGCACCCCCTGTGGGGTACGAGCCTCGGCTTAGGGCGTCGCTGGAGAGGACAGCAAGAAGGGACAGGCTGGATCACTGTTATATTATTTAAGCTTGATGGAGCCGGCATTTCCTATCTGACTACTCTGAGAAGAAATGCCGAAACAAACTCAGAGGTCACGGTCGGGGATTTAAAGCTACTGGCTCAGCTGCGGCGCGGGCTGGCTCTGCATCGGGCAAGGGTCGGGGGGGTGAGTTTACTTGGGGACGTCGCGAGGGACCTCGTCGGCGAGGTCGGAATGTCGGTCTTTTGTTTTTGTGAACTGTACTAGTGGATTTGTTGCTCTCCTGGAGGAGAGTTATTGGGTCGTCGGGGTCGGATAAGGCATGCTTTGGACGGCGAGCCTTACTAATATTTGAGGGGGAGTAGCTGGCGGCCTGGACAACCAGAGGGTTGCGGTGGTTGGCGGCGGAATCGAAGAAACGCTTGGAGAGGCGTTTCATGAAATGCTTGATAGTGGGGATTCTGAGGTCTACATGGAGGATCTCGTTTCGGACGAAGAGCTATTGGATAGATATATTTGGTTTTTATATGCATATTGGGAACGTCGAGAAAGGGAATTTGGATGCAAGAAGTTTAATTTACTGTCGTATTGACATCTCCATATTGTATAAATACTATATACCTAGTTTTTCCATAACTTTTATAGTTACTGAGGTTCCTACTTCTTGTTGCCTCGCAAAGTGTGTTGCTGGCTTCAGAATCCACAAACAAGGAAATAATTTTAATTAAGTACCTAGTTTTGAAAATTCCAGTAGCCTTCTTCTGTCTGGTTTTAATAGAAAATTGCAATAGGTAGGTAACTTGTGTGCTAAGTTCTAAGTGCGGTGAGTTTGCTGGTGTCCTTTGTTTGTATTTTGCTATGAGCATTAACGAGTTGAATATTAATAGGTAGGATGCCGGTTTTCTACAAAAGTTGCACCAAAACATCATCACACAAGTCATTTATTGATTTTGTTCTACATGGGTACGCACGACGACATTTATGACAACAAGCTATCATTTCCAGTATTTAAAAGCTGACTTCTCCTTGTTGTAAAAGTTTATACAATGCGAGGTCAGCTAAAACTGGATATTTATAGCTTGATGTGTCGCCTTGTGTACATGAAATTAAGTTTTTTTTTAATAATGAAGAGTGCACGTGAAGGCGTACAAATAGTCAGAATTTAGATGAATTAAAAAATATAAAAATTAAATATGTCTTACAGTTAAAATATGTCGAAGAAAAAACTTTTTTTTATGATTTACAATATCCTTACAGAAATAATAAATGGTGGGCTAGATTAGATTTTTTTTTAAAATTACTTAAACCACCACTACGAACACCACCGCTCATGTCTCACCCTTCCTCATCCAGTCTCCCCAGCTGCTTTTACGAGTATGTCAGCAGTCAATATCTGGCTAAGAAGAACCGTTTACTGAAACAAAGCAGTAACAAAGAATGTCCAACCGGCATCCTAATTGCGTACTTTCAATTACAATCTGAAAAATTTAGAATGGTATTGCCAATCCATTGCTTCATTATGTTCAAAAAAAATCTGCTCAATAACGCAATGAGTATTGTTAACCTACCGTTTTTATTGTTACCTACTAACACTAGAATTTAAGTAAAATTGTTACTAACCCTATGGACTCCTGTCTGAAATAAAAATTTTCTATTCTATTTTTAAACTGTCAAAATGAAAGCCATTTGCATTACCCCGCAGAATCGAAGCGAACACGAGCACGTTCGCATTCGCATGCGCAGCTTCTACGGAAACAGTGGCCATTAAATTCTTGCCAATCGCAATTTCTTTTGTCCCTAAATCCTTAAAGGTCAATCTAGGGGAAGAAACCGGTTCACTATTGATAAGTTCTGCTCCAGACTGGTTCATATTGTACTCGCGATCCATCTTCCACCAAGACCATGTCACGATTGCGACATGACAGATGTGTTATTATTGTGTTGTTCGTGCATTTTGTTTTTGTACTTGAAGGGCTAGAAAGGGTTCCCGTTATGTTCTACCGTGGAAAAAAAAATTGTTATGGTTGGGAGATTTCAATTTGTCAGTCAACCGTGAAACATCCTTTTTATTATATAATTTAGATTTGTATCAGGTAAATATGTATGTCTCTCAATAAATTAAGCAGAGATAAAAATAGGTTTTCTCTGTTTCGTTATAGGTATTCCTCCTCTGGCAGACAGTCTGACAGCGCAGTTTTTTATATTTCCAAGAATGTTAACGTTACTAACGATAGACTTGTTGATGTTTCCAAGAATAAAAAAACTCTGCTGGCAGACTGTGCAAGAGGCGGAATATAATGAAACGGAGCAAACCTATCTATTATTATCATTGCTTAATTCATCAATAGACATAAGCATTCCGGCTCATTTCCAAGATGTGCTGGTAAGCTTCGACTTTTAACCTTTCTCATACGCGACGTATCTATCATACGTAGATCTACGCGAGACACAATGGCTTTTTTATTGTGTCTGTAATTACGGCATTCAACCGGTTAAAACATATACAGGGTGAAATTGAAAACATGCGACGAATCGAAATGGGAGATTGTACTCATCATTATGAACAACTTTTACTATGGGAGCAAACCTGAAATCGCGAAAAAAAAATCAACTGTTTCCTACATTTATGTTCGCACAACTCGTCAAAATGTAGGGAACAGCTGTTTTTTTTTCACGATTTCAGGTTTGGTCCCATAGTAAAAGTTGTTCATAATGATGAGTACAATCTCCCATTTCGATTTGTCGCATGTTTTCAATTTCATCCTGTATATGTAGGTTCAGTGCGATATTGAGATAGACTCATGATAGCACAAGTTTAAACCTTAGTGGTTTTTAGTTGCTATTTAATATGAATAATCCTGTATTCTTTTGGATAAATAATAAATAAAAAAAAAAAAAAAAGATCATGCTATTCTTGTTACCACTGATTTGCGGCTGACTGTATCTCTTCTAAATCCACGGCACTGAAGATGAAACCTGTAAAAGCCATTTTAAGGATAGGTACCTATCTTAAATTGGAAAATAATGTTCGTGAAATCACAAACAGTCGAACCCGCGTCCTAACAGAATGCAACTACGCGACCATCGTAAGTTCCCGCGAAGGTTGTTCGTACGAACTAGCGATCAAATGTACTGGAGTCACACTCGTATTCTAATTTATATTCGCGCAGTGTTTTCATGCGAATAAAATGTTTGATTACTAATTGGCGCGAACTTAGTTCGTACAAATGTGCGAACAAACATAATGATACCAAACAGATGGCTTAACTGACATTCGCGCCATCGTTACCGCCGCGTCGCGCCGCACGCTATTTGGCGAGGGGAAAGCTGTGCTTCTTTCGTCGTTGGTTCGCTATCTTGTTCAGCAAGGTAAAATTAAATATCGCCTAATAATAATAACGGCGTGGCGTTAATGACGTCCATTGTGAAATATAACTGAAGCGATGCGACCATCCAACCTCGACGACTGCTTGTAACAGAACACACATTTTGACATCAAGCGATCGCGGACTCGCGCGACAATCGCTTTCGGTTAGGACGCGCTTTTTTTGTCGTTAAACTGATTAGTTTCTAAAAGCTCGCAGCGACTTCGTGATTGAGTTGGAAAGTGTGTCTGGCCCTACCTGGATCAAAAGCAAATAATTTGACTTTAATGTGAACCACGTTTAAGGTAGGTACAAAATTGCAGGAACTTCTGAATAAATCTGTTTGATTTCTTGACTAAATTGTGTTTACCTACCGTTTATTTACCTACTCATCCTTAAAAGAACCTTAGGTAAAGTTTGCAAAAGCAATTCTTGCACTTTATAAGTGTTGTACCAAAAACAACGCTTTGCCTTTCCCAATAGCTTTCATTCGGGCGGCATTGGAAGCCCATACTTTAGCACTGGCTTTTAACTAAATTAAATACCAGCGCGACCGTTCGCTTTCAAAACTCAAGGGCTCTCTCACTCCGCCCTTTCCAGGTTCATTTCGACGAATAATTAGAGTTGTGGAATATGAAAACTATACGACCAGGAAATATAAAAGGCTCGTGACTGCAAGTATTTTTATTATTTCTTCTATACAAATGTCCAGGACGAATTTTCCTACGTCCGGACGTGGGAAAATTCGACCTCGAGAATGACTTCGGTCTTTCGGCTACCTATCTCTATCAAATATCATAACGATCAGTTAAATGGTTTGTATGTAAAAAGGTAACGGACAGACAGAGTTACTTTTGCATTTATAATAATTTTATTATTTGTATGGGAGTTTTTCATAGATCACTGCTGAATAATTTTGGACTTCATAAAAAAAAAAATATGTTAAATTTGAACCACATTTCACAAAAATATTATAGAAGGTGAACTTAGAAACAGAATTCTATAACCAGTCAATAGTGTTTTGTTAACTTACCGGTTATTTCTAAAGGGCTAAACCAAACGAGGAACTACAACAACGTGGGCCAGTTTATCCTCTAAGGAAAACAAACTTAGTTTTACTGACTTCGACAATTAATTGTACCAAAATGCCAAATAAATTTTGAAGTACCTAGGTAGGTAGATAGTTTGGGTTTTGCTGTTTGGTTGGTTATTGTAACTTCAGCTTGCCCAAGCTTTAGTTGTTGAAAAAATCATTATGAACTTACCTTAGATGATACCTTTCAAGGTTTTTTCATTCAATTCCTTTTCCAGTTATAATCTTTCAAAAATGTTATAAATCTAACTTCTAAGTAAATAATGAAAATAAAAATACTAGCTAGGTACTATAATTTCTGAGCAACATAAATCAAATCCAAGAAATTAAATGATGTTGTAGACCTTTTAAGACACTTTTACATGTAAATTATTGTCAATATTTTAAAAGTAGATAGAGCCAGCATTTCCTAATCCCTCAGAAAAAATATCAAAGTCTCTTATAAGTACATAGAGTGCATACTTTACACATACACTTTATGAGAAATAAAGTTGTTCTTAAACCTTACATAGTTACATTTAAAGTAATTGCAAAACTATCAGCGTATTCACTACGTTAGCCACAGAATTATGGAATGGAGTAGCGCCTCAAACTAGGTCAAGCTTTTTCAGCGTGTGAATTATCGGTAGGTACCTCTGAAAAGTGCCTTTAATAAAATAGTTTTGATTTATTCAACATTGCTGCAATACCGCTATTATTCGATGCGTTGCTAAGGCAATAAGTTCAGGATGAAATACGAACTGAAGTAAGTACTCATTGAAAACATAATTTAATTTCATTATTTATTTATTTTTGTTGATATTTATTTTACAGTAAGTACACCATAAAAACACATTACGAAAAAAGGAAAATTTTTGTTTTAGTTTCCTTTCTAAGGATTGCTGAATATTATACTTAGTTATAGTATAGTTAGGAAAAGGCTAGGCAGATGATGAATCTTCTGCCTCAGTGTTTTGAGGAATCAATTTACTTCCAACCGTGTTAGTTTTATTGTTAAAGAAACTTAAAATATCTACTGTTTCTTGTAGTGATGTTCGGCAGTGGATGTGAAAGCTGATGAGTTGTAACGGCCTAATTTAAGGCATTTTACCTTTGTTTCTATATTATCATAATTCCGGGCACGTCATCGTAATCATTTCAGCCGAAAGACGTCCACTGCTGGAGATAGACCTCTTCCAAGCATCGCCATATCGATCTGTCAACCTATCCTATTCTCAATTCACATCGTGAAAACTTAGGTGACGTGAATCGTCGACAGCGTCAATCCCTAAAAGAACACGTCACGTTGCAGTATAAAACTGATTTACATCGTCCAGTTGAGAACCAGCGTCAGGCACAAGCACAAGTTGTCTGGCATTATTGCTGAACTGGGCTTTTTTGGCGCAGCCGTGAGGCACACTTTCCTGCTAATTTCTTACATCGCATCGGACTTAATACTTTTTTACTTATTTGTTTATATTTGATGTATGTGTCGCTTGTATACTGTGTGTCTTTTCTAAATAAATGTATATTCCTTTTTTAGCATCTGCTGGAATAACAGCTTACTTCACCTAAGTCACAATGAGATCTTTACAGAACATCTTACATCCAGCGGATGCCTGTGGCCGGGCGAGTATTGAAAAATTTGGTATTTTACTAGTTTATTGAAGAACAAATAGGTGCCTAACTTGTAATACAGGCCAGCCTACGCTTCTTCAGATATTAAAATTATGTATCTATAAAGTGTTCAGGGAATGTACATTAGGTTTTCTATACAGTGCGAATCAAACAAACAGAATCGAATCCATGATTCACCACTCCACCGAGACTCGGGAACGAATTGCAAATGAATCGGCAAGAGCTTTTACAGAGTCCATTTAATCGGAAAACTAATCGAGCGCTGATTTATCTTTCCCCAATCTTTGTAGTTCGTATCCCAAACCCGATTTCTAACTTTACTTAGCGTTTCGCTTTTGTTACTTATTTCTAATGGGCACTTGGGAGAAAAACTTTCAATGCCTATTTAAGAATTGTTGATGAATAACCCAGAAAGCGTTGTGTTGTGCTTCTCTGAGTGCTTGTCATGTTCAACTAAAAACGTTGTTAGTGTGGCGACTGGCGACGAAGAAAAACAGCTGTCTTGTATTAGGATAACCTACTTCATTTCCTTGAACACTTGACTTCAGTACACTAGATAGGAAACAAAAAACATTTATGAAATAGCGATACCTAAAGAAAATTTCTAAGAAATTTTTCGCCGACTAGTCGACACTTCACGTGACCAGAGGGCTGGGGTCGTTCTTTGGCCAAAAAAAGGCTGCCAGTCTTGTGATGGAATTCTCGTAATTTTAAGAACGTTGACAGTCGTCTCAATCTGTCAAAAATACCTCTAATTTCCCTACAATTTTGACAAGCTTTTGACATTTGTTTGTCGCCGAGATCAGACTGCGTCTAGATTTTGAACGTTTTTGAGAATTGGCCGTCAGGGCACGTTTCCGGATGACTGTGAATGCCGATGAGTACTTTGACGCCAAGTGATCTTTTGTTATTTAATTTAGTATCTAGTGTAAATAGTTAATTATCTATAGGTACTTACATACAATAACCCACTAAAGAAAAGCTAGGCAGATGGTAATATTGAAAGAAATTATGACGTTACGTTACTTGCCTGCCAATGGTGGTGACCCCTTTATCAAGAACCTCTTAATTTTGTAGGTATACATCCCAGGCAGATTGTATGATTTGTCATTATACATACGGCATCGTCCGTTTTCATATTGTCGCCGTTATGTATAATGCCTAAGGTAAATTGATGAAGCTTTTGATCGCATCCATTTCGTCAAGAGTCTTTTAAGTTAGGGTAAAAATGATAATTATCAAGTTCGGCAGTAAAAACTGAGCAGTAGGTAATAAACTAAATAAAAATGAGTTTTAACAAGTTATTTAAATGGGTAATTAAATAAATATTATCAAAAAAAGGATATTTATTGGAAGGGGCAACCAGAATCAATTAAATGTTCTTTTAAATGACATTCACAACGTGCATAATTGAAATAAATTATTAGAGTTTAACATCGACCTGTAAAAACGAACTTTTACAGGTCGATGTTAAACTCTAATAATTTATTTATCATCATTTCAGCCGAAAGACGTCCACTGCTGGACATAGGCCTCCCGCAAGCACCTCCACTTCGACAAGTTCTGTGCTTGCCGCATCCAGCGGATTCCTGCGGCCTTCACAAGGTTATCGGATGTTATATGTCAGGATGACACCTTAAAATTCTCCGTTTTTCAATTTAAATGAAAAAAATTATGAATGAATTTTATTTTGAAAAAAACATTCAGTTTCAAAAATCCGCAAAGAATGTGCGCAATATGGAAGGAATGATAGGGCTATGGGGAAATGTCTTGACGATGCGTGAGCGTGCATGATCCATCGCCGCCCATTCGAACTCCACCAGGATGGATGGAAAGCAACACATGAAGCATTGACATAATTATATTACTACTTTTGAAATCATTGACATGAAGTAATTTTTTGTTCCGTTGGTGTAATTGCTGAATGGCGTTCCAGTGTGAGGATAAATAAATAAATAAATTGGTCCAGATTGTGGGAGGTCTTCCAACGCGCCGCGTACGGAAGACGTTTGTAACTGCGAAATTATACCGGTATTTCTCATGTTGGGAACTGTTCCCCAATACACTAGAATCATAACCACACTGCCAATTTGATACACCTACTATTAGCATAGTGTACCACCCATATGCTATACAGATAGTATACAGCTTCAACCGTGTCCGGGATTATTGCAGGATACGTGTTTGCGGACGTCCACACGACTCGAGCGACATGAGCAACGCGAGCGATACGACCGGTGAAAGCGATCCGAGCGGTGAGAGCGACAAGATGACGGACGTGCATCCGTCCTGCGGCGTGTTCTGAATATTCCGTCCTAATTTAATATCGTACCGAACCTAATATCTGTATTATGTATAGAAACTAGGGATGTTCAAACATGTAAGTATTTTTGTACCGATACATTAGTGGCTTATTTGATTCATGGATATTTATTTATTTATTCAAATATACTTTATTGTACACCAGAAAATACATAACAAAAAATGCGATTATGAATACAAAACATACAATGGGCGGCCTTATCGCTTTCTGCGATCTCTTCCAGGCAAGACAGTGATTGCGTGGATATAAAAAAATGGGGTTGACAGTGGTGCAAAATAATATAGGCACAAAATAGATACATAGCTATATATATGATGATATATATATGTATATGTCGGAGACGGTATGTGTGTCTTGTTAGCTATGTGGGCGTGTCAGTGGGTAGTGTTAGTTTATGTGCAATAGAAAAACCGTTTGCAGTTCAAATCAGATTATAATTTCACGAACAAATTAATCACACCAGCGAATCACATATTGTAGGTACACGACACAACCAGATACGGAACGCGGGACAGTTTCTGAGCGCATGTTGTTCGTACGATGTCCAAGGTCCAAGAGAGGCCGATCCAGCTCGCTGCTCGCTTTTCTAGGCACCCCACCAACTCAGGCTAGACTCTGTCAGCGCCACCAGATGGCGCTCGCGTTCCGAATCAGTCAAACGAGTGACCGGATGCGACATATATATATATAATGCTGTATAATAGGTACATAAATAAATACATATTAAATATACATATAAACAACGAAAATAAATGATGACTACAGATTATTGCAGCTACGAAAACAAGATCACAACAACAAGTAATGCTCCTTCACGAGTCTCTTAAAAACAGCTAACGATTGCGCGCGTTTAATTTGAACTGGCAATGCATTCCATAAACGAGCGGCCTGAACAGAAAAGGATTTGTCGAAAAATGTTGTGGAATGCATTGGCATTTTTAGCTTTAAATTATCCGATGATCTCAAAAACTTCGTGTGGGAGTCGCAAAGATACTGAAAACGTTTTTTTAAGATAGAGAGGGGTGAAAGGGGAAAAGAGCACATTATACAATAAGGAAAGAATATGAGCATTCCGGCGAAGGCGAATTGGTAACCACTTGAGCTTCACACGAAATTCAGAAACATGGTCAATGGTCATATTTGCGCAAACCGAATATGAACCGTATACAGACATTTTGAAGCCGCTCAAGTTTATCGAGTTGGTCTACATGTTTTATTGATTTTGTGTTTAGGGCGGGAAATAACCCATGAACCTTGTTTTTTTTTTATGGCGGTATATGATCAGATTCTTACCAAGGTACCTTACTTTTGGCTGTGCTCGAAAGATTACATCATTGGAAATTATATTCTTAGCGAGAAGGAAGCCGAAACAGGGAAAATAAACAAGCAAATCGAATAACATCATCATCATTAGACGGTGGTTAAACGTGCAACAGTCTTCAGACGTCCACTGCCACTCTCTTAACCACAACACTCACTATAGCACACTCACATGGGTAGCAGTCCCGGATGTTACAATGCCGACATTCGCAGACGGATTCAATGATCGATGTGTGTCATTAGACCACCGCCCACAGGTGGTAGTCATAATCTTCATGTATAATGAACTTCTATGTGCGTACAAGACTTTAGTATCCATCTATTAACCTAATGGAAAGAAACTAGATTTCCAACAGGTTTTCAGGGAGCCTGGGACATCGATGCGCAACTTGTTACCATTCAGGATTCAGTACATGATGCTGGACACTTCTGCGCTGAAAAAATGCTGTTCCATACACTTTGACCGCGTAGATATTGCACTTTTCTATGAAACAGCAAATTATTTATTTTTTTTTATCTGAGAAAATAATTTCTAGGGCCTAGCTATAATCATGCGCTGAATTCATGGTTACAGTTTACGCATCGATATCCTTACACCAGCCTGTATAGGTTTTAATTACTTACGTCCATTTTCTCTTTAATAATCAACTACAGTCCAACCCAAACTTGATTGTCTGCCACTGTTTTATTTTATTTGTAGATAGATATCTATAAGTACTATGCTTGCATAGGTAAGTATTTTACAAGAAAACGTTGTGTAATATCCAGCATTTAGAAATTGTAGATACTAAGAGCTAAATTAATTTATTTCCATTATAATGTAGTAAGCAAACAATAGGTCTATCATTAAGATATCGTTATCTATGCTATCAGACACTTCAAGAAAATTGCCTCTTCAAAGTAGATAGGCGAGTAAAAATAGCTGCTAATTTAATAGTGACAGTGGGGAAAATTGCTGAGCGTTTTGTTAATGGGTTCAAGATGTTTTTAAAGTCATCCAATTGCCATGATATGACGGTCAAAGACAATAATTACTGTTGATTGGTGGAGATTCAGCACGAGGTCACGGTGTTTTGCTACCGTACGCCATGACAGATTTTCTTTTTAAAGAAAAAGAAGATAGAAAAGAAACGTTTATTTTGTCACAGAAATACGCGTCTATTAAAAAGACAAGTTAGCTTAAATCTATACATATAATAAATCTGTAGACGAGACGTTTCTGTACATTGAAAATATTTCCAAAAAAATTAGTTGGGGTGTTAAAGGATAACCAACAGATGCCATTTCATTAATTTTTGGAATTTTTGTCTGTTTGTCTGTTTGTCTGTTTGTCGGTTTGTCGGTTTGTCTGTTTGTCTGTTTGGATGTGACAGATTATTGATTTGAACAGGGTCAACGTAAAAAGTACCGAACCAATACGGTTACTTTTTATACTCAAATATGGTGTAGAACTCGGAGCAGTGATTAGTTTTTATTTCATCGCAATCGGTTCACTCTATCAAAAGATATAATCAATTTAAAGTATTCTAGAACAACTTTTTACGTTTTTTAGTAACACGTAACGACATCTATTGGCGCGATATAGTACCTACTAACGAAAACATAATTGTTGTTGTGATGTGAATAATCACGTCCTATTAGTTTATGCTTACTTAAATGACGAAATAACACAGATACCTACTTATGTCTATGTTATTTTAAAAAGTAATGGTAATGATTATAATATTAAACAAAATCGCTTTCCATTGACGGTTTATTTAGTGGCGCCTGTGGCGCTAAAATAATTTTAAACAAAAAGTGAGGATAATGTAAGATAATAATAAATAATGTGGTGTTCTGAGCGATAGAGAAGTTAGATAATTATTGATATAGAAAGTTGAGTAACGCAGAGCGTTTTTTAACGAAGTTCTTATATGGAGCTTGCGGTAGGAGTTCTAAGGGAGAAATCGTCAAATAACGAAAAAGCGTTATGCCTCATTTTTCAAAGTAATAGGTAGATAGAGACACACACACACAGAGAGAGAGAGAGAGAGAGCTATTTTTCATGGTTTCCGAGGATCCTGACCCCGGTAAGTGAGATCAAAAAGAAAATCAAAGATGGCGGTTGCCTAAATTTTTAACTTTTTCGTCATGGGTGTCGTTTTCATGGTTTTCGAGGGTGCTGAAGTCGAGAGTCAGGTCAAAATGAAAACCCAAGATGGCGGCTCCATTTTTTTTAAATGTTTTGTCATGGGTGTCGTTTTGATAGTTTTCGAGGGTGCTGAAGCCGATAGTCAGGTCAAAATGAAAATCCAAGATGGCGGATGCAATTTTGTTTTGATTTTTTGTCATGGATGTCGTTTTCATAGATTTCAAAGGTGCTGAAGCCGATAGGCAGGTCAAAACGAAAATCCAAGACGGAGGTTGCAATTTTTTTTATGGGTTTCGTTTTATTGGTTTTTGAGAGTGCTGAAACCAATAGTGAGGTTAAAATGAAACTGTAATGGCTTACCCACCGTCGATTGGCCCATGGACCGTTGGTGAACATTATCTTTAAACCATTAACTTTTTTCCAAAGGACTTTTCCCCAACGAACGTTTTGCCAACATAACTCTACGTCAGTGAATGCTTTACCCACAGAATGTTTTGACCAATAACTTTTCACGCAAAGAACAAGGCCAACAGACGCCGGGAAAGGTGAAAGTAAAATAATAATAAGACGTAGTCCATTATTTCTGTGAAAAGGGTATAAAGTAACCTAACCAAGCCTAACCTCGGGGTGCCCTTCGCTCGCTTTGCTCGCTCACTTGAGCCGCCATCAGCCCTTCGAACCCTACCTGTCCGAGTCGGGGTGCCCCAAATCCCGAGCTCGCTTCGCTCGCCCTTGCATCCTTAGTTCTATTTGACATGGGTCAAATGTTCTTTGGGTGAAAAGCTATTGGTCAAAAGATTCTGCTGGTTAAGCATTCACTGACGTAGAGTTCTGTTGGGGAAACGTTCGTGGGTCACAAGTCCTTTGGATGAAAAGTTAATGGTGTTGACCAACGGTTCATGGACCAATCGACTGTTGGTAAACCGTTTCAGTACTGGTTAAAATGAAAGTCCAAGATGGCGGCTGCAAATCGAAAAATTCGTAGTGTGTGTCGTTTTCATGGTTTTCGAGAGTGCTGAAGCCGATTGTGACGTCAAAATGAAAATCGAAGATGGCGGCTGCAATTTTCTGTTTCTTTTTTTATCATGTGTGTCGTTGTCATGGTTTTCAATATAAACTTACACGACTTTGTGTGAAATAAAATAAAATACAACCGACTTAAAAACACACTTCAAAGTGCAATAGACCTTTGGTTTCAGAAGTCTGTAATTTCTTGCCAAAGCGCAACGTCTTCCCAAACTAAGGTTATTTTGCACTTTCTAGGGTTTTTTATGGAAGTCGGTTAAGTATATTTTTTTGTAATTATCTTTACAATTTTTTTTCTGGTTTTCGGCAGTATAAGGTCTAAATCAAAATCATGTCTAAAGTTTTCATGGGTTTCATCTTCGTAGTTTAAATGGCGGCCTGTGTCAAATATAACCAAAGTTTAATGGGTTGCTTTACACGGGCAACTTTATGTAGAAGCTCTTACCATTAATATATTCTTCCTTTTATCATCTAGATATCTCGATGCTTTATAAGGCATAATATTGGTAGGTATTTATGATATCTTCAATACCAAGTTAAGAAATTCTAAATTTACCACAGAAAAGAAACCAAGACTTAGAAAAACTAACTTCAAACTTCACCTACTAATCTCAGATATACTTTAGATAAAATGGTGATATGATTTTACAAGTTGGTATTCTAAGACAGACGCAAAATAAAATGGACATAATTATGGCTGTTTGGTTAGATAATCAGCCTCGAGCAGGCACTTTTATTTTAATGTATTCTCAAAAATCAAAGTGACACTTCGTCGCATTGTCATTATAAACGATGAAGACGCAGTGATTGCAGTCGAAAGGACCGTGGTAGCGAACCCTAGGTAAGGAAAGCGTTACCAGGCAAGATCTGATGATTCTGAAGGAGTGGCAATTACACCTTTCCTAAGCGACACATTACCTATTGTTTTCCGACATCCACGCGAACGAAGTCGCGGGCACAGCTAGTATCTACTATAGACTTAAAACAAAACAAATATATTACAAACACGGTAAAAAAGTAGTCATCAGCTGGACGTTGTCGTGACTGTGGCGAAAAGGCTTCCACTCAGGAAAGATGGCTTTTGGGTATGGCGCAGCACAGGAACATTCCATCGAAGATCCTGCAGTGTCCTGCTTTGCTGTTGCTGTGAATGGCTTTTTTCAGTAGCTTTCGCATGTCCCATTATCTTCTCCAGTGGAGAGAGAGCATGTCTCTTAATTCAGGATAACGAAAACCATTTGAAAATACCCTTACGATACTTACTCCGTTGCCTAGGAATGTGTCCGTTTCCCACACATTCAAATCACTGTTTCACTCTAAGTTTGCTGTACCTAATAGTTAACTTTTTCTACTACCTCTCATCAATTTATACTCGTTCAAACCGTGTGCAGCATTAACCTCCATACATAGGTACTTTGATCCCATTTATTTAGTGGATGAATTTTCAAACATCTTTCATTAGTACTCACCTTTGGTATATAACGAACACCTGTGCAAAATTTCATATTTCTAGACCCTGCGTAGTCTGTCAGATTTTTATTAAGTAGATAATAGAAAAAAAGCCTTTACAATTCCCCTTTAGCCGTATAAGAAGACATTGATATAAATAGCGCAGTAACCCCCCACGGCCCAGCGTGACACCGTGACGGCTGTCTTTAACATTCGCATGTAAATCTTACTTATTTATAAGCTCAGGCTTTTGTCAAGTATTGTAAAGGGTAATGATTTCAGTGCTGTTGAACATCTACAGCTATTTAAATAATGAGTGGTAGGCAATGAACAAGATGAATAGGATCGGGAGAGGAATTCGTTACGATGATGTCACGAATAATTAAAATATTAAAGGAATAGAAAAGCAAAAGAAAAGGAAAAAGAAACAGAAAAAGATAAGATGGATGGATTGTGTGAGGAATTATATGAAAGTAATTGACGCTTGGCAGGGGTGTAATTACTATTCATGCCCTGACAATGAATGTTGTACAATAAAGCATTATAGTCGCTCCCGATGTGAATGCACTACCTGTACAATGAACTGTTGCCCGCTATATTGCAGTGTTGTTCTTGGGCAATAAATTGGACAACACAAAACAAACATACCGACACGAGTAAAAGGTTCCGTATTTTAAACATTGGGCCTACTGTTACTTTTCTTTGCCAATTATCTATACTACATAACTGAATAGTTTGTTTGTTTGTTTGAACGCGCTAATCTCTAAAACTAAAAGTCAGATTTGTTTTCCAAACAGATTTGATGACCCATTTCTCGAGGAAGGTTATGGGCTATTTAACATTACGCTACGACCTTAGGGAGCCACGTAAAATGAAATGAATGAAAGTCTAAGTGAACACGAAGTAATACCGTGGGCACAAAGTCGCGGGAATAGGTTAGTACAAAAACAAAACAAAGAACTAAACACATCAGAGTGAGCGGAACTACAAACACCCATGACATTAAGTATATGATTTGCCTATCATGTTTCCACTGTATGTCGTAACAGTAGTCACTAGTCACTCGACTGCACTATGCGATGGTATCACGTTACCGATACATGGCTACGTCAATGCGTGGGCGCAAGTTGTTTGTGCAAGAGAAAAGGGCTTGAGAATTGAATTAAATGGAAAAGAAAACATAAACCCATCCGAGAAGATAAATGTTTACGTAACGTTTGGTATCATCGAATCAATAATGATAGTGCGTTACGCAATTACCCCGCTGTTGTACCTTCTTTAGAAAGCTAGGCTATTGCACCTGATTGCACCTATGTTTCTGGAGAACTACCGATATTCGTTAGAGCAGACGATTCCTTAGGTATGTCGAGACCGGGAAAAGAAAATTTAGCATGAGTGTGGCGCCTCACATATAACTGAACACTTTGAAGAAGGCAGCCGGGAGACGTATAAGGGCCTACAAGGATAGAAGGTTTCAGAGGAAGGCTTATATCTATCAGTGGAATTCGTCAGGCTGAGAACACTGTTTAAGATATTTATTATTATAAAGGCCTACAAGGAAAGAAGTTTTGTGAGAAAGGCCTATATCTATCAGTAGAATTCATCAGGCTGAGAACACTGTTTATTATTAAGGTAGGTAATAATATAGTATACAATTGTGTTCATGTTGTGCCTCTAATAATCACGTTATGACGTCGCGTCATTTCAATCTGGTTTTCTCCACTTAGACGCCCTTGTTTTCATTTGTTGCGTCATTTAATTTTCTAATAGGCTTTTTGTCATCCATTATAATAATATATGTAGATAGCTGTACATAGGACGCACGTCAGAGTTAACAAAATCATTATAAGCTTGCGTAACAAACTATCAATCAGAATCAGAATCGTTTTGAAGGAATAATCCGTTGCTTCTTATGATCGAAAAATTTGTCTGTTCAACAACATAAATAACGCAATGTATGTTGTTGATTCCTAATAGACAATAATTTTGTATGTGTGTAGATGATTATTGACAACAGCGTCGTTCTGAAGTTTGCACTAATGGCGACTTCAATATTCATTTTTGTAATTAAGTTTGTTATTACCTCTCATGGACGAGTTGATTTCTTTACAAATGAACGAATTGGATTTTTAAATTAGCCGCCTGAATGATGTTTTGTTGAGCAAAAATAATTATTTATTTATTTTCACTTCAAAACACAAAATCAGTGTAGCCGAGGCTGTTGTACTAGGAGTTCCTGTTTCACAAGAGCCTAACCTCTCAATTTACAGGGAATATGATAAAGAAGCGCGATAGACAAAAATGAGACACGTGATACTTAGTTATGGCATGCATTAGTATAGGTTTACAAATATACAAGAGAAAAAAGTAATAATAATAAAAGAGTTTACAGTATTTTTATTAATTTACCGCTGCGTTCTGTGGAGAGTGAGTAGGTAGGTAGATATTGAAAAATGCTCACGATATGCAAATATCTTTCAACAATGCAGTGGCCTTATTGATTGAGCTAATAATAGGTTCCTTCTGACGTTTTCAATATAAACGTAGATATGGATAGGTACTATCATACGTATCGTTTCTATTATATTGTTTATGTATGTCTTATGTAACTGGGCAAAATTGCAATATTGTTAAATTTCTATTTTCCTTCATGTTTTTCATTTTAAGTTGAAGAAGACTTCATTCCAGCTTGGTAAAGTGGGGCTACCTCAACGGAACGGAAGCTATGTCGCAAGCCATGCTCCACCTCTTACCCTGCCCTCTGTGTCCCAAAACTTGCAGTCAACGTGACTTCTGCGCTGCTACCAACGACGCCGTGGAAGTGTCGAGAACAGTCGTGCCAGTAACTCGAAGAAGAACTTGGAGAATATTGCCATAATTTCTAAATTCTAGAGCCTTTACTTTAATTATTATGTGTTATAAGTTTATCACCTACTTTTCAGAATGCTGTTTGTGTATATTCGAGGCTATTGTTACCTTACAATAGATTAAATTCATAAAGAAATAATTTTTGATGTATAGCATAATCAGCGTATAATGTTCCCACTGCTGGGACACAGGCCTCCTCTCTGTGAGAGGGTGTGGGAAATAATCCACTACGCGGCCCCAGTGTAAGTTGGCGGATGTCACATAGGTATCTTCGATTGCCGGTTTCCTCACGATGTTTTCCTTCACCGGTTTGAGAGCAGTGGTGATGACATAATTTACACAAAGTAACGTGCCTGCTTGGGTTCCAACCTACGACCTACAACTCCTAAGTCACGGCTGTTACGACTGGGTCACCACTGCTGTCATATCAATATCATCAATAAATAAATGAACATAAAACTTTTGTACCTATCATTAGAAATGAATTCCGAACCGTATAAACTGTGCCTCAACATCCGACTGAACCTAATGATCATAAAAACTACGTTGATACACATAATTATACATGTGCACGTGAACGTGTATATAATTGTTTTCTCTCTTAGCCGCCAGGTGGCAACGTAAGCGTTGTTCACATATTAGAATGTACTTTCATTCATCTTTCTACTACGGTGACCACACTACAGAAGGTGCGATTTTGACTCCGGAGTAAAGATTTTAAATATTTTTATAGTTTTCATGGAAAACCTGAAAAGCATAAAGGAATTAATTTTATAGGCTCTGTTGTAGTTTTACATGCGTGTAGTATTCGTTGGATAATTTTTGAGTAATTTTTGTAAAATGTATTGTGTGTGTCGTTCAATTGTTTAAAATGTTATTTAATACTAAACAAAAAAAAAAAATATTTTATGTAAGTAGTTGAGTTGTTTTGGTTGGCGGTCTTTTGTAGAACATACAAAAGACCGCCAACCAAAACAACTCAACCGCCTCAAAGAAAACCATACACGTGACTGTCGAACACAACACACTATAACTAAACCGATAATGATAATTGCTCTCTTAACATAATTTAAAATAGTAATTACTTATCTTTTCACAGTTACAAAACGTCATATTTTAAATTACCTCAATGTGGTCACAGCACACACTCGGCACAGAGCCTCGTGATAAGAACTAAGTCATCCGCGCAAGCGCACCGGCCTTGCGCACCCGCGTCTTACACCCACTGCCGTCACCACAGATAAAACTACACGCTACAGTTCGACGATAAAGATGAAATTAGAATAACACGAAAAGTGATAAGGTAAAAATCTTCAGTGTGAGTGAGTGAACGAAATAATTTCGGTTTGTGAAATTAGTGCTGTGAGTTTGCATTATTTTCTTTTTAAACGACTGGTAAGCTTTCTTTAATCACTACATTGTAATTATGTATTGTCTGCCAAAATTGTACCTACTTAGTGTGTTTGTAAAGTTACATAAATTCGGTTTAAAGAAAATTGATAAACAAGGAAATTCTTACAACGATTTTGTAAATTATGAAGTTGTTATGTTAGGAACAATTGCATGAATAATTTCATGAACGCGCAATTTATTTATTGTGTAGTTACATAATGAGTTTTTATTTAAATATTTACTTACATTGTAATAATAACCATGCAATAATTCAATTAAAATACTTTACATAAATTGCGATTTCTGTAACAAAGTTTCATTATCTAGAAGCTAGGATACCTACCTATAAAAACACCTATTCCCTGGGTTCGGGTAGGACTTGAATTGCCTTTCCACTGAAAATTAGCGCTGTGCTCCCCTATAGCACAACATCATGCTGAGTGGAAGCCTTCTTGACACAGACATAGCGTGCAGCTGCCGACTATTCCAGTTTTGTGCTCATCATAACTGGTTATAGATCTATTTTTCTAAGGTTTAATAATCTTTTTGTATGCACATGTTGCTGTGACAAATAAACCTATATTTCTTTCTTTCTTTACTCTTTCCTCTCCTTAAACCTTCTGAAACCCGTCTTCATTGAAACTTTTCCAGTTTCTTCTCAATAAGACAAGCGTTTCCACCTTTCCTTACTCGAGTTATTTTCTAAACACAAGCCAATAAGGAAAATCTTTCTCCTCTTTCGAGGCTAATACTTGACCTTCCAGCTATACTGCAACTCATTGCCGCATTGTAATATTTACTAAACAAAAATAAACACTAAATGTAAGTATCATTTATCTCTATCACTAAAGCCTCATATTATTTTTATCTGCAAAACTAGCTGTGCCCGTGACTTCGTTCACTCGGATGTCTGAAAACAATAATGTGTCTCTTTACTAATGTTTTTTTCTAAAATAAAAGCCTATGATATATAATACTCTATATTACGCCTTATAACATCAGCATCAGCTATCTGCCAGTGAAAGTCCTGTCAAAATCGGTCCAGCCGTTTCGGAGAATTAGGAACAAGTAGACCGTATTTTTTTTATTTATATTTTTTTTTTAGTAAGTAAGTACCATATTTATTTTACTTATAAATACTTTCATAATAAAATGCATTTACAAAAAATCTGGTATTTTGACATTACAAACAGACACTTTTACACGTATAGATGAATAGGAATTTTCACTTAGGTACATTTTCCGACAGCTATCGAAACTTGAATACCTAGAGAAAAACTTTTAAAACTGGACACTAGTTCGACAAAGTCACTCGACTTCGTCGGAAACCCCGCGTTTGTTTTGTACAAATATTTTCTCTACGTGCACAAGTTCGTTCGACTGTTTGAAGTAGGGTTGGCTGGCAAAGCTATGGGATTTGTCACGTAGCAGATTCGATTGATTGTGGTATCAAGATGGCTGACAGAATCGATCGAGTTACTATTTGTTTAGGTACTACAATCTATCTTGTTTATATGTGTTTGATTGGTTTATATTTTGTCTGAACATTTAAGCGTTTATTTCATAGTTCGTAGTTTGTTTGCAGCTGAACACGAGATGCTGGGTTCGATTCGCGGGTCGGGCAAAGTGTAATTGTATTTTCCATCTGGAATTTATCAGTAGCAACCCGGAGTCAAAATTTGTGCCCGGTTAAAGAAAAAAAATACGTTTATTTGCGGCAAACAGCATCAAAAAAACACAAATAAAACAAAACAAAATTGATTCTAGTCGCCCCTTCCAAAAGGTAGTTTTCGTCTGGAGAAGAATGGGCAAAAAACTCCACCGTTACTCTTTTAAAATATTTTACAATATTTTGCGGTACATTCATTATTTAATAAATAATAAATGTGAAGATGATGCACCTAAAATAAAATAAAATAAAGCCAATGGCATGTATAATTTTTTATCAAAAGTACTAAGTACAAAGCCGTGCTTACATCAAATCAAATCGTTCACAACCTTAAAGTACCTAAATATATAAATACACGCTGGATAATCATTACCTATCTCCTTAGACATCCCTGGCGTACCTATAGTTTGTTTGAACGTTCCAGCCAAAAGTTTGGAAGTGGCGTTTAGTTCAAGCGATACACAGTAAGCTAGTTCGCTTCAGACCGTCACTACTGAATCGGGAATTTTATCGCCCTATCGCTCTTCAGTAGTTTTCTGTTAAAACAATAGATTTTTTGTTGATCATCTTCGTTTCCTTTATGTTTTGGTCTAGCGCCTCTGTTGTCTGTTTTTTGATGTCTGCTAGTGTTTTGCTGACCTTAACACATCAATTAGATTCTTTGTTTGTTTCAATGTACCTTCATTAATCTGCTTGAACTAAAAATAATCAAAAGACGGGAATGACACTGGAAGCAATCAACATTTTTGTAAATCCAAAAAGTTATAATAATTATAATATCCTTGGACATTCCACACAACGCCATATAGTCCCAAGCTAAGCAACCTAATGCTTGTGTTATGGTAACGAGATGGCTGTTAACTACTTAGTTGTATATTTTTTTTTTGTAAATACATACATATTTTAGATAAAACACCCTTAGCTTGATGTTTTAGCTCGAAAGTTTATTAGACACTTTCAGTAATTAATAATTAAGACTTATATCGGATATTCTTTACCTTGTATTATTAATATTCTAGTTAAGTAGAAAGTTGTAGCACAAATTATATAAAAGTTCATACACTGAGTTTATTTTCGTTTACCGTACACAGTACGTAGGTAGATATGAACTTCGTGTCTCTCTCTCGTTTCCATCAAACAAATAGACAGATAGTATACTCTTTATCATAATATACTATGCCATTCAATAAGTACCTAGCCTCATCGCCAGAGGGCGCTGTAGTTTTAAAAGAGTTTTACCACAGTGTAGCACATTCTTTTTTAATGCTTTTTTCAAATTTTCATTCCAATCCCTTCATTTGTTTTAATTTGACAACTTATGGAAGCGAACGTGTCGATCGGTTTTACAAAAATGGAAAAAGAGCAATATCGTTCGGTGATTCGATTCCTATTTTTGGAAGGGAAAACGCGCATCGAAATAAAAGAGCGCTTGGATGCTGTGTACGGTGACTCTTTTCCATCGATGGCCACCGTCAAGAATTGGTTCAACGAGTTTGCACGTGGCCGTACGTCGGTTTTTGATGAACCACGTCCAGGTGCACCGAAAACAGCTGCTACGGAGGAAAACATTAAAAAAATCCATGATCTCGTATTGGCAGATCGCCGATTGAAGGTTCGCGAGCTAGCTGAGACTGTAGGCATTTCAGAAGGAACAGTGCATCATATTCTTCACGAGGAACTCGGCATGAGAAAGCTGTCGGCGCGATGGGTGCCGCGTTTAATCACACCAGAAAACAAGCGCAACCGTGAGACCACATCGGAGACGTGTTTGGCGCTGTTTAAGCGGAATCCAGCGGAGTTTTTGCGTCGTTTTGTGACCGTCGATGAAACCTGGATCCACTGGTACACACCAGAGACCAAGGAGCAATCAAAACAATGGATCCAGACCGGGGAACGTGCTCCAAAGAAGGCGAAAACTGTAAAATCGGCCGGAAAAGTTATGGCTACCGTTTTCTGGGATTCACAAGGTGTAATCTACATCGATTACCTCGAGAAGGGTAAAACAATTACAAGGCTTTACTATGCCGATTTATTGGGCCGATTCGACGCCGAATTAAAGAAAAAACTACCCCATCTGGCGAAGAAAAAAGTGCTGTTTCACCACGACAACGCACCGGTTCACACGTACGCTACGAATTGCTGCCCCATCCACCGTATTCTCCAGATTTGGCCCCTTGTGACTTCTTTCTGTTTCCTAATCTGAAAAAATCACTCGCCGGGAATAGATATGGATCAAATGAGGAGGTCATCGCCGCCACGGAGGCCTATTTTGCAGAGTTTGACAAAAACTATTTTTCGGACGGGTTAAAAAAGTTGGAGCATCGCTGGGCTAAGTGTATCGAACTAAAAGGAGACTATGTTGAAAAATAAATTGCCACTTTTCCAAAATTTTCGTTTACTTTTTGTAGGCTAAGTTTTTATTGAATGACCCTCGTACAACATAAATATTACAGATATAAATGTAGAAATTTTACAAGGAGTGACACAATGGGCGGTCTTATCGCTATAAGCTTTTATAGACAACCTTTGGGTGAATTAAGGGCGAATGGAGAGACAATACTGCAGCCTGCAGATAATCTGTAGTGTACCATTTACAATCAATTCATACATATCTAAAACATAATAAAATATACAATAATAATCATAAAAAAATGCAAAGAACATAAAAATGATGTAAGTATAGAGAAAGATATAGTTTTTTTATTACCATTATTAGGTATGTACAAAATGGACAAACAGTGGGCAAACTAAATTTTCCTCAATAAATACATTTAGGTAATAAAATATCTCTTTTCCGCAACTTAAAATGAACACTTGTGAATGTCACAATCGGTTACTGTTTCAGTAGGTTTGAATTGCACTACTGAAGTGACATACATCTCAAGTGCTGATTAAATAGTAGGTACTTACTAAATCGAGTGAGACAAACTTCGATGTAGCAATCTGTCTATATGAATATTGCATTTATAGTTTGCGTAACAGCATGCTCTATAAATCACGTTTTGCTATTTTTGTATTGTAGACCTTAGATGATGATAAAGAAACCTCTGGAAACTTCTGTGGTCATAAGGGTTCCGTACACAAAGAGTGCCAAGGGGGCGATAGTCCTCGCGCGCCTCTATGAGTGGCGCGCGGAGGCACTACGCCGGGGGGAAAACCCGCTTCCGCGGCAAATTGCTGCGGAGCGGACGGACCTCCGGCGCGATCTCATGGCGGCATGGAAAGCGCGACTGTCGCAACCCAGCGCAGGGCACGCCGCGATAGCGGCGGTAAGGCCCCTCTTTGAGGAGTGGCTAGAGAGGCGTCACGGCGCCCTCACCTACCGCCTGACGCAGGTCCTCACCGGACACGGATGTTTCGGGAGGTTCCTGCACATCATCAGGCGGGAGGAAACGCCCGGGTGTCACCACTGCGAGGATCGCCCAGAGGACACGGTGGAGCACACGGTGGAGGTCTGTCCCGCTTGGGCAGAGCACCGCCGTGTCCTCGTAGAGGCGATCGGCAGCGGCGGCGACCTCTCGTGCCCGGCCCTGGTCCAAGCCATGGTCCGGGGCGAGAGGGAGTGGGAGGCAGTCACCTCCTTCTGCGAAGCAGTCATGCTAGCGAAGGAGGTGGCGGGATGGGCGAGGGAGAGAACTGAGAGAGCCGCCCGTCCCAGCCGCCGCGGTAGACGATCCGGGCGTCGGGAGCCGCGTGACGACTCCCGGCCACCGTAAGCGCGGGCCTGCGGACGGCGAGTAATGGGTAGCTCGCCGTCCGATCAGGACCAGGCCCGTGCCGGACGGCGCGTATGTGTTCCACGAGCGCCTCAAAGAGATGTCAGCAGTTACGGAGGGGCCCGTCAGGGCCGAAGCCTGCCGGGGCAGCGGGATTGTCCGAAAGGGTTACCGCTGCCCCGGAATATAAAGGGCTAAGGAAGGAACACGGATGGGTTTTAATCAGTAAGAGTCTGACACTCCCTTCCGCTCCACCCAGAGCGGGAGGGGTAATTTGATGATTTCCCATCCTTAAAAAAAAAAAAAAAAACATTGTCAAGGGGCCCTATTACTAAGGCTCCGCTGTCCGTCCGTCTGTTTGTCTGTAACAGTGCTGTATCTTTGAAACCATATGTAATAGGTAGACAACGCTATAAAAATAAAATAAAGTTAAAAGTTAAAGGGACCCCTTTAACTTTAACCATACAATAAACGTGTTTTTTCGGGGTTTAATTGCTCGATTTTAATAATGCAAGCCAATAATGGTTAGACATACAAATAGGTACCTGGCAAGTAAGGGTCAATTCACACCGAGATGCGACGCGACGATACTGGAAGAGGCCAGTGATCAGCGCTGCGTGGTGCAACGTATTCTGAATTCTCACAATGAAATGTGTAGGTATCATTTCGTGTAGTAAATAAAGTTATATTTTGAGTCGCTCTATTAAAATGTGCGCGCAGCGTCGCGTCTCGGTGTGAACCCTTAATCATCATCACATCCATCGCTTTCCATCAGGCGTGATCGAGGTCAAGAGTGGGCCCATACAGCAAAAATACGCGGTGGTATCCTTCGTATGCGAGTCCCACTCGCACTTGGCCGCTTTTTGTTAAACATTGTGGTGATATTGCATGTAGGAAGTAAATATCTCAAATTTTTATTGCAACCTGAGCGCAAATCAATTTACTCACGCAGAAGTGTTAAGCATATCCAATCAATTGAACAACACAAATTAGCGCAAGAAAATTAAATAGGTATTTCGTTCCGCTTGAAATGGTTAAATAACACTGAAATACTAGACTGAAAACATAGTTACCTAAATCTTGCACTAGACGGTATTCGTAAATACTGCGGGGTAACTGCGTAACACACTATCAGTAGCAATGGGTTTTATTTTGACAGTTCAACAACATACATTGCGCTATTTACGTTGTTGAGCAGACACATTTTTCAAACTTAAGAAGCAATGGTTTAGGAATCACTTTCAAAATGATTCAGATGTCCTGAGTACTGCTGGCTGGATGAGCGTGAGCGTTGGCGCTAGATTCCGGGGGTGGGGCGAGACGGGTGTCGCACGCGGCGGCGCGGCGGCGTCTTTAAATCGATTTGATTTTCCCATCACTAAATAGTGCTTGTGAATTGAGACATCATAGTAGGTATAATAAAAAAATGCCACGCTTGATTTTCATACAGATCGTGATAAGGTCTATCTATATCTGTGATTATAAATCTACAAAAGTAACAAGGGATCATCTTAGCGTACCTATCGGCGGCAAATAAGTTAGATGTGAAAATTCAAATATTATTTTTAGCCCAATATTCAGTCACTTGAATACCGTTCGCTGACGCAGATATAAGATCCTCAAATGCACAGGTGACAGAGCGGCTCAAGGTGAAAGGTGGGCCATTGTCTGCGGAGAGACGGCGCATTTACACATAAGGTCCGAGTTGTCCAATGTGCAGTGTGTATGTATAACGACAGTCTGGCTGTTCGAGAGCACTTCTCGCAAATATTTTGATTTCCCTTCCATTCACCTGCCATTTCCCTTAACTTTACTTACCATTTACTTTTATTTTATAAACGGTTCTATAGATATTTCAAAGCGTAAATGATTAATTCTTCACTGTTTCAGGTTTATGCAATTCGTTGTGTAATAAAATAGTGTTTAATTGCGATCATTATTGAAAGCCCAAGTAAGACCCATAGCCATAACATAAGATAATGATGACTCGTGGCTCGTTTTATGCATTATTTATTAATTTTTCGCAAGTTTCTTGTAAGAGCAATGACATGGCTGTTTTGTGTTTTATTTGTAAATATTTTTGTATTGTAGAAAGTGATCTCTACAATGATTATGAAATTATGAGCTATTCATTGCTCATTAATCTCATAACCCTCAATTCATTGCCAAGTTTAGACAAGGTTACGTTATACAGCTAAGTTTCAGTCTGAGGTTGTTTAATTGATGATAGACTCGTCCCATTTTTAGATGTAGTCGAAACTAGACAACCAAATAAATCACTTCTTTTTAAACATTATGAATCAAAAGCTGTCACATACCATTGCATCATACGTGTAGTTTTTGAAAGGTTCAGCAGCGATGTAGGTACATAATTATATTAGGTAGGTACCTAACCCGCACATTTAGCCAGTTATGTTTAATTCCCATGTAGGTAATAGGGGGCGAACCTATTGCCATCAATCCAAAGCTGGCTGCTACTGAGAAATTCCTGATGGAAAAACACAATAACACTTTGCTAACCAGAGAAGCAAACCCAGGACCTCATGCTTAGCAGCATTGCCTTATTAGTCAAACCCCCTTACTAATAAACGTATTATATCAGATGAATAGTTACACACCAATTTCTCTCATTCAGTCGTCAGTAATTTGACTTTCGAAAGAAGAAGACAAAGTGTTGTGTAACTATACAGACGCTATACAACGTTTATTAGTAAGGGGGTAACGATATATCATTATCACAAAAAAGTTCTAAAGCATATAATTACGTTATGCAAAATACATTACCAATATAAATAAAAGTGATTTTGAAAGCGAGTATGTGATCAATAAGAACATAATTTACATTCTAGGTAAGGCATTCTAGGTAGGTAGGTAAGGAGCTACGATTTCACACACGTTTCTAAGAGTAGGTACGTATCTACCTATCATAAGGACGGAAACTGCGAATTATCTGTGATCACCGAAGGTAATGAGTTAGCAATCTCTCGATACTTATACGGATACGACTTTTAATACACATCCGACCATATAAGACTCCAGAGATTGATATGAATGGTGTTCATAATGATTTAAGAGCGTTTACGCCGTACGGCTTTTCATACAAATGACTTGGTTACTGCAAATGTAGGTATGCATTTATTTTCCGTGTCAAGGGAACGCGCAGCATGTCGTAAATTATAATACTTTGTATGTACCGTCTGTGTCCACAATAAGAAAATTAAGTTTGTCCTAAACACACTTTGGTTCCCACACAAAATTAGTACTAAGAGTATTAGCAGACATGCTACTCCGTCGTTCAGCGATTTAGTTGCTTTTCGGAGACACGATACAGCGACCAAACGTGGAACTAATCCGCCAGTCGATGTAGCATTGATAGATAACCAGCAATTTTAATACCTCGCTCTGTCATAGTCACCCAACGCGATGCAGAATTTTATTTTATTTATTTTTAATTACCTACTTATATTTACATTTGGCACCACACATACAAGATATCGTTCAATACTACCAGTTAGACATACAATCATAAAATTAGGTTCAATTACATAAAACTAGACAACATAACAGATGAAGTTAGACAAAATTATATAAAATAAGAATCAATTCAATCGCTGAAAGGTGCGATTTAGTTATCACAGCGAATGCAAAGAGTCGCCAAAATACAATGCAGCATCAATAAAGTCGCAAAATCGAAAAGTAGCAAGTCTGCTAAAGCCCAAAGAGGTAAGACAAATATTGTGCATGAAGGGTCAGCGGTTAGCCCAGTCGTGGTCACGAATAGAGCCTAATCTTCGTATGAATATACTGCTCTAGACATTACTCTAATAAGTAAACACCATCTTGGGTTATGGTCCTGTTAATAAACCTTTGTAGCGTACATACCTATTTATAGTTACTTTGACGAAATTAAATTCCGATGATGATGTTTCGACTGCTTGGGATTCTGTTCTTAGAAATTGTTGAGATTGTTTGATTGATATTTGAAAATGAATTTAACATAACAATTTAATTAGTAGATCAATTAACATCAGGTAACGCTTTAATGTTTTGTTTTAACACATAATCAAAGTCAAAGTCAAAGTCAAAGCATTTATTTCAAATAGGCACATAAAAGGCACTTTTGAACGTCAAAAATTACAATGAAATAGAATTGATTCTAGTCGCCCCTTCCAAAAGGTAGTTTTCGTATGGAGAAGAATGGGCATGAAACTCCACCGTTACTCTTTTAAAATGTTTTACAATATTTTGCATACATTAATTATATAATAAAATAATATGTGAAGACGATGCACCTAAAATAAAATTACTATACCACAATAGGTAAAAGAATTAGAAATGAAACCATGACATATAAATTAATAATCTGATAGATACATGGTGCTCACATATTTACAAAAATGGAAAAAGTAAACGATTTTGATAAAAAAAAATATATATATGTATATATATATAAAAACTATTTTAACAAGTAATAAGTCAGGGTGTGAGTTAAGAGTAATTACAGAATGTAAACAAAGTAAAAAAGAATAAATTTACAATTAAATTAGCATTAATATAGGTATCCCAAATTATTCGTAGGTACCCAATAATTATTTTAAATGCCAGATTCTCATGCGATTTAGGAGATAATTTGGCATTACCGAATATGTGTTTCACTTTATTTATTGCGTTATTCAAAAGGTCAGTTCAAATCTAATTGTTGCGCCTGATTTCTTGGTCTTAATGCTTTCTTCATAGTTGGTATCTAAGATATTCATGATTATTCTTCATAGTGTCACACAATGGGCGGTATGGGTAGCAGTGGTGCTATCAGCATTGACTTATATATTACTCTTGAAATTATTGGCTATCAGTCATTTTTGGATAGAAAAACCATCTATACTAATAATGAAGCTGAAGGATTTGTTTGTTTGAAAGTGCAAATCTCTGGAACTACTAGTAAGATTTAAAAGATTATTATTGCATAATTTGCTATTTAACATCACGCTAGGAACCTTAGGAGCGGAGCAAAAAAAGAGCCATAAAGAACCTAGGCGATACGATGCGATGGGGTGGATCAGGGCAACAAGAAATTTGACGAGGACAAAGTCGCGGGCAGAATCTAGTTTGAAATATTTCTACACTGTGAACCAGCGAGCTACAGGTGTAAGCAGGTTAATAATGCAAGAAACCATATCGCCTTGATTCTCAACCTTCATCGTATCACCCGCCATACATCGAACATCTGCATTCAGAATAACTCACAAGATATACTCGTACATACCTCGCACAGGTGATAATGAGCGCGTCGTGTGTACACTATTATCAACATTTGCGTGACTTGTTTACACACAGGCCATGTCTATCTGAGCTGTGCACACAGTGGCCTGAGAGTGTTGGGACCGTCTCACCTAATTATGGGGTTACAACATAAATGATGGCATTATGTAATTAATGGCGATAGTGTTGGGATTTTGGGTAAGCTGTGGTTAATCTGGCGAATGTAGAACAAAGACTTAATCATGAAACCATACAGGAAGGGATTCACTTAGCTTTCAAGTTGGATTTTTAAGCGATTTCGACATTAATCTTTCGGGAATGTTGGCTGTTGCTTATTAATACTTGATTGGACCTATGCAACAATTCGGCCCTTTAGAATGGGACGACGCGATGTGCAGTCATCATCATTTCAGCCCGGAATCACTCTCTGTTGGGTCCTTTTTTCCGCCATACTTCCCGGTTACGTGCGTCCCTCATCCAGGTGTTTCCTGCGACTTTGATGCCATCATCAACCCAATGCGCTCTTGGACGGCCCTGGTTTCTTTGGCCTAATCTTGGCCACCATTTGGTCACAGCTTCACTCTATCGGCCATGTCCTCGTGTAACTAGATGCCCAGCCCAACTCCACTATAGCTGTGAAGTATTCAGATGTTATATGATATTCTGCTTTAATGCACAAGATTTGAGAAATAAATTTATAAAACTAGAACGTATTTGTATAACCTGTCGGAAATAAAAAAAATATTGTCACGAAGAAAATATATAGTGCAAGGAGATAGAATATTACCTTCCATTTTATGTGTGACCTAATTTCTTCCTGAGAGCAGGAGCATTCAATTTCCTCTAGTAAAGTGGCAACTAATGGATACTATAAAAATGTTTCCTCCTCGATTAGTTGTCGTAAGAACGCCTGCTTAGTAACGTGTGACGTCGATGGGATTTTGTGGTCAGACAATGTTAATAGGGTTTTGTTATTCAGACTTCTCCGCTGCACTGTCATGGGTCCTTAATATATCTAGTTAGGGTCAGTTAATACTATCGTACATTCTAGTGTATTATCTATGGTTAATACTTTTATATATCATGCTATCCATATTAGGTACTTACTCTACTTTTAGTTTCAGTACCTATATGTGCCAGTTATGTTTATGTCCCATGTAACAGGGGGCGAGTCTATTGCCATCAACCGGGCACAAATCCAGACTCCGGGCTGTTACTGAGAAATCCCTGACAGAAAAACCAAAAACACTTTACCTGGTCTAGGAATCAAACGCAGGACCACATGCTCAGCAGTAGCGCTAGCTACCACTAGACTAGACCAAAGAGGCAGCGAGTTGTTTTGCGAGTTTCGTTTCTGTCACTCTTTTTATCTGACGAAGTGTCGCGCGCTTTACTTATGGTTACCAAATGTACAAACACGCAGTGAATGTGTGTGTAAAGAAAAAGACATGTTGCGCTGACTCAAAATAAATTGGGATAAGGGTAGGAGTATGAGAATGATGGCCTGTGTACCTGTGTATTATACAAAATGCATGGAACTAAAGGGCAATTTAGGACAGACGGTATGTCGTAGCTCGGACGTGGTTATGATGCGCCCTAAATTGCGCTTTATTTCCATGCATTTTTTACGACATTTGAATGGAATAGGAAGCCGGCCGTGCCATGTCCGCGCCCGACGCCATTTATATGTGGCCTGCGCTTAAGAGTCTCTTTCTATAATTCGATGTGCCTTAGGGACCTCATTACTAATGAGGTACTCTGCCCGTATGGCACACCTAAGGAGTCATTAGGTATTAGAAATCCCACGGTACATTAGAGACGAGTCAATTTGCAACCTGTTGTAACTCTGAGAAGTAACGACACGGTCCAATTGTCCTGACTTATCTGATGTTAGGCAACTTGGCAGAATACTGGATTATCTGCAGTTAATTCAACAGTTCCACGATCTTGGATTATGGGAATTTAAGAACGTTTTGCTATATCTTTTGGTTTCTGTGCTGCTGGGGAGATTGTTGCGCCACTTCTTCCCAGCGAAAGCGCTAGGGAGTGGTGAAGGGCGGGCGTTTTGGGGGACTGTCTTATGTAATTTTGACGTTACAAAAGTGCTGATTCTCAGCGTGATTTGAATAAATGACTTTTGATTTGATTTTGATTTTGTTCTTCTTCAAGCCATTTTTATCTCATATAGTAAGTCCTTTCGCAGGGTTTTCATAAAAATCTCGGCTTAGGAGAGCTTAGGTTTATTTGAAATTTAACGTAAGAAACATTACATAAAAACTGACGTCATTTAAATTCAAATTGTTATAGCACGATCTACACGATTCGCAGAGTCAGAAAAGGGGGCAAATAAAATGGATCAAGCCATGTAATCACTTCATTCTAGATTCTTATTTTATTCATTTGTTGATAAAATTATGCTGTATGATTAACCAAATACGTGGCTGGGGTGATGACGGGCATCTCTTTGATGCCTTGTTTGTTGATGACCTTCACGAGGAAGTTGGGTAGACTGATAAAAAGCCTCTCGTGGACCTCGTGGACACACCGCTTTATCAGCTCGTATGCTTCATACTCTGTTAGCTCTGCGAAAGTGGGTAAGGATATAAGTATTTTTAAAGCCAAACTACCCACTAGAGGGGATTCCCGCAAACGAGTTCTGCTACACGTGTTTCAGAAGACACAAAACTACTAAATCATATTTAGTAAGTGGGATAGAACGGAAAGAAAGGAAAAGTAACGGTAGTGGAAAACATCGTGAGACTTAATTAACCATTCCTAAAAAAAGTTATAATTTCACCATCAACGTTACTATTTTTCCACCCCCTCTTTGTCAAAGCATATTAATCTTACCAGGTTTGTGATATCTGTCGAGTATGCCCAAACTGAGCAGACCTCCAAAGCCGTGGACTCCGAAAGGTACCCTCAATGCGCACGCTAGAAAGTCGACGGTATATAACTGTCCACCGTCCGCCTCGTCGTAACCCGCGACCAGTATGTTCACCATTGAAGGATTCTGGGGAAGAATATCTTGGATATTTAAGAAGGTTGAAGGATATTTGCTTGATCAGCGCATGTCTAGATAACGAGAAGAAAATGGAGGCAAAATGAAAAGGAGTGAGAAGGAAGTTGCAGAAATTTTGCGAATAATGTACCAGTTTAAAGATATTGCAAGATATAGATATATTGGAAAGGAAAATAAGTACTATAAGCTTTCTTAAATATGTAGATACATCCTACAGAACAAGGAGATGCCTTGGCGGCTGCTGTTAGAAGCGGTATTCGGGTATTGTCTTCACTTTCCATAATTTACAAACCAGGCATGTCAAAGGACGTCAACGATTACTCATAGAAATTCGGGCCGTGACAATTCAACCAATGCTTGTGACAGCCGAATTTGCACTTAGCGCTAATAGCGCAGGCACGAATATTATTAGTACGTACTGCTGTACTGGCACGGGCGCCGATTTGTTGACGATTCCGTGCTCTGTGATGCTTCCAAAAACATTCATAATGAAATAAACTAAACTATACCAGGTATATATAAAAATATATAAAAATCATCACTATCTTAAAAATATTACAGAACACTGATACACAAGACAGGTACAACTGACTTAATTAAAATATAAAAGCGATTAATTGTTGAAAAGTTAATTAAATAGCCTCGTAATTAGCGCTGACATTCGTATGTACGAAATTGTTACAAAAAACGTCATTACTATGCACGGACGAAAGTGCTTTGCATGTTCAGTTAACCCAAAATAAAGTAAGAAAGTGGTTGATGCTGTTAGTTTAAACCATATTTAGTTTGTTCTTTAGTGATAAGACTAAAGTCTGGCTAGGTGACACCTAGACAGACTATAGGCGTGACCGTAAGACGTATTACACGAGTTTGATATTTCCCTAATGTATTTTCCAAAGTACATCAAGTTGCTGCTGATTGCAAAGTCGCCAAACCAAAGGCGCCATCAGTTTGATACGAATTAAGCAAAGTACTTTGAACCGTTGCCAAAGATTTACTTGAAAATATTTTCAGGACAGACTCAGGTAATAAGTATATTACAGCTAGCTCAAACAATTTATAATGACATACGAACTTCGGCAGTAAAATGTAATAAGCGGCAGGATGAAAATAAAAGTGTTAATTACTTAAAAATTACAAAACTCATTAACTCAGCTATCGTAAACTCAAATATCATAATAATAATGACATTGAGGAACGTGTGGTAAGATACGAAAGCGTCGCATCACTGAGGTATTTGATAAAGCAGCCGCTGCATCAAGCACGAGTGTGCTAGATACAGCGAGGAGCGTTATCAAATTCAATGAAACTAGATAACTTCATTAGTTAAATCATTTAGGGAATTCCAGCTGTAATTGTATGAGCACTGATTACTCAATAACCTCAATAACGCTACATTTGGAAAACCTAGGATGATAAGGAGTTAATCATAGTCATACCTACGAGAACCCCAAATTTGTTTCAAGTCTGCATGATTTGTTCTAATTTATGTTTGTGTGTGCAAAGAGTTAATAGCATGAACAACATTTATCATGAGCGCTATCGTCAATCTCAACTCCCATGGTCGAAATTACTTAAATTCCATTGCGACAGTGTTGTCATGACAATGACTACATACAAAATGAGGCACCTACTTCAATGTAAACCATATGAAACTGCTGTGAAAAGGAGTATAAACATAGCCTTCTTTACTCTAAAAAGCCTCATGGAGAGCTACCTTGCTGAAGTTAGTCGTGCCGATACCTATTTTAACTTTTTTTACTACTAATGCCCTACGTTTTTCATATTCCCACAACTATCTTATGCTGGAAGTGCAGGAGGCACTTTACCTAGGCTGAAATAGTCTTTGGCGCGTCATGGGGCACACATGATAGTTGATTTTAGGTTTAATTTTGTTAATACAAACTGTACTGTGCCTGTGTTCTTTCTTTCTTTCTTAAACTAAATTCATTACCTACCCCGCTCTTCAGCGCCTCCATCATCGTCTTCCTCGCGAAGTGCACGGCGGCTGCGGTGTTCAGCTGGTAGCCGTTCCTCATTTTGTACAGCTGGACGTTCTTGTCGATGAACTGCGCGAACTGGACCCTGTCTCCAGGGTCTCCGATTGCGCCCATCAGCAGTCGGTCTGATATCTCGTATAGTTTGTTCTCGTCTGGAAATTGGAGTGATGTTAGAAAGACGAACTAAATGATGATGAGAATGTAAGGAATTTACTATTCCGTGTGATCTTTGTTTTTCATGATAAACATATCTACCTGCTAAAACAAGATATATTTTATCCTTTGCGTAACCCAGTTTTGATTTCAGTTTTTCTAGTGCTTTACATTAATCACATGGGAACCATAATGTAGTCCTGTGGTACTTATGTATATTCTGCAATCAACAATCTTCTCTTTTCTCGCAGTTAATGACGGCTGTTAATAACGCACCATAAAAATATATTTCCACCATAGAAGCAATTCAACTGTGAACTATAAAATTCAATGGCATGTTGTTATTACTTCAGCATGTAATTAAAAGCCCGTATAATTGTGGTCAAGGTTAGTGCAGTCAGATTGAAAGAGTACCGAACCCATATAGGTATGTTTACGATCACTGAAAATACTGTATTGTAGCACTACGTGGGAAAGGTCTCCTCTCGCTTTTTTGCACTACTGTTTTGTTACTGATGCGGGCTAGTTATTTCAGTTGGTGTCCAAAAGGCACCGCTTCATGGGAGCCCAAGGCTTAGCTACGTACGGCTGGCAAACAAGTGCAGCGCGCAGTTTACTTGGCAAACCTCTCCATGTATTTAGTGGAGTCCAATTGTCATATCTAGATGTAATATTTTTTTCCAATTGGTCATACTGTAGAACTAAATGAAACTTAAGATCACTTATTATTGCTCAAACCATTTTTGATACGTGACTGCACCTATTGCTATCAATGCCAACGTCAGCGGCAGGAAAATACAATCAAAATCAATAGATAACAATTGGAAACTAGTAACCTTACTTTAATGTCATTGTTTCTATTCTAAATGTTATGACAATAGAGACATTACCAGAATTATAAATATTTGCAGTTTATAAAATGTTGAGTATTCTAGGTCAAGACATGGCATTCCAAGGAAACTGTTTCATTTGTTACTTGCTATTATTTTGTAAAATCAAAGTAAAATTGAACTTCAACAGGTACATTGCAATAATGGTTTTGATGTGTCAAATTATAATAAGCATCATGTTCCCAGTAGTTTTTCACCTAAAGTAAAGTGCCCTCTGGTATTGGGGAGGTGATTATGTGGTGGATGCTGCATGCATCCACTCGTGTGTATTCGGCATAGGTACTTTGAATTTCAGAATCTTTAACTCAGAACTTAGAACCTCCCAGAACCCTTTTACTAATAAGTATACACAGTTTCTCCTTGCAAATACAACTGTAGGCAGATACCTACCTACAATAATAGGTAACCAACACGAAACCCAGTTCTCAAACCTAATATCAGAAAAATTGCAGGTAAATAAGGTAAAGTAGGTACCATGTTTCATGACGATAATGCTCTGTGTGTTGGTCTGATCGGCGGCGATGATGGCGAAGTCCTTGCATTGCATGCCCAGCAGACATTGGAAGTAAAGAGTCGAATTAGGCATAATTACGAGTTGCGATCACGGAAGTATAAAATAATAATCTCAGTGTAAAAATATTCATCAAAAACACGTTGACATTGACGTAAACAGACGTAAATATAAAGATATTAAAAAAGTCCTCTGTGATAAACATATATAGACGAGGACACTGATATGATCTAGAGTCTTTAGACCAAACAGGTAGTAATCTTATTTGCAGATGGGCAAAGATTTTACTAAGTCCATCCTAAATTTTTTGAGAGTCTCCAAATGCAATGATAGAAGTGCCATTTGAGAAAAGAGAAACCATGTTTAATACATTAGCCTGGTTATATGTGTAAGACAACCTGCTCTGGTGGAGATTCACAGATGACTCCGCATGTCCAGCGTGTCCCGAATTCCCGATGTCTGCACGCTACTGTAGTGGATAGACTCTACTGAAGGTGCCAAGCTCGTAGCCAAATTCTGGGCTGACTATTTATATAGATTAAAATCGACACACTAAGAAGAAAAAGGCTATAAAAATGGCTAAGAAAATCAAGGAATTTATTAAATACCTACGTCTTCAGATAATGATCAATAAAAATACCGTAAGCCTACAATCTGGTCTACAGACAGGCTTATTAGCGAGTTGCTTCAAATGCCAGCCCGTTAGTACTTTGCGGCTTCGATAGAATTGCAACTGTAACTTCCTGCCTAGCAATAAACGTATCTTGGTTCATGGTCATAAGTTCGGATACTATCAGACTGATAAGATGAATTTTCAAAACTGCAATTGTATAATCGAATTCGTCAGATGTTATCAATAAAAATGACAGTTGTTTATAAATAAGCTTCAAGTGCCTTTGGGCTAAACAGTTCAAATTAAAGTTTATAAAAGTTAACGACAAAATATTGACATAAGTATATGTATACAACATGTCCCGGAATTATCGCACAACACCAAACACCCCATTTAGAATATTATGATATTATCGCAATATATACACTGAATTTTTATTATTGTGTATAAAATGTTGTTTATTTATTAAATTCGTTTTAATGATTGAGGGAGAAAATTGTGGTCTCATTATAAATCTACTCCCACACACACAGTCGCACACGTATAAGGTCTAGCGAAGTAGGTATGTACTTCGTCCAATTTGGTTACTTTTGAGTGCACAGCGGAAGTTAGTTTTAATTACCTATTTTTGGGATACAAAATAAACATAGACTGAATATGGCAGAACAAACTACTTTCATAATGAGCATTACTTCAGTTACTCATTGTTTATGGAGTTTTGTAGTTTTTGCATTATATTCTATCTAATGAATATTCTTTCTAAATAATATTCTAACCCCAGGTTGCTATACCTCGCGTTAGGATTTCCCAAGTTTATGCAAACTAAAGTTTATTTGCTTCTTCAATGTGTACAAGAAGGAGGTAATATGCGAAAATAAACATTACGTTTCAAGGATCCACACTAAACAGATAATCCTACGTGACCTGAATTAATAGTGCTAAGTGCTAATGCGCTTCCCGGATTTTGCAGGTAATAACCCTCAAGCGATTCTGTTCTGTCAGACTTTTAGAGATCCACTGTCACTTACTTTGTCATACGTACCTTGGTTAGATATCTCTTTTATGTTATTAATACAGACTTATTCACTTTACGAAATTGCAACCCTTTTCTACAGGGGGCTGTTACACTAATATCTCCTTTACAAACGGTTTATATATTTCTTGTCTGAACTTGTTCGCTATAGTTCAACCAGTACCTACACTTGATCGAACATACCCAAACAGCCCACACTTCACACATACCCGCGACCGCTATTTTCGAGATATCTTGAGCAACATTCGCAGTTACCTCACTGATAGACTTGTCAATTTTAACACGGTACACATTGCAGCCACACTTCTATACTAATTGCTTGCATAACTTGAATGACACAAACAAACGTGTGAATGAGAATTAGGTGTTGATTGCTTTTGAGATAAAGAGCTTAATTAAATAGTTGAGCTTTGTAGAGATGTGGTCACTATAAGAAAAAAGACAAGCACTTTTTTATACTAGAATTCAGGTGGAATCTGGTATTTCTCCTTGTGAGGTTGTAAATATGATTAAACGGATCAGACTGATTTGATATTTCGCGAAATGTTAGTGTAGTGGACTATAAGAAAAATACAAGCCTAAGATACTTGCACAACTCAAACTTAAACTCAATTAAACCATATATAGACCCTTTTGAATTGTCAAGAAGTCGGTAAGTCAGAAAGTATGAAACTAGTTGCCGATCCCAAAGCGTAGTAAGTACCTATAGAGTAGACCATACTTTCTGATATTATGAAAGATGATTTTGGCAAGGAGGGAAGTAAAGACAAAAACTGAAATGACGACAGATAGAGATAAAGAATATAAACCGACGCCATAGATATAAGAATTACATTTCTCAGGCATAACAGACAGTCCTCTAAGCAGGGCTTACATGGAGGCTGAGGAAACCGTTGCGCATGTGCTCTTTGACTGCACAGGAGTCACCCAGATTAGGTCAAAAGACTAGGATCACATCAAGACAACAAGACTCATCAAGAAGCAGATGTTAGAGTCTAATCATATAAGAAAAATGACATGAAAAGGAGAAAAGTCTAAGATGCAGATAGACATAGACACTTGACCGACCACAAATATGTATTAAGGATAAAGGCAGGAGGAAAACTTCATCTTTGAGTAGGTAGTAAATGACATAATGTTGTAAGTATGTAGGCAGTTTTCAAAATTGGTATCTTCCAGTGTTTCAAGTGCATTGATAAATAAATCTAAGCCACGTGCATATATTGTGCAGCAACGTGTTCATTATTATCATTACTGTGCTAATAATTATTACTAACAATTTTAGTTCCATAAAATCAATGAGGAAATGTATAATAGGAACAGTATTCACTAACGGATATTGCTGCATTGCATATATGAGCAAAGGGATAACGGCATTGTAGTTAAAAATCAATGGATTATTTTTATGCTTCATCATGTCACAATCTTTAATTCTAGTTACCTACTTATAATCAACGTAATCACTGTCCATTCCAAAGTATAACTATATAAATAAAATCATTTGTTCAAATTAAATTGACAATGTTACAAAGGTCTAAAATGAGAAAATACAGTTCCAAACAACCCTAACTGCAAAACTTTTACCAATGTGAAGAAAAACTGGTGCAACAAACTCCCTAGCATTCGTCCAAAAGCAAGAACCAAAAATGAATTAAGAAAGCAGATTTAGCCACATATACAATAGCAACGTTATAGTCTATATCCAACAGCACTTTTATTTCTCTCGTAGTTTCCAGAAAGTGTTCCCGCGTGCACTGCTGTAGTGTTGGGAAGCTCCCATGACTTTTGACTCGCATTGTGCTATCCCGTTCTTACGATGGGAACTGCATTGTTGCCACATCACTTGCATCAATCTGATAGTGTGTGAAGCTTAGCCTGATCTTATTGGGTTGGCTAACTGTGCTTGAAGCAGTTTAGTATTGTTCGTGTCTTTTTGTCTGTCGAAGACTATTTTGCTAGGTTACCGGGTTTGTGAGTGCAATGATAAGTGCATCTTTACTGTTATAATTGTTGTGATTATCTAGATCTGTGCTTTTGAGATTTTCAGTACAATTGTTGCTTTGTGTTCTCTCATACATTCTCTACAAATACAAGGGCATACCGAATACCTATCTCAGTGATTATCGTAGGAAACTGGTGAGATTTTTTCTGCGTTGTTAGCCTATTTATTTTTTGCAGTGTGTTGCTATGTGCTTGCGTCCGAAAAGGTTCAAAGACTTTTCATTTAATTATAATAGTAATCAGCCTGTATTGTTCCACTGCAGGGCAAAGGCCTCCCTTTCCTTTTTCCACTAAACTTGATCCTGGACCTATATGGATCAATCCCTCTTATAGGCGTCAAATTTCAAAATTTTTATTTAGTAGGAATTTATTTACTTATAATTTTTGTTTAAATTGTGAAAA
The DNA here is from genome assembly GCA_963669345.1 of Gortyna flavago. NCBI lineage: Eukaryota > Metazoa > Arthropoda > Insecta > Lepidoptera > Noctuidae > Gortyna > Gortyna flavago. Next base: position 2,072,921 of record OY770126.1, read on the forward strand.
AATAAATAAGCATTACACTCGGTACAAAGAGCAGTCAGAAATTGAAATAACATATTCAAACAACATGCATTCCTACGTCTAAGAATCGCAAGAATTTAGTTTGAGCAACCCTTTGAATAATACAATCATTATGGACGAACTAACTATTTGTTAGGAATTTCGTCCCAATAAAGGTCTGACCATGGAATTAGTTGAAGGACATAGGTATATGACTTCCTGAATTTGGGGTTCAAATTATAGTACAATTAAATATTTTTAAAAATAAATGAAACTACAAGTCCCGAAAAAAGGGGTCGGAAAGTGTTCTGGGGGCCTAAAAAAGCCACTTTGGCAGAATCATAAAACAATTCATATCACGCAATTCATCTGTTTGACAGTTTCACACCTATATATCCCTGAAGGGTTAGGCAGAGGTGTACCTATAGCATTTTACGAATCTCCATACAAAACTGTCATACAGATGAAATTGCGTGATATGAATTGTTTTATGAGTCTGCCGAAGTGGCCTTTTTAGGCCCCCTGTTCTATACATAGCTGTAAGTGTACAGAGCCAATATTTGAGCCTCTTCATCCCTCTGCAGCAGAAGGTATAAGCAAAATCCCAGATTAACAGAAGGACAGAATAACATGAACTTTGTAACGTAATACATAGCTTCTGTCCGCGAGAAATTTCTCATTCCCCCGACCCACCCCGTCGCATCGCATCTCCTGCCCGCGCTAATAATTATAACTTCGTTTACGCTTCGCGTTCTTTATCACTTTTTGGTTTTTGCTCGGCTTCTAAGGGTCCTAGCGTGACGTTAGGTAGCCTTCCTGAAGAATTGGGCAATCAAATGCAAAATGAATTTAAATTTTCAAATCCAAGTGACAGTTCCAGAGTTTAACGCATTCAAACGAACAAAATCTTTAGCTTTATTATACTATAGATAATTAACTAAGTGTAACTTTGTATTATCAGGTACTCCAGCAACACCACAAAGATGGAAGGACTAAAAACCAAGTTTTGAACGCTTCAAGTGACAGTGACAGAATATAGTGATCAGTGAAGGTTAGCAGAGACAAAATGCCGGACACATTGTCGCTGTCAGCTGGGGTCAGCCTTGGCCTGCTGGCTGGAATCGTGTCGGGAGTATGTTACCTTGTAGCCAATGGGATGTCATGGCCGAAGTAAGTGTTTCTATTCTTATTTATTCCATTTTACATATAGGTAGGTTATACCTATAGTAAAAGTGCGCAGTGCTGCACACCTTTACCCTATTTCAAGTTTAACAAATATCAACTTTATTCTTAAATGATAATTAAGTTGATTTCAGAGTGATTAGCACTATTGAAAAAGTTATAAAATGTTTGAAGTTGTAGCGTAAACTGAACTTTATTGTATAAGAATTAAAGCAATTTTTCCATTAATTCAGATTACGTAACATAAAATATTTAACGCAGATTACATAACATCACGCCTCTAGCCCCCGAAAGGTTAGGCAGATGTGTAGGTATAGTTCACCCACATGTCGCCAGATATTTTTAAGACCCATTTTGTAATAGGGGGCAAGCCTATTGCCATCACCTGGGCACAATTCTAGACACCGGGCTGCTTCTGGAAAATGCTGATCGAAAACCCACATAATATCACTTTGCCCGACTTAGGAATCGAATCCAGAACCTCCTGCTCAGCAGACTACCGAGGCCGTCTTCTGCTCTTCTCTTCTTCTCTTTCTTTCTATTCTTATTTATTTGATCTATAAACCCCGTTTCTCTATAATTTCCTAAAAGTTATGAATTGTCATTCTCGTAATTTTAAGAACGTTCACAGTCTGATTACAGTTTCAATCTGTCAAAAATACCTCCAATTTCCCAACATTTTTGACAAGTTTTTGATTTTTTTTTTGTCGCCGTGATAAGACTGCGACTGGATTTTTTTACGTTTGGCCTTTAAAATAGCGTTACCTGATTGTATCAACTTTATGTATGATGCTTAATTAATAATTAATGACGTCAACAGCAGCTTTTTGTCGCTGTAGTTGACGACGCGTTTGACCTGACCTGTGTAGGTAGGTATGTCCTTGGTAGCTTGTGTGTACAAAATTGAGTAGGTAGGTATGTATACAATTTTAATAACTCATAGGTACTCTGTTCGTATCGTAGGAACCTTTCATAGATCTACACACATCAAAAGTGTCTAGGGATCAAGCATTTTTATGCGGATTTCTTGAGATTGAGATGTGGCTTTGTAATAAATTTATGATTTTATAAATTTATATGGATCCTTTTTGGTGCATTTCATAATTTGAATCAGGAACTGTGAATCAAATTCGAGTAAAAGATGAAAATCAGCTGTCAATATTTTCCCTATAAAAACATACAACGCATTGAAGACATTATTAGTGCTACTGTTTCCCTACTACTGATTAAAACCAACGTTATTATGGAGCGGCGACGTCATTTAAGCAGGGAAGAAATGCTCAGAGCCGTGGGAATGATAGAAGCTGGTTCCCGGCAACGTACTGTGGCTTTAGCTCTGAATACAAGTCAGAGTGTTATCAGTCGACTTTGGACACGTTACCGAAGCACTGGTACCGTGGCTGAGCGCCATGGAGGTCGGTATCGCTGCACCACACGGAGACAAGACCGATACATTCAAATCTTAACTCGAAGAGCTCCAACAATAACCGCCATGATGTTAGCCGTGAGGCTTCATCACTCTTCAGGGAACTTAATTAGCGACCAAACAGTCAGAAACCGCTTGCATGAAGTGAACCTTCATTCCCGAAGACCGCTACGGGTACCACCTATAGCAATGCACAATCGTAGGATTCGATATCAATGGGCTCTTGAACACAGAAATTGGGCAGAAGAACAATGGCGTTTCGTGTGCTTTTCTGATGAGTCTCGTTTTGGTATGAGACCGGATACAAGACGTATACGACACTGGAGAACCCCTGGACGCCAACAGCGATTAAAATCCTGCCAGGAAGTCCATCCTTATAGTAGTGGAACCATCATCATGGTATGGGCGGGTATTTGGATCGGCGGAAGAACTGAGTTGATTTGGATCAGAGGCAACCTCAACGCTCAAATTTATGCTGAGACGATTGTATCAGACGTCATCGTTCCTCTACAAGTGCAAATCGGTCCCTTATTTCAGTTAATGCATGATAATGCACGACCGCACACCGCAAGAGTTGTAAGACAGACTCTCGCCGCAGCTAACATCAATGTCCTGCCCTTGCCTGCTCAGTCGCCAGACTTGAACCCGATTGAGCATGCATGGGATATGCTACAGAGAAGAGCTCTGCCGAATATGGAGGGTATCCAGTCGCAAGAATACCTTTTTTTGTTGTTGCAACGAACATGGGCGGCCATTCCACAGCGTGATTTGGATGAACTCATTTTGAGTATGCCAAACCGATGTTCTTGTGTTGTTAGTGTTCGCGGTAGAAACACGGATTATTAATTGTTTAAGTTACACAATAAAATTTTAAAGAAAACTGTTATTTCAGTCTTTTTTTCGAACTTTTGTGTTAGTGGTTCAAATGTCAAAAATTCCTTTATTAGGAAAATGGCAAATTTCTTTATTAATGCAAAGGTGACTTGGTTTATCGTTACTGTGACAAACGAAAACACTTTATTTGATGAATCCTTAAAGAAAATTTTAATTAATATCAATCAGGAGAAAAGTTATTGCAAAAATATATGTTGATCCCTAGACACTTTTGATGTGTGTATTTAAAGTAAAACTTTTTTGCAAATAAAAATCAACCGACATCAACTTCCGACTTTCAATTTCATAAAACACTTTATTACTACATTACTACAAGGGATAAATTAACCTTCAAGTGCCGTGCCAGTACACCACTTAGAATCCATTGGAAAAGCGCGGGAAACTAAGTTTTAGTTCCACAGCGACATCTGTTAACGTTGTAGGGATCTATCAACATCGTTCTACAAACCAGCAGTTTGCAATTTATAGGACAGATGGCGTTATCCATTACTTAAAGTTAAGTTAATTACGGACTTTTGTATTGAAGCAGCCATTTATAACAACATAAAACAACTATAATGGTGAAATAATTAGCGAAATCAGTTCAACATACGTATTTCCTAATTAATCTTTGTTTGATAGGTGAACGACCTTCAGAAACACCAATTTTATTTATAATTTAGTTAATTATGCATTTCAAAATTGAGATAACATCGGGTCCCGCGTTAATTTTGTCATATTCACCAGTCCGCGACTAACATTCGCTAACAAAAGGTCCGATACTCCGATGTGCGCAAACCGTAACCGACAAGTCGCGACGCCGCCGCCGACGCCGACGTTCGCGGTTTTATTCGTTTTGCGTTTTCGAAACTCAAATGTCACGTGCACGTCAGTCACGTTTGGGACCGTTAAGAATAGGGTTGGCGCGTTTTGGTTCGGTAAGTTGGTGATCCAGCGGAGCAGTGGTGGCCCAATAGTGACGGCCGCGACTTACAAGATGTAGGTCGTGAATTCTATCCCGAGCAGGCACTTTACTTTGTGTACTAAATTATTACATCACTACTGCTCTCAAAACGATGAAGGAAAACATCGTGAGGAAACCGGCATGTCCTAGAACAAAAAAATTAAAGACATGTGACATCTGCCAACTCGCACTGGGCCCGCGTGGTGGATTATGGCCCACTCCCTCTCACAGAGAGAAGGCATGGGTCCCAGCAGTGGGAACATTATAGGCTGAATATGCAAAGTTGGTGTTGTCAGTTTTGGACTAGGATAGATAAACCTGAAGCCTGAAGCTCCTAAAAGCTCACGTGTCGGATAGGCTACTGTCTGCCTAAATAAGGAAGCAAAGCAGTCAAGTTAAATTTGACTGCTCTACTTCCAGCACTACAGGCAAGGGCCAGTAGAATACCTGACAGACTGATCAAATAAATATTGATAGCAAATGAGAATTGGAAAGGAGAGGTACAAAAAATTTGATTAAGCTATTCTTTACTAGCGACGCGCCTCTGCTTCGCATAATTTGTACGACTTGATCAAACTTCGAGATTTCTTTAATAATTATTTTTTTATGTTAGTTTAATAACTCGTATGTAAACCTTCTAGAATAAGTTCTATAAATGACATCGAAAACCGCATTAAAATCCGTTGCGAAGTTTAGAAGAACAACGCGGTAGGTAAAACAGACTAATTAAGGCGACTACATGACCGGTCACTATCGGACTGCATAGAAAAGAAAGAGATGCGCGATGACACTACGCTGGTAATTTATTGCAAAATATGAAACAATCATCTATTGTTGATTTATCAAACACCAAACAAATAAAAACCGTATACTAAAATTCGGGGAATTAAATTGTCTTTTATATGGTGAAAGTTTTATGAAAATACACCCGATAGTGTTTGCGTGATTATCGTTTTTATGTCCGCGGTAGACATTACTTTACAAATTAATTACACTATGTTAAAAAAATATAATTGCAAATATTCACGTATCAATTACAAAGCAAATGGTCTAGTATAACATTTATTTTTTTCAAAGAAATCAGTCCAGTCGATTAGACGTGATGTTGAATTTAAAATCATTAGAAGTCGTATATCTGCGCCTTAATAACGATTAGCTGACCCGGCGAACTTCGTGCCGCCTCAGAATCATTAAGAGCAGGTATCAACCAAAATAGCCTAACTTCAATATGATTTTTCATGAAATTGATGAGACTTAGGTATAAAATAAAAATAACACGAATAACTACATGATATTTCCAAACTTATTGTGGCAACAAATCACAAAATAGTAAAATTTTCTGTAATAAAAAACATCACGAAGTTACCTCCAATTTTAACGACTTTTCGATTTGTACTTAATATGCTAATGACTACTAGAATGAAAATTTGATGATTAATTTATTAATATAAAGCGACTTAGATTGTGGAAGGATTTTATTTTATTACTTTTATTTGTGGTTTTATTACGACGATAAGCTTCTAGCACTTACGACGTTCTTAGTTCGTGGAAGAAATCATCTTCCGTCGCACGTTGCGGGAACTTCAAACATATATATGTTTCACAAATCAGTCGCCCCCGCTCTGTTGAGACGAGAGGACTGCGCTCAAATTTTCGGCTGCGCTGCTATTATTTAATTTACGTAAACAATACTTTCGTAATTTATCACTATGTAGGAAAGACACTGTGAAACAGAAAACATGGAAAAATAACTAAAACCACTCCCGAAACGATTATTAAAAACAATAAGACTTGATAAACTAAACAAATACCGAGGCAAAACTATAAAATAAAAATATTGAAATAATTCAATGTTGATATTTGAAAAGTCAAGATGACATACATTTTATTTGACAGATTTTTGACTGGTATAGTACCACTAGCGCCATTGTTCTGCATTTCGGTTCATTTTCTTGCGGAGAAAATTTGCAACATAGCCAACTAGCGTTCATTTGAAAGTTCGTGCTGGAGATTTTAGACCTTACGGTGATTAACTCAAAATCCAAATTCGTTTTCTTCCACTTTTCTTGACAAACTCCGTATAAGGTTTTAGTAAGTACTATTCCCTAAATCAAGTTGAAACTCGAAATTCAGCGTAAAGGGTATATTATTATTGGAGCATACAAAAGAAATATCGGAAATTAAATACGTAATGAGTTTATTGTGGACAAAAGTACGAAACGGCACATGAAATATTTCATACAGATAGTGTTCTCATGACTAGCCTTCTTTTTATGGTGAGGATGAGTAAAGGTTGTGACGGATCAACATGTTTGGGATTGTCGGCTTCGCCGATAAAAGAGTTAAGCTCTGAATGGGTGCTAAGTTCTATAGAGTTGAGAGAAAGTCTACAGTTCATATTATAACTTGGCAAGTTGGAAACTTGGAAAGTTTCAACAGTTACAAAAGAGGAACCTAATGAACTTTAGACTTTGGAACCCATTTACATAGATGCCATATTGGTAAATCCGACAAACATGTACTTCTTTTGTTCCGAACTTAGCCTCGTTTTCCACAAATGTTTTCGGTGGGGATTTTTTCCTACTCGCACTTCGCGCAGGAAAGGCTTTTATGACACATGCCGTTTGACGTTGCATAATACAGTGCAAAATCCACCATACGAATATCATTTTTTATTTGGGTATCACTGTTGCTAATTTATTGACTTTGCACGATCCTGCAAAGAAAAATCCACGATATACAAATATAATTTTTTTCTTGGTCAACACTGTTTTTCATCAAGATGTGGTGACGTCCAACTTGTAGGTCCTAAACAAAATTTGGTTACATTGGAATTTGAACTTTGTCACATCAACATTGAGTTTCTAGTTCCAAAAAAATACTAAGACATGATTCTTAGATTCTGAATTCAAACTTAGCGTATAGTAAGTATATGCAAAATAAACGGATGTTTTTACTTACTAAAGTATTGCATTGAAAATAAAGGGAATGAACAATGATCATATTTCGATATTGTAATTTGAGAAACCAATACGAGAAAATTAAATAGGGTTGCTCATCACTGCGGTGCGACAAGTTTTCTAAGATTTTTGATAGATATTTTCAATCATCTTTTTGACCATTACAACGTCGTCATTCTAAAAAAGCTTGATTATATAACTCAAAATAAAAAATCATAAAATAAGCGATGTGATTACATTGGCCTTTATATTGTTAAAAAAACAAATTAGTTGAGTTTGTTTTCATCATGATTTATGATTAGGAGTATGTAATATAATACTTTGATGGAAGTGCTTTTGCTTTTTAGGGTTCCGTACCTCAAAAGGAAAAATCGAAAACCTTAGATACAGGATAACTTCGTTGTCCATCCGTCTGTCCCTTTTTCTCAGGAATACGTATCAAGTTGAAATTGATATCAAATACTTAGATCTACGGTTTCTTGGAGCTGTAGAAATATCAAGCCTCAAAGACGCTGACTTAGAAGCTAGCATAAATTGCCATTCATGTCGCGTGTTTTGAAATTTAAATCCTTGGGTGTACCTTATACGTTTTAATTATTCCCGTTGACCTAGAATAATGAAAATTGGCAAGAAGCAAGGTCTCACAGCATAAATAGGTACAGGAAAATATCCAAAAATCGTTCATTTGTAATTTCATTCGGAATCGAAAATGTATAGGCATTCAACTCGGTTTGCTCTCTAATATAAGATTTTTTTTTTTACTGTGTAGTAAAGTTAGTCCTTCAATCCAGAATTGGAAATTCATAGATAGGCTGTATTACATGTATGTCCGTGAATCTGTTACCAGCATCGGAACAGATTCAGGGACATACAATAATATTGCCCTATCAAGATATCTACTTGCACAGCCTGCTATAATACTTAGGTACATTGAATAGAGCCGTTTCATCTGATTATTTTGCATATACTTATTACAGAAGATGGAAATTCAAACACAAATATATATTATGATTTATACCGATCTGTTCCCATGAGAACCCCCCCCCCTCCCCCCTCGATTCCCTGCTAGTTATTCTTCTGTTTTAATCTCTGGCTTACTTGGCCGGGCGAAAAGTTTCTGCTGGCGGGAAGGGATTGTGTTTTGTTTTTGTCGTGTTTGATGAGAGGGGTAGGCAAGGAAGCGCGGGTGAAATTTGATTTTTTTCTGGCTTTATGCCCCCCCTTAAGAACAAATGTAAGTGAAAATAAATTATCTTCATTAGTTTTTTTTTTTTGTAATTTTTTCCATGTTTTAATACTTAGTTATTCTGCTATTCGGGGCGGAGACAAATCTAACAATTCAAAGATCATAAAAATCGGTCCAGCCGTTCTTGAGTTATAAATGTTGTAACTAACCCGACTTTGTTTTTACATTTAGGTAAGTATATAGATACGATTGTATAGATTTTCCCTGTAATGCGTGTGAGTACCGACCTGTAAAATAGACAGCCTTCGTGGGTAGCCATGGGAGTGAAAAGCGTTTAGCGTTGAAGATTGTAAAATAATTAACGTTTTAACGCAACATCATAACTCTCTGCCTAATTTTATTGCTTATAAACGCCATGTCTATTTCGCAACGTAAAGTGTGTTTTGTTTTGTAATTTCTTACAATGCATGAGCTATTAAATAAATAGGTATTATTACTGTGTTAAATTCTCATCAAGGCAAACCGAACTTTTAATGTTACTTAACTATCATGAAACAAATTAATCAAGCGCAAAAATAAGTATGAATTGTAACTTTGCACAATATTGCACTGCGATTATTTTAGCTCTGTTTCATAATACCTAAGACTCATGGTGAGATTATCATTAATTTAACCACATCCACTACAGGATTGGTGCCCTGAAACTGAGAGACAGGGCCGCGGTAAACCACGATCCCGAGATGGCGGGACGAATTAAAAGTCTTCCGTAGGAATTGGCAAAAAGTGGAGCAGAACCGAGACCGATGGAAAGAATGGCTGAAGGCTTCAATAATAATAAACCACACCTACAGTTCATCATCATCTGCCTAGCCTTTTCCCTACTAGGTAGGTATATTAGGGTCAGCGTTCAGTCTAAGCGGACGCAGCTGAATACCAGTATTTTATATCGAGCGACTGTCTATCTGACCTCCACAACCCGGTTACTGGGTACTACGATACCCCTCGGTAAGACTGGTTGTCAGACTTTCGGGCTTCTGACTGATCGTAAAGACTGGGAAAGATGTACAAATAACAAAGCACGAGAGATGTTATTATTTACAACGTGCTCCTCAGTGGGAGGCTTTGAAAATAAGTAATAAACCACACCTACATTTGCACTCATAAAATAAAATAACTGACTACTTCTATCGTTGTGACGACAACCCTACGATTTCTTAGGGTTGCGTGAAAAAATGTTGAATTTTTTTTCAACTAGTGCGAATCCGAAGTTTATTTTTTCTGTCTGTGTCACGAACAGATTCTCGCTGACTTCTTCAATAGCTTTTCACTTACAAGCCTACAAGGTCAGTGAAGATGCTGTCCAATTTGATACTACCTACACGTAGGTACATGAACACACGACACGATCACTAACAAGATCTTTTACAATTTCGTATTCATGCAACTTTAATCCCTTTTGTCCTAATAAGAGACATTCCAAAAACTTTTCAGATTAAAAAAATACAAAATTGTTGGAGACATCACTGAAGCGTATTTATAAGTTGGGAAAGGCTTACATGTCCTGCAATGAACTGCATCATAGTGAGTTTGAGAAGTGATGAATGAGCATAAAATAACAGTTACCTGACTGACAGCGTTTCTACTACCATGTACGCTCGACGACATACCAGGCTACACATTTCAAGTATAAGCTGACTTCTCATTGTACGAAAAGCCTACACAATGCGAGGTCAGCTAAAACTGGATATTAAAGCTTGATGTCTCGTCAACAACAAATCAATTCGCTGGCTGTCGACGTTATGGCAAAGAGAATGTAAATAATAATAATAATGCCATTTGTAGCGAAATCAAACAAGAAGAAGAAACACTTCGCTAATAAATACGTTTAATTTTGGTGTTAAAAAAAAAAAAACTGAAAAATACAGGAATCAAATATAAAAATATAAAAATAGCAAGAAAACACTACATTCTGTAAGTACCCTTGTGACAACTGTAATACCAATTACAAAAAAAAATACTCAGCTAGAGCACCTATTGACCATATTTATTAAATTTCGCGAAAATAGAACTACCTATTTTTTTTAAATAAACTAAGTAGGCCATCAAAGCATTTTACGCGCCTCGGTCGACTAAAAGTATACCAAAAAGATTGACAGCTTTACCTACAGTCAACATTATACTCGTGTATCTTATATGTATAATCTAGTTTTAAAATAATATACCCATACTCTTTAATTAAGTCATTGAAAATATTATACCGTCTTTTCAATTTAGCTTGTAATACATTTATTGTGTCTTCTTTTTAAATGTTTGATGTAAATTGGTGGCCTGAAATACAGGTTTTTCATAAGCCTAGGTCAGGCAGGTCTACATTAAAACTTAACAACAGTTAACATTATTAACAGTTAGAATTTAACTTTCCTCGATTGTAATTAATGTAAATCATATTTTTACTTTACTTTATACTTGAATTAAAAAAAAAAATTAACTGCTGGACATAGGCTTCTAAATTCCGCCGCAGTCCTTGGTTCTCCGCCTTCAGCAACCAGTCTGTCTACCTCGTTATTACCAACAAGTCAACTCGCCAGCTGTCTCCGTTACGGGACGCGGCAATGTCGAGCACCTATTGACCATATTACTTTTCACGGTACAATGAACAAGCGTTTGGGTCGTACTGCGTTTGACAAGCTAGGGGTTCTGTACGTTTAAGTATTTATTATTAAATATAATTATGTTGAAGTCTAGTACAACTTCTTAAACAAACTTAGGTACAAAGAAAAAAAAATAACTTTATCCTCTATAAAGTGATAGTATAACGTGTGCTACATATAAACTATTATCAGAAAGCAAAACAGGCCTTCTTATTCTTAAATTGCTTTTCAATTAAATTTCCGATAACGCACAGTGTTTTGTGAAGACCATTTTTCGGACATTGCTTTTTTATGTAAAAAACTGATAGTTTTAGTTTTTTAAATACAATATTTCGTATCCCCATTTCACTAGCATGTTTTGATTTTGAGAAAAAAATTATTGAAAATCATCTTTTTTTCAACCGGGTATTTAGAAAAAAAATCATTTCTCTGAAACTAAATATGATACGCAATTGTGACCTGAGAAACATCGATGGCGTTTTTTATGCTGCATATTTTAGAGTAAAAATTAACCTCGGAACTTCGTTAGATTCAGACTTATACGAGGTTTTTAGTTTTTAGTTTTTATTTTTTTTCTCGGGAATTCCGTCGTATTTGGAAAAGTTATTTATACTGAAATTATGCCCTTCACCTTCCCTACATACCACAAAAATAACACGTCCTAATTGCGTGGAATCTAGAAATCACAACATTTTAAAGTTTAATCCGTATTCTACGTTGTTAGGGTTGTCGCGCGATCATATTATATTAGTTCATATCCGGATCTGAAGTTATCTCTTTAAATAAAAGGAGAAATTGACTGACTAACATACCAAAGCACAGCCGAAACTACAGGGAATAGGAACATGAAATTTTGCACACGGTTTCGTTTTTAACCGACTTCAAAAAGAAGGAGGTTATAATATGTTCAGCTGGATGTATTTTTTGTTTTTTATGTATGTTCACCGATTTCTCGGTCAATTGTGGACCGATTTTGAAAGTTATTTTTTTGTTTGAAAGGTTATTCTTCCAAATTGGTCCCATAGAAAATAGTTATGATCTGATCATGAACTTCAAAGATATGGAACGGAACTCCTTATAGGATCACAGCACAATTGTCGTAACAAGTAAAATTGCTTTGTTTATACGTGTAGTCGATAACTGACTGGAGGAAGAGGGGGATATATCGAACTGATCTTGTGATGAAGCCGGAAAGTAGGTATCGGAACTCTGTAATAAATCAATGTAACGTAACCGTGTTTGGGATAATTAGAATTGTCATGAGATGCACTCTGGCTATAAGGTACCATCGACCTAATCTGATGATGGAAGGTACTTTTTAGTTGTAGAACCACCACAAAAAAGTGTAACAAAAAACTACCCTCAAAATACAGTTTTGAAGGGTGTTAAAGTTTTTATGAAAACATTCACGAACGAAGTTGCTGGCAAAGTGCTAGTTTCATTATAAATAACTTATCCCAATCCTACGGAATTATCGAGAACAAAATAAATAAAAACTAAAAATCTTGTATAAGTCTGCATATAACAAAGTTCCTAGGTTTAATAGTCGAACTTTTAATAACCAATACGTCCCATTAAATAAAAAATTGAGTCATCAAAATCTGATTCGAAAGTGACAACCCTAGCAAAAACAGTTAATGTGGAATAACTTCTATATTCCACACAATTAGGATGTGTTATTTTTGTGGTAGGTAGGGAAGATGAAGGGCATAATTTCAGTATAAATAACTTTTCCAAATACGACGGAATTACCGAGAAAAAAAATAAAAACTAAAAACTAAAAACCTCGTATAAGTCTGAATCTAACGAAGTTCCGAGTTTAATTTTTACTCTAAAATATGCAGCATAAAAAACGCCATCGATGTTTCTCAGGTCACAATTGCGTATCATATTTAGTTTCAGAGAAATGATTTTTTTTCTAAATACCCGGTTGAAAAAAAAGACGATTTTCAAAAAATTATATCTCACAAACTAAACATGCTAGTGAAATGGGGATACGAAATATTGTTTTTAAATAACTTAAACTATCAGTTTTTAACATAAAAAAGCAATGTCCGAAAAATGGTCTTCACAAAACACTGTGTAACGTCCCAATCTCAAGGAGTTAGGGCTACGAGCTACGGCTACGCGCTACGAACCGTAGCAAACCTACGATTCTTATCCCAATACATTTTGTAGCTCCAGATTTTCAAACAAAATACACTGTGAAATGCATCCTAAAAATTTCACTAGAATCACGTCTTGAATTTTATTCACATCATGTTTCAAAACTTAGATGCAAAATTAAAATTATACTTACATGAAAATAAAGTCTTGGTTAGTCAAGAAAGGATCTATAAATCATCATGATTGTAAAAACCCAACATCTGTTTTTAGTTGTATTGGTACGCTGGCTGGTAATTATATCATGACTATAGAACTTTAAATATTTTTTTCAAATATGGAACTCCAAATTCAAAAAAAGGGAGGTTCCATATCGGCAACGCGTCGAGCAAATCGCCGCCCGCGCCATGCGGCACGTTCAGTTCACTCCATTCACTCACTCCGCGCTGATGCCGTCGAACGGAAGCTCGGAAATGATCGGCTGCTTCCGGCACATTTGAATTTGGATATTGTGGTCTAGTGTCGTGTTTTGTGTGTGTCTGTGAAATAAGTGAGTCTGCAGTGTCAATATTGGAAACATTTTTTCAAGGTAAAATTAAAATTCGGTTCCTTAATTATATATTTCTAATAAAATTCTGGCAAATACAAGATTAGGACGGATACGAACACAACTGTTGGCTATAGTATTTTAAAAAGTGCTAGAAATAATTACTAATTAGTGTATCAATGCATGAATCTAGGTATTGCAAGGCCTTTCTCTTTCTTTAAACTTACTTAATTGTTACGTTTTCGTGGTAATTAAACCCAGAGAAGACGAGTGATCTCTATTTTTTTGTACCTATTACTTTTCAATATAGTATTTCGTATAACGCGTGAATCATTGTCAAATTAAACAACCCAACTCTAAACAAAACACAATGTCGTCAGAACCAATGGTCACGCCAGAGATAACCAGAGGGAGAGGCATGTCACACACAAATACATATGAGGTGAGGGTGATCGCCAATCAACTGGAAAAAGCACTCGGGACTAAGACCTATAAGTGCAAGACACTTTACAAAAATATGTATAATTTAGCTACTGTCTGCTATACAGCCTTGCCTACTTCTCTTTATGACCATTAACATGCTTCATGATATAAATAATAGTGCTATTATAAGACGTCGTCGCTGTACAACCGCTGAAAATGTTTCTTTCAGCAAACTCACGAGTAACAAAACATTGCTTAGGCACAAAAATCAGTACCATAATGACAACGGAGAAAGCTCTGTGAGTTTGATAACCTATCACGTACGTAAACCGCGGTAACAGCGTGGCAATCAATTTTCACGGACAACGCAATGCTCGAGCGCAGGCTGTGTCCAAATCTGTGTGAAAGCATAACCTTACAGAGGTACGCGTGTACGAGTGTACCTAGTATCTGGTAGAGATCACTGGGACCTCCCACTTTACCACTGTAGTCAGGTATAATTTTCTTTCCAGTATAGTTAGTGTGTTTCGTAAGTTCCCACTTGTAGATTGTTACAAACTCAAAAATCCAACTTCCGCAAATGCCTATTGTGTCACCTGAGACATGCCTTTGAGAAATCCCACAATACAATATCGAAACAATATAAGAAATTAACAAATGTGGTCTAAAGTACAGTCTAAAAAGCCAGCAAAGACTTCCTGCAGAAGAAGTCTTCAGCAGGCAAGACATCTTTTAGTAGGACTGCTGCTATCCTGCTAAAATATGTCATGCCTGAGACGAGTCACGCCCTTGGGCGTAATTTTTCTCCAATTTAACATGGCACACTTGAAAACTGCCAAAATGTCGGCCTTTATCCATTCTGTGGAGGTCATATCATTACCAAACAGCTCAGAATTCCGTCGCTGTCGTGATTAGATAATTTTCATGTCGAAAATTAGGCTTCAATGATATTATTCATATTGGTTTCATTACACTGAAGGAAAAAATACTCCTTAGGGCTGTAAAAGGTTTGGAGAGGCTTGTAGTTAAGTAGGTAATAACAGCCGCATAGGTCCATTGATCAGGTTAAGCTACTCTTGCCGCAGTTGGTCCGTAGATGGGTGACCATATTTACATATCAAGACCCGGAAAACACGTTCATAAATTGGTCCCGGCTGTCATTCGTGAATCTATGACAGTCGTTACGGGTCGTCAGAAGCCCGAAAGTCTGACAGCCAGTCTTACCAAGGGGTATCGTATAACCTAGTAACTGGGTTGTGGAGGGAGATAGGCAGTCGCTCCATGTAAAATACTGGTATTTAGCTGCATCCAGTTAGACTGGAAGCCGACCTCAACATAGTTGAGAAAAGGCTAGGCAGATGATGATGGCTGTAAAAGGTTTAAAAGCTATACTGGTTAAACCGTACTGTAGGTATTACCAGACATGTAAGGGTTTTCTATAAAGAGGAAGATATCATGGCCAGAAATCTGAAAATACAAGGCTCTTTGGGGCGAAAAGTCCTAAAGGCCAAAATCCCAATCAAACTATCAAACATTGATAGTATCAGTATGATCAAATCAAACAAGACCAGATGTAAAAAAAAAATCCTATTAAAAATGGCGGTTAGAGCGGTTTTGCACTACATCCGATCCGTATCCGAGAAATGCCGGTCCGAAATGACCAAAGTCCTATTTGTATGGGGGGTTGCGCATTAGATCCGAACATCCGAACTCTATCCGTCAGAATTTAGAACATTTCCAATTGGGATTGATGTCGGATCTTTAATTCGGATTCGGATCGGATGTAGTGCGAAACCGCTCTTAATCTAATTTTAATAGCTCGTTATTACAAGGAGACTCTGAACACCGTTCAGTGAAATTTTGCAACAATAGCCTTACAGACAATGCCTAGCCCAAATAAAACACAAAACGCCGTGTAATGAATACGTAATCGATGTCAACCGCAACTTTTGCAACGTTCACGCTTCCAACTTGACTTAATTTGAACACAGAAAAACACCGTAATAAAAAACAAACAAATCATTAGTAAGAATTAAAGCACAGTGTCATAGTTGGAAAACAGTTATCTTCTATAAACCTGCCAATTTGTGACGTAGGGGTTCAATTATAGTAATTTGAGGATACCGGTGACGTTTTAATTTGGTCGGTTGTCAACTGTTTTGACGCGCCAAAAGCGCATCGATACGGTTCGTTGCGGAAACAGTCCGTTGTTCGAAATTGGAATTTATTTTGTTACTCTATGGTTTGGGTTTTATAGAATGCTGTGGTTTTTTTTTTGTGAGAGAGGCATAGTAAATGTTTCTTTCCTTAGAATCGAGTTCGAGGTTAGAGAAATTTTAATAAATAAGAGTAGTGCACCAGATAAATAATAATCGGTTATTACAATAACATTGAACACTTTCCAAGAGAAGTCCTTAGTCCTTAAAACCAAGAAGAGTTAACAACCATTATAGGTTGATCTTCTTCTGTTCTTGTCAGCCAGTATGAGGAAGCTTTATAACTGTTGTCACCATAATATGCCTTCCATAGACTATCCTCTCCTACTACGCCAAACTTTAAGGTCTTTTCAGCTGTTTTGTGAGGTCGTTCCGGCGGCAGCCTCCTTCAACAAAATCACTCCAAGACCGCAAAATAATTAATAGGATTTATAATAGCATAACATCACGCCTGTTATCGGACCGAATGAGAGTCTAAGTGCGGAAAAGGGAGCCCCATCATCATCATCACGCCTGTTATCATGAGTTGAGTTTTAGTTTGACGTAATAGAGGGCAAGCCTATCGCCATCAAACGGGCTCATATCCAAACCCCGAGTTGCTACTGAAAAATATCTGATGGAAAATCTCAATAACACTTACCCCGACCCGGGATTACAATCCAGGACCTCATGCTCTGCAGCAGCGCTTGCGATCACTAGACAAACGAGGTTTTCTAAATTATATTTTACTAGCAGCGCCCCGCGGTTTCACCCGCATAAGTGTCGATCCCGTGGGAATATCGGGATAAAAAGTATCTTATGTCCTTTCCCGGGACTCAAACTATCTCTATACCAAATTTCATTTAAATCGATTTAGCGGTTTAAGCGTGAAGAGGTAACAGGCAGACACACTTTCGCATTAATAATATTAGTATGCATGTATTTACAAAAATCGTCGGTGCTCCGTGGACCGATTGAAAACCAATGTTTGGTGTTTGTTTATTTTTAAAACTCACGACTGTCTTTACAATTATGTTTCGTTTTGTGCTTTTTTTGTTTAGTAGATTAGATTAGTAGATTCGTTTATTTTGTAAATGTTGCATGCCCATTGCCTACCCCAAATTATAATCACCATTTGTACTGCAACCATTTTTACAAAACAAAATATATTTATCTTTAAAATGAACAATGATGAAGAATAGGACTATATTATTACATAAGCTCACTTGTTATTCGTGTACTGATCGCTGAATTTCCTGCGCACGTGCGGCTGACTTCCGTACAGACAAGCGGGCAGCCTGCCCGCTTGTCTGTACGGAAGTCAGCCGCACGTTTTTATTCAATCCTGCCCGGGGCAGGATTGAATAAAAATTGAAAGCACCTACATAGAG
Source organism: Gortyna flavago (assembly GCA_963669345.1). Taxonomy (NCBI): domain Eukaryota; kingdom Metazoa; phylum Arthropoda; class Insecta; order Lepidoptera; family Noctuidae; genus Gortyna; species Gortyna flavago. Next base: position 2,090,819 of record OY770126.1, read on the forward strand.
TTGATAAACAATGGTCAATAATAATGATGATTCAAGTTCAGGTTGTGGTTATCGTGGTGCCACAGAAACGTGGAAAAATCGTTTTTTTTTTTACGACAAATAAATCGTTTTTGCCCAAAGAGGGTTGTTTTTGTAACAGATTTTTTCTTAAATACACCGTTACATTTTGATCGTTTTAATCCGTAAAAGGGGTCATTGTACTCATCATTATGGACAACTTTTACTATGGGACCAACACTGAAATCGTGAAAAAAAAAACAGCTGTTCCCTACATTTTGACGAGTTATTCGAACACACAATATTATTTTGTGGGTACACCTACCTATTATTGCAAATAATATGTAAAAATATATTTCAATAAATCAGTTTTTAATGAACATTCACGGCGGTCGGTTTTATTTCATCATCCTAATAGAATCGCCAAGTTATACTAACTTACCATGGTTGGGAAGTTACTAACTATAGCGGATCCTACAGTTGTAGTATAGTCAAACTCACGTTTTGAACACTTAGATGCAGTAGGCAGTCCCTTGACAGAAAAATGTAGAGACAGTTCTATCCCACCAACTCCCTATTCCATATTAAGCTCTAACTTAACCTTAACTTTATGCCTCTACCAATTAATTCCCGCCACATTGTACCTGTCGTACTATATTTGGTCACCAGCAACGGACTCTACCACTATGTAGAGTGTATACCGGAAGGTAGATAAACTATAATACTGTGATTTGTGTTTATGTGTGTGTGTGTCTGCCATTACTTATTGAGGACAGCTCATTATTGTGGAGTAAACTACTCGATACTAATAGTCATTATAAAAAAACCGGCCAAGTGCGAGTTGGACTCGCACACGAAGGGTTCCGTACCACCACAATTTTTAACACTACATATAAAATAACAGCAAAAAAATCTCGTCGCGATCTAAAATAGACACAACACCACGGACCACGGGAAAAATAATTTCCCATGGTCCACCTAGGTGGACTAGCCGGGTGGACCATGGGCAACACACGCTGTAAATTTGCGCACGCATTGTAAATTTTTCCTATGACAATATTTTCTTATTCGAGCAATGAATCACCGATATATTATTTATTATTTTACGCAGTCAAAGTGCCTTATACCTATGTATAGTGGACCTTGGGGTTGCTATATTTGACAAAAATAACCAATAAATTTAAATTTCAATAAGGGTGAAACTATCTCATTAGCACGTAAAAAATTGTCACAAAGAAAATTTGTTTTTTGACGTGCAATTTATTGATAATCTGGTGGATTATGAATCTGGTGAATTGAGAATTTGGTAAACTGCTCATGAGTCGAAATACGGCCTTAGAGTGACAATTACAACGCAATTACGAGGTTGACTAAACCAACGCGAAGTATAAAAAAGTTACATTAGGCAAGTCGCCTGCTAAGCAAGCAATAGCAATATCATTTACAAGAAATCTACAGTTTATTTCTCAATAGGCGTTCTAAGTTCGACATCATTACAACATGAAACATCAAGACGTTTACTCACGATCACGAACCAATTAGATGGAATATACTTTTAAGTAAATAAAATTATTTATTCTCTAGTATAGGACTTATTAATAAAACAAATACAAACGAAAAGCTGTTCATGATTTAAAATAATTTTATTATGCACGAGAGTTTTCACTTCTTCACTTTAGAAGTATTTCATATTTTAAATTTAAAACACAAGTCTCAGACTAATTACCCCTTATTAAGAAGTTATCCTGTGAGTATCGTGTTACCCAGTAACTGGGTTGTGTAAGTCAGACAGGCCAGTTGCTCCCTCTAAAATACTGGTATGCATCCGATTATAGGCCGACCGCTTATCTGAGACGTTGCCTGAAGTAGCTGCGCGGTGCGGGAGGGGTGATAGTTGTCACAAGTTGACGAATCACTGAGCTCTCGCATCACGTCACCACACCCCTCCCGTACCGCGCTGCTACCTCAGGCAACGTCTCAATTAAGCGGTCGGCCTAGGAAGCCAACCTGTTAGGAGGCAGATGATGAAGTTTACGCCACTGTTCATTCAACTGTGTAGGCAAGCATGGTGTACGCTATGTGCCTCTTTTGAAGCCTTCCAGTCTTACCTCAAAGTTGGTCGTAGTAACATAGCTGAGGAACCCCGACTGCGACCTAACCTAATACATTTGCAGTCGCAGTTAATTGGATATTTAGAGAACCCATTTTGTTCCCATTTGGGGTTCGATTAAATACATGGCAAAACAAAAGTTACATTTCTTCACGACTTCACTTCTTCTTCACGGATCCCTTGACCGACGTGGCCGCGGTCTTGACCGGCGAGCCCTTCACCGGCAACGCCGGGGTCCCATTCGTTGGCTTCCCCATCAAGAGGGCGCTGCTCTCGCCCACCATCATGTACTTCTTCACCTTCGCCTGCAGTTCGATGTACAGTTTGTTCTCCTGGTTCACTTGGGGCAGTATTGTGTAGCGTTTGTCTGTGTCCTGGGAAAAAGGGCCTGATAGGAGTGTTCGACCTCGTGTTAGGTTTCAGAAGCTTTGCACTATTTTATTTGAGCTTGACAGACCTGAGCCCTCCTATCGTTGTCTGCCGGCCAAGTCTATTGCATTAGTTGCGACCGGAATTTTAAAACAAAAATCGGTCTGGCGAGCCATATCAGGCCACACGCTAGGAAATAATAATTTCAAAGAGTCGCAGTTATTGAATTTCATAAGGAGGACTATGCAAGGTCAAATTAAATTAGCTAGCGAAACTCCGCAGATTGCATCGATGTATAGTAGGTATACATGATAAAAAAATTGCAATTTGATGGTTTGTGGGGTTATCGACCGCAGTTAGTGTAGTCGAACATAGAAAAATCAGTTATTTTTGTGTAAACTTCACAGATGTGATGAGTTTTGATACCTATATACCTAAGCACGATAAAATAAAAGAAAACAGATTTTGTCAAGTCAAACTTCAAGTAACAACCCCACCAGCGGTCGATGACCCCCAAGAAAAAAAACAACAATCATTTATTTTATTTTATCGTGTTTAAATATCGCGACTCACATCTGGAGAGTTTCGCTAACTAATTTAATTTGACTCTGTATTTGAGCCTGTGACATCCCACTGCAAGTCAAGGATATCCTAATCACCTTTATTACAATCACATAATAAATCTTCTTGTGCTCGAACTGGTCAGTCGCGTACTCATACGTGTTTAGGGCAAACAGTCCCATGAGGCACCCCGTCTCGTCACACAGATCGAACTGGGTGAAGCTGCCCAAACGACACTTCTTCCTAATGTATTCCAGCATGATCCGAACTGGACAGTCTGGGTTGACCAGCAACAGCTTCTCCACGGAAGTGTCCACTAACTCAATTGAAGAACGTCGGCTTGATAGTTCGGGGGCATCTTTGTACGCTATGTAAATGAACATTTTTTGTTTTGTGCAGACAGTTTGGAAGACAAAATGACAGTTGAAAAGTGAGGTTAGGAATGTTGTCTTTTTTTCAATGTTCAAAATAGGTTGCTGTTTTAAGTTTTAAAGTTTTGAGAAAGAGGTTTGGATGTAAAAGAATTGCCTACTTATTTTGGAGTAATTTAAAGGCTCAGACCAAATAAAAAACCAAGACAGAGCGCTGAGAACGATACAGTGAAGTATGCCAAAACTATACCTCCGCTCTGTGCATACACGCTCACACGCACACATTTACAACCATTTACAATCAAACTACACCTCACTAAGTGCACACATGTTTACGAAACCGGCTTCACTTTACTGTTGACAGCCCTCTGTCTTGGTTTTTTATTTGGTCTGAGTTTAAAGGTTTGTGGTAGAACCATCTTCCTTCCCATAAAATTTCATTCCATTATCGGCAGTAAGTTGGTAATGACAATATAGGAAAGTGATCAATCATCATTATTAGTTTGGTAACAGCAGGTAGATGGGACGTCTGACGGAATTCAATTTTACTTCTTGATTTGTTACCTTATTGCACGGATCGATCATTTCGTAAGTATCGCAAGGCACGTTCAGTTAGTTTCAACAGCATTAGTTAAGTATCTGATCTGATCCCAAGTCAAAACATAATATAAGTAACTTCTGCCCGCGACTTCTTCCGCGTGAAAGTTCACCCTCTTAGGGGTGGAATTTCGAAAAACCCTTTCTTAGGGAATGCCTTCATTTCACAAAGAACACACCCGCCAAATTTCATGTCTCTAGGACTAGCGTTTTATGCTATGCGTCGATATATAAGTCAGTCACGACTTTGAATTTGATCTAAACAAGATTATTTAGAAAAACACAAACTCTATAGAGTAATTGTTCCCCAATAGAGTAATTTAATGAAGAACTAATCGATGTAACTATCACGTTTGTAACATTAACATTTTCTTCTAATGTCACATGAAACTGGATTTTAGACAAGAGTCAATAATAACAGACTCGTAGGTAACTATGGCACCTGTCCACCGCCGGCGAGGAACCGACTAGCTATCAACGATTTTCTCGCTAGTAGGCTGTGTAACTAAAAGAGATACATATATTAGTAGTTGATCGCTGACTGTTCATATCACCGGCGAGTAGTCGTTTGTCGCAGCGACAAGATCCGAGCTGTCAAAGCGAGTACTCGATTGTCGCGCCCTCGTTGCTCGTTGCTCGCCAACTCGTTCACTAACTTCTCGTTATCACCGGCAGTGGGACAGGCGCAAAACCATAATTATACTGGTTCACTAAAAATAGTTTTAAAATCAGCAAAGACCACAATATGTGGTTCACTGCGTATGACTGATCTAACGGATATTTTCGTCTGCCCTCCGTCTACTCTGTGAATTATCTTTTTAATAATACAAAATTCTCCATATTATGTCTATTTCCTAGTTATCCACGATTGTAGAAATAGCCATTCAAATACATCCGAAAAAAATAACAATTGTTTTTTGACTATTACATTTATGTACGATCTGGAATTTTATTAGAAGGAAAGTGGTCCTTTAGCAGCAATTTAATAAAAAAGGACCAAATATTTATGTTATTTTGAAAAAAATGCCTGGTCTTTGACGTCTGTTTGACATGCGTATCTTTGTCAATATTTACGCAGAGTGCCACCTAGATAGATAGCCTGTTTGTAGGTTGCAGGTACGTAGATACTTAGGTACCCATCGTATATAGGTCGAAATGTGAGATATCGCAAACGGCTTTTGACCGATAATACTATTTACACTTGTGTGAAAGTCGGTAGCGACATATTTTATCAGCTTTATTTTTACTGGCGCGCCTCAGATTGATTTCATCGGACGGCAATTACAATCAGGAAGTTCTTTAGCTTGGGAACATGTTTACATAACAAGTTTTTTTTTTATTGTAAATAATCCGCTTCCAGAATGGCTCTGCATTGTTAGACTCAAATAAAATCTTAATATTATAATTGTTGGACTTTAAAAGAGACCATGATCTCTGAGTTTGTTTCAGCATTTCTTCTCGGGGATCAATCAGCTAGGAAATGACGGCGCCATCTAGTTTTTAAATATTGACAAAATATTGATACAGTTGTACACGTCAATATTTTGTTTGTCAATATTTAGTACTTAAGTAGGTCTTTTAAAACAGTTGTCTTAAAATATCTACATAGGTACTGAAATAAACACTTCATTTCCATTTAGATCGTACGCCAGACATAAAATATACACCTATATAAAAACACAAGAAATTACAACGTTTTTATCATCAATTTATCTAAGCACAAAAATTCATTCTAACTAAACTAAAAACAACTTGACCATGACCTGTTTCGCAGCCTAATTAGGTCTAATAGAATTAATGAAGACGCAAAACAATACAAATTAACAGGTGTATCGCAATTAGTCCACCCCACATTGTAGGTACGACGTACACTAACCCATTACAATACACGACGTTACACCTAAAGGTCATCGAACACTGGACCCACTCAGCCTTGACCGCAAAACAGTTGCGCTCACTCGCATTTCAACCGTTTCTCAACTCAAAGAATCTAACTAAAGCGATTCATATTTCATAAGAGAGTTGCAACAGCGGCTGGTGGCGCCGATGCATTCGCAGCCCGCGACCACGATAACGAGCCGCACAGTCGTTCCGGCACGCGGGAGATTTGCACGCTTTGTAAACAAACAACGGGTAATCGAATCGCGAATACGAATTCAATTCGAAAGACCAATCGATTTAAAATGATATGACAATAGAACTGTCTAATTTGAATTACGAACAGCGAATAAAAAGAAACTTTCCCGATAGTGATGTGAAACAGGAGTATGAGTTTATCCAGTGTATCGAGTTTAGTGACATTTGGGGTGGCAGCCTGGCCACCACCAGGGCCATTGCCGGCCTCCTTTCAGTTCCACCACCAAGGGTCGAACTTTGCTGTATTCCTGATACTGTTCGCTCTCTGCATGATGGAGGTGGTGGTCATTAGGATCATCACTGAGGAGCAGGCGAGGGAGCAAGGATCGAGGAGTGTGACGTCAATGTGGTTTGACTTGGACGACGAGTGAAGACCAAAAAATGTGGACAACTAGTAAAGTGACTGCTTATAGTGTTCTAGTTAATAATAGTACGCATTAAAATTAAGATTGTTGTACAATGTATCTAGTTACTTTCTTAGGCTGAATTAGAATAGTGTTTTTGTTACAATCGAACAAGTTTCTAGTAGAATTTTAACTCGAGTAAGTTACTTGCCTCTTTACGTATCTGTATAGGTATTAAAGTGTATTTTTGTGATACAGCAAAACAGAATTCCTGTGCCAACATCGACTAGGTTTTTATAATGATTAAATAAACATAAAACTAAAAAGTGTCTTTGTTTATTAATTTAAAAATAAGTAAATCAACCAAAAAATTAAGAGTAAGATCAAATTGACACATAAGTAACTGAATTTCAGACAGACTATCACAGAAAACGTCTTGAAAGATGACAGTTCTTGCAAAACAAATTTGACAATAGCAAATTATGCTAAATTTTTTTTTTTTTTAAACGACTCTTGTGAATACTATTGTTCTTCCTTTCAGCGAAGATTATGCAATGTGTCTCCCGTTCATTAAAAAAACGCTATGGCATGCTTGCAAAAGCTAAAGATGAATTACTACCAATAATGTCAGACAATCAACGGGCCAAACTTACGTGGGTCCCGCTTAATGGCAAACAACATCGCGGCAGACAAAGACGGAGATGGCGGGATGAGCTGGACTCTTTTAATAAAGATTGGTCTTTGGCTGCTCTGGACAGAGTGAGGTGGAAAGAGAGTAGGGAGGCCTTTGCCCAGCAGTGGGACATAAATGGCTAATCACACTAATATTATAAAGGCGAAAGTTTGTGAGTGTGTGTGTGTTTATATGTTTGTTACTTCTTCACGCTCAAACGGCTAGACGGATTTTGATGAAACTTTACAGTAATATAGCTTATGACATCAGAATAATACATAGGATACTTTTTATCCCGATATTCCCACGGGATCGACACTTATGCGGGTGAAACCACGGGGCACAGCTAGTAATAAATAAATATTATTTTCATTCAGGATGGGTTTATTCTAATTAAATTCTTCCACTTTGTTAACTTCTTCCACTTTATTTATCTGATATGAATGAAGGTCGACTAATTAGTAAATAATTATACCAAAGGCCATCTTTTTATAGCTTTGTTTATAAAATTACTTATACAATGTAATTTAAGTGAACTTGACGTAAAGTAATTTTCGAGGTGTATGCAGATAATTGAAAAATAAGTGTTTGAATTGTGTTTGAGAAAACTGAGCGAGGAAAACTAATTCGTTTATTGTAGGGTTATTTTAGAAGCAAATTACGTACATTATTTTTAATTTACGGTTTACTCAACAACATTGAAAATGAATACTTTCAAAATGATGGTCATGTGAAAACCAGAAAAATCATTATGATCCAAACACCTGTCCAATGTGATTCAATATTTCTCTCACTACCTATAGTTTACTACAGCACTTTCATACATAGGCACCTACAGGAAAAAATGAACCCGTGCGCAAAATGTAATTCTAGATACACCAGAGTATAAAATAAAAAATTGTTCCATACATTTTGACCGCGTAGGTACTACACTTATCTATGAAACAGCAGATTTTTTTATAACCGATGAAATATTTGTATGCTAAGGGGTCTTAAATCATAATTATGCTGGATTCAAGGTTACAGTTTACGCAATGATTTAAAAAAATCCTGTTTAATTCACATAAAATTACTAATTTGTCAAAAAACTAAATCTTATTGATTATACCGCGAACAGACAATGAGTTCTAATTAACGTTCTATGATTTCAAAATATTTATTAAAATGAATTAGTCCTGATGATAAAAATTAAATTAAATTTATAATGTAATAAAGTATGTATTTACAGAGATTCGTGCGGACGGCTGCATTAATTTAACATGAACATGGATGATAATTTACTTTGGTCCTTAGTTACGCATCAAATTTCAAATTCAAATTCATTTATTTGTCCGAACATTGTACATTACATGGTCATAAATTAATAAATGGTCTCATCACATTCTGCCACGTGGGGTGCGCAAATATCAGGTACACAAATAAAGTTATTACAATACAAAAATAAAAATATTAGGTTAATATTGATAGTATTGAATAAAAAATTACGAATTAATATTACATAATGAGGCATGTCAGTTAAAAAAATATTATCTAGGTTAATGTCAGACTATTGTTCAATTTCAAACTACCAACTGTCAGAGATTTCAGAGTATAGCATAGTCGTATCGTTCAAAAAGTCGTTTAAAGTATAATAACACTTTTTATACAGCAATTCTTTAAGTTCCTTTTTAAACCCATTTAAATTTAACTGTTTGATCTTGTTTGGGATTTTGTTAAAATCACGCATCGCGTCCTCTAGGTCATTTAATGTCACTATATGCATCCTGATTAATTATTGTCGAGTCTTTTGCATCCTCCTTAAAGGTAGTCTAAATTAAATCATCTTATACCGTCTCATATTTACCTTAATTAATAACTCCCATAGCCATACCTAGTGGAGATACATAAATATACTTACGTCTAGCGTAGAATACTTAACTCCATGCAGGACCTTAGACTTCTCAAGACCAGAAATATAATGACGTTACACCCTTCTGGTCTTAATTTCCCAATGGCTTTAATTTCGACAGCTCAACAACATTAATTGCGTTATTTACGTTGTTGAACAAACAAGTTTTTCGAACATATGAAGCAATGGATTAGCAATATGCTTCCAAATGATTCAAATTGTGACTGAAATTGGGTAACGGAATTAGGGTGCCGTTTCTATATCAAACATTGTCAGAGCCACAGATATAGATACTTACACCTAGATAATGCAAGAGCAACTACTTCGAGTGCCAAAAATCGCACCAGTATCGCAAAAATCGCACGCAAAATCGTAAGCCGCCACTTTCGTGCTCAGTAATGAGTACTGCTGGCTGGGTGAGCGTCAGCGCTGGCGCTCGGCTCCGGGGGTGGGGCGATTTGATTTTCCCATCACTAAATAGTGCTTGTGACGTCATAGTAGGTAGTAAAAAAATTACACGCTTGGTTTTCATACAGATCGGGATACTTCCGTTATCTAGGTCGGGTCTATCTATATAAATATATATCTATCTAGGTCTATATAGGTCAGAGCAGTAGCAGTGTCTGCAGAGTTTCAACAAATAGATCATACACACATCAAAAGTGTCTAGGGATCAACATATATTTTTGCAATAACTTTTCTCCTGATTGATATTAATTAAAATTTTCTTTAAGGATTCATCAAATAAAGTGTTTTCGTTTGTCACAGTAACGATAAACCAAGTCACCTTTGCATTAATAAAGAAATTTGCCATTTTCCTAATAAAGGGATTTTTGACATTTGAACCACTAACACAAAAGTTCGAAAAAAAGACTGAAATAACAGTTTTCTTTAAAATTTTATTGTGTAACTTAAACAATTAATAATCCGTGTTTCTACCGCGAACACTAACAACACAAGAACATCGGTTTGGCATACTCAAAATGAGTTCATCCAAATCACGCTGTGGAATGGCCGCCCATGTTCGTTGCAACAACAAAAAAAGGTCTTCTTGCGACTGGATACCCTCCATATTCGGCAGAGCTCTTCTCTGTAGCATATCCCATGCATGCTCAATCGGGTTCAAGTCTGGCGACTGAGCAGGCCAGGGCAGGACATTGATGTTAGCTGCGGCGAGAGTCTGTCTTACAACTCTTGCGGTGTGCGGTCGTGCATTATCATGCATTAACTGAAATAAGGGACCGATTTGCACTTGTAGAGGAACGATGACGTCTGATACAATCGTCTCAGCATAAATTTGAGCGTTGAGGTTGCCTCTGATCCAAATCAACTCAGTTCTTCCGCCGATCCAAATACCCGCCCATACCATGATGGTTCCACCACTATAAGGATGGACTTCCTGGCAGGATTTTAATCGCTGTTGGCGTCCAGGGGTTCTCCAGTGTCGTATACGTCTTGTATCCGGTCTCATACCAAAACGAGACTCATCAGAAAAGCACACGAAACGCCATTGTTCTTCTGCCCAATTTCTGTGTTCAAGAGCCCATTGATATCGAATCCTACGATTGTGCATTGCTATAGGTGGTACCCGTAGCGGTCTTCGGGAATGAAGGTTCACTTCATGCAAGCGGTTTCTGACTGTTTGGTCGCTAATTAAGTTCCCTGAAGAGTGATGAAGCCTCACGGCTAACATCATGGCGGTTATTGTTGGAGCTCTTCGAGTTAAGATTTGAATGTATCGGTCTTGTCTCCGTGTGGTGCAGCGATACCGTCCTCCATGGCGCTCAGCCACGGTACCAGTGCTTCGGTAACGTGTCCAAAGTCGACTGATAACACTCTGACTTGTATTCAGAGCTAAAGCCACAGTACGTTGCCGGGAACCAGCTTCTATCATTCCCACGGCTCTGAGCATTTCTTCCCTGCTTAAATGACGTCGCCGCTCCATAATAACGTTGGTTTTAATCAGTAGTAGGGAAACAGTAGCACTAATAATGTCTTCAATGCGTTGTATGTTTTTATAGGGAAAATATTGACAGCTGATTTTCATCTTTTACTCGAATTTGATTCACAGTTCCTGATTCAAATTATGAAATGCACCAAAAAGGATCCATATAAATTTATAAAATCATAAATTTATTACAAAGCCACATCTCAATCTCAAGAAATCCGCATAAAAATGCTTGATCCCTAGACACTTTTGATGTGTGTACAATTAATAAGATGCATTACATTGTAAACAAGATTGCACTCTCAAGTGCATGTCACCACTTGCTTGCACGCACCGACATGGACATTGCTTCAATTATATCTACACAACACCTGATCTTTCACCTCGACTCCAGTAAAAAATGTATGATTTACCTACATTTTAAACAAAGTAAGTAAGTAGGTATGTATCCTATTTATACTTATATATTTTATTAAAATGTTCACTAGATTCAGATATATGCCCAGAATAACATAGTAATATCTTAAGAATGATATCATGGAACCCTATAAAGATTTACCCGGCAGAAATATGTGTCTTGAGTGTAAATAAGGGTATTATCATTTATACACAATAAAAACTTTTTTGAGAGCTAGATTTGCCGTTTGGCAGGTTCTTACTGAACGTGAATGTGACAGTGATATTTAAGCTAATTTTAATTCTAAAGTAAATCCGACCTTACAGTTCTAGACTTGTCAATGTAACTTTAATCTAGATACTAATAGAGCGACAGTTTGTAACAAATGATGTAGTTGCATTGCACTTGTATACATTACGGGAGTGGAGTTCCTACTTATCTCAAAAAGATAATTTCAGCAGGAATAAAATAATGACGGCAAAAGATTACACACTGGGGCATTTCAGGACGCCAAACAGATACAGATTGATGCAGTAAAAACAACATTGCGACGAAGACAGGCAAACGCAACGCAACAGGAAATCAGACGTCTAAACTTCCCGACATGCGACTTGTCAAAGGAAAAACGGTACCTTTGGTTGAGAAAAATCGCTATAAATATAATGATTAAAAAATAACTGGCGACATGTCTAACCCTTTGGGGAATTCCGACGTGCTGTTATGTTATTTTTCTAACAGTTCTAGAGCCTAAGAAAAACCATGTCGTGCATACGAGCGATAAAATTTCGTTATTTAAATCAAGATGCCTTTCCTGTGTAAACAGATAGCTACGCGGCTCGAAGGACCAAAACTAAAATGAATGAAAGGAAGTAGACACTTAAATAATTTAGTTACCTATTTATTTATTGATCATCATCATCTGCCTAGCCTTTTCCCATCTATGTTAGGGTCGGCTACCAGTCTAACCGGATGCAGCTGAATACCAGTATTTTACACGGAGCGACTGAATATCTGACCTCCACAACCCAGTTACTGGAATACGATAACCCTTGGTAAGACTGGTTGTCATACTTTCGGGCGTCTACGACGTACCTAATCAGAAGTCGTTTTAGTATTTGTAAACATTATCTGCCGCAATGCACAACGCAACATGTTCAGCGTTTGCCCATAGTAATATGAAACACAATGTTATCGGAAATTTTACATTCGGTTAGACCTAACACGCTAGCGGATACCGATATAATATTCAAAAATCCTTGTTCGAGATTACATAATTGTTCACGCAAATGCTAAATCACTGAATATTTAGACGCATCTTGTTGTATTGTCACTAACCTATTTTATCCCACAATTGGACAAAGGTCTCCCCTGTATCTTTCCAGTTTTCGTTATGTTTTGCCGTCTCCGACCAATCTGGCAAGGACGAGTTGAGGTCGTCACGCCAGCGTTTCCTAGGCCTACCTCGGCGACGACACCTGTCTTCAGGCAGTACTGTGTGATAATCCGGCCCCATTTGCTGTATGTGAGACTTGCCCAGTTCCATTTTTGCCTACCAGTTATTGCCGCCAGCATCGGCGATGCCTGTCTTGGAGCGGAGCAAAGGTATACCGGAACGATTTATGCAAAACCGTGAAAATCTTCTGACAAGCATTTGCAGTTTGTATAGATAGTGGATACTGCTGTCCATGTCATGGAAGCCGCAAAACAGTTTAGTTGTTGCTGTTTTATAAATACATAAAAAAGCAAGACTTCTGTTGCTAACTTCTCTGGTGTCATTCAAATAGAGTTACATGATAGAGAGACAAATTGTGCTTGAAGAAAATCTTGCTACAAGGAATTGACGTTGTCCTATTTAACACTAAATACAAATTATGTTATGTATATTCTCCTTATAGTCAGTAACAGCAATACCGTACCAAACAAGAAGCATTATAAGTGTGACAAAATATTAAAAAAGAAAGTGCTGAGCTGCCAAACTTAAGTGGCAGTGGGCAGGGCACATTGCTTGCAGAACAGATGGCCGATGGGGCCGAAAGGCTCTGGAGTGGCGACCGCGTACCGGAGAGCATAGCATTGGAAGGCCTCCCACAAGGTGGACCGATAACCTTGTGAAGGCCGCAGGATTCCGCTGGATGCGAGAAGCACAGAACTGGTCGAAGTAGCGGTACTTGCGGAGGCCGAGTCCAGCAGTGGACATCTTTCGGCTGAAATGAATCAATGACTTAAATATAACTGATAGAACGTATCAGTACAATCTCATTGCAGTCATCATATCTCATCTCACGACGACCCAAGACTTACTGCGACAAAAATCATCCGTGACGCAATTTTATTGACCTTGGCACGACCTTGACGTCGAGATGAAACCAGTTCTTTATAAATATTCATGAAATTGTTATCTTTTTTTATTTATTTTTTTCCATTTTGGCAACTGAGCCGATATCGACTATTCTGCCAGCGTCAACTGTTCAATAAGTTAGTGGTTCACTAACATTTTTTTTTGTCAGATTTCAGTAGTTTTCGGTTAATGCAGTTATTATTCATGTTTCCTGTCCAAAATCCTTTGTTGACCCAAATATCGACATTATAAAAAAAGAATATCGAATGAAAATAATAATTATACCTAAAGTTCAAAGACTTCATATATTTTACATTATTCATTGTTCCTCCCCTATAAACCAAACAACTTTTAATTTGATAAAAGTGCGTAAACACGAACATATGAAAGGCCAGAGTGTTACAAATTGCTCAAGTGAAATGAATTGCTCACTGTCAGAAGGGAGATTACCCAAGCATGGCGCCCAGTATATGTCAAAACCTGAGCTAAGTTGATCTGCGACTGTTAAGCAACTGTGAGCCAACTGGTCGCTGCGACTAGTAGGCGCAACCAATTGCAGCTCTTGTGTGAAATCTGCATACTCGACACGATGTGAAAGGGATTGCATTATAAATTGCGTAGGAAGGAAGCAATAAAAAAAAGCTAGTTTTCAGAGCTCTATCTTCTTTCCTGTGACTGCACTTGCTGCACATTAAATGTGTTACGAAAAATGCTCAGTTTTTTTTTATTTGCATAATTTTATTCGATACCATGTTTTAAATATCTTCCAGTGTTCTTTTTAGCATAACATAACATCAAACCTGCTGTATTCCCTAAAGGGAAAGGCAGAGGTTTACCTATAGTAGGTACACACTGCGACACATCAAGCTATAGATATCCAGTTTAGCTGACCTAGCATTTTATAGGTCTTTCGTACAATGAGAAGTCAGCTTATATGGGAAATGTCTAGCTTGATGTGTCGCCGTGCGTACACACACATTTCGCCATGATTTGTGGTCGGTTGGTGACAATAGGCTTGCCAGGAGGCACCTCATGCTCAGCAGGAGCGCTTGCGACCACTAGACGAGAAGTTGCATAATAAATGTATGAAGCCAAACAATCACTATCGACGTTCATACATTCAACATTGTAACGACGCCATTTCAGAAATCGACATCGTAGTGAGTGTCTGCTGGGCACCATCTAAACAGATGCTCCGATACAATGAGAACAAAAACAATTGTCACAGAATCAGTCTTCAGACACAAAACGACCAAACTTCCTGCATGTGCGATATCATTGCTGTTGCAGATCCAGAAATATTGTTTCATTAACCATCATCAATATAGGCGATACTTAAAAAAAAGTCGAACTCTTAGCAATCAGCGTCATTTAATATCTGGCTATATTTTCTTCTATTCATCGTTCCCTCAAAGCAGCGGATCGCGACCGCATACGTACGAGATGGCTCCAAGTTACACTTGAGACTTCTGCAGTGTGGACCGCTCGGGCCTTGCCGATACTGATAACCGATGACCTGGTGAAGGCCGCACTAATGTGATTGAAGGGGATGCGAGAAGCGCAGAAAGGTCGAAGTGGCGGTGCTTGGGGGAGGCCTATGTGTTTTTCGGCTAAAAAGATGATGATGATGCGTCAGCCCCCACCCAATTCGTCAGATTCGGGAGATGTGACGATATTGTAAAGCGGAAAATGTTATGGTTATCCTCCATTCGTTCATTGTGTAGTCAGTGTAAGTCATAAATAGTACCTATGTGACCTTGTCTGTTTCTTACTGAGTCACCCGAGATACAATACAAAGTATACTTCTTATCATGGCAATGTCATCATCTGCCTAACATTTTCCCAACTACATATGTTGGGGTCGGGTTCCAATCTAACCGGATTCAGCTGAATACCAGTATTATCACGGCAATGTATCAGCGGTTAAAACAACGAACCGGCGTTGGAAAGGTTGTAAGTTAATCGACCTCATATAGCGAAACCACGTTTGATCACACAATAATTCATCCAGTCTGTTTAAACCACCATAAAGTAAACAGCTGAGAAAATTTTATTTTAGTTAAATATTTTTTGCCACAATTTCGTCAGACAGCAGCGATTAGCGCTGTGAATGAATAAATCTTGCTAAACTAATCTTATTAATTTGGTGCCTCAAGTCTTAATCAAAGCACTTTCAAGAACCGTTATATTTTTTATTTCTTTTTACTTTTCTTTAACCTGACTCCTGAACTATAAGTGAGATGAGAGTATTAACTACTTATTGGGAAAAAAATATTGCGTTCGTCAACACTGTTAACCAGTAGAGCGCATCATTCCCAATAGTTAATAGTGTTAAGAGCGTTTACGCCGTACGGCATTTCATACAAACTTTCAAGCCGTTGTTTTTCGAAATGAATAAACCGATGTTAATGAAACTTCATACGCATAAGCAGGATACAAAGGTCTAAAAAGTTACCAGAGAACATTTTCGAAAAATTGTGTTACAGGCAAATTAGACCATTTTAAAGTTTCCATAGAAACAGAGATTTCCAGTTATCTTTTTTTAAATAAGTCATTTCGAAGGTTAGTCTTATGAAGTTTCATTAAAATCGGTTTATTCATTTCGAAAAACAACGGCTTGAAAGTTTGTATGAAATGCCGTACGTCGTAAACGCTCTTAACCACGAAGTATTAACCAGCAGGAAGTAAATACCCTCTTTTTTCACCTAAGAAATTTTCATCACATAATATGTCCTTCCGTTAGTGTGGTAAAAGTCATGTGAGGAACTGTCTGGCCCACTACGGACAGTAGGTATGCGTATCCCGAAAAGCATTCAGCTGTACTCATCAATCTTTTAGAATTTTTACGAAACCTTGAAGCTACTTGTAACTCGTGACTATTTACTTTGTTAAACGCCTCGTGTAACGTCACGCGACGAAAGCATATTAATAATTCTATGACTTTTGATAAACAATTACAAGATGCCGTGCCTATATAGCAATATATTATTTTCCTAACTCCACGCTGTAGCCGGGTCTTGGGAGCCCACAAGACATTAGAGCCAGGAGGGGCCTTGCTTATGACTCAACGCCTTTCCAAATTAGGTACCTACTTGACAAGCATTTGCAAGTAAAAATAGTAATGAAAGATTTATTTGTCTATTGCACATCTTGTGCGTGCGCAATGTGATGATCGAATGGTCTTGACATTATTGTGATGTTTTAATACCAAAGTTTGGGTAAGTCTTTGATTAAATTGAGGTATTTTGTAGAAGCAAAATTTTGGTAGAAGCAACCGCAATGGTTAGGAGAGGTCGTGCCTACGTAGGTTCGATGACCCGATAATTTAAATAACTTACCTAATTAAAATGGGTAACAGTTCTTCACTCAATTTCATAATGGGATCATACCTGAAAAAGCATATGTCATTGTGTGAGTCCTAACTCCTATGTACCTTCTATAAAGCTACCATTTACTGAGTATGTACGTCTTTCATTGACTTTAATGTGCCCTGGCGGCTGAGAGTATGTCATGTTCACTCAAATGTCTTGGTAGTGCCATGTGTATTGGATCATTAAGGCATTGACTGCCAACGCGGTCACCGGTGACCGCGAACAATAGATTTTCTATTGTGTCTGTCGTCTGGCAGTCAACGTGTTAAAGCTCCCTTCTGAAGTGCCTGTAGGTAGGTACCCAATAGGTGTAATAAAAAAAAAATTGTATTTGAAGAAAAACTAGTCGAATTGCATTCCTCGATATTTTTGGTTGACCTTAGAAAATTATCTTTACAACTAGTCGAAATTATAGCAAGGTCCGTGTTTCGGCTGTTGCCGCTGTGTTATGCTTCGATAATGGACTGTAAAATGATTAATCTGTTTTGTTGGAATCTGAATTTTTATTATTCTGATTACGATACGACTCGACGACTGGCGCCTCTGGCGGCGCAAAAAAGAGACGATGGCTCGGCGGTATGGCTCGGCAGGCATGGTTGTTGGAAAGTCCTGCCATGCGCCACCTGGCGGCGGCGGGGCCGTAACAGGCTCCCGGGCTTGAAGTTTGCTTCAAGATGATGCTGTGATGATAGGGAGAGGGCATATGTTATTGTATGCCCTCTGGATGACCCCCTTGGAGGTTTGAATGTCCGCCACTCTGCTGATGCTGTCTGCTCCTGGATGCAGCTTGACTATTCTTCCCAGCAGCCACATCAGGGGAGGCTGGTGTCGGTCTCTGACAAGGACTAAAGACCCCTGCTTTAAGTCCTCACCAGCTGCTGAATGCCACTTGGTTTTGGCCTGTAGATGAGTAATATATTCGTGTGAGAACCTCTGCCAGAAGTGTTCTTTAAGTTTCTGTATTCTTTCATGGCGCTGCAGTCGGTTTATATCGGCTGCGACTGGAGGATGGGGTACTGATGTAAGGGTTCGTCCGATAAGGAAGTGGGATGGTGTAAGACAGGTAAAGTCTGAAGGGTCTGTAGATAAAGGAGTAAGGGGCCGGGAATTAAGGATAGCCTCTATCTGTGCCAAGCAAGTCGACATCTCCTCGTATGTGAGGTGTGTCAGCGAGAGTATTCTCCTGAGATGATGCTTGACTGACTTTACTGCTGATTCCCATAATCCGCCAAAGTGTGGAGTATAGGGTGGAATGAATTTAAAGTCTATGCCCTGGCTGGCCATGTCTGTTTGTATATCATCTGAATAAGTTCTAAAAAATGACTGAAAATCGTTACTAGCTCCGACAAAGGTTGTCGCATTATCTGATGAAATAGTCTGTGGCTTGCCACGGCGACTCATAAACCGATGAAGAGCAGCAATGAATGCCTCTTTGGTAAGGTCCGTGACGAGCTCGAGATGTAAGGCTTTAACTGCGAAACAGACAAAAACACAAATATAAGATTTCATGAGTCTACTGCCTCTGCCTTTTCGATCTGATATCAACACTGGCCCAGCGTAATCGATACCAGTGTGTAGGAAAGGAAACTCTAAATGTGTCCTGTCATGCGGTAAGTTACTCATAATAGGCTGAACAGGCTTAGGTTTAAATCTAGAGCAACATACACAGTTGTGTACGGTACGCCTCGCGAGGTTCCTCCCCCCCACTGGCCAGTAAGATTGTCTGATGTGTGACAGTAGCAATTGAGGGCCTGCGTGTAATAAGTTTATGTGTTGTTTGTGAAAGATGATCTGTGTAAGATGATGTTTGCTATTTAGTAAGATAGGATGTTTTACATTGTATTCATAATTTGAATTGTTTAGACGTCCACCAACACGTAATATGTTGTTGGAATCAACAAAAGGTGACAATGAATTTAGTCTGTGTTTTTTATTTAAAGATTGGCCTGATTTAATAATATGATATTCCTCTGGGAACATATCACATTGTGCAATATTTAACACTATGTTTTCTGCACATTGAAGTTCTGATAATGATAAAATACCTGACCTTTTATTGCCAGGATTTTTACAGTTTTGAATAAATCTTTTAATATAAGCTAATGTTCTGATTATTTTATTGTAATTACTTTTATTACTAATAAGTTTTAAGATGCTGTTATCATTTAATTTGTCTGTTGCTATTGTGTGTAGTGATATTTCTGGAAGAGATGCCTGTTTATGTGTGATTGGTATTTTTGGAAAGTTAATGTGTGTTTGATGAAGAAAGCTTGGACCATGCCACCACAGTGCTGACTCAATGATGTGATCAGCCTTCACTCCGCGAGAAACTAGGTCTGCAGGATTGTCTTTAGACGGCACATAGCTCCATTTGTAATCGGAAGTTAAATCTTGAATTTCACCTATTCTATTACGTACAAAAGTTTTTAAGCGGCTCGGTGAAGTATTAAGCCAACCGAGGACGATCATGGAATCAGTCCAGTAGTAAGAATTATTGAATTGAATCGTAAGTGATTTCAAAATTTTAATGCAGAGTCTTGTACCTAATAACGCTCCACACAACTCTAGCCTAGGAATCGTTACTGGTTTTAAAGGCGCTACCTTATTTTTAGAGGCTAGCAGTTTGACACAGGCTTTACCCTGTGTGTCAATTGTTCTGACATACACACATGCACCATATGCACGTTCTGAGGCATCTGTGAATGTATGTAATTCAAATGTAACAGCTGTTTCACTACAAACCCAACGTGGTATGCGTAGTGAATTTAAATGTGATAGCGAATGAATAAAGTTCTGAAATCTGGTTCTGGTATCAAGTGACACTTCTTCGTCCCAGCTGCATTTTTCAAGCCATAATGTCTGCATGAGAATTTTTGCCTCAACTGTACAGGGCCCTAGAAGCCCTAAGGGATCAAAAACTTGACTGATTAATGATAATATTATCCGTTTAGTAACTTTCTTTTTGTTTGACTCAATATTTATACAAAACAATAAGTTATCTGCTGTAGAGTCCCAATGTAATCCTAATGTTTTATTGGGTAGAGATTCATTTAAGTCTAATGCTTTCTGATTTTTATCTGTTTCTTTATTAGGACTAATAGCTTTTAAGATTTCTGAATTATTGGACTGCCATTTTCTTAAGTTAAAATTGGCAGCTTTTAATGTTTTAATAACATTCTGACAAAGGTCTATTACTGCTGGAATTGTCTCCCCTCCACTAAGGAAATCGTCGACATAGAAGTCCCTAATAATAGCCTGTTTTGCATCTGGATCCAAGCATTGCTCTGCAAGGGAAACTAAACACTTAATGGCTAAATATGGCGCTGATGCCATGCCATACGTCACCGTATTAAGAGTATATGTCTTTAAAGGTTCTGAAGGATTAAATCTAAACAAAATTTGCTGTAGTGATCGTTGTGAAGGTGTAATTAATATAGCTCTGTACATTTTTTCTATATCGCCTGTGATTACGAATTTGTGTTGTCTGAATCTGAGTAATATGGACAGCAAGTCGTCCTGGACCACTGGTCCGACCATCTGAATATCATTTAATGATTTTCCTGTTGTCGTCACGGCCGAAGCGTCGAATACGACTCGTAACTTAGTGGTTGTACTCGCCTCACGGATTACTCCATGATGAGGTAAATAGTAACTAACCTGTGGTTCTGTATTCTGTTTATTTTCCGTCATGTGTCCCAGGGCTTGATACTCTGACATAAAATGTAAGTATGCCTCTTTAAGGTGTGGGTCACGTAACAGTCTGCGTTCTAAGGAGAGAAAACGTTGCTTCGCCATCATGTAGGAGTCTCCAAGTGCTTCAGGTGAGTCTTTTAATGGTAAAAATACTACAAACTTACCTTCATCATCTCGTTGAGTGTTCTCTGCGAAGCTCTGCTCACAAGCTCGTTCTTCTTGAGATAAGTTGTGCTTTGAAGACACTGATTCCAACTCCCAAAACCGTGTAAGTGGAAAATCTTCATTTTGTGTATTATAACATTTATGTTGTTCTGTATATTTATTGTGTTTCTGTAAGTTTTGATTTTTCTGAATATCTGTATTTTTGAATGTCTGAATATGATAATTCTGTATTTCTGTATTTCTGAGTGTCTGTTTAGATAAATTAATTCTGCCTGAAACTAACCAACCTAATTTAGTTTGCTGCAACTTAGGACGTTGGCTACCTAAATCTATGAAGTTGGAAGTTAAGATATCCCAGAAGATTTCTGCTCCGACTAATATGTCTATAGTGGAGGGAACGTTAAAAGAGGGATCTGCTAAAACTATGCCCGAGGGAAGAGGCAAGTCTTTGATGTCTATGTATGACGAAGGCAAAGACTTTGTAATTTTAGATAATACATAACAACTAAGTTTTGCTACATAGTCGCCTGAGAATGATTGTATGGTTATGTCACAAGTCTCTGCACTATAAGAGCGTTGATTGTTGATACCTGATACAATGGAGCCTGCGTTGTATGCAATAAGACCTAGTTCCTCACAAAAGTGCTGCGTGATGAAGTGAGAAGTGCTGCCGTTGTCAAGAAGGACTCGAGCTGTGCGAAGTCTTCCCGTGGAATCTACCACCTTCACGAGCGCTGTGGAGAGCAGGATGCAAGTTCTGTCAGTCTGAATCTCTGCTGACAAAGCGACAGGAACTGAGGTTTCTGTCTCTTTGTCCATATGTAGAAGAGTGTTGTGTCTGTTTGTACAGTATTTGCAGTGTGTTAATTTGCAATATTTTTCTGTATGACCTGACCGCAAACAATTTTTGCAGACTTTAAAATTAGCCATTTTCTGATTGCGGATGATAACATCCAGGTCTCTGAAATCTTGGCAACTGAAAAGTTCATGATTCTTTTTACACATAGGACATGTTACTGAAGATGAATCATTAGAATTAGAGGCCAGTAAGGTTTTAGTTTTATTATTATCTGACTTTAGAAAATTTTGTTTATTGTTTTTGTGTAGTGTTTCTTGTTGAATAGTCTCCAACAAGTCTGCTCGATTTGTTAAAAAAGTAAGAAACTGTTCAAGTGTAGGACGACCTTTTATTGTACTGCGATGCTCTTCCCATTCCCGGAATGATTTATAATCTAACTTTTTTGTCATAAAATAAATTATAATGTCATCCCAATTGTCTGTTGGTAAACCTAAAGTGGAAAGCGCACATAAATTTTTCTTAGTTACGTCAACAACATTCCTTATAAAGGCACTTGACTCTTTTTGAGCTTGTTCTAAACCAAAAAGAGCATTCATGTGATTATTAATTAAGAGGCGTTCATTGTCAAACCTACTTGTTAACAAATCCCATGCTATATTATAGTTATCTGATCTGAATTCTACACTTTGAATAAGTAAAGCTGCATTGCCTTTGAGAGCAGCGCGAAGGTAGTGAAACTTGTTGATCTGATTTATGCTTTTGTTGTTGTGTATGAGTGAAATATACGTATCTTTGAACTCGAGCCAGTGTTGAAAGTTGCCGTCAAAGTGAGGCAGGTTGATTTTAGGTAGCCTCACGAAACCATGATGAGCGTCGTTGTCGGACCCGCTGGCGTCGTGCCAGCCTTCCTCCCGCTCGTCGCGGGCCGCCCGTTTCCGTGCTGAATTAACCAACGCGGTGGCTTCTGCTAGCAGCGCATAGAGCCGGTTGTCAAACTGCTCTCGCTGCTCGTACTCATCTTCATGGTCGTGGGCCAGCGCCTCGATCTCCGTTTGTATGGTATCAAATTGAGTGGTGACTGAATCTAATTTTGTTAACCGGCATTCTAGTTCGGTTAGCTGAATTTCTGTTAATGAAGTTTGAAATTTAGATTTTACTGAACTTAAATAATTGGTAAAATGAGTCAGCTTAGCTTTCAAGCTGCCACGTGCTGCTATTAACTGTTTATAGCGATTTTCAGCCATTTTCATCAGATGCTTTCATTTAGCTGAAATCGGCCAAACACAACCCACACACGAAAAAAGGCCCCGACTTGACAAGCACAAATCGAGGTAGGAATATGGAAGGATTCTGGAAGGATTGTATAATAGAGAGGAAATCGGAACGAACTCACTCAGTCACAGCCCCCAAGTCCTCTTTTCTTTCTGTTTCTGTTTTTGCAAGATAAGATGGCGGTCGCGATGGTGTGGTTTGATTTTTGTTTCCTGAGTCTGACGGTAGAAGGACCAATGTTTCGGCTGTTGCCGCTGTGTTATGCTTCGATAATGGACTGTAAAATGATTAATCTGTTTTGTTGGAATCTGAATTTTTATTATTCTGATTACGATACGACTCGACGACTGGCGCCTCTGGCGGCGCAAAAAAGAGACGCCGGCTCGGCGGTATGGCTCGGCAGGCATGGTTGTTGGAAAGTCCTGCCATGCGCCACCTGGCGGCGGCGGGGCCGTAACAGTCCGCTATACGCTGAATTCGGATTGAACGGGTTTAAAAATAAGACAAACAACACTTTTTTCAGATTTTTCCACATTTCATTTTCCATATCATTATATGCAAATCCTTTCACACTATTCATGTTATTGAACAGTAAAAAGCAAAAAAAATAAGCTTTCTGCCAATGCCGGGATGTAGCAACGTAATTACCTTACCTATTTGAGCAACAGCAGAGAATGAACAGCTAAAGTTACCTACACATAACACATATGTTCAATTTTGTACGTGTTTATTGTATGTAGGGACTTCTATAATATAACATAGTGTAGCTGTCCCGTTGGTCTCGTGGTCGAAAGCGCGACTGCCGAGGGTGGGGTACTGGGTCCGTTGCCCGTCTCGAGCTAAGTGTTATTGGGGCATTTCCATTGGGAATTTCTTAGTAACAGGTCGGAGTTTGGAAGTTGGCGGGTGTGATACTCCGTGTCTCGGAAAGCACGCTAAGTCGTTGGTCCTGCACCTGATCTCTCTCCGGTCGTGACGGATTGCTGTCCCATCGGACAATGAGAGTCAGGGAAGAGAAAGTGCACCTGTGTGTGCACACACACTTGCGCACTATAATATCTCCCGCGCCGAAGGCTGGTCTCAGCTGAGATTGATCGCCGTGGCCGAAATAATTCGGTCTGGAGGATTTTTTTTTAAATGTAGGCGCTTAGAATGTATCATGTGCTTATGAAAAATAGTTTGTTGACGAACTTAACTCAATTTGAAATAATCTTTTTGAGCCGATTTTTTTTGCAGCCCTATTTAATGTTTAAATCCACTTTATCTTTACTTTACCTCGTAAAAACCGACCACGTAATTGAAACGATCTTGCATAAACACTATGCTTGGCAAAACGGATTTGTGGTCGCAGATCCCTTTTTAGTTTTTTACCAAGTTATTACAAATTCCGAACTAAATATCTACGGTCTGGGTTTTTCTATGGCAATTAATAACTGAAGTCGATAATAATGCTCGACTTCCTTACTTCTTGTAAAGCCAAGTTATCTTAGCCGATGGGTTTAATTTGCTCTATGTGCTCATCAAGACTAATTGGACAGATCAGAGGAAATAAGTACAATAGCACTAAGTATAATTTACAATGTCTAAAAGAATATGGTGAAAGAGAATTTTGATTGCGATCTTTGTGCTATAATACCTTACAGAGAAGATAATATCTGAACATCAAAAAATAAAACGTGTGCACAGGTTTTAGTGCAATTAAAATAGAGCTACGACTATACTTTTACAGCATACAAAACGTCAAATAAAATAATATAACGCCAAGTTAGGTAGCATTGCTAGTTATCGGTGCTTGAAATATTGTCATACTTAGCATTGTATCTCTTGTTTCCAGAAACGAGCCTAGAAGATGCATCACATCTTCGCAGGACGACAGCGTGTGTCTTAGCTGCGGGGGGGACAAGCACGGCGGAGCTCTGCCCTGCATCTGTTATCCAAGGGAGTGAGTATGCCGTATTTTACCGTAGCGTAGTGAATGTTATTCGGAAAACGTCCAGTACTGGACAAAAGAACCACCACTATACCAAAGTCAGTAATCATAACAGATGTACCTGGCATCGCCACAGTCGCAATTTGGATCAAAGTAAATATAAAAAAACTATGTCCTGAAATTCAAAAACATCTGGTGAAGTTAGACTTCTCGTGACCCAAGAGCTGGCTTTTACCTTGGCCATGTTAAGCATTGTCATACAACGTGGCAATGCCGCCAGTCTCTTTGGTACATTACTAGTCGACAGCGATGCGGAGGAATTATATATATATTTTACATATTTTAGTTTGTATATTAGTTTTAGTTAGGTAGCGTTAAGTTTCGAATTTGTTGTTAATAGTAGACAGACTCCTTAGCGTGAGCGGCGCCTGCTGTTCTTTCTTGTTCCATAATTATCACTGTTTTCTATCCTGTCGGATCTATAATCTCTTACTAATACAGAATGTATGTAGTTATACGCACAAGGCGATGCCGCGATGGGTTAATACCGTGCCTTAATAAGAATAAATAAGCGCATTATCCGAGCCAAGCCATCGCGATTTGGTGAACCATATTAGGGGTAGCCACAACATGATGATATCACACTAATATTATAAAGGCGAAAGTTTGATTATGTGTGTGTGTGTGTTTATATGCTTGTTACTTCTTCACGCTCAAACGGCTGGACCAATATTGATAAAATTTTGTATGGAAGTAGCTGACACCATATAGGCTACTTTTTATCCCGATATTTCCACGGAACGACACTTATGCGGGTGAAACCGTGGGGCGAAGCTAGTAGCTAGAAAGGGGGTGACTATCGAGATGACAACTAATAGAGAAGTATGGAAAAAAAGACGTCCCGCTGATTCAGAATAAATTTTGATCAGGGCAGGAGAATGTTATGATGAATCCGAGCCATCTTTCTAAATTAAAAATTTGTTTCTGACAGATTAGATTATTACTCGTATTAGATTCATCTTTGTTTAAAATATGTGCTCATTGAACTCGTTTGCATAAATTTATCATTTAACATCGTTAATCATAATGTATTGGCGTGTGTTCGATCTAACGTGTATTCAACAACCTTGATGGAGAATTTCACGGAATAGGTACCTCATTTTTATCTGCTTTAGTGTGTGGGTCATGGTTCATTCACAGTACAACTATGCATAGCTCACTTATAAAATGGTGATTTAATATTATCACACGGCTGCATTAAAAGTTAAGTCTATTTTAGTATTATGATTTCATTGTTCTGCCTCATTGGACACAAGTACGACTGCTGAGTGTGAGGTCTTAGGTTCGATTCCTAGGTTGGACAAAGTGTTTTGGAGTTTTTACATCAGGAATTTTCCCAGTGGCATCTTGAAATGTAGGTAGTACTATTGACTCCTGCCGAACCTTTCGGGAAATACAGGCGTGCTAATATGATTTAATCATTTTCTCTTGCTAATTTCAGGCCGGTGAAGTTCGAGACTGGCGCGTGGTTCCTGCATCAGGTGCAGCGAGCCATCAGCGTCATGCCGTGGAGCGTCTCCACTGACAAGCTCGAGCAGATAGGTCAGTAGACATACCATAGATATTTTACATTTCTATGAGACGTACTGCTTAATTTAAGAGGAGCATGTCAGGGTCTGAACTTCACGAATTCTCTTAAGTTTTGCAATCGTTTGCTTTACAAAATTAACCACAAAAATCTGATAATGGGAAATGGCTTATGCTGTTTTCAATGAGTTTCCATTGTCAGGGCTGCAGGTGGTCAAAGTATTTTGACTGGAAATTGAATTTTATCTCGCCGTGAGAATATGTAGGAGCTCGATACAGGCAAACAGCTGGATAAAAGAGGCCGAGGATCGAGTCGAATGGCGTGCGATTAGAGAGGCTCAGCAGTGGACTGTTCTATAGCGTAGTAGAGTGTAGCCCTAAAATTAAAGTTTTACTGATAACTGTGAAATCAAAATCAAAAGTTAATATCCACATTAGGCTGAGAATCAGCACTTTTCGAACGTCAAAATTACATAAGACAGTCCCCCAAAATGGCCGCCCTTCACCACTTCGTAGTGCTTTAGCTGAAAAGAAGATGTGGCGCAACAAACTACCCAGCAACACAGCTGACCGCTGCATACCTAATATTAACCCTTCGTATATCGAACGTAGATCTACGCGAGACACAATTAATTTTTAATTGTGTCTGTAATTACTTCATTCAACCGGTTAATGACATTAAAATGCGCAGTCTTTGGATACTATAGTTACCGCTAGATTTGTCAGTAATACTGACAATATACTGGCCTAAAAACTTGTTGACGCATAAGGTGATCTTTAAACTCTCCTGCACTTAATGGCTATGTTTCCTAACTTTACTAACGCTTGCAGTGTTCCTACTGGCCAAGGAAACATTACTAAACATAGGTAGACTTAGGTGCTTTATGTGGAAATACAACTAGTCGTTCAACAATTTTCTTAGACTTATTGCGTACTTTTCCTGTCGCTGGCATATGTTGTCACTAAGTTCCAACAGCCTGCACCCACGTCCATCCATACTTAGTATTTTACGAGTTCTGTTAAAATTGGATCTAGACTTTTACTAGGAATTAGCATTTGGTCTAACTTTCATATACAACGTGTTCCAAAATTCAACTATAAGCGGGCACCAAAGGGTGGACCTGCTCATTACTACTCGAGAAAAAATAATCTAAATTTTTTGGAAACCACAATTTTTCAAATATTTCTGTTTTTTTTTGTATCCAGCTACAACTTACCAACATAAGTAGCACTGTTATCCACCACAACCCCTAAAAATCCCAGAATACCTGTCGTTTTTACACAAAAATCAATCAAAATTACTTTTTCCTTAAAATTTTGAAAGTTTTTTAATTTCAATCCACTTTGTAATGTTTTTTTAATTATTTTTTCTCGAGTAGCCATTATCAGCTCTACCCTCTGGTGGCTTATCGTTGAATTTTGAGACACGTTGTATATTTCATTGTGAATTAGTATACCTAGCACCTGTCCCATAACAATAAAAAACTTTTGCGGCATACTAAACGCCCCCCGATAAAACTTCTACTTTGTGTGGTTCAATTTATTAAGCTCACATGGCTGACGATGTGCCTTACACTTTCAGACGAGGAATGCGACAGCTTCGACATGCCAGGGCCCAGCGATGCTACTCGCGGGGAACTGAAGAAGATCAGAGAATTCTTGGAGACCATCTCCGCGAAGTTAGCAGGCGGTCCGCTAGAGGGCACTAGAGTCGCGCCGCTGTACGACCATCCTGCCTGTAAGTTGTAGTTCTTAGTTCTTGTAATAGATGGCGTTATTTGTTTGTCGATGTTGACGATAGATGGCGTTATGAGGTTAATTTTATTCGAGCCACAGAATATTACAATAGGTCATTGACTTTTATGGTTATTTTTAATTGAGGCATAGTTTGAACAATCATTTGAATACCGCAATAGTTTAAAATATATCAGTAATTAGTGCTTATAAATAATTAGTTAGCGTGTTGAACGAAAATTCATCATTACAGCAATAGATTTTAGCATGCCTGGATATGCACTGGCCCCGTAAATTGCATTGTAAATATCATGTTTTCATTCATTTAAATACTTGCAAATAAGGTTACATTTCATACATCAGTTTGCAAATATTTATGTGTTCTACTAAATTAGGTATTTATAGCGATTTTTATCTGATGATTATTGTGCATGCATACCATATCTAGCGTTGCTATAAACTTGCGTAGATATTCGCATGTTCGAGCTATACCACGCCAGGCTGCGCGGCGCTCTGACGTCACTTGCGATCGCGCTACGAGACGCGCTCACACGTAAGCTAGCGATAAAGTATAGCATGCTCTGTGACACTAACTTTAGCAACTTTTTCGTTAATGCAACATCTTTGGATACTACAATATCTTAAAAAAATATCTTCGGACTATGCTGCATGTAGGTCTGTGATGTGTTTGACGATTGATGGGTTCACGAGGGTTGACTAGTAAATAAACTCGTACATAACTTTGTTTGATAGTACGACACTTGCCTGTATTGATGTTAAAGGAAACCACATAATTATATGATATAAGTTTATTGATTGATATTAAATAAGTAGACACTTTTATTATATTGCACTTGCATGCTCTTTGTGTTTTGCAATTTCCAATAACAACGGCAACGCCTGAAAATAAGTTAAAATGCACCAAATGCGGTTATTATATCTACATTCTACATGCTGCACTATCACGTTTTATATTAATATTATTATCTGCATGAATTTTTTTTTTTTTATTAAATTAACCTTGTCAGGCCGAACAGCGTCTCGGAATTGAGAACGCCTACGCAAAATATGTTTTCATGTTTGAGCTACGTCATATTTTTACGATTTCATATTTTGCAGGCGCTTAAATTACTTCTGCTTAACTTTGCCTGTAAGCCAAGATTCTTAGACTGTATATAATGGAAGTTTTGCGAACAATTTTCTTTCCATTTCAATTTAGGTCATTTGGACTGCAAATAGCATCCTATTTATTCTCTATCAAAATTAAAATATTTTATTTCACATAAACCTACATGGGCACTTATGAATGGTCCGAAGCTAGGTGCACGGGTCCAATTGGTCGTTTCCTATGGAGAAGAGCCGGAAAGAAACTCCACGGTTACTCTTTTAAAAATAGTTGGTTTTTACAATGTTTTCAAATTACAGTAGGTATGGGAATACAGCGGCAGCGTAGGAATATCAAAAAGTACCAGGTATGTACATGATAAAATAAAAAAATATCTACAGATCTAAAATCTACAAGGCCTACAAAGTCCTCACATTTACAAAATAAGAATCCATCGAAAGGACAAAGAAAAAAAAATAAACTGATTGAGCCTATTTTAAATACCTGCCGATTATGTATATACATCCTCTATATGTCCACGTATATCCATGCAGACGACGTGTTAATAGATAAAAAATATAAGTACTGTTTAAATATAAATAGCCAATATTTTCACATCGAGATGTTAACCCTGAAAAAGACATCAACGCGTCTCATTCACAAAATTGATTTTGCTTTGATTGAGCTGCAATTTATTTTGCAATTATAACATAAACTACTTCAGTAAATTATTAAATTGGTTTAATTGGTAACCAATCATAGGTCAAATTATAGCCAAAGTCTTAAAGAAATTGAATAATAATTTTGGATGTTTGATTTCTGTTCGATGATTGGGTAAACCACTTTTTTGGGGAAGTCGTTCACCTTTCCCATCACAAGAAGGATATTTTATAGTAGAGTAACCAAAACAATTGATAAAGGTACTTATTTAGTAAAAATATATGGCGGTTTAATCAACCTATACTCAACCTACTTAGTTATATTTGATTTGAAAAGCTAAGGTTTTGCCGGTGATCGTGAAGAGAAGAAATATAAGCGATAAGCATCGCTTATTTATCTTCTCATTTTTATAATCTTAAAGATACCTAAATATAATCTAAAAATAATAGGTAGGTATTTTTCCAAAAACCCACAAGATCAGCCGGTATTGCTAAGAAATTGTTTTTGCCAACCGTCCTGTATTTCGAAGAACATCTAAATAAACACATAACACGTTCAGGTTTTGCTATGACGTCAGTTTGACGGTACGTTTTTACTGCCTCAACTTTGCACTTAACAAAAACTGTATGTACGCAGTAATAAATGTATGACAAAAACTCGTTATTTATGTGGTTATTGTTGATGCTAAAGAGACTAGACAAATGTACCTTCATTTGTATTGTTTTGTGTTTCTCTTTAAAAAAGTTCCATTCATAGGCGATTCACGACTTATCGAATGTAAGTAACCTTCTACCTTAACTGCCATAAATGATCACGTCACCTTCCCGCCCTTGTCTCACGTTACTTGGGGTTGACGCAACACGTTTTCTCCTTCATTTCTCCATTGTCAACCACCACGTTATCATTCCTCCCTTTTCTTTCATATCGCTCCTCACACAATCCATCAATATTTATATTCATCACTCTTTCTGTCACATGCGTTTCAATCCTTCTTATCATATTCCCATACCGAGACCAACGATCTCATGTCAACCGCAACCTACCCTAATCAGGCATTAATTAATTAATTATGAACATGTACACACGGCTACACATGAAGCTATACATAACCAGTATAAGCTGACTTCTGATTGTACGAAAAACCTATACAGTGCGAGGTCAACTCAAACTGGAAATGCATAGCTTGATGTTAGCCGTGTGTACCAAAATAACCTATCTAACGTACTCCGTACGAAGATACGAGTATGACGTTAAGCAATCCTCTAAGAAACTTGACTGATTTAATTCCACCTTATGCGACATACTAAGCTTCACGAATTTTGATTAGTTGCTACACTTCCATCAGTGAAAAACTCGGTTACTTTTTTTAAGGAACAAGGTGCAATATTTCCATGTATTTCTTCCGCGTCTGACCCACAGTGAACTAACGTTAATTATAATGAAGCCGGTGCAATACCGAAGTATAATTAATTCATGTTTTTCCATGCGACTGCGCGTACTGTGTTGTCAGATTTTGTCATAAAATCCTTACGGCATTTTATTCTTAATAATCTAGTGCGATCGATAAGTAAAGTAAGTATAAAGTAAATTTTCAAGCATGACTGTGTGCACAGAGCATGTAACCTTTTAACTTTGTGTGAAAGTGTAAATTGGATAGAATATATACCACCAATGATGTGATGCCAGTGATGCTACTTTTCATGGTATAGCACTAGCACCCAGTGTTTTAAGAGCTTTTTCGCCGCACGGCATTTCATACAAACTTTCAAGCCCTTGTTTTTCGAAATGAATGAACTGATTTTAATGAAACTTCATAAGCATAAGCAGGATACAAAGGTCTAAAAACTTACTTAAGGACTTTTTCTAAATGTCTTATTTTAAAAAAGATAACTGGACATCTGTTTCTATGGTTTAAAATCGGTCTAATTTGGCTGTAACACTATTTTTCGAAAAAATATGCCGTCAGATATCGGAGGAAAGCGCCACATAACCAAGTTTAGCGGTCCATGAGCAGTTTTTATTCCACCGAATTTTCAAATCTCCACCCAGTTTAAAACCTGGCAACACCTGCCTTAGACTGCACCGACCGACTTCGCCATCCGACACGCTTCATTCGTAATGAGTATGCCCATTGCATCGCACACGCTAATTATAACTATAAGACGCTCATAACCTGCATACGTATGCTCACAAATGAAGATCAAGGACCACTTCGTATGACAATGACGCTAAACTCTGCGATAGAATTGCAACTCACGTCCCGTGTCTTAACTATTTTTCTTAGTAATTATATGAACGTGGTCCTTTTAATTTACATTCGTATACTTTCCCGGATGGGTAATTAGTTTTACTAGAGGAAAATAAAATAGAATTACCGATAATTGGTAATCAGTAAACAACGGCTGTAATAACTATAAACATGGCAATTAAGCCGGATTTTGGAGATTGAAAATATGAGTTGGAAAATGCAGACGAAGTTGTGAATGCTAATCATTTGTAAAAAACGGTTGTAAAATCTTGATAGAGTTTAAGAGTGGTTAAACATTACTTACGTGAACAGTCATTTTATCTAATATTTGTCTAGTTTTAGAAGTATTAGCAATGTTTTGATAAAAACTGATTTCCTTGCAAGAGCTCAGCAAACAGGTTTTTTTTACAAAGGTATTTCAAAATTTACCTGACGAAATCCTTTAATAGCTATTATACATAAGTGAAGCTACTGTGTATATAATTATTTGCAAGATTAAAATTAGCACCAGTCATTAGCTAATTCCAAAAATAATATCGCGCAAGGCTCCATCAAAATATCGATTTATGAAATCAACACTGACTTCATCAAAGGGAGGACTTTTGTTTTCGGATCATTGCAGATACCCGACTTGGTTTGGGTATCAATAAATTACAAACCCCAATAATACTCGTCAAGAAAAATATTCTTCAAAAAACGACTACAATCATATGATTTTAAAACATGAGTCACCAGCAGACTATTTCTAGAAGTACCTATTATTCAATT
This sequence comes from Gortyna flavago, assembly GCA_963669345.1. Classification (NCBI taxonomy): domain Eukaryota; kingdom Metazoa; phylum Arthropoda; class Insecta; order Lepidoptera; family Noctuidae; genus Gortyna; species Gortyna flavago. The sequence goes on from OY770126.1 coordinate 2,123,880, forward strand.
TTTTTCGAGCAAAAACTGAACACGAGCCATTAAATTTTCCTATTATCTTTAAAATAAATGTGACAACGCTCTACCCTAATAGACGAACAATGCTATTGAAAAACAAAGCCTATTGTCATTTGAATGTTTTGGTATTTATTGATATATTAACTGAGAATAATGCGCAAAAAAAGAAATTTGGATGAGATCATGGGGTTCATTTAAATATTGGGACGATATCGAATCGCGACGGGTAATTACAATCCAAGCAACTCCCAAGATTCAAAAAAACCGGGCAAGTACGTGTCGGACCACGCACAATGAAGGGTTCCGTAGTTGGAATGAATTTATCCCAAGAACAAACTTAACATTGTAGTTGAAAAACATGTTCTCCCATACATTCCAACTGAAAATGTAAGTTTGTACGCACTATATTGAGAGATTTACCATGTTGTTTCAAGATCATAGACTTCTTATTAATTTTCCTGTAATCTATAGGAATAGAACTATTTTTTGTATTTTTTTTAAAAAAATAGGCTTAGTAGTTTCGGAGATAAGGGGGGGGGAATGGTAAATTTCCGTCTATTGTCTTAAATAACTTTAATACAATTTATTTTAAAATTATGAAAAAAAAATATTTGAGATCCTCACGGTAAGCCCTTTCTTTGATATGACACACGGTACAGATTGCAAAACTTGTTTTTTAAATTGTCTATTTACCCCTCAAAAATGACTCCCATTTTCAAAACTCATTTATTTACGTTACACGTCTGTGTTTGGGTCACAGAGATTAATATGTGTACCAAATTTTAACTTAATCGGTCCATAAGATTCGGAGCAAATTGGCTGTGACAGACGGACAGACAGACAGACAGACAGACACACGAGTGATCCTATAAGGTTCCGTTTTTTCCTTTTGAGGTACGGAACCCTAAAAAAGAAACATTTTCACCGCTGAAAATCTTTATCCTAGCGGCCTGTACTAAATACTGGACAGTCAGTTGCTTCTCTCTACAAAATGGTTGCTAATCCTCCTCTTATCAAAATAAAACCTCTTTCTTGTTTTTTCGAAAACCAGGACTTGTGGCTAAGTACTATTAGCCGCACGAAGCTCTCGATCAGGTTAAGCAACGCTTGTCGTGGTTGATCCGTGGACGGGTGACCATCTTTATGTACCAAGACCCCTCCGTGCCTCGGAAAGCATGTTAAGCCGTTGGTATCAGCTGTCATTCGTGGATCTTTGACAGTCTTTACGGGTCCTTATTTAGCGGGAAGTGAGCGCTAAGGAAGTATTTTTGAAAATTCATCCCCTAAAGGGATAAGGTAGGGTATGAAAGTTCGTCAATTTTGCTGATTGGAATTCCTATCAGGCGCACAGCTTATCGTATCTATGAAAGTAAGCTTGTTACCTTTTGACGCCTAAACCACTGAACCGGTCTTCCTGAAATTTTGCATTATACGTTGTCAAGTGTACAGAAAAGGATATAGGGTACCTTTCATCCCGAAAAAACTGCTATTCCCGAGGAAAACAACAATAACGTTATTATGATAATAGATGGCGCCACGTGTCTTTTGTCTTGATCGCAAAGTAGCGGGCAACAGCTAGTATTTTTATAAACTAAGAGTTCGCTGGCATCTCAAATTACTTAATTCAACATTCATGCTGTGGTCGCACCCATGCGCCTGAGTTCGCATGCCCATAACTAGTGAAACTAGTATGTAGGCCGACAATTATGCACGCGATGTGTATAATTGGGCCAAGTATACAATAATTACTATTAAGCAGTAATCATACGTAATTCAAGTAATCGTAGTTCTGAAGAGCCATTATTTTTTCACTTACATTTTAATTTTATCCTTAGCTGTCAGCCATAAGCGTGAAATTACTTGTGTGTAGTTTGTTAAACGATTATTATTATATTTTTATGTTGTAGTTGTAGATTATTATTATACTAGCTGCGCCCCGAGGTCTCGTCACCGTGGGAATATCGGGATAAAAAAATAGAATAACATGTCGCATTGTCAGAAAGTTCATGCAAATAGATGAAAACGAAATAGGTCCTCATCACAACACATCTTTAACGACACACCACCATCTGCATTTACTTGGCTTCGGTCCGTAAATGTTGCAAAGCCAGCCAAAGAGCTGAAAAGAAAAAACACTCTAAAAAAATTATTATATCCGGATATCGGGATAGTTTATAAGAAAACAAGCTAGATGGATTCAACATTTCCTATCTGACTCAGGGGTCTGAGAAGAAAATGAAATGGCGAAACAAACTCAGGGGAACGGAACATAAGTACTTGCGCAAGTAAAACTTTTAGGTACTTACCTACTTGTCGATAATAATATTTCTGTACACGGTTTTCCCACACTTTTGGCAAGTCACAAAATAACCGTTTAAGAAGGTGTAATACCGATGGATCTAATTATTCAATGACGTCATTGAAAACCACGTGAAACAAACCAGTAGTAATTTGTATTGTATAAAAAGTTATAATTTATGGGACAAAGTTCATTTAACTTCCTTAGAGGAAGGTAACGACACATAATTATTACACTTACAGGTAGATTAATAACAAATCAAAAACATTGTCGTTAAAATTCGCTCACAGATTTTTTTCAAACTCAAAATACACACATCAAAAGTGTCTAGGGATCAAGCATTTTTATGCGGATTTCTTGAGATTGAGATGTGGCTTTGTAATAAATTTATGATTTTATAAATTTATATGGATCCTTTTTGGTGCATTTCATAATTTGAATCAGGAACTGTGAATCAAATTCGAGTAAAAGATGAAAATCAATATTTTCCCTATAAAAACATACAACGCATTGAAGACATTATTAGTGCTACTGTTTCCCTACTACTGATTAAAACCAACGTTATTATGGAGCGGCGACGTCATTTAAGCAGGGAAGAAATGCTCAGAGCCGTGGGAATGATAGAAGCTGGTTCCCGGCAACGTACTGTGGCTTTAGCTCTGAATACAAGTCAGAGTGTTATCAGTCGACTTTGGACACGTTACCGAAGCACTGGTACCGTGGCTGAGCGCCATGGAGGACGGTATCGCTGCACCACACGGAGACAAGACCGATACATTCAAATCTTAACTCGAAGAGCTCCAACAATAACCGCCATGATGTTAGCCGTGAGGCTTCATTACTCTTCAGGGAACTTAATTAGCGACCAAACAGTCAGAAACCGCTTGCATGAAGTGAACCTTCATTCCCGAAGACCGCTACGGGTACCAGCAATGCACAATCGTAGGATTCGATATCAATGGGCTCTTGAACACAGAAATTGGGCAGAAGAACAATGGCGTTTCGTGTGCTTTTCTGATGAGTCTCGTTTTGGTATGAGACCGGATACAAGACGTATACGACACTGGAGAACCCCTGGACGCCAACAGCGATTAAAATCCTGCCAGGAAGTCCATCCTTATAGTGGTGGAACCATCATGGTATGGGCGGGTATTTGGATCGGCGGAAGAACTGAGTTGATTTGGATCAGAGGCAACCTCAACGCTCAAATTTATGCTGAGACGATTGTATCAGACGTCATCGTTCCTCTACAAGTGCAAATCGGTCCCTTATTTCAGTTAATGCATGATAATGCACGACCGCACACCGCAAGAGTTGTAAGACAGACTCTCGCCGCAGCTAACATCAATGTCCTGCCCTGGCCTGCTCAGTCGCCAGACTTGAACCCGATTGAGCATGCATGGGATATGCTACAGAGAAGAGCTCTGCCGAATATGGAGGGTATCCAGTCGCAAGAAGACCTTTTTTTGTTGTTGCAACGAACATGGGCGGCCATTCCACAGCGTGATTTGGATGAACTCATTTTGAGTATGCCAAACCGATGTTCTTGTGTTGTTAGTGTTCGCGGTAGAAACACGGATTATTAATTGTTTAAGTTACCCAATAAAATTTTAAAGAAAACTGTTATTTCAGTCTTTTTTTCGAACTTTTGTGTTAGTGGTTCAAATGTCAAAAATCCCTTTATTAGGAAAATGGCAAATTTCTTTATTAATGCAAAGGTGACTTGGTTTATCGTTACTGTGACAAACGAAAACACTTTATTTGATGAATCCTTAAAGAAAATTTTAATTAATATCAATCAGGAGAAAAGTTATTGCAAAAATATATGTTGATCCCTAGACACTTTTGATGTGTGTACTTTATTGTTGATGTGGTAAGTACAGAGGCCAGCACATCAAGCTACCCCAATCTGTCAAATTTCTTTGATAGATTTTCAACTTTACCACAAACGAATAAGGTTCATATTCAATTGGGAAAATTTTACAGATTGGGGTAGGTTGATGTGCTGGCCTCTGTACATGTTACATTATGTACTGTTTGTTAGGATTCGCAATCATCATCATAATATCTCCATCTGTCCTCTGTCCACAGTTGAAATAACCTTCTCCAGTATAAAGTTTTCACCTATTTCCATACTAGCAGCGCCAAGCGGTTTTACCCGCATATGTTTCGATCTTGTGGGAATATCGGGATAAAAAGTATCCTTTGTGTTAATCCTGGTTATAAACTATCTGTGTACGAAATTTCATTCATATCCGTCCAGTAGTTTTTGCGTGTTCAGTAGATTAACAAACATCCATCCATCCATCCATCCCTTTGCATTCCGCATAGCTGCAATAGGTACCCCGCAAACTTCACCAGATAGCCAGATGATTTTTTTTTATAGCCAGAGTAGATCGGGTGCTGATCTATATTCTGTAACCTAGGTGAAGTAAGCTGCTGTCAATAGTGTTAATTTCTAGCCTCAAGTGGAATGACAGTTCACTTCACCTTGGTTTTTTCGGTGAAATTTTTGCAGAATAGGCGGGCTGTTAGCTAAGTGGTTTGATTTCCATACGTAGGAGCCTAAATAGTGCCTTCGAATACGTGCCCATGAATTATTAACTTCATTATTCATCTAAAACTTGCAGAATATCTCTGCAAAGCTATTATAATAAAGAAACAATATCCACTATCCCTTTTATGTCGTTTTAGAATAAAATGAGAAAGTGTACGCATAGACAGCGCGGGGCAGAGGTCAGGGGCCCAGTATCTGATGCAGGCATACCCGCGCCTGCGCATTGTTTTATTTTCTACATTTTATTACTTATTGCTTAGCCTTAGAATAAAGTCTTACTCACATGGTACATATTTTTTTTCGGAGTTGTCTACCTGATGTAATTAGCCAAGTATGTAGGTATTTATTCATGAAAGTAAGAGTAATAATACCTACAGCCAGCATTATTTTATCTCTGCTAAGAACATAAGGGCTTCAAATGCTCTCTATTACATGAGAGAGAATAACGAAATGTGATAAAGTTTTCTTATCAAATCAATTTATTTGCGATAAGTGTTGGTACATACAATATTGGTCTTAACATATATTATATTATTATTATGGATCCTTAAGATTTAGTAATTACTATTATTTAGTTATTACTGTGACATGCAAACATTTAGGTTCATAATTAATATAAGAAATCGATAAAAAAAAAAAAGTATATGATTCTATTAAATTTATTAAAATTACAATTGAATATCAATATTATTATTATTAAAAATATGTTATGGTGGTTAAATTATTGTAATCGTTATTTATTTTTAAATGTCTTATTAAATATGTCGTTTACCGAGTAGAAATATAAGACACTTTTATAAATTTATTAGCTGGTAAGATTTTAATACTGTCAGGTATAGCATTAAATATGCGACTAGCATAGCTATTCTTACTATATAGTGCTGTCCTAGGAATTATGGGCAAAACTATTATATTTTTGTGTCTAGAACTTCTATCTATGTCTATATCGCTGAAGTGAAGCTGAAGAGTTTGTTTGTTTGTTTGAACGCACTAATCTCGAGCACTACCAGTCGGATTAAAAAAAAAAAATTTGCATTTGATAGCCCAATTCTTAAAGAAGGCTATAGTCTACTAACATCACGCTAGGGCCCATAGAAGCCGAGCAAAATAGTTAGAAAGAGCGCTAAGCAAAAACGAAGTAATAATAGCGCGGGCAAGCGCTGTAATGCTACGGGGTGGGGGGAAGAAGAAATGTCACGTGGACGAAGTCGCGGGCAGAAGCTAGTGTCATTTTGGTGTCATATTGTATTGAAGGCTAAATCTGCCCCCAATTTGTATAACAACCTAACAATCTCTGAATAATTTTGAAGGATATTGATAATCCATCCTACTTAATATCATAAATGTGAAAGTTTGTGAAGATGTTTGGATGTTTGTTACTCAATCACGCAAAAACTCCTGAACGGATTTGGATGAAATTTGGTACACGGATAGTTTATAACCAGGATTAACACATAGGATACTTTTTATCCCGATATTCCCACGGGATCGAAACTATCGCGGGTGAAACCGCGGAGAAACAAAACAACGTAAATAACGCAGTGAATGTTGTTAAATTGTCAAAATGAAACCCATTGCTACATTCCCCGCTGGTAGGTTGCAGTCGCTTACGATATAACATTTACGTTTGCTATCCCTTATACTCAATATCATATTGCTTAGAATCGCCGAAAAAACGATTGTTATTTTAAACATTGTGCCGATACCGATGCGGTACCTACCTATTTGCCTTTCAGATGTCTACCGATATGGTAATTCAAAATACCACAGTTACACATTACGCACACCATTTCAGGCGTCTAATATTTTATTAATACCTACGTGATCGACACTAAAACAATTTCAAACAGCATCTCAACCGCATCTCCTGAGCACATCTTAGCATATTTCACCATCCATTTCGTTTTTTGTTGCGCAGTTTTACCGCCGTAACGCCATAAAAGAGCAATGTAGCACATATACATATATTTTGACGGTGCAATGGCGAGCAGCGATCGACTATTGAATAATGCTGTGGCTATCGAGGTACTCATCATTAAATGTACCAATAAAATCTTTAATGGCACTACAGTTGCGCGTCGGGCCGAGAAAAATTGGACAGTGTGGTAAAAATTGGTGAATACTCGTACTACTAGGTTTTTAATGCGTATTTCGCCTAATAAGTTTTGTTACGGTAGTGTTATGGTTACGTAATGCTAATGTGGTATGTAGTATTTTGATTATACTGTTATGTAAATGCGAGCTTGGCTATGAAAGCTAATTAAGTAGGTACCTATTTTACGTAATCAAATGCGGAAATAAATCAATCATCACTAGCATCTGATGAGAACGTATTTATTTAATTTACTTGGTTATCTTACTTTATTTTTATGCAAAGGCTTTTCCAGACGCTTTATCAAAGTTGACTTGTCTAGCGCTCATGATAAAAGTAATCAGTGCTTCTATCCCCGAAAAGGTATAATGTCTTGTTTAAGGCTAAACGTTGGCCAAAAGCCTACTCATAATACGTCAAAGGTCTCTCATAAAATTTCTCTAAAGAACATAGGGCTCGCTTTCGTTTAATGTTTGCTGCTAATTACCAATAGTACTCAGTGTGGTACTTACATAAATATTGTCCTCCCTAACTTTCATCAGCACTATATTATCACTACTTAAGGTGAAACCCTGTGTTCTGTAAAAGGTACGTTATAATAGACACCTAGGTACTTGGAATGTTTTATTTAATAAAAGTGCTTGTACCAAGTTAACTAGGAGAAAGTTAGTTTGAGAGCAGTGGTGGCTCAGTGGTAATAGCCCCGACTTACGAGTTGTAGGTGATGGGTTCGAACCCAGGCGGTTTGTGTACCTAATTCATTTCGTCACCACTGCTCTCAAAAACGGTAAAAGGAAACATCGTGAGGAAACCGGCGTGTCCTAGAACCAAAAATTCAAAGACTTGCGACTGGTTATGCAAAAAAAGTAGCTTATAAGTTGTCAATACTATTCAACTCTTTTTTCTGTCCCCAAGTGTAATGCTTACTTTGTAAAAAGCAAGCCCGGCACATTAATTACACCTCGAGGCTCGAAATAATTACTTCTGATTAAAATATTTAACCGCACCATTCCTACACATAAGTACTGCCCTACAAACTGCACTATTTTCTTGCACTCCAGTGTACCCAATCGGCCATAAAACGGGGTACAATTCCCGACACCAGGCTAGGCCATGGTTTAATATTCAGGCTTTTTATTGCGTCCAGCCGACCGTGGGACCGCGAAAACAAAACAAAAAAAAAATGGCCGGTCTGTGCACTTATTGTTGCCAGGCTGTGTATGCGTAGGTTTCTTCTCCATTTCATTGATCTTGGGTGCATGAGTAAAAAGCTTTTGTGTGAATATACATATAGGATCAAATAAAATTAGCTAACGAAACTCCGCAGACGAGATGAGTATCGATATAAATATGATAAAACAAAATAAATTAGGACTTGATAAAAAATGGGGTCAACGACAGTTGTTCGTTTAGTTACTTGAAGTATGAGTTCAGAAAATCTGTATTTTTTAGTTAAACGATTTTTTATTTTTTTTTAAATAGTGTTTAGATATCGATAACCATTATAACGTCTATGAATTTCACATGAAAAAACGGATTCTTTTAAATTAATATTTCATTTAGGATTATTTTAAATTGATATTTATTCTACACAACCTACGGTTGTTGACCCCAAAAATAATTATCATCAAACACTTAATATTTATGTACCTACTTATTTTTTTTTATCATGTTATGACTGTCGATACTTATCACGTCTGTGGAGTTTCGCTAGCGATTTTAATTTGGCCCTGTATAGAAGAAAAAAAACTTCCTTTCGTTTGCCTAATAATCTTTATGCAGTTATTAATGGTTTAATTAAATGAATCTTTATTCAATTTCATTATGACTTTTTGAGTTGATACCTTAATATCAAGCCTTGATACCTTTCCATTTCTGTAGCCAAGTAATTTATTCAAACTAGGCTGGGAATCGCCACTTTTTGTTACAAAATAAGAGACATTCCCAAAGACGCCCACCCCCAAAAAACGTTACTCTTCACAGATGGGCACAAAGTAGATTCTAGTGACTGAAAGTGAGAGCATTTTGATATATTTTGGACCCTCAGACCAGTGCTTCAGTACCTAAGGTATACCTATACAGCGTGGCAGGGATTCGACGCCCAAACTGTAACCATGAAGTCAGCGACAGACGAAAATTTCCTCGGTTATAAAAAAAAATCTGCTGTTTCATACAAAAGTGCAATACCTGCGCGGTCAAAATGTAAGGAAAACCTTTTTAATAACTGCGTCATTTCAACGCAGCGGGGTTTAGAATTATGTACTGAATCCACGGTATTGCGTTACGTGTCGATGTCTTTGCCACCCTTTATAGTCAAATGACAACCAAGGGGTGAGACAGGCAGACTACACCCACCAGTCTAACCATCCACTTTTAAAAGTATACTCTTTTAGATATAAATATCTAAAGCAAAAGTAACACTTTCAATCAAACCAAGGAAGTATCACTATGCATGCAAGCATCTAAAAACTCATTCACACCTATTAAAACACCTTTAGTTAGCATTCTACCCTGAGAAATGACGAGACAGCACAAAAAATAATACTCATGCTCTTAAACAGAGATTTCTAGCAAGCGGATCATGTTGTTTAGAGATTAATAGAAGCAATTAACTATTACCTACTTTCACAAAAGACATCGTTATCGTAATAATGGGAATCTGAGCACAATGTATAATGTGGGAGATTTTGTGTGTTCCATCTTCCACTTCAGTTTGTGCCTTAGCTATAGGCAGACGCTAGAATACAGGCTGCTATAGAATAGAAAACTTTTATTTCAGACAGGAGTTCATAGGGTTAGTAACAATTTAAAAAAAAAACTCTCCACCAATCCTCTTTTTCATCAACACGACCGCCGCCAAAGTATTAAAACTGGGTTTCAAAAGTGGGATCCAACGAAAATAAATCGAATAAATCAATAAAATTATGTGATTTTGTGACAATCATTTGTTTTCATACAGATCGTAAAACTTGCCACTGAAATCTAAACCCACCTAGAATTATGAAAATTTGCACAAGTGTTCCTTTTATAACGTAAGTTAGGATAAGGTAGGATTTTTGAAAATTCATACCATAAAGGTGTTAAATAAATAACTGTCACAACATCGTCATGTTTTGAGAGTTTGTATGGAAATTCGTAAATTTTGGCGTTGTTACTTAAACTTGTTATGTTATAATTTATTTATTATAAGAAAACCAAGGAAGTTCACAAATAATGAACCACAAAATATTGAAGATAGGTACTCGTATATATTGCAAATCCTCTTCATTGACCTTTTTGACATAAAACTGACTGTTTGCAGGGATAGATGTAAATATAGGAATTAATGTGTTCATCAAAATAAATCAGATTAGAAAATTTATTGCATTAGACTCGTTAGACCAACTCCCATTTATCTATCTACTGTCTTTATGCCTGTATGCCTATCTCTCTTTCATTCTATTAATTTTCACTAAACTAAAGTCATATAACGAAATTATTAGTTTTTATTAGTTGAAAAAGAACAATTCAGGTTGCACAAGCGGAGTTAATGATCGTAAGAAATCTAAGTTATTGCCTAAAACATTTCATGTTTATTACCAAGTTATAGAAGTAGACTGTATACAGAATTTTAAAACTTTATTCATTATCAATAAATTTCCCATGGGCTACCAGGCAGTTTTACAGTAAATTTTGTGGAGGCCAGAATGTCTGCCCGAAGCCAATGGCTCTAATTAGCATAAGCATTATCAGCCTATAATGTTCCCACCGCTGAGACACAGGCATCCTCTCTGTGAGAGGGAGTGGGCCGTAATCCACCACGCAGCTCAGTGCGGGTTGGTAGATGTCACATGTCTTCGAATTTTCGGTTCTAGTACATGCCGGTTTCCTCAAGATGTTTTCCTTCACCGTTTTGAGAGCAGTGGTGATGAAATATTTTTCACAAAGTAAGGCGCCTGTCATCATCATCATCTGTCTAGCCTTTTCCCAATTATGTTGGGGTCGGCTTCCAGTCTAACAGGATGCAGCTGAATACCAGTATTATAAAAGTAAAGTGCCTGTCTGGGTTCGAATCTACGACCTACAACTCGTAAGTCGCGGCCCCTGGTCCTTGCCTTTAACTCAATTCTGCATTTAGACTTCAAACCCTCAAGTTTTGATTGTCTGAGGCAGCAAATCGTTCAACGATCTATAGCAGATCACTGTGGAGCAGACAGACTCTCCTAGAGAAGTATAATCCATACTAATATTATAAATTCGAAAGTAACTCTGTCTGTCTGTAGGTATGTTACCTTTTCACGCCCAAACCACTGGACGAATTTCGATAACATTTGGCAGAGAGATAGATTGCATCCCGGGGAAGGACATAGGATATTTTTTCCACCAATCCTCTTTTTCATCAACACGACCGCCGCCAAAGTATTAAAACTGGGTTTCAAAAGTGGGATCCAACGAAAATAAATCGAATAAATCAATAAAATTATGTGATTTTGTGACAATCATTTGTTTTCATACAGATCGTAAAACTTGCCACTGAAATCTAAACCCACCTAGAATTATGAAAATTTGCACAAGTGTTCCTTTTATAACGTAAGTTAGCGCTAAGGTAGGATTTTTGAAAATTCATACCATAAAGGTGTTAAATAAATAACTGTCACAACATCGTCATGTTTTGAGAGTTTGTATGGAAATTCGTAAATTTTGGCGTTGTTACTTAAACTTGTTATGTTATAATTTATTTATTATAAGAAAACCAAGGAAGTTCACAAATAATGAACCACAAAATATTGAAGATAGGTACTCGTATATATTGCAAATCCTCTTCATTGACCTTTTTGACATAAAACTGACTGTTTGCAGGGATAGATGTAAATATAGGAATTAATGTGTTCATCAAAATAAATCAGATTAGAAAATTTATTGCATTAGACTCGTTAGACCAACTCCCATTTATCTATCTACTGTCTTTATGCCTGTATGCCTATCTCTCTTTCATTCTATTAATTTTCACTAAACTAAAGTCATATAACGAAATTATTAGTTTTTATTAGTTGAAAAAGAACAATTCAGGTTGCACAAGCGGAGTTAATGATCGTAAGAAATCTCAGTTATTGCCTAAAACATTTCATGTTTATTACCAAGTTATAGAAGTAGACTATATACAGAATTTTAAAACTTTATTCATTATAAATAAATTGCCCATGGGCTACCAGGCAGTTTTACAGTAAATTTTGTGGAGGCCAGAATGTCTGCCCGAAGCCAATGGCTCTAATTAGCATAAGCATTATCAGCCTATAATGTTCCCACCACTGGGACACAGGCATCCTCTCTGTGAGAGGGAGTGGGCCGTAATCCACCACGCAGGCCCAGTGCGGGTTGGTAGATGTCACATGTCTTCGAATTTTCGGTTCTAGTACATGCCGGTTTCCTCAAGATGTTTTCCTTCAACGTTTTGAGAGCAGTGGTGATGAAATATTTTTCACAAAGTAAGGCGCCTGTCATCATCATCATCTGTCTAGCCTTTTCCCAATTATGTTGGGGTCGGCTTCCAGTCTAACAGGATGCAGCTGAACACCAGTATTATTAAAGTGAAGCGCCTGTCTGGGTTCGAATCTACGACCTACAACTCGTAAGTCGCGGTCCCTGGTCCCTGCCTTTAAGTTAATTCTGCATTTAGACTTCAAACCCTTAAGTTTTGATTGTCTGAGGCAGCAAATCGTTCAACGATCTATAGCAGATCACTGTGGAGCAGAAGATTTGATTTAACAACTCTCCTGGAGTTATAATATCAAATATATTAATATACTAGCTTCTGCCCTCGACTTCGTTCGCGTGAAATTGCTTGTTTCCCGCCCCACTCGTCGCATCGCATCGCCCGCGCTAAATACTTCATTTTCGCTTAGCGTTCTTTCTTTTTTTCTTTTTGCTCGGCTTCTATGGGTTATAGCGTGATGTTAAAGTTTCGCCTTTAGCCTTCTTCAAGAATTAGGCTATTAAATGCAAACATTTTTTTAAATCCATACAGTGGTTGTTCCAGAGATTAGCGCTTTAAAATAAACAAACTCTTCAGCTTTATTATTAGTATAAAGATTCATTCAAAAATGCACCCAGTGGCGCCAACGGATTAAAAATTTTGTTTTTTTACATAGGCACATGTTTACCTTATAAAGTAATTGCTTCTTTTTGTAGTCTATGTTTATGAAATAGGTACATAGGTATATAACACGTTTGGAAATACGACATTATATGTTAAATTGCTGCTCCTGCCAACAATTGAAGCTGCAAGTATGTAATAATACTTGTTTAAAACTTTGGTACAGCTGTCATTACAGATGTAACGAGTTCCAATAACAGTAATCTTGTAAAGGTCGCCAAATGACGGGTTAATCTTAGTTAATCTTCTTTAATCTTAGTTTAAAGTAGTCACTTGTATATAATGGCTGTACTCGAGTCGTAATGTGGCTGTTGTGTCTCATATGAATATTTATAGCATTAACTTGAGTATTTTTCTTCAACTTTATCATAGTTTAATTTAAATGTGTTTTTTTTTTTCTTAATGAAGATTGGTTATAAGATATAATTCATTTGAGGGGCTCGTGGCTAAGTAATAACAGCCGATCGATCAGGTTAAGTTACGCTTGCCGCGGTTGGTCCGTGGATGGGTGACCATCTTTACATAGCAAGACCCCTCCGTGCCTCGGAAAGCACGTTAAGCCGTTGGTCCCGGCTGTCATTCGTGGATTTATGACAGTCGTTATGGGTCGTCAGAAGTCCGAAATTCTGACAACCAGTCTTACCAAGGGGTTTCGTATTACCCAGTAACTGGGTTGTAGAGGTCAGATAGGCATTGGCTTCATGTAAAATACTGGTACTTAGCTGCACCCGGTTAGACTGGAAGCCGACCCCAACATAGTTGGGAAAAGGCTAGGCAGATGATGTAAGGGTTATTCTTTGTGAAATCTTAACATATCCTTTTACTGCTTACTGCCACTACCCCTTATCTGCTTCAGAGCTTTCTTTTTCTTACATATCGGCCATAGCTTATAGCGTGGTAAACATTATTCCCCGTCATCCAAAGAGTACTTAGTAACTGGAAAAAGTGTCCATACTGAGAAGAGTGAGCTTACCCATTATTAAATAGCGTTTCCATAATGATAAAGTCAAATCACTGCGTCATTGTGTGTCAGAGCTTTCAAAACGAAACAGGAGGTCTACTACCTACGCAAGAAATACGTAGATTCCGCCGAAGTTACGGCAGTTTCCAATTCCGCCGAAGTTACGGACATAAGATTCACTTCGGAGCCCAAACTAAGAATGAATGACAACACGATTTGTTCCTACTGGCCGATGTGCGTTTGCCCGTACGGAAAATTTAATTTGTCACTTGTTTTGAGGAGTCAACTAATTTCGATCGGGTTCGTACATTGTTGACGGACAAGAGAGTATACCCCCAGAAACGCGACTATCTTATGACGCGGTAGGGCGAATCTAACGATTTAAATCTTTTCTGTCACGTCGTAATTTGGTTTTAGTTACTTTACTCAAATTGATTATAATTATTTTTTTTAAGTTTTCAGAGAATCACTCCTATACAAGTTTTCCTCCCGGATGCAAGCGCGGAATCTATAAAATTATTGAACAATTGTTAGTCAGCAGAGAATGAGATTTTTCACTAGTTGATTATTATCGAGATCAATCTAAAACATGTTAAGTTATTAACAAGCATATCGTGGGAACTTCTTATTAAAAGAAATCCAATTGTTTTTTTATCTTATTTCTTAGTTCAGCAGTTTCTAAGCAAAAGCATCTATAGACCCACTTTATTTCACTCTCTTCGTACTAAATGCAAATTAAATGAGTGAACATCATCAATAAATGTACCACACAACAGCAATTAACTTTTCGTTCCACGTATAACACATACTAACATATTGTTTAATGTGTCAAAATTGAAAAATTATGCACAACTTTGGGGCCACGAATTTAGCGGGAACCACAATGGCCAATATGCTCACCAAAACCAGAAAAGACTACGAAAATATACGAAACAACAGATGTTCTGTCATCTTTTACTCTGGATTCACATTTAATCATTTATCATTGTGATTGACACATAATTTAATATAAATTGCAATAGACAGCAAATAAGGTAAATAAACACGGGCCGGGCTAAGTGCTTTCACACAGTTTACACTTGTTTTATTAGATCATTAATCTTTGAGTTGGACCCACTTTTTAACTACACACTTTGTTTTTTTTAAGTGGTAGTCGTTTGAAAATAATTTAGGTAAGTACGTGTTAAAAATTTATACAAAAGGATTTAAAGATTATGTACTCTGCAACCTTTAACGTCCATCTCATAATCAGCCAATAATGCTCTTACTGCTGCTTCTCTCGGTTAACGTCTACTGGGTACCATCATCGTCACCGTCCATAACCGTCACCTTCCATCACCGTCTCTGCTCTTCACCGCTTATGGAACAATCGCCAACTTCGAGGCCCAAACGTAAATAACAGGCAACTGAACAGTTATTTTAAACATCAAGTTCGCAACTAGGTTGTAACGATGTAAATTAACCTTTATGTATCAAGCAACACTGCCTATATTACAAATATAGCTTCTTCAAGCCATCCAACGTTATTTAGCACGATATTGAGCGATAAATATTAGTGTGGTAATTGTATTTTATTGTTTTAAGTTGCTGTTAGGATAATATATCAATCAATTTGTTTTTTGGGGCTATATATATATTTTTTTTCAATTCAATAAACCATAATTATTCACAAAGACATTACAATTACAATTTACAAGCTAACAACTAAATATATATACATTATATACAAGTAATAGCTGACCCCGTAAATGTAGTTTTGCAAATTAAAAATAGTTTACGTCCTATTCTCAGACCTACTGAATATACAAAAATTTCATAAGAATCGGTCAAACCGTTTCGGAGGATTTTTGTTACAAACACTGTTATGCGAGAAGTTTATATATTAGAAGATATAATAAAAACTTAAAGGAGAAGGCAGGACCTAGAAGGCAGGCAAGGCATCAAAAATTCTAAAATATTGAATTTTCTATATTGAACCGAGTATGACGAAGAAGTCATGTTGCACCGACCCCAAATACATTGGCATAGGCAAGAGAATGAGAAGGACCGACTATTGAGAACATAACCTAACGTCACGCCTGTAATCCCCGAAAGGTTAGGCAGAAGTGTACCTATAGTAGATACACACACATTTCGCCAGCTAAGTTTAAGTCCCATGTAATAGGGGGCCATCATGGAAAAATCCAATAACACTTTGCGCTACCTGGGAATTGAACCCCGGACCTCATGCTCAGCAATAGAGCTTGCGACCTCTAGACCAACGAGCAACGAGGCAGTCTACTATTATATCTAACGTGTGGAAAACTGCACTTTTCTTAAGATCGGCCTGAAAAGTGCTGTATTTTATTTGTTTCCCTGACCAGCAGTCTTCACCCGTAGGTTTTGTTTTGAATACTCTTTCATAAAAAAATAACGCAAGCAATTACGATAAAAGAATATTACATTTTAATAATATGAATCGACATGTCTATGTCTGCCGCATGCCGGACAAATTGTGGGCCCAAATAGCGCCCTGAGACAGTGAGGCGGGATCGCGGCAGACCATGTAGGAGATGGCGGGACGAGCTGAATAGGTTCCGTCAAAATTGGAAGGAGGACGCGGGGCTCGCGAAAGATGGAAGGAGTGGAGGGAGGCCTTTGCCCAGGAGTGGGACAGAGCAGGCTAGGAAAAAAAATAATAATATACTTTTATAAATCATCAGTATAGCTTTCGAAATTAAAATTGTTGCAATTCACATTTATATTGATGTTAAAAATTATTATAATTTAGTAATTATTTAAATGAGTATTGCCGCGATATTAACATATTACATAAAAAGCACTGCAATTCGCAAAAAACGTAAAGACATTAAGAATTACGATCTCCCCTGATGGATCTCTTATAACTCAAGGATCGGTAGAACTTCACTCAATAAGGCCTGGATTTCCCAAAAGGTTGCAGAAGTGCAGCTATAGTACACCCACATTTAGCCAGTTAGTTTCGATTCCCCAGTCGGGCAAAGTTATTGGGTTTTCCATCTCGACTTTCTCAGTAGCAGCTCGGAGTCTGGATTCGTGCCCGGTTGATGGCAATAGCCTCGCCTCTTATGGGACTTAAATAGGTATCTCATCATCTGCCATCCTCATCTGCCTAGCCTTTTCCCAACTATATTGTGAATCTAATCGGATGCAACTAAATACCTGTATTTTACATGGAGCAACTACCTATCTGACCTCCACAACCCAGTTACTGGGTAATACGATACCCATTGGTAAGACCGGTTGTCAGACTTTCGGGCTTCTGACAACCCGTAACGGCTGTCAAAGATCCTAGAATGACAGCCGGGACCAACGGCTTAACGTGCTTTCCGAGGCACGGAGGGGTCTTGGTATATGAAGATGGTCACCCATTCACGGACCAACCGCGGCAACCGTAGCTTAACCTAATCGATCGACCCGTACGGCTGTTTGTACTTAGCCACAAACCCCTCTTATACATACCTCAATAACCTAAAAAGTCCTATAAATATAAGCCACCTAAGGGTCAGAATTCTTACCACTTATAATGCCTCAACTCGACTCCAGTAAAGCGTCGTCACCTGTCTCAGCGGATTGGTAACGTTACACCGTCCTTGTGCAAGTGTGTAAGGTTGCTCGATAATCACTCACGGTAAACTTGTACCGGTGCCGGCAACCTGTCACACTGATACGTAACAAAAATGTAATACTTTTTTCGGTGTAGCTCTCATTCGTCAAGTGTGCAGAATCGAAAGGAACTTCGTATGTCCCACGACACCTCTCGACTGTTTTTGTACAATTGTAGGTATAGATATAATCTTGATGATGAGCTGTGATGCAGTCATGTAATCATCATTATCATCCTCCTGGACCTGGTTTTAGAAAAATAAATTCTTACAGTAGGTACAAATATTAACTTTGTTCCTCGAGTTCTGACATTCATAGTAGGCTTAGCTAGATAGGAAATGCTTACGAAGCACTTATCTAGAAGATATATTGCCGGTATCTTTAACTAGACTAACATATTCTAATCTACTAAATAGGTTATTGGAAAGAACATTCATAATTTTGAGTCATACTATTTATCACGTCTGTGGCGGTCAAAGGTTAAACAGTTTAATTTCAAAATACTACAAGTTCAACTAGTAAAATATGTATAAACAAAAAACATGTCAAGTTTATTTTTTCGAAACTAGTTTAGGATTAAAGATTAAAACACTTTATTCACATTTTAAAACTAGATATTTCCAGTTAAATCTTGACGACCGTTGGCATCTGTAAAGATACTACCTATTTATTTATGTAGATAATAAGATAACTTCGTTTCTAAAATAATAGGTGCATAATCTTTGACAAGTCTTCAACAAGTTGAAAACATAAATATTTTAAACATTTTACATCGTGACGAAATTTATTCACGAATTTACTCTTGTCCTTACGCAACGTTGTGACAGTCATACATACAACCCATCGGTTACGAGTACGTATTAACTTTTTGAGGTTGCCCCGTTGTCGTATTTGAGCAAAAATCTTGCATAACTGCTAATGTATTGGTTACAGTTATGGCACCGATCAACACAATTTATGAACTTTCTATCAGACAATTTGTCGAAGTGGGGGATTACTGACACATTCAACACCCAGCGTTCTGGTCAGACAATGTCCAACTTGATGGAGTGTCCTAAGTCCCGTTCACCTGCACCTCGGATGACCTATGGATTTCCACTTATGCTGCTATTTACGTGGCCACCTACTTAGCCCAAACTATTGAAAAAAAGAAGACTACCATAGACAATAAAAAATAGAAGATCAGACAGCGTTCGTTTCGTTCGTCGGATTGTTACTTGTTTTTATTTCTTGATGGAACCGCTGATAACATGACTTCATCAACTATTAGACCTTTTATAAGCTTTTTACTCCCAATCTGACCGGACCGGTCCAGCTGTGTCTGCGCGCACACTTGTGCACTATAATATCTCCCGCACCGAAGGCTTCTTTGATATTGGCTGCCGTGGCCGAAATACGGTCTAAAGGACTATATTTATTTATTTTACTCCCAATCCTCAAAGCATTCATTTTTAACACTGATGTACCTAAGTACCTACATTACGTAAGATTTTCAAAACACAAGCACCATCAAGCTTAAATCTCTCACCCTGAAAACTTAGGTACAGTAAGCTTGAAGTGAGCTGTAGCTGTAGAGTGAGCTGTGTATTGAAGTGAGTTGTGTGTGCTTGAGGTGTAGAATGAAAACTCACTTCAAGCTCACTTTACCCTATCTTCACGGTGAGATTTTTAGAGAATAGATCGGAAGGAACACATGATCAATGCGATACACTCGATGGTTGCTTGTAAGCTTTTTGAAATAATTTTTAGGGTTCCGTACCTCAAAAGGAAAAATGGAACCCTTATAAGATCACATCGTTGTCCGTCTGTCTGTCCGTCTGTCAAGACCCTTTATCCCAGGAATTTCTGGAGTTATCATGTTGAAATTAATATCAAATATTCAGGACTGCAATCCCTTGAAGCAGTGAAAAAATCAAACTTCTAAGTCAACGCAATCAAAAGTTACGGGCGTTTTTGTACCGTTTATATCACTCGCAAGGGAATGAAAACCTATAGGGTACTTCCTGTTGACCTAAAATCATGAAATTTGGCAAGAAGCAATGTCATGTAGCACAAGTAAAGGAAAAAATCCGGAAACCGTAAAGTAGTTAGTTACATACTTACAAATTTGTACGGAACCCTCGGTGCGCGAGTGCGACTCGCGCTTGACCGGTTTTTTTGCATATAGAAAGAAAAGAAAGAAAATACGTTTATATGCGGTAACATGACGCAAAAAAGAACATAAACACAAAATAAAAAGTCAAGTTTGGGGTAAACATTATACATATCATAACTTATAAACGATTTTACATCATCAATAATCGCACATAACGCAGACAATTGCTGAAATAAGCCTCTACCAAGTTATCTTATTAAAAAACATTCTTATATCCCACTTTCTAATTTTAAAACAATTATCGTAGCATTACTACGTCTATAATCTGTGTAAATAAATATTTACACGTATTTTATGAGTGTTATAATGTTATATTACGCAATAAATAAATAATACGTGTGAATGATGTAAGAAACTGCAGATGTGTGAAAGATTATTATAATATCTATCAAAACGTTCGGTAGCAATGCCATCGAATCTATGACGAGACAATATAATAACTACGACCAATACAAAAATGGGTACTGAGATCTAATCGAGAGTATTGATTAGTGATGGATAAAGATGAACAGTGGGTGCCATAGCTTTCAACAGTAGATATTAATCTGGATTAACTAAGCAAAACAATTTTCGATGCTTTATTTTAGTTTGTGAATAATTTTAGTTAAGTTAGGATATAATTTTGGAATTGTTATTAATTAATTAGGTATTCGTTTTTATTTAAGTACATTATATTTTAATTTTGAATAAATATCATAACCCTTAGTGTGCATACACACGCGGGACACGTGTCGACCACAGTGACAACTACAACACGACGCGCTAGCGGCAACCAACGACGCCTCGGCGGCTGCCGCCGATAACCATGTCGTGTCGCACTTGTGTATGCACACTAAGCAAAGTTAGCTTGTAACTGAACATTACTCAAGTCACAATAACAAAGTAAGCATGCACCATCACTAACCTTATCGTTGCTGTATCAGTAGAAGAAATACTAGTCACTCAAACTAAAAGAAACATATTTTCACAAGCTATCTTATAACATCTTTTCGGTCAATAAAGGATCATCTTCAGAACTAACGGTTGCTACACCCTATTGGCACAGTGAGACAAATAAAATGGCTGAATAAACTGCAAAGCATTGCGTTGCAACTGCAACGCTACTTTTTCTCGGTCACGCTGACTTCTGTTGGATTCGCAATGTCCTTAACGATAATTTTAAATAACGTAATAAATAACGGACTACTAGAAACTCGGTTCGGAATTTCATTCGAACTGATAAAAGGAACCGATTTTAGAATCTGTAGTGTACAAGCTATACCATTATTTAGATAAATTTATTTTAGGTAAGTATTTCAGTTGTAACGATTTACTCTTCAACAAAAAACATGTTCAAAATTGGGAAAAGCCAAAAATACACGCCAGTAATAAAATTGATGAAAATTTTTGTAGGAAAACATTAATCAATCAATCAACTCAGTCTATCGCAGTCCACTGCTCTTCCAGGATGCGCCACGACACCCTGTCCTCCGTTGTCCGCATTCAGTCTGTCCGAGCCACCTTTTGGGAAAACTTGATCGAAGGAAAAGCTACTCTATTGAAGTCGGCTAAAAATCAAATCACAATACCTGAATCATCTTGCCATAACAAATCGAATCACCTACCAATAGTTCAAACCATATAAAGTCACGGAAAAATGTAACTCCCGCATTCCTCTAACAAATCTCATGGTTTACGTAACCATGAAAATTTGAAGGACCGCGATCCGATTGCGAATTTGCGATGTTTAAATCGATTGGTTTCAGTAACCGATGCACGTGGCCTTATCGATCCCATCGGCAATCGATTGATATCGTAAAAGTAACATTGGCTTTCCAATGTCGGAAAAAAAAATATGATTTGCTTTTTTTATATATTTTGTGGTTATTTTCTCTTGATGCGCAATTCTTTTATGTTTTGAAAAAATAAAGATTATGCTTAGATGGTTTGTTCTGTACGCGAAATACGCGCATTGACGTGGAGTTGCGGATACCAGCCTGTATTACCAAGATAGATAGATAGATAAAACGTTTATTCAGTGCAACAAAAGACACAATACAAGTATTAAAAAAACATCAGAAAAGTGAGAAAACAAAGGAAAATAAAGATTAAAAAGATAAATTTACCCATAGACACGTCATATCTTTATCCGCTTTTGTTTTCTTTTTATATGGTTTGGTCATGTTGAGACTATGAATGAAAGGCGACTAACAAAACGCAGATGTGAGTGCAACATAGTTGAGAAAAGGTTAGGCAGATGATGAGTTGCTCACTTTCGTTATACATACAACTCTTATGCAGAATTTTATGCTTCTAGACCCTGCGGTTTAGGCCGTGCATTGCGTGTCAATGAATAAATTAAAGATTTGTATTAATTAGATTGCTCAACATCTGACGCACTTTGATGACATCAATTAGTAATATGAACCCATTGCTTAGGAAACTTCCTAGTTGTTAACACTCTTTTTAAATTAATTTTAATTTCACTCTGTTCCATAATCTTTTACGTATTTAGCCATTTCCTAAGATGGCCTACGTAAGTTGCAGATCGAGAGAGAGTTCAACAAACCGTGCATGTAGATATATCCCTTTCTCTTTCTCAATCAGTATCTTGATAGAATACGCATACGAATGGTTTTGGTTGATCTCGGGAGTTACGAACCCTTGCGATATTGGATAAATTTTCAAGAGAATTAACAATTAAACTAGCATAACAACAAAACGTGCGGTGCAGCTGAGGATATTTTTTGCCGCGCATTTCAAAGAAAACCGGAAATATTGGCATAAATGGACACTTACAGAAAGGAAGATTTCTACAATCGACATTTTTTTGTGTTTTCGTTTAGAAGCAAGTAGTTTCAGGATCCATTTTGGCAAAGCATGTAGGTAGGAACATTATTTTAAATGAGGAGGAGTGTTTACATAAATAAGACATTTTAAATTGGACTACCTTTTCCCCGCGGCTTCGGCCGCGTGGAGGTCAGAAATTATTCACAGAAAATTCAACCCTCCATTTCACCGTCTTCGGGGAAGAATTTCGAAAAACCATTTTCTTAGTGGATACCCATTCTTCATATAGAACACACCCTCCAAATTTCATGTCTCTAGTACTAGCGGCTTAGGCTGTGCATTGATATATCAGTCAGTCAGGACTTTGAATTTTATACCTAAGTATATATAGATGCACAAGACAACGAAAGCTATGTAGGTAAATTGAAGTCCTTGTGAATAGGGCTTAATTGCCATATTTCTATAACAGGATTGATGATTGCGAAAGAGATTTCTTATGCTGAAAATCTTGACTCTTTCACA
Source organism: Gortyna flavago (assembly GCA_963669345.1). Classification (NCBI taxonomy): domain Eukaryota; kingdom Metazoa; phylum Arthropoda; class Insecta; order Lepidoptera; family Noctuidae; genus Gortyna; species Gortyna flavago. The sequence continues at coordinate 2,146,998 of OY770126.1, forward strand.
AACAACAACTCAACGAATTCTGCGTACCTAACACGCACTTCAATCTCCCATCGACCCCTAACCAACTATGTACATATTCATAATTATACAAAAATATAATTGACGTAACTTAACTCATAAAAAACGATAGCCATTAAGCGATAATTTCGCTACAGGCGAGTCGTCACGTGCGGACGCACCCGACCACCCGACCGAACGCGTAAGACCCGCGATCTTTGACTGTGTGTGCTGACTGCAAGGTCACAGAATAAATTATGATGTAGGTATCAGTAGTACCGAGGATATTAATAGTGTTTTTCATGAACATCTTTACCAAAGAGGCAATTCTCAATTTGCATTTTAATCTCAGTCCGAGTCCGAGTCAGTTTGATTCCGATCTCGGCAGCAGTCTGCCGCAGCAGTGCAGCCGCAGCACTACTGGTCCCCATATATTCTACATAGGTTTATACGAGTATCATATATGAGATTACATTCCGAGCACTGCAGCAATGCTGCGCGACATTGCTGCGTCACATTGCTGCTGTGCTCAAACTCAAACGTCAGTTAGTCAGAAAGTTGAAGCTAGTTGGCCATTTCAAAACGTAAATTTCTATGGAGAAGAACCGGCAAAAAAACTCCATGGACACTCTTTAAAATCAAGATATAACAAAATCCTGGGGACATTATTCTTGTTGCTTCTTTAAGTGAAAACAATGTAAAAAAAAAACAATTCAACATATAAGATTAAAAATAAGCCTTGGCAGTTAAGACATGACCAATCTCAACCGACGGCGCCCGTTCACGAAGCTATAGCTTTTACATGCCCGTATGGGAAAATTAATGGCATGTGTTTACCTATGCGTTGAGTTGGTTCTACATCAGGGGGAAAACACTACTGTGTTCTTCTAATCATTCATATACGACGCATTGGCTTCATTCAAGGTTTTATAACCGTATAAGACAAGTGCCAAATATATTTGCAAGTAAAATGACCAGGACTACAGGAAAATAGTAAAGGTTAGACGTTACTACGTCAAGACTTTCATACTAAATATTCTATGAAGGAAGGTCGTGGAGACCACCCAGTGTGTCAGCAAAAATCTAGCAGGCGTACACGCTGACAGCCCTCGTGTACGAACGTGGACAAATCGAAAGGCGTTTGCAAGAATCGTAGAACTTTGTTTAGGGTTCCTGTTTCTGAAGCTATGGATGAACGTCATATCTACATTGTGTTTAAATCCACTTACAAATATATGTGACAGGAGCGTTGTATCTAGGTAGGTACTTTATAAAATTCTTAAATTCATTCACACAGCCCAAACCACTCAATCTCTCGATTCGATTTTTTTTTTTTTATTGAATTTCGCAATATTTCCCCGAGGGCAATTTAAAAAATATCTAGAGTCATAGAGCCTAGGATTACATACGAGGATACCTCAACTCACTAGGAGTAGAGACTGTCTCTAAATCAAATTATTGGCAGGTGTTACACATGCCAATAATTTGATTTAGTATTGGCAGTAACAGCCCATCCTCTAAACTGGATTAGTTAATAATACAATAATCAATAAATAGTCAAATGTAATCTGCTTAATATATCATTAAATCGCAAAAAACTTTTCATAAAATTCTTTTAAAACTGTCAACGGATACAGTGTAAAAGATTAAGAAATGAACGTAAAAATAATCCAATTATCTTCGTAGAGCATCGCGATTACTGCTCTCATTAATTTTCTGACACGCGTCTTACGTGAAAACCGCACCGGCCGGTTTCATCGATCGCGGATTAACTTGAACGAGGATTAAACTCGGATTCATAGTGACGGGTGACTTACTTAGCTGGCCATTCGTTTTTGGTTTCTTTTTTTTTCTTTAGTGGCGCGTTTTGCTTCCCTAAAAGGTTTTAATCTCCCCTTATGTAGAGCTCTTTGGATTAACTTCAGCGCTTAGTACACTTTTTTGCATGACAATTGCCAGTAAGAAACCACCTGTTTGTTTGCAGGATTGCTAACATAGTGCCTTAACAATTTTGCAATATTTCTTATCAGTGCACACTCTTACAGGTATGTCAGAATGTTGTATGAATAGTAAGGTGTGTTCACTGTATCAGTGTAGTACATCGGTCAACACGAGCCTTTTTCAAACACAAGCCACACACAATGTAACTTGTTACCTGTCATTGAAGAAAATTGCTGATAAATGCAAAATAGCTGAAGGCCAATTCTCGTAATTTAAAACGTTCAAAATTTTGTTGCAGTCTCCTCTCGGCGACAAACAAATGTCAAAAACTTGTCAAAATGTAGGGAAAATACAGGTACTTTTGACAGATTGAGCTTGAGATCAGAAGGCCAATTCTCGTAATTTAAAACGTTCAAAATCTAGTCGCAGTCTCATCTCAGCGACAAACAAATGTCAAAAACTTGTCAAAATGTAGGGAAATTAGAGGTATTTTTGACAGAATGAGACAGATCAGACTGTGAACGTTCTTAAAATTACGAGAATTGCCCCTCAGACTGCATGTGAAAGTTTTAAAAATTGCGAGAATTAGCCCTCTAGGGCTAATTCTCGCGACATATTCAAAATGTTTCTCTTTGATTGCTGTTTACGTAGATATTGTCTATTGTTAGTCTCTGACGTCAGAACACAGATTGTTTTATTTATAGGCACATTACACATTTCTGGCTGTCATGATAGTGTCAAAATGAAAATTTCCTATAAATAATTATTTGCAAGCTTACATTTAGTAACGAAAGAATTTTAAACAATCACTAGTTTCCGTTATGAAAACATAAACAGAGTCGTATTTTTTTAATTATTTTGTCGCGATTATTTGAAAATCAAGAGAATTTCTTTGAAAATGGGTCAATACTAATGAAGCGTCCTAATCTAATAATTGCCTAAGTTATGAACTATCGCATCGTAAGCCCAAACACGTCTAATTGTCGTGATTACGTTACCAGTCATTATAAGTTATAATCTTCAGGTTAACACAGTGGTGTCGCCGCGTTGGTTTCTATAGTTAGCGCGCACGCATTAAGTTAGTCGTCTTTGCACGCGACGCTCGCATCTACCGTCTGTCTGCGCGCTCCGAATTTTTCGCGCCACCGCGAATCCGTTTTCCGAATACAAACCTCTCTTTACCGCGTTCTTTTTTATTAAAATTTTTAGTCTGTATTAAAAAACTACCAGTCAAACTTTTACCGCCAATTTTGTGTAGTGATGTGAAACTGTAAAAGTGTTTAAAAAGTGAGTTTTAATTATTGAAGTCGTTTATGAGTCTGCGTATTTGAACAGGTGATGATAAGGCTTTATTTCTGTTGTGGCTGATAGTGTTTTGATGGCACGTGATAGATTTATGTTGATCGATGTTTGATTACATAGGTCGTGATGGAAACTGAGCTAGATGTTTTGTTTTATACCCTAGGATTTTGTTCCGTTGACCAAGAAGCTACTGTAAGAGAAAATGATATCGTAAATTACAAAGTAGGTACCAAAATTAACACTTTTATAGGCATTGCAATGGTTTAACAAAAACAAGAAAGTCGTTATTATGTTCTAGCCAATTTAATTTCTACCTTGTTAGCCTCTTTCCTGATAATTCTATATTTTACATAATAATAACTGCCAAACCGTGTGTAGAGTTCACTGATAATATTGTTTATCACGTTCTTATCAGTACAAAGTTAAACTAAGTAGTTTTATCTCGTCATTTATATGCCTACCTACCGAGAGAGTTTTTCCACAGATTTTCATAGAGATAAAAGTATGCAAATATTGCACAGGCCAACTTTAACTTTAAATAATGACTGGATGGTTAATATAGAGATGGACAAAGATTTTGCATTAAGTATATCGATATTTTCGGATCACTTGTTTAACTTTGAAACAGTTTTACACTTCTCTTCACAACCGAAGGTTTTAGTTCAAGGATAATTTAAAGGTAAACCAAAGTCAATAAATAAAAGTTTACTTAAACGAAAACATTATAAATTATCCGCCGGCTACTTTCCTCCTGCGCCGACATTTGGGAATATGCACAAAACCATACATTTTCCAATCGTTTTTCCTCATACGAGTATATCCATGACATAACATTTTGTATATTCTTATAACAATATCTGCCACTATTGCTTATCAACTGCGTATTTTTAAACACTACACTATATTATTTTCGTCTCCATATCAAAATTATGTAAACAATTTATTTCACAAACAATATCAGACAATAATTAACCACAAGTTCAACTCCTTATCACGTTTACTGATAACAGTAACAAGTAAGGTACTCGTACAAGATAGATATCTATCGAGTGCTCATCTATAATCTATGAACAAGTAGTGGCACTACCACACATGCTTTGCTTCCACCTGTCACTATCACGTTGTTCGGAAGATAATTTTGGTTTTGCTGACATATTGTACATATTTAGATTTCAAATGGGTTTCAGTGGTTTTGTGGTTTTTATCATTACAGTTACTTTGATAGCGAGTTTATGCAGAATAGCTCGTGATGATAGAGCATCATCACTTGACAAAACTTCAGTAGTTAATGATCTCGTCACAGTGATGTTTCCAACAGCCTCTATAAAGCAAGAAATCAAACCGAATGCCATAAATTATTATTATTATTAGCCTGTGATGTCCCACTGCAGGGCAAAGGCGTCCCTATTCTCTTTCCACTTCTCTCTGCTCAAAGCTGCTGAGGACCAGTTCTTGTTGAAGGAGTCCAGCTCATCCCGCCATCTCCGTCTGGGCCTGCCACGATGTAGCTTGCCATTAAGAGGGACCCAATGCCATAAATATTTATTTTTATTTTATTGTTGGTGACCTTATTACTAAGACTCCGCTGTCTGTCTGTCTGTCACCAGGGTGTATCTCATGAACCGTGATAACAGACAGTTGAAATTTTCACAGAATGTGTTTTTCTGTTGCCGCTAAAACAACAAATACTAAAAATAGAATAAAATAAATATTTAAGGGGGGCTCCCATACAACAAACGTGATATATGCCGTTATTTTTTATGTAGTGTTAAATATTGTATGGTGTTACGGAACCCTTCGTGTGCGAGTCCAACTCGCACTTGGCAGGTTTTTACATAACACATGACATTTAAAATTGGGACCCTTTTTCACAAGCTTTTTTCTCCGTTCTCTCCAAGGATATATTTTTTTTAAAAGACTACAAAAAAATTGTATAAGTTAGCAATGTTCAAGATTACGTCACAGGTTATAAAACATCTCTCTTCTACCGTGATCTTGCTCGTTAATAAAGTAGGCTCAATTTTAATTGCTATTAATACCAGACCGTTATCGGCGGTAGATAAACCTTCATAGTTTTCCCCCTTTTTTACTGACTTGCCCTTTCCAACCCTCAAGAGTTACTTTAGTAATTGGTAACCCGATCTAACGATTTTCATTTTTTATTCCATACTAGCTTCTGCCCGCGACTTCGTCCGCGTGAAATTTCTTGTTTGCCCGACTCACCCGTGGCATCGCATCGTTTGCCCGCGCTATTACTTCGTTAAATCGCATAGCGTTCTTTCTGATTTGTTTTCTATTTGCTCGGCTCCTAAGGGTCTTAACGTGATGTTAAATAGCCTATATCCTTACCCAAAAATTGGGCTATCAAATACAAAAATATTTTCAAATCCCACTGTTAGTTTCTCTTTTCAGCTTTATTACAGATTTATGTAGCGTACCTACCTATAAGAAAATAAGCTATTTCTACGTGTCATGTCCAAGCTAATGACTTGTCTATTAACTAGGCTAAGAAAGTTTTAAGTGCAAATAGATTGAAAGAAAGTATATTGAAGTTTGAAGTACTCATCATCATCATCATTTCAGCAGATAGACGTCCACTGCTAGACATATGCCTCCCCAAACACCTCCACTTCGACCGGTTCTGTGCTTCTCGCATCCAACGGGTTCCTGCAGCCTTCACAAGGTCGTCGGTCCACCTTGTGGAAGGCCTGCCAACGCAACGTCTTCCAGTACGCGGTCGCCACTCCAGAACCTTTCGGCCCCATCGGCCATCTGTTCTGCGAGCAATGTGCCCTGCCCACTGCCACTTAAGTTTGGCAATTCTTCGTTTTTAAAAATTTAAAGTATTTTTTACATTAAAAACAGATTGTTATACCTTTTAAAGAAGAAACCAAATGACTTTTCCATGTGTTGCCTACATTTGAGTAATTAAAAATAGATAGCTTTTATGATATTTCTATCGAAACTATGCTTGTATTTCAATCTAAAAGAAAGTTTTGCTCCAGTCTGAATGCGAATAAAAAATCTACAACGCGAGTTCAGCGTTTAAGTAACGCGAAGTAAATAAACAGGAAAACTTATTCGAAAATATTATACCTAAAAGGGATAAAAAGTGCAAAGAAAAACATCGACTAGCCTTGCCAAGGAAAACATGTTTTGGTTTTAATTGAAAAAAAAAGTAGAAAACTAATTATGATCTTACATAAAAAGAAAAATCCGTTGGTACAAAAAGTTGAAACTAAATATTGATTGAAAAACATTGAAATGATTCCTTAGGATTTATAAAACAAAATTTCTAATAAATTTGATGCAATAATTCTCTTCTACCTATTATTTTCCCATCTATGTTAGAGTTGGCTTCCAGTCTTACCAATTGCACCTGAATACCAGTATACATGCACTCCATGTATACTGGTATTCACACACGCAATAATTGTTAGGTAATGACTTAATATCTAAATAAACCAGAAATAATTAATAGTTTTAAAAATATTGTTTCTTCTAATATTTCAATCAAGTCTTCTAAAAAATGATTATGATTACTGGCTGATGAAGAAAAATTGAGGAAAACCACTATCATTTACTCAGTAACGATTAAATGCTAGCATAATTATATTTATTGCTAGTAATTATTGCTCACCTTAATAGGAAATAATTGAAACTATTAATTATTACTTGTTCATTATTTTTGCTTGTTTCCCTTACAATAATAATGAGCTGCATAATTTAATTATTTACTCTCTGTGAGTAGTTGTATTAAGTAACAAAATAAACTCTGTTTAAAAAAAAAAACACTTATGCAATTCATATTGTTTGTTTGCTTTTGAGACTTTGTTTTGTCACTGAAGACACCTTAATGAGGGACATAGAGGTAAATTATAAAACATAAGTACATTATTTACAATACGGTGTGTCTGTTCCAAAAAAGCTGACAAAATATTGGTCTTATTTGTTTGGTTGCTATTAACAAACCTTTTAAATATAAGGTTCTGCAATTCTTTATTGATTAGCATAAATCATGCATTCAGAGAATAAAATTATAAAAAAAAAACTAACATTTCGACTCGTCGTACACAGGTAGCAAGTTTTTCGACTGGACAGGTCCACTCAAATTTGTGGTTCTTTCCTCAAAAGACCATTTCAGATTCCTCACATGATCTGACCAAGATTATGATTGTGACTTTGACTTCGGAGTTTTTTCCATTTCTTATTCGGGGTAGTCTGATAGGAAGTGTCGATTTAGTTTATCCTTCTTTTGACATGTAAAGCCTCTCCCCCACAGGCGCGTTATTACCGGTCGATAATATCGGATGCACTATTGCGATATCTGTTTTCAGTACATTTAGTATTAGGACGGCCACGAAGTTACATACTGCTCCGATAATAACGACGCAATAGAAGTAGGACGCTTGCGTTTCCCCGTCCTGCGATATTCCGATATGAGTTCTTAGAACATTTTGTAATAGGACGCATGTACGATCTTACACACACGTAGTAACGCGTAGTGCGGGCGGGGGGGCTGTACTGTAGGTTACAAGCACACGTTAGAAATATCGAACGATAAAAACGCAGCTGTGTGGCAAGAAATCGGGACGCATTATCGCAATAACGCATCCGATATTATCAACCGACAAAACGCGTCTGTGGAGGAGAGCCTTAAAAGTGATTGCGATGTCCTTTAACAGTACAGAATAAACAATTTCATTTCATACATTTAAAAGAACTCGTTACACTGACAGAAATACAATAATTTGTATCACGTACACTTGCCACGTTGATCAATCACAAAACGTGCCTCATTAACAATCAGAAACAAATTCCGCCTTTTACGTACAGACGCCAGCACATCAACCTACCCGGAACTGTCACATTTTCCTAATCAACTTTGAACCTTATGCTTTAGCGATAAAGTTGAAAATCTATCAAAGAAATTTGACAGATTGTGTAGGTTGATGTGCTGGCGTCTGTACATTATGATCAATTAAAAGCATTTCCAGATTCGACCCACTAACGCGAAAGGCTTTTTTATTACTGTGATATAATAATTTAATTAATTACTAATAAAGTTATGTGCACTGATGCAATGATACGCTGCTCGCTTTTACGATTCGGTTTGAAAATGCACCCATCGTCATTATGCACGCTATTGAGTTTGAGCACGCAATGTATTTTAACAATGACAGTTTTGAGTCCATTGAGCTATTTGTTTTCAAAGATTTTTTGTTTGTAAACTGACAAATTAATATAATGGAATCGTGTTTTTGTCATGTAGCTCTTGAATGTTGTGATGAAGTCAATACCTATTAGGGCTAGAAATAAGTATTGGGTTAAGCTAAGGAGATCAGTCACATTGGGCCCAAAAAGTCAAAACGGCCGGCCACCAAAAAAAAATGTATTACCCTAATCGGGAAAGTCCGCTTTTTTATTTTTAGGGTTCCGTACCCAAAGGATAAAATCGGGACCCTATTTCTAAGACTCCACTGTCTGTCTGTCTGTCACCAGGCTGTATCTCATGAACCGTGATAGCTAGACAGTTGAAATTTTCACAGAATATGTATTTCTATTGCCGCTATAACAATAAAAACAGAATAAAATATATATTTAAGGGAGCTCCCATATAACAAACGTGATTTTTTTGCCGTTATTCTATATGTACCTAGTGTTAAATAACTGTGGTACGGGACCCTTCGTGTGCGAGTCCAACTCGCACTTGGCCGGTTTTTTTAATTGAAAAATGAAGTTTGAGTTTTGGACCCAATTCGGTATGAAGCGTGACTGGTCTCCTTTACAAACTTAAAAGCTAAAATTAGATTAGCATCTAAAAACTCCATAAAAGGCATGAAAATGAGCTTGGCTAATCTTTATTCCGTCTTTTTTTTTAAGTAGTTTAAAACGTTAAGAAAAAAAACAGTAATTATTCAAGCTTATCAAACTCCTCTACCGTATAACAATGTACCTAGGTAAATCAAAGTTACACAGACATTTGTCACCAATATTGGTCACGCCACTATCTATTAGGACTGCATCGAGTCGTGTTGGTCGTGGACTCGTGGTACAGTGATCTAATATCAGTTCTAGGTGAAGGTCGGTCCGAGACGGGGTCAATGCACTTTAAGTTGCGTATTATAAGGCTTCCTTCTCTCTGTTACTCTGTCTGTGCGAGAGAGTGTTGTACAAGGTAGAGGTCGAAGAAATGCCTTGCAAAATATACGTGGTCGTTTATATTCAAGATCATAAAATAGCTGTGATCTGTGATTCCCTCGCAGTGCAAGTGTTTTATAAAAAAAACTATTGTGACCTTCCAACGTGATATTTGAAAGAAGACTTTATCAATGCCATTTAACTGTCAGTAGGTATAGATCATAGGTTAAATTAATATGTAGGTAATGTTTTGGTTACAAAATATAGAAATTTCCAAATAAATCAAAGTTTATCCATAAAATATATATTATCAAATATTTCAGCATAGTAATTTACTACAACGTGTTTTAATATACTATACACAACTGGATTATCAAGATGAACCATTATAATTAAATGTCGTTGACTAACGTCAAAATTCACCAATAGAACTCAATGCGGTCATCAATCTAAACTACATTCAACAGCTGTCAGTGTCAATATTCTACAACAATGATGACACTGACAGCTATAGAACGCGGTTTCGGTACTGATCGCGTTTAGTTTCATTGTTGAAATTAGCCCATAGAAGCGTCAAACTGAAGGTGCCAGACTCGTAGCCGAATTCTGAGGTGATACACCTACGAAGAAACAAAAGTCTATATAGATATGTAATCTATACTTAAACAAAACAAAGAAATGCAGACATAATCGTAAAACATTAGAGGGGCAATTCTGGTAATTTTAAGAACGTTCACAGTCTGATCTCAGTCTCAATCTGTCAAAAATGTCTCAAATTTCAGTACATTTTGACAAGTTTTTGACATTTGTTTGTCGCTGAGATGAGACTGCGACTAGATTTTGAACGTTTTAAATTACGTGAATTGGCCTATAGGTATTTAGGTAAATCAAGTTCAAGCAATCAACTCAGCTTATCGTAATCTAAAACCGTTTTAAGTTCATCCGACCATGGGTTTTAGATTCAATTTAATTTTTCATTTACAGGGCGTCATTTTCCTTTCCGCATTATTAACCATTATGATGTATGTACTTATAGATGAAGTAGTGTATAACAATGAGTTTTGAAAGAATCTTAAAAATATATAATATTTGATATTCTCGCTTTACAACCCTTCCAAAGAAGACCACTGGTCACTGCCACTACCTATAAACATTTAAGAAATCTTTCTATGTATCTACCTACTCACAGTAAATAAGTAAAATCGACCTTATTCTTGAAACAAAAGTCAGACGCAAAATAAATTCATATTTGCTTTTTATTGAGTGGCACTTTTTTACGATTGTTGCAACATCCATGAAAAATTCTGACGTGCGATGTGTTGCCGTGGCTTTCAAATTTTTTTAAACATATTAGTATTAAAAACGTTCGATGTACTTTATAACGTTGTTCTTGTTTATTATTTATTAATTTTTCGTCTGTTTTCCAAAAACTTATTTTTGCTGAAAACTCAGTGGAACCTAAGGAGTTTATTTTAGTGTTACATTTATAACTGGCGAAATATGGGTGCACTATAGGTACAGTTTTGCCTAACCCATCCGGTAACACAGCCGGGAGTTTCATTTTTTAAAAACATTTATTAATATAACTAGCTCCGCCCCGCGGTTTCACCCGCATAAGTGTCGATCCCGTGGGAATATCGGGATCAAAAGTATGTGTTAATACACCAAATTGGTCCAGCCGTTTGTGCATGAAGAAATAACAGACATACAAACACACTCACAAACTTTCGCCTTTATAATATTAGTGTGATTAAGGGCGCATTCGACCAAACTTTTATACCTAGAATAAGTCTTATCCTGAGAATAATTATTGAATTTTTGACAGTTAGTCCATACTAGAACTGTCAGTCGTCAATTTTATTCCAAGAATAAAAGTTATCTGACTTTGGTAAAATCAGCCCTTAATGATATAACTTAAAATGATAATCATTTCTGGACTCGCCATGTAAAAAACCAGCTACTCAACCAATTTATTTTAAAGCAGGTTCCGTTTTTTATCGTTCAAGGTCAGAAGTCAGAACATGTGACGTCAGCAAAACAAATATAGCCTTAGATAAACACGGGCAGTATCAAAGGCTTTTGATAAATTAGGTAGTTTTATGAAATTATTTATGCGCAAGTATTGTCGCAGTAACGCATTGTCGAAGTTACGCATTCACGGAGAAAAGTAATTTCGGATGGAGAGGTTCGGTGATGATGTTCTTCAGAAAGGTCAGGTGCGTAGTAGGTATTTGCAACCGGCGTGCGTGTGTGACCAGATTTATGAATGTAAATGCAGCAAAAGGAGTATGTAAGGATCGTTGCAGGTGGCGTTCTGCCTAGCCCCATGTGAAGAAGGCGTGGGTTTATGTATGTGTGTGGAGCAATTTCGGAATGGAACAATTTTGGAATACAGCAGTTTCGGAATAACGCATATTAGTTGGAATAGAATATTGTAAAGGTGTTAAAATGTTATAAGGTTGTAGTAGTGTGTTACCTGAAAGGAATTAGATACTGGGAATTTAGTTTTTTAAGTCAAACTACTCAATGATTTTCTATACTACAACTTCTAGGAAAGTAGTGATTTAGAGCTGTTCTGCACTACATCCGATCCGAATCCGAACAATCCCGGTCCGAAGTGACCATAGTCCTATTTGTATGAGTGGTTGCGCACTAGATCCGAACTCTATCCGTCTTAATTTAGAACATTCCCAATTCGGATTGAAGTCGGATCTTTAATTCGGATTCGGATCGGTTGTAGTGCAGACTGCAGAACCGCTCTAATACTAACTGATGAATCAAAGTAAACGTGCAACAACAGAAGTAAAATACCTAAGAAAATAAATATAAGTAGGTAGATATAAAAATATAAGTAGGTAAATATAAAAATATAAGTAGGTAGATATAAAAATATAAGTAGGTACCTAAATATAAAAATATAAGTAGGTAGATATAAAAAGAATAATAATAGAAGTAAAATTAACTGAGCAAGAGATAAGATTACAACGAAATACACTTCATGTGAGATAATTACACACAAAATGTATTTAGACGATGCTCGTATTATTACACTTTTATGCTAATGATTACACACAAAAAGTTAATTAATTCTCTCGTCAAAAACAGCATAATTTTTTGCCAGCAAAAAAAAACAATTAGCTAAATATTTTAATAGCGACTTTGTTTGTTTCTGTTCCTTTTTTCAAATAAATTCTTAAAAAGAGGAGACGGCCGTTTCTTTTTACCGGAGTTGAAAAACATTTCTGCCATTAATAATTTAAATAATATCTAAATGGATTTTATAAGAATGCCTCAAAATTAATAGTTTGCCTTGTACAGAGGCCAGCACATCAAGCTACCCCAAATTTATTTGATAGATGTTCAACTTTATTACAAAGGAATAAGGTTCATATTCAATTGGGAAAATTAGACAGATTGGGGTAGCTTGATGTGCTGGCCTCTGTACAAGGCAAACTATTAATTTTGAGGCATTCTTATAAAATCCATTTAGATATTATTTGAAGACCGCATTGAAGACCGGTTGGTATCGTTATGTCAAAGTTTAAGATAATATAATTACTTATTAAAAATGGTCGCTTTTAAATTTTGATTACAAGAGCGTACTTTTGCGTCAGTTAACAGTGTTTTTGAAATAATCTTGCCGCAAGATGATTCGATAAGGTGATAACAATAAAATATGCCTGAAAATGCGTAATGGCATTGTTTAATTAGCTTATAATGAAAATAAGATTTTATATTATATTCCAACAAATCAGCGATGCGGATAAATTTTTCGACGATTTAAGTATTATTTTAGTTTTTGTATAGTTTTAGTTAAGTTAGGATTTAATTTTGTTATTTTTATTAATTAATATGTTTACATCATCATCATCTGCCTAGCCTTTTCCCAACTATGTTGGGGTCGGCTTCCAGTCTAACCGGATGCAGCTGAATACCTGTATTTTACATGTTGTCAGACTTTCGGGCTTCTGACGACCCGTAACGACTGTCAATGATCGAATGACAGCGGGGACCAACGGCTTAACGTGCTTTGCGAGGCACGGGGGGGTCTCGTTAATGAATTTGTTTACATATTGCATATAATTTTTTTTTTCTAATAAATTTATCACTACAAATCAATAGGTCCTATGTTCTCCTGACTTGTGTATAAATTACCTACTCAAGACCGGAAAAATATCTAAAACTGTATCGCCACACAATTTTTTTTTTTTTGGTTATGTGATAAAATTATTACGTACGTATTTTTGTATGTAGGTGGTCGTCATATGGCCTCAGAAGAACTATAAAATATGCGCGAGTTCAAAACAGGTTGGTTATTATCAGAAGCGTTTACACTACCAAGTTGAAGTTCAACTCTAAGCTGAATGATTGTATTTTTATTTTATTACTACTTTTTCATATTTTTCTAATATTTAATTTATTTTAATTATAACTTAACTATCACCTTTTTAGAATTCCAATATTTTTTTTAGTCACGTAATCGAAGTTATAAACAAATATACACAAATTTATTCAAGTCCCACTTCTATAACAAGATTACGTCAATTGACACCTGTCAAAATGGCTTATTAGTCGATTCGTACGAATTTACTCGCTTGAAAGAGGCGAATCGTCACTTTTACTATAGGCGACTCGCACGAAACTAAGAAAAAAGTATACGTTTTATAATATTTAACTCATCACTTCTGTGCGCTATGTGTCCTTTTTTCGGTACTTTATTGCATTAAATTAAAAATGTGTCAATTGCCTATAAATTCTGGAGTTGTCGACTCGCCCACAAATAAATTGACTCCGTGCGAATCGCCCATAGAGAAAATTATATTATTTAAAAGTGACGATGCACCCGTTTCGGGCGAGTAAATTCGTACGAATCGACTAATTAGCCATCAAAATGATAATCAAAGTGGCCGAATGGAAAGTAATGGGTGTATCCGTTTGGTGACTAAACCGAACAGGAAGTGTTTCTTGTACATATTAAAATATGTAACAATGTGGAAGGCTTGTGTGACTCGTGTCACATCTCGTAATAGTAGGCTTGTGCTCTATTGAGAGATGGATGCGAGATTATGACATAAAAGGTCGTTGATTTTTTATGAAAAACTTAGTCTTTAACCGGTCAAGCTCCACGTGTAACCTATGTGTTACGATACAATAGAAAATCAATTGTGTCTCATTAACGGAGCTTAATGAGTTATAATACTTGCAATGTAGGTAAGAGTTTAATGATTTAGCCAAATTGGTTAAGAATTCTTACTTTTGGATTTGCACAAAGTTTTCTAACTAAAAAGTCCCAGCATTGACCATAAAAAGTTGGAAACAGTTGGAATTTCTTTTGTATGATAATATCAATCGAATTTTTTGCGGATTTTTCAGTGCTGTGATTGCAAACAATTCCTTATCTGAATTAGGAAGTGTAATCAAAATTATCCCATTATTTGTAGAGCTAACGTTTGTTTAGTTTCATTATAGCTTAGCTTCCACTACACCACATTCACAGCCAAGTGTAATGTTTGGGAAAGCACTTACGCTAGATTTTCGCTCATTTAATTGTTGTGTGCAGTTCCCACGTCGAGTATAATCTAGGATTGCTAGATACTCGAGTTTCTACCACACATTGTGTTATCTGTGAACATCTTTTTATTTCTTACGAAGATGTTTTCTGCTATCATTATGTAGGTAGACATGTGTGGATGATTGATTGTGATGTAATGTTGAATAGTTACATTGAATTGTGGTCTATAGTACTTTTAGGTTGTTTGTGTTAAGCAAGTTAAGCCGTTGGTCCAGGCTGTCATTCGCGGATCTTTGACAGTCGTTACAGGCAGTCAGAAGTCCGAAAGTCTAACAACTAGTCTTACCAAGGGGTACCGTACAGGAGCAGTGGTGGCCCAGTGGTAACAGCCGCGACTTACAAGTTGTAGGTCGTAGGTTCAAACCCAGACAGACGCTTTACTTTTTGTAAATAACTTCATCACCGATGTTCTCAAAACGGTGAAGGAAAAAATCGTGAGGAAACCGGCATGTCCTAGAACCAAAAATTCGAAGACGTGTTGCGTGCTGGATTACGGCCCACTCCCTCTCACCGAGAGGAGGCCTGTGTCCCAGCTGTGGGAACATTTATAGGCTGATTAATTTCAAATATTAAACTAGTACGAGTATCTATTAACCAACAAAATCCTACTTAGGTTGGCTAAAGCAAGTGTGGTGATCAATGCTTAGGTATGTCTTCTCTGTATGAGAAGAGTCATTTGCCTTGCAGTGGCACAATAATAGGCTGGTATTATTTATCTCCGTTATTCAACTAACTAATAAAAATATAACGGTTCAAACAAGAATTCCGCTGATTTCCACAAAGTGAATCAACGACGCCTCAGTGACGATACACATTCTTTAACACTTGAAAAACTGCTGAATACGTTGTTCACAGCTAGAAATGATTGCACATTTACAACTTTTTATCTGCTCTATCACAATTCTCTGCAAACTTATTTTTGATTGGGTATTCCTGCGTTATTTTTTTTAATTCCTGATTGGACCTGCTTTTGACCTCGATTACACCTGATGGAAAGCTATAGATGATGTCTATGATGGAACGAGCGTGCCCAGAAGATGCAATTTTCTTCAGATTTTTTATAGTACCACCTGTTACAGTTCCCTGTCCACCTACCCTATTGCTAAAGGTTGATTCCCATAATTAAAACCTTCAAAATGTAGTCGCAATCTCATCAGCGACAAATAATGTCAAAAATGTAGGAAAATTATTGGTACTTTTGACAGATTGAGACTGCTATTTAATTGCCAGTCTTCTTAAAAATACGGGAATCGCCCCTATGTTCTCTGCTTCACTTATGAGTACAGCCTAAGCATGCCTACTAATTGAACCCAAGCTAAGATTTAAAGATTGGTTCTTGAAGATGCGCAGTCGTTGCTAAACTGTAAATCCTCCTGAAATAAAACAGTTCTATTGACCCAACATTATGACCACACAATAACGACATTGACGATTTGTGGTTATTCCATAATGCAGTACGATTAACACACATTATTGTATAGTCATCCAATGCGGTCGGGCCAATAAGTTTATATGGACGCGACTATTAAATTACTTAAGTGATTACACAGATGACCATTGAAGTTGATTTGACAAGCGCTATGACAGATGAATTACTAGGATATTGAACATAACATAAAACGACGCCTGTATTTATTCAACTCAAACTCAAAACATTTATTTCAATTAAACCAATTACAGGCACTTTTGAATTGTCAAGGGGTCGGTCAGTCAGAAAGATGAAGGTAGTTGCCCATTCCAAAGCGTAGGTACCTATGGAGAAGAACGGACAAAAATCTCCATGGACACTCTTTTAAATCAAAATAATATGGTTACAAAGTCTTGGTTACATCATTCATGTTAAAAATTATGCATGTGAGAACGATGCAGAACGTTAAAAGCGTCCGTAATGAAAAGAAAAAGAACAATTCAAATTTTAAATTAAATTAAAATAAGCCATGGCAGCAAAGAGATGATCACTCCCTACTGACGGGGCGCGGCGGCGCCCGTTTACAAACATGAACATGACTTAAGTTTAAGTCACATGTAATATGGGGCGCCTATTCCGATTTTTTATTTAGGTATTATAATAACTGTACCTACGTAAGTAATGATTTTCTTCCCTATTAAGGTTAGGTATGTTCTTAGGCAATCAATAATTAAAAGTCCTTGATTATGAAAGCGTTTCAAGTTTTGAGTGACCACAAAAAAAAATTGTAACCACATTTTGATTACATCTTGTAAACCTGTATTTTCAAACATAAATTATTCTTATACTGATTGTGTAACACGCCTTAAGGTGTGGTCTGACTATGAGTCTTGAGATTTTTTCTAGAATCACGCGAAGGCAACTCACACGCATCACATTTACGTATGTAAGCCATCATTTATGTGCTCATGAGATCATAGTGATGTGTTTCGTGTCCGTGATCATTAATCGTTGTTCGTGGATCAAAATTCTCATGTTAATTATTGATTGGAAACTGACTTAGTACCTGCTTGATTTGCTAGGTAATTGGTAATTTATTTAAATTATTTTCTACGCGGTCTGTAAATGGTAAGAAATAGGAAACATTGGATGTAATAGTGTGTGAATTCGATGTAAGGTAGTGGAATTTCAGAAGCCATTTTGGGTTTTCTTGTTACGTTTTTTGAGATTTGCTCTATCCCATCTAAATATCTGATTGTGTATAATTATGAACCGCAATCTCGAGTAACGTTTACTTTATAACGCCAAGCTGTCTGATCTGAATGTTTTGTGCGTGTATGAAACGGGATACAGGCATTTTTTGAATTTTTTGTGCAAAATTACGGAACTTCGGAAGTTACAACTACACAGATAACTCTAACTCTCAAGGAAGTGTTTTTACAAGATGTGAACATTGTGAACCGTCCCTGATTTGTCGGTATTGGCGGTAGCCGAATTGGTCGCCGTAGCTAAACCAAAGCATCCCGATCAAACGATTTAGGTTAAGTTAGAACTGTGACAAACCGAGCCGAGTGAGCGAAGCGAGCCGAGCGAGTGAAGCGAGCGGTGCCGCGGGAGGGACGCCGGATCGCTATTTCCAAATTGGTCGCAGTTACTTTTCGATAGTTTATAATCTCGCGAGATATATTATAAACTAATGATGTTCATCCGGTGACTTAAACATATTTTAGCGTTAGCTTGTATAAAATATACTTACAAATTTAAGATTTGTCAAACAATTATATAAAACTAAATAAAATTAGAAAAAACTGGCATTTTATTTATCAAATTGAATTAGAACTTAGAAGACACCTGACCCAGTGAACAGCCATTACCCGTCGTTGCGTCACACCTGACACGAAAACGATTGCAACTCGCAGTCACGCGATATGCTGATGCTGATACAGTTGTAACTCGTTTATGTGCAGGCAATTAACTAAACATCCATCGTTTCGGATGAGCAGCTGCATATTATCGCATTATCATACAAGCTCACATGCTGACGTGATTGGATGAGGAATGTGTGAGTCTTTGTAGAGATTTAAAGTGTGATGAGATTTTGAGTATTTTTAAGGGTTGGTGAAAGAAGTGGGGCTTGTGACTAAGTAATAACAGACGCACGGGTCGATCGATCAGGTTAAGCTATGCTTGCCGCGGTTGTTCCGTGGATGGGTGACCATCTTCTTATACCAAGACCCTTCCGTGCCTCGGAAAACACGTTAAGCCGTTGGTCCCGGCTGTCATTCGTAGATCTTTAACAGTCGTTACGGGCCGTCCGAAGGCCGTAAGTTTGACAACCAGTCTTACCAAGGGGTATCATAATATCCGGTTAGACTAGAATCCGACCCTAAAATAATTGGGAAAAGGCTAGGCAGATAATGATGGTAAAAGAAATGGTTGTCGCAGCATTGGAAATGGACGAATTTAATTTGTTTCTACAAGTCTACAGCCTTGGCAAGCGTGCTTTCTATCTAAAACTAGATTTTTTCCTTACATCAGACTGTGATTAAAAGTCAATACATTAGTCATTAATAATTCTCAAGAAACTGATAACATTTCCGTCATCGTCGTAGTCAATTAGACTTGAATGAAGTTAAGTTTGCTAGGATAAAAAACTAACACAACATTACATATCTTCACGCCTATAACCCCCAAAGGTTAAGCAGATGTGTTCCTACCTATAAATGCACACCTACATTTCGTCAGTTATAATAAAGTCCCATGTAAAAGGGCACCAATCAAGACTGCTAAGAAGTCAAAATAATTCGTGCTACTTATACACTTACCTACTACTTATAAATATAATAATACCTATGCAATAGGTTACTTGAACAAAGCCCAGCCATTTATTTTATTATATTTTATTACGATGCAATACAAAAATTCCTAACATTAGGCAAGTGTAGGTACCTACTCACTACTCAGTAACGCAAGTACCTTTAAATTTCAAAATGGCGGCGATATTAAGTATGGAGTAATTTTATGAAACGTGGGGTCAGAGGTGATACCACACTGTTCAATTAATGATGCAATAACCATCATCATAAGAAGCGCAAAGTTGTTGAGAAATCAATCACAATATCAACGAAGTAGGTAATCACGCACTAACGCCAATGACAGGTGGTGTAGTTGCTCACCATAGATAATAAATGTTGTGGTCATGAATGGCAAACGTATTTATTTATTCAGCCTTACATAATCCACTCAAAGACGAAAGATCAGTCGGACAGGACTTTTTATTAATTCAATTGAAAATTTCTAGTCATTAAAAATTAGCTTAAAAAAATAGTAGCTAAGACTCCAATCAGTGTTTTGCTTTGCTAAAGGAACTAACTGCCAGTTTGTTTATGATATTTAAGCAATACTGCCTGTATTACTTAGATATCATAAACAAACTAAAACGGCTAGGATGTAAGATAGGAAATCAACCGCCAACATTCAATACAGTTTTCCGAAAACATTTAAAACAAATTAAACCAATTAGGTACTAGAAAGACAAATTGCATGAAACTAATAATTCTTCAACCACATTTTCCACGGCTGTTTACCACATGTATATACCTAACATTACGACATAATTACAGTCCCTTCTAGATAAAATATAACATTAAAGTGTTTATCTAATTCCACCATGATGTAGGACTTACGACATGAACATGAATTTAGGTTGCTTTATGTGGGACATGTTTAGTATTAAAACATTGGGAAAACCTTCGTGAAATATTTACACGGAAATTGCATCCTACTTTAGTTGAACATGTGTTGTATCTTGATATTTTACTGTTTGCCACGGTTGCGCATGCAGTCACGGGAAATTAGCATTTTTTACCTGAGGCTGTGTTGATATTTCGTTCAAAAGTTATTAAATTTTTATCACTTACCGAAAATGTTTTTAAAATAAATTTTTTAAATGGTAAACCCTCCATATTGATACCCAAGATACAGGCTTGCCTAGTTTGGGGTCAATGTAAAATCCTCTGTAATATTTTCGGCATTAAGTTATTTTTTTTAAACGATGTATGGTGGTCGGGTTTTTGTTAGTCCCACTAAATATACTTAATACCGAGCCACAAAGAAACCTCCGTTAATAAGATTAGCATACAATTAATACGTTTAGTAATAAGAGTCTAAATTTAAAACCTTTCCCTTAATTAACGGAATTAATAACACACGCAAATAATGTGCAAGCGCACGTTTCAGAGTCAAAGTACTCAATAAAACAGGCTGACTGACCCAAGCTCAAATTCATTAGCCATTTAAGTCTAGCTATTTAGAACTACGTTCGTTAAAGGCAAAGTCACAGTTCTATAGAAAGTGAAAAGGTCCGTCCCTGCTGGATGTGGCTGAGCGGAAATAGTTTTCCTTTTTAGCGTATTGACGAGCGCCCGCGACGATGTGGTGGGTGGTCCAAGAGATAGGCGGTAGCAATCACGAAGTAAATTCAATACTCAATCGTTCATTGCATTCTACAATGTGTACTTACATAGGTGGTCACTTAAGAGTATATGAGACCATTTTGGACCCTGTCAGGCACAGCAAAAACAGTAGGAGCAAAGAAGCTTTGAAAACTTAACTTATCAGTCTTCGAAAATTATGTAGCGATTGTGCTTTATTTCTTTTAATCAATCAATCAATCAATCAATATCTTTATTGTGGATCATAGGTAGGTACATACATAATACAGGTCTTAAATAAGCCTAGTCTAGCTTAGTCTTTAGCTTTATCGTTTGCGTTTTGTTTTTTAAGTTTCATCAATAAACGGCTACTACCGTTCTTATAAAGTAGTCCTATTTGTGATCGTCTTCTAAGTTATTACTAGAGAAAGACTGTCAGACCTATTTACTTTCTGTGTCTCGAAATAAAGCTTTCGGTAACAAAATAATTTCAAAATTTAATGTTAGTAAGTATAGTAAGTTACGAACACTGTTATTATCGAAATATCTTTCAGATGCATCACTATAATCGCATTATCAATCGTACGATGCGTATTTTTTATCGAAGAAATCTCTTAATTAATAACAATTTTAGTAATTAACATGCAATTACAGCTACTGCTTGCGGTTTCATAATAAGATACTTCTATTATGATATTTTATCAGTCATTATCATAACTTCACGTAGAGATTGCGCCGTTGATATAGACTTCGTATTTTGATCAGTATTCCGACGTAACGTATGATTAGTCTTAGCAATTGCACGGCCGATGTTACATGCGCTTGAGTTGAAGCTGTTCAACGGCTTCATTTAAATTCAATGAAGACCTTTATAAAACCGGGGTAAAAAATGTATATAACATGAATTATTTATTTTTATTTGTGATATGAAATGACGACTTTATTATTTTTATGTTTAAAAATAATAACGAGCTTGTAAAACGTCATAAGAGACTTTGTATCTTCAAAAAAACCAATGGATACATTTATGTAATTTTTACACGGTTCATTGGTTTTTCCAATTAGCTAATTATTATTTAAACTATGATTTAGTAGGTATTTTTATATAAAAAACATGTCAAAAAAAATAATATTAAAGACATCTCTATGAGACTCGACTGCTTTTAAAAGACTGGATTTTTATTCCAAATTCAATTAACTAATTCAATAATAATGTTTGAAAAGTTTAATATAAATAAGCAAATAATAACTAATACCTAATTCAATAATTGCTTATTTATTTTATTCAACTTCTTAGTTACACTAAAGATAAAAATAAAACATAAGCTATGTTTTATCCCTACTATTTATAATATTTGTTTTTTTTTGGGTAGTCAGAAGCCCGAAAGTCTGACAACCA
Organism: Gortyna flavago; assembly: GCA_963669345.1. Taxonomy (NCBI): domain Eukaryota; kingdom Metazoa; phylum Arthropoda; class Insecta; order Lepidoptera; family Noctuidae; genus Gortyna; species Gortyna flavago. Next base: position 2,169,191 of record OY770126.1, read on the forward strand.
GATAGCCCCCAACCCGACCCCAACAAATTTGGGAAAAGGCTAGGCAGATGATGATGAGCACTCGCTCTTTGCTTCTACCTTGCACCATCACTAACACGGCTATACCTAACCAAGCACGTTCAACAAACAAGGGAATATGAAGGTATTATGCATGAGGTATGCCAGATGAAAGTAACGACCGCGGACATAGGAAGAGGAACCGATGAGCCGAGAGTGATCACGACTCGTTTTATTTTTGTTTATTAGTATGTATAGTGATGTGCTTAGGTCTTCCGGGATGACGTGATTTTGAGGTTGTGAACTGTTGCTGTTGGCTACTTGCCAGTTGGTTAAGATAGAGTTGGTATGTTAAAAATGAAGTTGGAAAGATGGGATTAATATAAAATTAAGGATTATCTAACGCCCAAATTGAAGAAAAAGCTTCAATTTTAAAAACTCTTTTTTTCTCCAAAAAATGTTCCTGCTTCATACAATATCTCCGTTTATGCGTTTGTAAATTGCTGTATCAACACAAACAATATTTGCACGATAAGATAATACGAACCAGTTATTATTGATTTGCATTTGCAAACGAAAACACCAAAGCACCTGCCATCTAATCTCTTCACCACCCTTGGTTGATTGGTAGAGAATTCCTAAGGCATTAGGTCCGCCTTTGTACTTTTTTAGTGTTCGAAAAGTTTAAATAAATAATTAAAACATTATCATTGACAACTTTTTCCCACTGTACTAAGTATAAAAGATCTCTCAGTTTTGTGCCGTGGTTGACTGGGTTCCAGGTTTCCAGGACTTGCCCTCAATCGATCGTCTGCCTATTACTTCGTCTGCCGTGCCTCAAATACCAAGATATGGTTGCAGCTAAAGTCTAGTTCTGTTATCACTAAATCCTAATGCTAATTGTCGACAGACATGAATAAAATTTTAGTAACCTTCCATTTAGGGCTCTACGCCGTATGCTGGTCTGTCCCTTTTTACTGACAGTCGGACAGATTCTTTCATCAGTAGACGAGGTGTCAAATCTAATATACTTGATTGACCAAGTAGCAATCGTATAAATTGACACGAGGACTCAAGATTTAGCTAGAACTGAAAAAGCTTTCTGAATTTGAGGGGTAAGGGTATATCTTCCAAGTAGCCTGCTGGCTTGTATAAAACAATCGTAACCTTGTAAATTCCAGTAAACGGACATGTATTTTTTCACAACACAATTCTAGTAGCTACGTGACTGTTTACCATAACGTTAACCGTTACGTTACGTTATCAGTCACCTCTTGGCTTACTGCGGCGGCCTTCGCGCAATGTCACAGATAACTACACTAGACATACTCGTAGGGATGTGGAACATGCATCATTTACATACATACCTATCTCTTTATATTATACGAGAGCGCTTTTCCCGCGACTTCAAATCGTAACAAACAAACAAACAAACTCACTTTCGCATTTATAACAATAAGTTAGGATATTAGTATGGAAGCAGGAATAACACTTGAAATAATTTAGTTTGAATGATAATCATTTTAATACGCGTTGGGTAGGTATAGATACCTACATTGGTAGGTACCTATATAAGGTGTATCTATTCATACACGAAATATTTTAATAGATACGCCTAAAGGTGGTAAAAAAGCCAGAGAAACAAAAAAATAAAAATAAAAAAATAATTCGTTGCAATGGCTTCTTTACCACATATATTCTCTTAAAACATATCTCATTATTATATCTTATTATTATATATTAAGTCTCGTTTTCATAAAATACCAAAAAGAAAGAAATAGAGTTGTGGTACATATAATTATTATATATTCGCTTTTTATATGTCTGGATCCGTCCGTATTAATAATTAGGTAAATATGTAAACAAGATTAGGTGTATGTCGTAAATTATCATCTGTTTTGTGTTGTTTTGTTATTTATGGTCAAGTGCGTTCGTCTCACCGAAAATATTAAGCGTATTATTATTACTGTATTAATTTAATACCTATTGTATTACGTATAGAGTTGCATTAGCATATTTGGGTTTAGATATAGTAGGTTCATAGCATATAATAAAATTAATGTATTTACCCGTAGAATGTCTTGTGAACCAGCGATGACGTGTCAGAGGGCTGGCTTATTTTTTTCCCAAAGAATCAGCATCGAACCTATGATTCTTTACCCTTGTTTTGTTCTTTTTTATATACATGTGTACATATTATATTATATAGTCTGTTAGCATATATATTATGTAAATATTAAATCTTCGAATGGGCAAAATTATAAGCAGACGATAGAATTTATCGCGGTTATTTTACATATTTTTTTAAAACCAGCGATATTTGTTCATAAGAAACATACAAACCATATGCAATATGAAAGACCTTTGCGAGGCCAACACTAACGCTTTCAAAGCGTTCGAATTCAGGTCGAAGCTTATAAAATTTTTATAAAAAAGTATCATTGATACGACGAAGAAGATGGATATAATTGTGAAAGCCGTTGAACGCTTACATGCAAACGGCTTCTAGTAGGCGAGGTTTAAATCACTTGGGAAAGGTCTATTTCTAACAGTAGACATATTTCAGCTGAATGATAATAATGATGATGGTAAAAATAACGTTATTTCATGTCTGAAAATAACGTAAATTAAAATCTTCGTGTTTTGTCAATTTTTATCTCTGAAACATTTTCAATACCTTATTATCCATATTAATAGATAATAATTATACCTAAATGCAAAAGTAACTCTATCTATCTGTCTGTCTGTATGTTGGTTACTTTTTCAAACCTAAACCACTGAACCGATTGTTATGAAATTTGACAGACAGGTAGCCTGATAAAAGGACATAGGCTGCTTTGCATCCCGCACCCCAATTGCATTCTCTTTCACAGTCTAAAGGATTTTGAAAGAAATTCCGGATCCATTACTTCATATGTTTGAAAAATTCTTCTGCTCGACAAAGTAAATATCACAATTAATGTTTTTCAATTGTCAAAATGAAAAGCATCGCAATTGTAAGTGTCTCAAGCAACTACCCAGCTGGATAAAAAAAAAATACAAAATACACGCAGACGAAGTCGCGGAAAACAGCCTGCTCGTACCTAGACTATAAACGTACATACCTACATGTACATAGAAGTCATTGAAACGTGTTTTGTTTTCTTAAAACTAGTAACAAGGTCAGACGTTATTCCTCATGAATGGAAATTGTCTTAATTCCAAAGTCGTAAATTCGGTAACTGTTAATTCTAGTAGTAGGTGAAGTAGTATATTAATATAGGTAGGACACGTGGTTTCAGCAGGGCCCTAATTCACTATGATCACTCAATGATTCCTTACTTCGGAACCACGTCAATTCCTTAGCTAATCACGCCATCCTCTTTCATCGTTCATTTCATGCGGTTTCGTTTATTGTGTTATAGAGAATACGGCCGACTTTAGAATGCTAGCAATTTACACATTGACTCAGTAGATATGAAAGTAAAAAGGGCACGCAACACACTATTCCTTTTAATTGCCCGGTGCAGGTGGTGCAAATAAAGCTTTGATTGAAAACTTTGAAAAACAGGAAAGCGTGTTGTTTAAAAGCTTAGAACTTTAGAAAAATGTTTTATAAAACTTTAAAATAATGAGTTATTCTCTCACTTCATATATCATGTCTTCTTAGTCATTACTAACGGTACCTACTGAAATAAAAAGCCATGAAAGTACTTTTAACTTATGCACACATTTATTATTTGTCAAAAAACAGTTCTGCCTATATAACCACGCGAATTGTAATACTTAGATATAAAAAATTTGTGAACAATTTGTGATATTACCCGATGTCAACTACAACAACCGTAGGTATCAAGAAGACACTGATTCTTCAATGAAGCTCGGAGGAAAATCCACTTTTTATAAACTGATTCGTAATATTTAAACACCTTTTTCCTTTACCAAGTTTCCCGGTCTATTAGACTTCTTATAGGTAATCAGACTTTTACTGCTAAAACCAGGCTAGATTTGATCGTTTAGCAAATTCATTTTCCATGGATAACAATATTATTACATCCTGGAACTAGCTCCATAGCAGCACTTCTAAAAGTCCCTTTCTAGCAAATTCAGATATCTACTTACTTACCTTTATTCGTAATTTCAAGTTGGTTCTGGAATTTTGAGTTAGCACAGTGAGCGGTATTTCGCTTTGATTGTACTGTGTTATCTTGGTTGTCCCGTATAGAATTAGTTCCTACAGTATGTACAAGTGCAACTTGACACCTATTGAGACAGAAGCTCTTTAATGAACGGTCTGTAGCGTAGTTCTCGTATTAACTGTACCGTAACCACTATCGTATCAATTTACTTCGAGTCTTTGTCAATTGGATGTTTTGAGGGCTCCAGTATCAGATATCCGTTACATACTTTGATTCCATTCGTCTTTTGAAGTAGATTCGGGAATTTTCGAATTACTTTTAAAGACATTGAAACATCAGGCAATCTCAGATTTTGACTTTATGATCGGCTGCAGGGGAGTTTGTTACGCCACTACTTCTTCTCAGCTAAAACACTAGGAAGTGGTGAAGAGCGGGGAATTTTGGGGGACTGTTTTACGTAATTTTAACGTTCAAAAAGTGCTGATTCTTAGCCTAGTTTCAATAAATGACTTTTGCATGTTTTTTTTATTTTTTAATCTCTAAGTATTTGGTGCTGCAAGTGCCATAACAAGCTTGACATAAAACGATTTTAAGTATATTTTTCGATGAAAACCCACGATTATTCGAACACATAACCGCTGCAGTGCCTCTAGTGTAATCAATTCATGATTGCTAGGAACAAACACCGAATCCGTCAGTAATTTCGCCAAACATCATTTTGCTTATTAAACACTTGGACACGAACAATCAATTATTTCACTGCAGCCATTGCCCAAAAGTGAAAAGTAATGACAAAGGCAACATACGATGCGTCAGTGTTTTCATTCTTCATTCAATTGCATCGAAAATGCAATTCATCGAATATTTTAATTGTTTACCAACAATTAAATGTCGGTGCATTAAACAATTGGACCGCGCTTTTGTTTATCTTCAATACAATAGGTAATATATGAATTTATAATATACCTACGTAACCTACGTAAGTGAGTAATACGCGGAGAAATTTGGAGAAATTCTATGGTATGATGAAGATGACATCATTTATAATTATTTTATAATAATAATAATTAATAAGAATAAAACCACTGTGTAAGCGGACCCGACGACAGTCGAATCTTTTTAAATATTCAAAAAAAGAACGACAGTCAAAGTAAACGTAATGCTCAAGTTATTGTCTCAGCGATAATTATAGGCTTTTAATTTTCACGACTACTTTGATTGAACAATGACATTGTTTGCTATGTTTATTATTAATCATTATATTAAATATCAAGGATAATAATAAAACACGTTAAACATGTGTTCATACCTATTTCATAATATTTATGTAATTCTACAGGTTACTTTTTCGAAAGTTTATTTATTTGACATTTAAACTTTTTTTACGTCAGTTGCAATGACTTCACTCCATTGAGAAAAAATTACAAAAACTTTAAAATGTTTGTGTTCTATTTACTAAGAAATATAGAATTATTTTATTTTATAAAGCCAATTGAGTGCTCAAAAACAATAATGGTAAAATTAGAAAGCGCTAAGTATATTATAATCTAATAATATCAACTTTAATTTTGCTAATAATAGGCACTTAGCTAGGTAAGATTGATGTGAGTCGAGTGTTGAAAAAAGTAATTGATTTCTTTGATTCATTTTTTTACAAGAGCTCCAAAAAAAATCTTAGCTTCGTGTTCGCGTTTTGATTAGCAATTAGCTTTATTATCTATTGCTTTTTTACTTTAATAAAAAAAATTGATTAACACAGACGAATGAGAACCTCCTCCTCACTTTTTGAAGTCGGTTAAAAAGTGGGTAAGTAGATAGGTAGCTACCTAGACGATAAGTTATTTAAAGCTCATTATTTTTTTTATATTTTCTTCTCTACACAAGACTACATGCAACAACTTTTATACGTGTACTTGATAACATTATTTTATTATGCGTTTCATTTATTATGCGCACGGCCAAAGTGTGGAACTCTCTGCCAGCGTCTGTGTTCCCAAGCACTTAGAACCCGTCTGTCTTCAAAGTAAAAGTGAACAGGCATTTTCTGGACACGCTCGTTTTATCTTAGACCTCATCCATCGCTTTCCATTAGGTAAAATCGAAACCATGAAAAGGCTAATAACTACTTATATAGAAATATATCAATAATTATCATCATCTGTCTGAATACCTTCGACTCAAGTACGCAAACTCATAACAAACGTCCACCTAACAGGAAATTTAAAAAAAACGTCATAACAAAAATAAAAACAAGTGAATCCTGGATGTGCCACAGAACTGAGTGTTAACAAACGAGTGCTAGTGATGCGACATAAACCATGTGGGAGTACCTTGCAGTGTTGCTACTCGGCTTCTGGCTTGGAGTTGCCATATTCTTGTACATTTCCTGCTACTGGCTCGAGGAGATCTTAGGTAAGTTCTACAATGAGTTCAGTGTGAATTTAGGGACAATAACCTCCAGATTTATTAAATATCGAGTTGTACATAAAAATTTCATTTATAAGTTGGGCAATAACTGCATTTTACTTTATAAATAATTAGTATGATTTCGAATCATGTAGTTTATCTTTAAATCAATATTTATGTTACTAGTTTTTAGACTGAAACACCTTTATTTATAAAATAATCATCTCTTTCCTATACACTTACCTACTCTACCACCACCACAGGTCTGATCTTGGAATCTGTGCTCATGAACGGTAAGATATGTTTGTTTCTTTAAATGTATTTTTTTTTTCAATAAATCTGTAGAGCTCTTCAAAATTTTGCTATTACCTATCGCCAATCTTTATGCCATTATAATTCTAGGTTATGCAAGTTATTTTGATGAACTCTGCGTACAACTGTGATCAGTAGTATTTTACGTGTTATTTATAAATAAACAGGTGCGTCCATATATGTATATGTACTGACAGGCCTTGAGGGCAGAGAGCTGTCTCTTATAGAATCCACATCTTGTAAAGAAGCTCCGTTTTTTTTTTTATCAAATAGATTTGCTTCTAGAAAAATCAAGCTAAATGTCTTTTATTTATATTACCTATACTCATTTCAGATATTAATGCACCTCTACTTGCTCCTATCCCTCAAACTTTGCCAGCATTAAACCTACTTAAGTATTTAACATATATTTTGATCAATGCAAAATCAACTTTTGATTTATACATATATACAGTCTGACATGTATTTAACTTTAATTAAATCAACATATGCTCGAGTAATGTCACCTCGAATTCTACAAAAATGGTCACAATTGGTTGGTGGTTGTCCTTTAGCTGAGGTATTGGCAATAACCGCTTAATTATTATCAAGTGCAATACACGTTAATGTCGATACATATATTATATAATAATAAGGGATCGGTGGTCTCAACAAGAATTTTAAAAACTCGCCTACGGAAATATTTTGGATTTATTTTTAACACTGGGCAGTTTACTTTTACAAGTGATATAAGACGAAAAAATAAATGTGGTATTGAGTAATTAAGCAATAATGTCGAATCTCATAATTATGTGGACCCTTTTAGTTGTTTACTTACTACCTAATATTTAATATTATTACCACTGCTCTCAAAACGGTGATGGAAAACAATGGAAAACATTGTGAGGAAACCGGCATTTCTTAGAACCAAAAATTTGAAGACATGAGACATCCACCAACCCGCACACGGGTTATGAACAACTTCTTCTCACATACTCGTAGAGGACGCCTGTGTCCCAGCAGTGGGAACATTATAGGCCGATTATACTTAAACGACGCCGACCGCCTAGTGGCGCCCTCATCGTTTGTTTGGTTATTTTGCAGAAAATAAACACCTTAAGTTGTGCTCTACAAGATTATACGTTAATATTAGTATAAACGGTAGTTTTACATTGTAATACTGTCGTTTGTAATAAAAGTAACGTTAACTCAAACTTAAAGCATTTATTTCAATTAAACCATTTACAGGCACTTTTGAATTGTCAACAAGTCGGTCAGTCAGAAATATGAAGCTAGTTACCTATTCCAAAGCGTAGGTACCCTGTGGAGAAGAACGGGCAAGAAGCTCCGTGGACACTCTTTTGAATTATATTTTACAAAAATTTTAGTTTAGTAGAGCTAGACAAGAGCTCCTGTCACCAACGGCATAATATTATTAAAACACAAAGTTTTCTGGGTTTCCCAAACGCCATATTATACCTAAAGGAAAATTTTATAACCAACCATTATCATTAATCTGTAGTTCAATCACACAAAAAGAAAAGGTTTTTATTACCATCGATCTTTGTAAACAAAAACCCTACATACCTACCTAATCGAAAATCCTCAACACAGAACTTGAGCAGGTAGATGGAGCTCAAGAACCAGTTCTTTTTATCCTTAAACAGTGAGGTGTCGACATTTTATAGTGACCCTTACCTCTTTATATAAAACCTTCTGCATCGGCAACACTGACAACAGCTGCCTGACATTATAGCCTACTGGACAGCGACGCTATTCATTTGATGAGGCTCTTATTGAAGAACATAAAATGTAAGGGCTTGTAGTCACTGTTGCGTTATAATCTGATCGCGAATGACCTGAGACCGACCACCGTTGTAATAGCTCAACTGTGGCTAATGAGACACAATTGAATTTCTATTATTATAAATCATGTTGGTCGAAAGGAACCCTATAAATCTACTCATTGCTCAGCTAAATAGGTCTAACGAGAGGTTTTGACCTTTATACTGCCCAAATTCACCCAGTAGTCGTGGTCCCGGCTCTCCTTTGTAGATCTTTGACAGTCTTACCAAGGGTCATTGTGTTACCCAGTAACTGTGTTGTGTAAGTCAGATAGACAGTGGTCCCATGTAAAATACTGATATTCAGCTGCATCCGGTTAGACTGGAAGCCGACCCAAAAATAAATCGGAGAAGGCTAGGCAGATTTCCCGCACATTCGTTGTTGTTATGCTAGTCAAATGAAAGAAAATCTAATTTAAACTAACTCTTAACTCGTGAAAGAATCTTTCTTTGTAATTAAGTCATTCCTGATGTCTAGCGAAGATTCATAGATTGCGCATTAGTCATATCTATGCGTGAGAAGTCACAATCATTTCGTGGCAAAACAATAGATTATAGTAAATAGGAACTCTGACAAGTGCACAGTGGCGCACGATTACAATTATTTTCTTATTATGTTCAAAGATGGAATGCGAAAATGCTAATAATACCTACTTCGCTTTACCACCAGCTTGGAGGCTTGATGACTTCTTACAAAAGAAGTATCAATTTCCTGTGAAGATTGTTTATTACTTACTTAATGTAATTACATTAATATGCTTTTTTAAGTAAAATAATCAGATTTAGATCGTCTGGCCGCCATTATCTTATCTATACGCCCTGCCGTAGTTCGTCAGTTGTATGTTCCGAAGGCTATTTGAGCGGGACATAACCCCGAAACTCTGACTACCCAGTCTTACCAAGAGGTATCGTGTAAGTCATGTAACCAAGTAAAGGGTTATGGAGGTCAGATAGAGGAAGTCGCTCCATGTAAAATACTGAGATTTATCTGCATCCGGTTGGACTGGAAGCCGACCCCAACAAAGTTCGGAAAAGCTAGGCAGATGATTATCAACGTATAATAGCCGAATATATAACTGATTTATAATGCCATTTGCCTCTTCACATTATCACTTGGCAGGTGCAGGTTGCAGAATATAGAAAATGCATAACAATATAGAATATTCATACATATGATAAACAGCAATTAACGCAGATGCGTCAACAAAGTGGGTAGATAATAAAACTGTAATTAAACAACTAGGCTAGGATCAGTAGCACAACCTACATCAGTATTGTATTATAAAACGAGAAAACCATTTAAGATAGACCGTCGAACCAATTAGCTACACGTAAGTAGGTATATGTAAATCGTCAGTAACAACAAAGATGATTGTAGTGTTAAAACAAAATAGATACGTAAATGGTTGACCAACACTGATATTATCCAAAATCCAAGTTTCTACAATTAAAATTTCAGAAATTTAAATCTTTGCTAACACGTTCGACCATAACCAGAGAGATTAATGTACATCATTACGTATAATTATATTGTTACATGTGTCTTACCACTCCTGCCACCTCTCGGCCGCACATTATCTCAAGATCTGTCTGACCCCAACATTAATTACGCTGTTTTATCATTAAATCCGCCATTTTGCGGCTATTGTCTGCCATTTTTATTTCGCTCATGTCGAGGTCGGCTGGTAACCTCTCCTTATATGAACGAAAGACTTTGCACTTTAATGATAATGAGTAACACGTGTTATGTGAATGACAGACTGATGTACAATATCAGTTCGTTCTATCAATCAATCAACTGCTAATTTCAAATCAAATCAAATCAAAAGTCATTTATTCAAACTAGGCTGAGAATCAGCACTTTTCGAACGTCAAAATTACATAAGACAGTCCCCCAAAAACGCCCGCCCTTCACCACTTCCTAGTGCTTTTGCTGGGGAGAAGAAGTGGCGCAACAAACTCCCCAGCAGCACAGCTGTCTGTTCAGTTATAAAATACTCGACTGTATACAAAACTAGACCTGCAAAGTATCTAATTAACATTACAGGACACAGAACATTCAATAAAATTATTTGCCATATGTTAGCTAGCCACGCCAATATACCAACAAATACCATAAAAATCTATACGTACTCAAGCTAAAATAAAAATACTAAATCAAAAGTAATAAAATAAAAATAAAAACTACCTAAATAAAAGCCTCCAGGTATAAAGGGCGTGACAACTTACATATTTATGCAATGCTGGGTTCTGTTCACATAGCTGTCACCTGAAGGCACAAATGATAGACCAGGACCATCAAAGTAAAAATTAATAAACAAGTTAGGTATTACTAATAACAACAATAAAACCATGGTCAGCAAGACGAGCAGTCACCACAAGCAGCACCCGTTCACGAGCATAACGCAAAGATCAGCCATTACCCCCCTCGCCATTATAGTGCGTTGCGCAGGAGTTTCTTATAAAAGGAGATATTGCTATGAACAGACGTTGTTGACTATGCGAATGACCATTTTCAAATAGACATCAATCACAAAATAGAATAAGGTTAGGGCCCTGAAGGGTATTCGAGTTTGAGCCCACTGAACACACGATAAAAACACAAAAGTTCGCTGAACCAAAAGATGGCTTAATTCTAGAGCCTTTAGTATTGTGTTATCACTTATCAGTCACCTATTTCTGGTTAACCTGTATTTGGCAATAACTGTGTAAGTCCGAGGCTATTGTTATCTATAGCACGTAAGATATATTAAGATACGTAGGGAGGGGCTTCCGCACGGGTCGTTCGGTCAGGTTAAGCTACGTTTGATGCGGTTGGTCCGTGGATGGGTGACCATCTTCATATACCAAGATCCTCCGTGTCTCAAATCGAAAAGCACGTTAAGCCGTTAGTCCCGGCTGTCCCGGCTGTCATTCGTGGATCTTTGACAGTCGTTACGGGTCAGAAGCCCGAATGTCTGACAACCAGTCTTGCCAAGGGGTATCGTATTACCCAGTAACTGAGTAACTGGGTTGTAGAGGTCAGATAGGCAGTCGCTCCATATAAAATACTGGTATTCAGCTGCATCCGGTTAGACTGGAAGCCGACCCCAACATTGAAAAAAAGGAAAAGATTAGGCAGATGATGAGTAGGTACGTAATATTATATTATACACAGATGCTGTTGGTATACCTACCTTAATAATTAAATAAAACTAAAAGTGAAAATACCATGCTAAAATTGTTTATGCAGAAATTCTATACCTGCATACCACCTTATATACCTTATATTACTTTTATTTATATTTACACTTGGTAGCACGCGCCTTGAATGGCGTCTACGATTTGCGCTAAAGATAACCAGCTAACAAGAAAGCCTATGTGGTTAAATTAATCTTTACATCGTATTTGAATGGCAGATTACGATCAAAAGGCGGCGCTTACACACGCCTCGACACCTTTCTACCATTTACCACTGCGGTATTGACAAAGTTCCTTTCTTCAAACAAAGCAGGAAATGCGTAAACTGGAAGTCAATCGAAGAATTTAACTGTGGGAATACGGACATCCGAAAGATAATGAGAGGTAGTCGGAATTTGGGTTGCACAGTTGCACACCAACCCGCTCTGTGGTCGCGTGGTGGATGATGGCCCACTCCTTCTCACAGAGAGGAGAACTACTCGTATGTAGGTATGTATCTATGCTTATGCTTTATGACCTACCCGTAAAGACTGTGACAAGTACTTTACTGTCCTAGCCTATTCATAAGCAGGTTTATCAACCGGGACCAAAGCTTGGTCTGGATAGGTTTGAATGGTCGAATGGCAGCCAATGTGTCAACAGTCACCGATCCACAAAATGCCCAAGCAAAACCTAATAAACTGCTTTTGTCATTCAAATCACAAGCGTCAGGGAAACAACACACATGTTTGGGCACATAATTCGGCACAGGTTGGCAAAATCTAATGTATATTTTGCGCCGCCCGGCAGTGCCGAATCATTCAATCATCACCCGAACAAGTGTGTAGCACGCCTTGCGTTTTAATATCAAGTAGGTAAATAAAGAAAAATAGCACAGAACCAACATTATGAGAGAACTGTGAAGATTGCGAGTAACGCAAACAGTCGTTAGGTACATATTGCTCGGTAATGTTTGGTGAGTGACCTAACATATGTTGGCAACTCAAGTGCCAATTGACGCACTTAGCAATGTTGCACCTGTAAGGCTGTGACACAGGGCCGCATCGAGCAGGGGCCAAACTGCCAAGGTAATCTTTACGACTAGAGATTTCACTCTATTGGCTTTGCTGGAGACGGTTTGCAATGTAAGCCAAATAACTATAGCTATATTTAGAGTTATATTTTTAACAATAGGTACTGCGATCAGTGTTGCTGTATAAGAATATAAAAAATTATAAAAACATGGAAATAGGAATTTAGAAAATGTTTTTAAGTAGGTATATAAATGGTTACACGATATCTACGATTCTGTGTAATTCATAATGTCATAACATTTTAAATTCCCAACTACAGTTTCTAGCTTTGTTGTCAAACAATACAAATATTGACCAAATATCGTCATTTTTACCGTAAACATTCGCATTTCTTGAGTCATGCTATAGATAATTATGAATAACTTCGTTCAGCCGGATTGAACCTGAGTAAACAACGATAAAATTAGTAATAATAAAATTACTGAAATGGAATATTTTGTGGCCCGTTTGTGACTAAGTTTTGGCATTTGTATTTATTTTAAATGTGAATCATGGAGTATGCACCTGTTCGAACTGTGTGTCTTGTGTGTCACAGCTGCTACGAAAATGAAGCATAAGAAGGTTTTTCTTACCTTTAGAGGAAAAACAATATCCGGGAAAATATGCAATAAAGTCAAAAAAAAACAGCTACAACTACAACTAGCTTCATCTTCCTGACTGACCAACCCGTTGACAATCCAAAAGTGCCTGTAATTGTTTTTTTTTTAATAGGTAAATGCTTTACCAATGCAATGCAATTTATTTGGTAATGCTGTATTTATTCATTTTGTGAACATGGGGTACAATTATACAGACGTTATACAAAAAAATGTTGATCCATACTATGTCCCGCCAAAAGGCATACAAAATATCAATTAACAAAATCAAAATAAAGTCAATAGGTAAGTACCTAGATGTCACAATTTCATTAATATGTCAATAAATTAAAACGGCACATAAACAACTAGGTAATAATTAATTAGTCACAATTTCATATACAATAATAAATGAAATAAAATCAATTAAAATTATCATTATCCTATGAAAGCAACATTTAATTGTAGACAGATATACAATTATACAAATACACACATCAAAAGTGTCTAGGGATCAACATATATTTTTGCAATAACTTTTCTCCTGATTGATATTAATTAAAATTTTCTTTAAGGATTCATCAAATAAAGTGTTTTCGTTTGTCACAATAACGATAAACCAAGTCACCTTTGCATTAATAAAGAAATTTGCCATTTTCCTAATAAAGGGATTTTTGACATTTGAACCACTAACACAAAAGTTCGAAAAAAATACTGAAATAACAGTTTTCTTTAAAATTTTATTGGGTAGCTTAAACAATTAATAATCCGTGTTTCTACCGCGAACACTAACAACACAAGAACATCGGTTTGGCATACTCAAAATGAGTTCATCCATTGTGCATTGCTATAGGTGGTACCCGTAGCGGTCTTCGGGAATGAAGGTTCACTTCATGCAAGCGGTTTCTGACTGTTTGGTCGCTAATTAAGTTCCCTGAAGAGTGATGAAGCCTCACGGCTAACATCATGGCGGTTATTGTTGGAGCTCTTCGAGTTAAGATTTGAATGTATCGGTCTTGTCTCCGTGTGGTGCAGCGATACCGTCCTCCATGGCGCTCAGCCACGGTACCAGTGCTTCGGTAACGTGTCCAAAGTCGACTGATAACACTCTGACTTGTATTCAGAGCTAAAGCCACAGTACGTTGCCGGGAACCAGCTTCTATCATTCCCACGGCTCTGAGCATTTCTTCCCTGCTTAAATGACGTCGCCGCTCCATAATAACGTTGGTTTTAATCAGTAGTAGGGAAACAGTAGCACTAATAATGTCTTCAATGCGTTGTATGTTTTTATAGGGAAAATATTGACAGCTGATTTTCATCTTTTACTCGAATTTGATTCACAGTTCCTGATTCAAATTATGAAATGCACCAAAAAGGATCCATATAAATTTATAAAATCATAAATTTATTACAAAGCCACATCTCAATCTCAAGAAATCCGCATAAAAATGCTTGATCCCTAGACACTTTTGATGTGTGTATTATTTTAATTTGTCATCATCCGTATCGTCCTCTCGCGATTTGCATTTGCATATGGTTCTAATAAGTATTGAACTATTGAAACTTGCCTACTGGTAAGTAGGTGCCTATGTAATTTTAGCGTACCTATATTTGAATGAAAAAATTGATAATTTTTTTAAGTTAGGGAAAACAAAAAACTGAATGACATACTTAACAAAGTTCGAATTCCATTGCAACCAAAAACATTAGGACCGTTTTGTTACAAATGGTCACTCAAAACTCAACTTAGAATACATCTCACTAAAGTAGATCATAACTGATTAAGTGGTGATGGAATGTAAATTATCTTTATTATATAATTTATTATTAAATAAATGAGATTATGAACACTGCTATGGATACCTGAAGGTAATTTAAACTTTGCCGGACGGCGCGTATGTGTTCCACGCGCGCCTCAAAGAGATGTCAGCATCGAAGGAGGGGCCCGTCAGGGCCGAAGCCTGCCGGGGCAGCGGGATTGTCCGAAAGGGTTACCGCTGCCCCGGAACATAAAGGGCTAAGGAAGGAACAGGTTTTAGTCAGTAAGAGTCTGACACTCCCTTCCGCTCCACCCAGAGCGGGAGGGGTCATTTGATGATCTCCCATCCTAAAAAAAAAAAAAAAAAAGAAGGTAATTTAAACTAAGGTTAAAAAACTGTTAGATTTCCGGTAAGATTTAAAGATTACTAAGAATAAGATTTAAAGGATACTGTTCGCTAGATGTCACATCTAAACACTCACGTCGTCGACATTTTCTTTTTTCCTTAATTCAAAGTTTTATAAACATTATTTTAGATCGTCCAACTACAATATTTCAATCAAGACAGGAAGCTGCTTAAGCTTGTGAATAGCGGAAAAAATACCAAAGTAAACCTATTGTTTTTGTACTCTCAGAAGTTAAGACTAGAATGATCTAAGTTCTCATGGGTTATAAATAAAAAAACTAATAAATGCAGAGATTACACGACCGTGAAACCTGTTGAGACATTAGCGGAGTAATTATAATAATTATTTTCGTGAGTATTTATTTTATATGTTGAGTTCCGTGTTAATTTACTTTTTATCCTGATAGCAACGAAACTGTTAAAAATAAGTAGGTACACAAAAGTGGTGTTTTTACTTTGTTTGAAACGACTCCAAGAGCTGAGACATGAAATAAGTCAATAAAACAAGATGGACGATAGATCGGGGAAATAGATATATATAATACTCTTTATTATATATGTCGCAGCCAACTGGTTAAATTAGCCGTTCAGTTAACCGCCTAGCCTTTTAACTAAACGGCGGCCGTTCAACTAACGGCCTGAATAATATTCAATTACAGTTTAGGTTGGAAGTCTGTAACCAATCACGCGCGAGCCGAATTGGTCGCAGTAACTAAGGCAGGGCACCCAGACCAAATGGGTTAGGTTAGGTTAGAACTTTGATCAACCGAATGCGAGCCGAGAGAGCGAAGCGAGCCGAGCACTACTTCTAAAGGCCAGGCAGTTAACTGAACGGCTAATTTAACCAGCTGGCTGCGACATATACACGACGACGGTCTGTGGTAATGACATGATAACTATAACCGACTGTTTATGTAAATACATTCATCTCCACCATTCTCTTTCTCTTCCATTCTTGAATCCATGTCCAGTCCATGAAAAAACATGTTGCGACATCATGCAATCATGTTGCTGGTCATGTTGCATTGGGATAGCCAATGTATTTGGGGTCGTTGCAACATGTTTTGTTCATGAAAAATTTAAGTTTCATAAAATAGTAACTTATATACCTACCAACAATTTAATGAAAAGCAAAAAAAAAAGGTCAGAAGTTCAACGAACTTTGAACTATCGGTCAATGTTTGAAAGAACATCATTTACTTTGAAAAATTACCAAACTTTTTTGTTGTGACTTGATTTTAGTAATTTCCCATCTCGATACTAATGGACACTCACATCCTCACATCATATTAATAACCTGTTCATTACCTACGATTTATTTGAATATTGATTAACTGTAGGACTTATTGAAAAAAGGTACCTACCTAATTCATTTACAAATGTACCGGAATGTATCGTAGTCCATACTAATATTATAAATTCGAAAGTAACTCTGTCTGTCTGTCTGTATGTTACCTTTTCAAGCCTAAACCACTGAACGGATTTCGATAAAATTTGGCAGAGATAGATTGCATCCCGGGGAAGGACATAGAATAGTTTTTATCGACATACATCGTGGGCGGAAGCTAGTATCAAATAAAATAGTATATTTGTGTTGGACTCGATATTCATCATCTGCCTAGCCTTTTCCCAAGTATGTTGGGGTCGGCTTTCAGTCTAACCGGATGCAGCTGAATACCAGTATTTTACCTGGAGGGACTGCCTATCTGACCTTCACAACCCAGTCTCTGGGTTATACGATACCACTACTTGATAAGACTGGTTTTTAGACTTTCGGGCTCCTGACTAGCCGTAACGACTGTCAAGTCAAGGATGACAACCGGGACCAACCGCTTAATCTGATTTCTAAGGCACGGAAGGGTCTCGATAATAAATGTAATGGATGGTTCACCCAGACCGTAGCAAGCGAACCTTCGATCGGCGCGTGCGGCTGTTTTTATTTAACTCGTTATTATTTTAGTACTTACAAAAAAAAAACTAATGACCTCATTGCTATTTTTTTACTTATTTCTTATGGCACACACTTCGAGAGAGGTCCGTTATAAGAGAGGCCTATAACCTTAATATACGTCCTCATAAGGTATATGAGGACGTATATTAAGGTTATAGGCCTCTACCTAAAGAAGTAGGTAGTCATATATTTTTAGTAAACTTAATTCACCTTGAAAATTAGCACCAAACTGTATTGATTTTAATTGAACCTATTTTTTTTAAATCAAGTACCTTAAAGTGGACATTTTTACGATCAAAATAATTATCCTCCACACATATCTATACCTACGCCTGAATTTACATAACATTAATCATTTAAATGAACATAAACATTGCACCCGTTTATATCAGTACCTAATCTATGTAGATACCCAAAAATGTCATTCTATTATCAAATCCGGGTCAAGTAATTTTGATAATAAGATAATGTAAATACAATACATACCTACCTACAGGTATATGTTACCTTCTGATTGAATTCAACCTACCGTAAATTACCTATGGTAAATTCAATTCAATGGGAAAGCGATACGGCATTATTGACGAAGCCAGGGGAGAATTTAGGGCTTCTAAACCTCGAAAATTAAAACGCCGTGCCCGTTTTCCGTGTTAATCCTGAATTAATTAAAACCTTCAATTTCTCAAGCCATTTTTCTACACTGATGATCCTGCTTGTTGCCTGCACTGCATACAGTAGACTTTGTGTGAAAGAGTTGTGGATTTCAGTGCCTTTTATTTGATGTTGGTTTGCATATCTAGCACCGAATTTTGAAACTGTTTGTTTTGGCACCTTTCTATTATTATAAACTAGCTGTGCCCGCGACTTCGTTCGCGTGGATGTCGGAAAACAATAGGTAATGTGTCGCTTAGGAAAGGTGTAAATGCCACTCCTTCATTGAAAAGGAAGAATCATCAGATCTTGCCTGGTAACGCTTTCCTTACCTAGGGTTCGCTACCACGGCCTTTTCGACTGCAATCACTGCGTCTTCATGGTTCATAATGACAATGCGACGAAGTGTCACTTTGATTTTTGAGAATAAATTAAAATAAAAGCGCCTGCTCGAGGTTGATTATCTAACCAAACAGCCATAATTATGTCCATTTTATTTTGCGTCTGTCTTAGAATACCAACTTGTAAAATCATATCACCATTTTATCTAAAGTATATCTGAGATTAGTAGGTGAAGTTTGAAGTTAGTTTTTCTAAGTCTTGGTTTCTTCTCTGTGGTAAATTTAGAATTTCTTAACTTGGTATTGAAGATATCATATATACCTACCAATATTATGCCTTATAAAGCATCGAGATATCTAGATGATAAAAGGAAGAATACATTAATGGTAAGAGCTTCTACATAAAGTTGCCCGTGTAAAAAGCAACCCATTAAACTTTGGTTATATTTGACACCGGCCGCCATGTAAACTACGAAGATGAAACCCATGAAAACTTTAGACATGATTTTGATTTAAACCTTATACTGCCGAAAACCAGAAAAAAAATTGTAAAGATAATTACAAAAAAATATAACCGACTTCCATAAAAAACCCTACAAAGTGCAAAATAACCTTAGTTTGGGAAGACGTTGCGCGTTGGCAAGAAATTACAGACTTCTGAAACCAAAGGTCTATTGCACTTTGAAGTGTGTTTTTAAGTCGGTTGTATTTTATTTTATTTCACACAAAGTCGTGTAAGCTTATATTGAAAACCATGAAAACAACACATGATAAAAAAAGAAAAAGAAAATTGCAGCCGCCATCTTCGGTTTTCATTTTGACGTCACAATCGGCTTCAGCACTCTCGAAAACCATGAAAACGACACACACTACGAATTTTTCGATTTGCAGCCGCCATCTTGGACTTTCATTTTAACCAGTACTGAAACGGTTTACCAACAGTCGATTGGTCCATGAACCGTTGGTCAACACCATTAACTTTTCATCCAAAGGACTTGTGACCCACGAACGTTTCCCCAACAGAACTCTACGTCAGTGAATGCTTAACCAACAGAATGTTTTGACCAATAACTTTTCACCCAAAGAACATTTGACCCATGTCAAATAGAACTAAGGATGCAAGGGCGAGCGAAGCGAGCTCGGGACTTGGGGCACCCCGACTCGGACAGGTAGGGTTCGAAGGGATGATGGCGGCTCAAGTGAGCGAGCAAAGCGAGCGAAGGGCACCCCGAGGTTAGGCTTGGTTAGGTTACTTTATACCCTTTTCACAGAAATAAAGGACTACGTCTTATTATTATTTTACTTCCACCTTTCCCGGCGTCTGTTGGCCTTGTTCTTTGGGTGAAAAGTTATTGGTCAAAACATTCTGTTGGTAAAGCATTCACTGACGTAGAGTTATGTTGGCAAAACGTTCGTGGGTGAAAAGTCCTTTGGAAAAAAGTTAATGGTTTAAAGATAATGTTCACCAACGGTTCATGGGCCAATCGACGGTGGGTAAGCCGTTACAGTTTCATTTTAACCTCACTATTGGTTTCAGAACTCTCAAAAAGCAATAAAACGAAAACCATAAAAAAAATGCAACCTCCGTCTTGGATTTTCGTTTTGACCTGCCTATCGGCTTCAGCACCTTTGAAATCTATGAAAACGACATCCATGACAAAAAAATTAAAACAAAATTGCAGCCGCCATCTTGGATTTTCATTTTGACCTGACTATCGGCTTCAGCACCCTCGAAAACTATCAAAACGACACCCATGACAAAACATTTTAAAAAAATGGAGCCGCCATCTTGGGTTTTCATTTTGACCTGACTATCGACTTCAGCACCCTCAAAAACCATGAAAACGACAAACATGTTAAAAAAAAATTGCAGCCACCATCTTGGATTTTCATTTTCACCTGACTCTCGACTTCAGCACCCTCGAAAACCATGAAAACGACACCCATGACGAAAAAGTTAAAAATTTAGGCAACCGCCATCTTTGATTTTCTTTTTGACCTCACTTACCGGGGTCAGGATCCTCGGAAACCATGAAAAATAGCTCTCTGTCTCTCTCTGTGTGTGTGTGTGTCTCTATCTACCTATTACTTTGAAAAATGAGGCATAACGCTTTTTCGTTATTTGACGATTTCTCCCTTAGAACTCCTACCGCAAGCTCCATGTAAGAACTTCGTTAAAAAACGCTCTGCGTTACTCAACATTCTATATCAATAATTATCTAACTTCTTTATCGCTCAGAACACCACATTAATTATTATTATCTTACATTATCCTCACTTTTTCTTTAAAATTATTTTAGCGCCACAGGCGCCACTAAATAAACCATCAATGGAAAGCGATTTTGTTTAATATTATAATCATTATCATTACTTTTTAAAATAACATAGACATAAGTAGGTATCTGTGTTATTTCGTCATTTAAGTAAGCATAAACTAATAGGACGTGATTATTCACATCACAACAACAATATGTTTTCGTTAGTAGGTACTATATCGCGCCAATAGATGTCGTTACGTGTTACTAAAAAACGTAAAAAGTTGTTCTAGAATACTTTAAATTGATTATATCTTTTGATAGAGTGAACCGATTGCGATGAAATAAAAACTAATCACTGCTCCGAGTTCTACACCATATTTGAGTATAAAAAGTAACCGTATTGGTTTGGTACTTTTTACGTTGACCCTGTTCAAATCAATAATCTGTCACATCCAAACAGACAAACAGACAAACCGACAAACCGACAAACAGACAAACAGACAAAAATTCCAAAAATTGATGAAATGGCATCTGTTGGTTATCCTTTAACACCCCAACTATTTTTTTTGGAAATATTTTCAATGTACAGAAACGTCTCGTCTACAGATTTATTATATGTATAGATAAGCCTTTCCATCCTTTTTGTGGTCCCTTTTAAAAAACATTACATTTTCCATGCATCGTTGAAAACAAATCCCGTCCCATTTTCTGTCATCTAATAAGGAGCTTGATCCAAAGTTCTTCATCATTCCTATGCATTTATTTAACCATGCAGAATAGTGCTGGATACAACCTTTTCTCCTTTTCAAGAAACCATGTTCTAATCTAGTCCTCTTTACCTTTCACAGATCTCCCCGCGCCCCGCAGCGTCTCAACATCCCCCGCTCCATCAGGCCATAGCGCGAGCGGCGCCCATGTCCAGCTCAAACGCCTGGTCGCCAGAGTCGTGGAGGAAGCGGCCGCGTTGCCAGCCCTCGCCAGATATGCTGCCGAGCCTCACACGCCGACCATCGAGTCTTCGACGTATGAAGACTTGCTGGCTACGGCTATACTGAATAAGGTTTGTTTTTGTTTATTTTGTTGGAATGACGAAGTGACATATAATATCAGAGATGGCTCTTTAGAACGCTAAATAAACCAAAAACATGGGAAGATGTTTGGCTATAGTGCTTTTGTAAGTCGATCAAGGCAAAAGCTTTCACGACTATAATTGGAGCCCAGCAGAATCGATCATTTGAACGCGTCTCAGATTAACTTATTACATAATTTAGGAACTCGTACCACAGATCATTTCCTTAAAAATCTATATTCGTACGCATTGATAGCAGTTGTCTGTTTTTAAATCCTTGAGAAGATAAGTAATAAATAAAGATAAACAAATCCCAAAATGGCCTTCTCTATAATTTGTAAATATCGAACACGTCTGTAGTCTATTGTTTCTAGACTGTTTGGTGCCTTGGGTTTCATTTTTAAAAGTAAATTCGATACTTTTTAGTAAGTAAGTACCTATCTTTAACAGGTTTTGTCCTCAGTACTTACAGGCATAGACATTCTTATGAATGAAAAATCCTCCTAAAAACGGCCTTCCTCTATTTCCGAACAATTAGTATTCCAGTCATATATCTAACTAGCACACAAATTCTGAGAAATCCAATTCCGTAGTGTGCCTTGATGTAGGTAAACATAGCCTTATGCTCGCGAATCCTTACAAACGCTTCATTAGTTCTGCGCTAATTTAGGGCTGACCTGACACTCAAATCTTATCGAATAACCTTCCGAACATTTTTACACGACTGCCCAAAAGGAGTGTACCTAATATGTATTCAGGGTTGATGTATGTTTGTATGTATGTATGTCAGTTTCATTATTCCACCATAACTTTTAAATGGCTGAACAGATTTGTATGTACGGGGTATCGTTAGAATCCTTACATCATCCCGAGTGACACTTTTTTTTTTAATTCAATATGGCGACAGTATGGCTCCATTTTGAAAAGTGGAATAAAAAAATCTTGTACCTACGATGTACGTGCAAAACAACCATTTCATCTTTGGCTGTGCAAACGATTTAATCAGACTTTAGTAAGACTGAGAATGTCTAAATGACATAAAATTTTACTAAATTGTATAAAATAAAAATAAATAATTAAAAAATATTAAAAACACGACTGCCCCTGCCAAAAAACGAACTAAAAAGTAAAAAACAAGGGGGGACAACACGGGGGGACCTCTTAGATTAAAAAGTGTTCCACAGGATGGTCCCCCGACTGCATTGACAATTTTATTTATATGTTTAGTCAGGGAATACAACTTGTTTTTTATTTACTTTTTGGTTCGTTTTTTGGCAGGCCAGTCGTGTTTCCTTTTTTTTTTACTTTAACAAATCAGCGGGTTAATTGCGTAACACGCTATCAGTAGCAATAGCTTTCACTGACAGTTCAACAACACTCATTGCGTTATTTACGTTGTTGAGCAGACAAATTGTTCGAACATATGAATCAATGGATTAGCAAATATCCTTCAAAATTATTCAGATTGAGTTGATAGTGTTACGCAATTAGTGTTGCCAGAATTAAAGTTAGTATAACAATCTAATCGATATCTTTACAAGGATTATTTATAGGTAGGTAATCCTTGTAAAGATACCTATAGATATACTCGTACATATATATGGAGATTAATCCTATGCTGAAAATAGGTCCTTAGTAAAATAGATTACCTATATCATGACTCATTCCCACTAAGACTATCGAACTTTGCACTTAATATCAATAAGATTACGTTGAAACTTATCATTTACCCGGAACTAATGGAAAAATTTTATCATTCATATTTTTATAGTGGTTTTATTTTATCAACTCTGTGACATAACATTCTGACAATGGGTCTCCCAAATCCACGGTCAATAAGAGACATTGCTGAATTGCTATGCCTGCATATAGTTATTTAGGGCTGTCCCTAAATAACTATTTGCAGGCATAGCAATTGCTGCTCTCCACTGAACTGCTCGATTTTTGCGCTCAATTATAAACCGAATAAAATTAAATGTCTTTGCTAGTAGTTGTTTATTATTCAATAATCTTTTCGATTTGGTACGATAACTGTTTTCAATAAACAAAATATAGTCTTATTTTCATTCAAAAAGGTCATCGTTCCTTTGACCACATTGCGCTACTACCCAAATTTTTGAATTTTGCGCTGATGTGCCATCGCTAAAGCATGTTCGTTTACGCAAATGACATTGTAGTTTCCTCACTTCTATTTGATGATCCAAAAAATCGTCCCACAAGGTTTTGGTGCGGTATTAAATTACTTTTTGTTTAAGTAGTTCATTTTAGCTTAACTTTGTACCTACCCCACTACTAGAGCAGCTGACACTCAGATCTCCTAAGCACTAAGGTCAAACTGTTATTGTTATGATTTTAAACCGCGGGTATGATAAACTTTACTTGTTCAAACTAACGCCACCGACCGCCCATATCTACTAATAAGTAGGTACCTAGTGGCTTAATAATTGGTAGTGAACAGTTTGTTGTTAGAAACAAACAGGCCAAAACAGCGGGGTAATTGCGTAGGTACCTGACACCCTAACAGTAGCAATGTCTTTCATCTTTCATTTTTGACAGTTCAACAACATTCATTGCGTTATTTAAGTTGTTGAGCAGACAAATTTTTCGAACATATGAAGCACCGGGTTAGCAATATCCTTCAAAACGATTCAAATTTTGATTGTAAGTGTACGAAATTAAGATGCTGCTTTTGTTGGTGTTGGTAACAACGTGCGCGTCGATGTCCTTAGGCCCTTTGTACACGGCACGGTTTCTTTACGGTTCGGCGTATAAACCGCGCCATAGAAAAAACGTGTCGATCGACAAACTTACATAATTATCCATACATCACTGACGACCGTGCATACACCGAGCCACGCCATATAAAAAGCGCCTTACACCCTGTATGTCCAGAGCAATAATCAAGATTGGACATATAATTATGACATTGTAAATCCCAATAAAACTCAAAACTCAAAGCATTTATTTCAATTAAACCAATTACAGGAACTTTTGAATTGTCAAGGGGTCGGTCAGTCAGAAAGATGAAGGTAGTTGCCCATTCCAAAGCGTAGGTATATACCTATGGAGAAGAACGGGCAAGAAACTCCATGGACACTATTTTAAATCAAATAATATGGTTACAAAGACTTGGTTACATCATTCACGTTAAAAATTATGCATGTGAGAACGATGTAAAACTTTAAAAGCGTCCGTAATGAAAAGACGTAAAAAAAACAATTCAAATATTAAATTAAAATAAGCCATGGCAGCAAAGAGATGACCAGTCCCTACTGACACTGCCCGTTAACGAACATGACGCATGTATTAGCACCATTCAGCTCAACCATTTTGAAGGGAGCTAAATGATTCAACACATGCGCCACCATCAGCGAGACATTTGAGTGAGCATGACACACCCTCAGCCGCCAGGGCACATTCAAGTTAATAAAAGGTAAATGGTAGCTTTATAGTATGACATAGTACTCACACATGTGCTATGCAATTATACAATACTAGGAGATTGATTGAATTTATAGAATGCAAAAATTGTATTTTAAAATATTCTGCAGCTCTAACAGTATTTTCCAATGATAATCAATTTATTTGTGCGTCCTTATAGAGCAGCACCAGCGTTAGCCAAGCATTTTTATCAGCGATGTAATCACCCAATTTATAATATGCCTGGCTGCATAGTGTGCGTTTTATACAAGATTTAAACTTGGTTTCAATATGAGACTAGAAAGGAAAAACTTATCTAATGCAGTAAGCCACATTATTTGATAGGTTAATGTATTTTCTTAGCTAATTGGCAACTGTAACAATTGGTAGATATAAAATAAATTCTCAATGAATTGAGAATTTATTTTATATAATAATTAATTTATTTAATTCTCAGTTCATTTGATAACGTAAATTTCTCTAAACCCGAACATTTCCCACGGGTGTAGAAATAATTAATTATGCTAACAATTGAAAGATGATACAAGACAATGCTGCTAAAGAAATTGAAGTGTGAAAGTTTTGTTTTTGAAAGGAGATAATTAGTTCAAGTTCATAACTAGTAACATGGGGCAACGCCAGGGTGCCTAAAAAGGCCACTTTGGCAGAATCATAACACAATTCATATCACGCAATTCATCTGTTTGACAGTTTCACACCTATATATCCCTGAAGGGTTAGGCATAGGTGTACCTATAGCATTTTACGAATTTCCATACAAAACTGTTATACAGATGAAACTGCGTGATATGAATTGTTCTATGATTCTGCCAAAGTGGCCTTTTTAGACGCCCTTTTTTTTAAGGATGGGAAATCATCAAATGACCCCTCCCGCTCTGGGTGGTTAGACCCCCTGGAAGGTGAACTAAATGTAAAAAACAAATATGGTGGAACTGGTGTGTAACTGAACGGAAAATAGTCATCTGCCTAGCCTTTTCCCAACTATGTTGGGGTCGGCTTCCAGTCTAACCGGATGCAGCTGAATACCAGAATTATTTACATGGAGCGACTGCCTATCTGACCTCCACAACCCAGTTTGGTAACACGGTACCCCTTGCTAAGACTGGTCAGACTTTCGGGCTTCTGACGACCCGTAACGACTGTCAGAGATCCACGAATGATTTCCGTGTCACGGAAGGGTCTCGATATGTAAAGATAGTCACCCATCCACGGACCGACTGCCGATAGCGTAGCTTAACCTGATCGATCGACCCGTGCGGCTATTATTACTTAGCCACAAGCCCCTCCACTGAACGGATTTTTTTTTTGTGTCACACTGTTTTCTGTTTACTGGATGGAAAACAGTGTGATTACTAAAACAAAGATCTAGCATATATGAATACATCCATCACATGCCCGGCTTGGCTCGATACCTTATCTTACTTATCAGCCGATAACTGTCCGTATCTCGCATGGGCCAGTACAAAGATAGTTCGCCACCCAATCCAATGTTTTCCAAGGAAATGGTAAGTCATCATGAATAAATAATTAGATTAATAAGTGTAATTCTCGCACACTTAGTGCTAATCACTTGTCCGAAATGGTATTGTCCAGAAGTGTCGTGAAGTGAAATGTATTAAAATGTCCTACACAATCACATTGGTAGGATTCGTAGTGTTTCTTTATATTCTTGCGGTGATATGTCTGGTGAGTTACGTAAAGCTGCGCTTGCGTTCGGATATTTTGGTTAAAAATGTTAAAAGTGTGATTATAATTTTTTTGATAGGTGATTATTATAAAAGTTGTGATTATGTCATTGATAGAAATTCGGAAAGATTTAAGTGGTCGGTTGCGTGGTTGTTGCTACTATCTCTAATGATTGTTATGTAAACAAATTGTGAACTTCGGGGAACTTTTTTAATAAACTTATACTTTTTCTGCAACAATTAAATTGTGCAATCCATAACATTACTGCAACGGTGCAAATCGCCAACCCTACGCCATTCGATTGACCCCACACGCTTCTCGGCAGCGCAGTGCGAACCAGCGCCCGTGTGAACCAGACCTTTTTTTAGAAAACGCTCCATCTCTCCCTAATCTCGTATCACGACAGAATAAAGTTCAATTTCGTGTGGCAACTCGTAAAAATGTACAATTTCTTCAGTTCTATTGTGAGCTACTTTCCCGAAGCGAACGGCGAGGTTTGAGGTTTTTTCATACGATTGTCAGTTGTTATGGATTCATGCGTTTAGCCGTATTGTTGCTCCACTGCCTCAGATACGGCTGAGCGAGCGATGTTCAAATTTTCCGAGCTAGATTATCGCTATGTATCATCTAGGTGATTTAGTGCCAGACGTTTCCTGTGTAAATCTTGAAAGTGAAGAGAAATGTCTGGTGTAGATACAGTTTGGATTTCGGTTTCTCTTGCATACCACTAACGAAAGCCTAAATATAGTAACTCCTCATTGTCACGATTTGTCAACATATACCTACATAGCCTAGCTTTTGTATAATTTGGTTAAGATAAAACTACCTACCTCTACCCTCAGACCAAATAAAAAACCAAGACAGGGGGCTGTCAACAGTAAAGTGAAGCCGGTTTCGTAAACATGTGTGCACTTAGTGAGATGTAGTTTGATTGTAAATGGTTGTAAATGTGTGCGTGTGAGCGTGTATGCCCAGAGCGGAGGTGTTTTGGCATGCTTCACTGTATCGTTCTCAGCGCTCTGTCTTGGTTTTTTATTTGGTCTGAGCCTCTACCTAATAATCTTTTGGTTGAGGAACAAGGTGTTATGGTGTCTCACGGAGAAAAAGATAAATTCTTCAAACATGTGGATGAAAAATCTATCACTGATCTTTGTACAGCAGCATCCTTCAGTCTTCCATTCTCAGTGTGATGCACAATAACTAACATCTGCATCTCTTTCTTCAGGTGATAGAGCGTTACCAGAACGAGAATGGTTCCGGTGGTCGCAGCAGCGGCATCCACTCGGCGAGCGCGAGCCCCACGCCATCGGAGCGCTCCTCGCCGCGCTCGCTGCACACACCACCACGCTCGCTTCACTCCCGACACAACAGGAACATCACTCCTCCCGTAAGTATCTTAAGTTACTAGTACTACTAAAAAGGTTGACCTTGACCTGATAAAACGGTGGACATGGACTGACAACCTGGTGAAGATCGCGGGAATCCGCTGGCAGTAAGAGGCACAGGACTGGTCGATGTAGCGATGCTTTGGGAAGGCCTGTTTCCAGCAGTGGACGTCTTTCAGATGAATGGATGACCATTCCTAAACATATGGCACACCTTCACATCTTTGGTTTCCAAATAAACCAAGCATGCCATTCTACCATTAATCGACGAGTGTTACGGTTCAGTAATTAACTAAGTTACCAGACATTGTACAAGACTAATAAAACAAGGGCTCTATATCTATTTTCTAACTATTTTTTTATGAGACCGCTTGTGTGGATGATATCAAAAGCTGACCAATAAAAAGATTTTCTTAAGCGGCCTGTAATTTTCCAGCTCCATGAAGAAGACGATGTGTCTGACTGGGAGGAGGGGGATGCGACGGACGAAGCCCTAGAGATGCCGCGACGCGTACCCTTCCCGGAGTTCGGAGGAGATATAGTGCACAATACAGGTAAATCTATTATAAGAAAGAGCAAAAACAGCGTACACCAAAAAGCACCAAAGTTTAAAGTTTTTCATATTTGCAATGCAAATTCTGCAGTTAAGGTAGTCTGGCAAAAAATGAATAAATCAACAATCAGACTTAACAGCTTAGTTATCAGAAATAATCAGCTGATAAAAAAACAACGGGACAATGTTAACAACCTCATTTTAGATAACCTTCGTTATCAGCTTACACACTTTTATGCAAAAATTAATTTCAAAGGACATGCACCAACAGCTTTTCCGCCTACGTTTCAGATAATGAAGATCGAGAGTTCGACGAAGTTTCCAGTAGCGACTTGCAGGCAGTCGACGGTACTTGGGAAGAGAACTGGCTGTTCCAGAAAAAGAAAATCAAGACTATACAGTCTGTGCCAGTTCCCATGCTAGTTCCTAACTCCAACACTGAGTATAGAGCTCTAATCGGCGACAGAGATGCTGACGACACCACAGACCTATCAGATAACGCAAGCGACTCGGAAGAACAAGCTGAATACAAAAGTGACATTAAGAAAGTTCTAGACTCCAAACACGTTATTGGCGGCATACCAAAAGTAGAAGAAAATGATTTCGAACCAGACAGCCTCACCATTGTAGACAGAGGTGACGAATTTGACAAGCTTGTTGAGAAAATAGATGATGACGAAACAGTAGACGCAATCATTAACGAAATTAATGACAATAACGTTACTATTGTTGAAACTATCAATGTGAACGCGACAGACCAAGTCGATGGGGGCAAGCTATTGGTCGATATTGAAAGTGGACCTTTAACAAAAGCAGAATTCGCGGTGAAAGAGGAAATACACAGGACACTATTAAACGGAAAAACAGAAGAATTTATGGATGAATTGTGTGCAAAAAGTAATGGGGATATATTATACAATGGACAAGCAAATGATTTGCATAGTGTTGATAGCTTCACAAGTAACAAAGGTCAGTAAAACCTTACATAATATTGTTCAGTATCGAATGATTAACGATTCTTAAAATAAATGATAACAATAGGAAGAATACTTGTGTAATGTTCAATCGAATTGCTAAATATTAACTATTGACAAGTATTAACTAAACTTTGATTATAGTTAATTACATCAAAGATACTCAATATGCAAATAAAGATAAATGTGTAAAAAATTCAGTTTTATGAAATGGTAATGTTTTCAGAATCGACGAACACATTGAGTCATCATGAACGCATGGGTGAATATGAGGAGACGGTAACATTGCCCGTGCAGAGGTACGCAGACAGTCTGCGTAGGAAACACTTCGATGACGGCCCTCATGAGTAAGTGTACCTTAGACCTTACGGTAGAATTTCATTAATTCATTTCATGAACTTCAACCTTAGGTCTGGATCAGCGGGGTAATTGCGTAACACACTAACAGTAGGAATGGCTTTCATTTTGATAGGTCAAAAACATTAATTGCGTTATTTACGTTGTTGAGCAGACAAATTTTTCGTATGAAGCAATGGATTTACAATATCCTATAAAATGATTCAGATAGTGATTGATAGTGTGTTTAGCAATTAGGATGCTGGTTCACCGGTATATGTAAAGAAAAAAACTAATCTCAAAAATTAGTCTAATGTAATTAATGTCTTACCATAACTGCAAAACATTTAGGACGAAAATACTTCGATTACAGGGTGATATTTTTGTTTTTGTTTATTCTTTATTGCTGCTCATGCTCCCGATTAAAATTCCTAAACTTGTTTTTCATAACGATTATTATATAATTAATTATTTTAAAAATAATAAAAACAATAACAGTGTACACGCCTATCCTCTGGGCAAACTGTGACAAAAGACACTAATAAATCGCAATTATGTCAAAAAAAAAAACTTCTGCTTCTTCTTAGCGTGTCGATTCCAAAAATAACATGAAAATATATAAATCGTTTTTAAATTTGTTTGCGCAAAATTCAGCAACGCGAATACCGTTCGCTGACACATCCATTACCACTGGTCCACACGTGTGCAGGTGACAAGGCATGACACTAATTATTATGATCTTCACCTTTTTTCAGGATCCCAACTCGTGATACTGATCTAGATGGTGAATTGATACCAGGTGAGTGCTACAGTTACAGCCAGTAGCGGAAAGCATAATTTTGTTAAACATAATACAAGTCTTATCGTAATTGATTATTTTTATGAGGAAACTGAATGCGGAACAATAACAACTATTGACGATAGTTAGATTTAATGCATATTTTAAATCAAAAGACTATTCAAATAAATAAATAATTTATCCATTCCACCATCCAAGGTTTCTTGAATTCAGTTTTACAACCGCACATAAAAAACGCAAATCTAGATCAGGATCTTTGATACAACATGTTTGGAACGAATAAGTTCTTTAACGCGCCTTGCGGTACGAGTAAACTGACAGAAATCGTCACGTAACGAATAAGCGTTATGCCCGAAAATGTTAGTTTCAAGTGTCAAAACAAAAACTATTAACACTTGAAACTTGAGACCATAATTAGATGACTATTTTAATACATAATTATTATACAGCGAAAGGAACTTCGTTTCATCTGGTGTACCATGACACCTTCCAAATTTTTTTAACCACTGTTAAATCTTACAGGTTCGATAGCCTACAGAGAGCGTAAGAAATGGCTGAACTACGTAGAAATGCCGAACAACCCATACTCTCCAGAGGCCATTCAGAAACGCCTATCATCCAAAAGTACTTCATCTCTCTTCGACATGTTCACAGCTAAGAAGGACTCAGAAGATGACAAAATTGAACTAAACGAAGCAGATGATGATGAAAGCGAAACAAATGATCTTACAGTTAAAGATATTCAACACAATACATTAAGTTCAACTATGAGTAATGATAGTATTAATAGTATCGATAGAACAACAAAAAGTCCATCGCCTAGAATATTGAAAGATGTGATGGCTGAGGAAATTCCACAGTATAAGCGGTGAGTACTTGAGCAAACATACCCAAAAGCTCTTAACCGATAAAATTGTTTGTACCCATAAAGACCTTAGAGATGTGCAAAATGATTATTCACTGCATTCTTACATTAAGCAAAAAAATCTTTATGAGAATGTTAACATTGAAGAAGAATTGTGTGATTATATTTTCAGTTACGGACGTGACTATTACATAAGAGAGGCGAAGGCGTCGTGCGGCGGTCGTAAAAAGATGAGCATGGACGAGGCGAGCTCGGTGTCATCCGTGTCGATGACGATGAACAAATCCACCAGTTTAGACAATTTCGACGCAGAGTTCGCGTCGCCTGTAAGTGCCAGCAGTTCGTTGAGCGACCTCGAAGCATCCGCCCTACATCACAACATCGTCCGCAACGTACTCAGCCCTAGGAACGCCAGCCCCAACTTCGCCATAAACCCCATTTTCGAAAACCCCGATAGACAAAATGATAACGCTGACGAAAATCATGCGACAGATGAACGTTATGTCGGTCAAAAAGCCAACGTAAGACAACAATGTAGACCTGTGTGCGACGGTGACGGTTATGTGGAAAACGAGGATATAGTTAGACTTAAAATACCGAAAATACCCGAGATTACCGAAGACCTTTTCGAGACGTACACCCATGTTAGGCGAAGCAACACGCTGCGCAGCGAGGACTTGTGCGTCCGCGCAAAGCGGCGACCGACCCTCAATTTTACGTTCGGTGGCAGTCTCAGGTTAAGCAAAGGCTTTCGTACCGATATCTGGTGACAGCACCTTCTAGTTCCGACATCTCTCGTAGTCTAATACACTCCTCCGCTCTCAATGGCACTCCCACTGACCATCATCTCTCAACATGTGAATCTCTAACTGTGTACGATACATACATAGTTTCCGGACGATCCCGACTTAGAATACGATAGCATAATATAGGTTACTGACATCACGGTCACTTTCCATAAACTATGGTGAAAGAACTCTTTCTCATTACTAAATCGAATATAGATCTAAAATATCTTCGTTTGACACACAGTAATTGCCTGTTGTGTGTAAAGTTGGCATGTTTTTGTTGGATTTAAAGAGGCTGACTAACAGCACTGTGCACTATTAATACAAAAGTTACCTACTTAGTACTGCACTCATAGATTTTTGTTCTTCTTATTAAAATTTTCAGTACTACAGTAATCCTCAAAGACGTTAGTGGTGAGTGTGAGATTTTGGCAAACAAAATTTTGACTAACCGCATCCGAATGCTTGCCACTTCAACTAATGAATACAAATAATACTTCTACTTCCTCGACTACTAACTCATTCGCAAATACTTCACACACGTTCATTTCATCTATTGCAATTTTTATTGTGATTATATCTTCAGTTTTATTATCAACACTCTAAACTTATTCAAAACTTATTACATTGCACGTTTTAATGCTTACAAGGGCACATATAGTATACAAAATACTAACCCCAATAACTAAGATAATTTACTAACATTAACATCCATTGCACCTGTAGCAACTATTAGTTATCTCATAGTAATTGTATAATATCAAGCAATGGGATATTTTAACTGTAAATATTCTGAAGACACAAACAAACTTCAATGTAAAAATTTAACTAATTACATACTGATAATATTATCAAAATTTTCAGGGATTACTTATAAACACATTCAACCAGATAGCGACGAACCAACACTATACTAAATTCGCAAATAAAGAGGACATGGCATCGCTAACAACGACTATAAACAATAAAGACGAAATTATGATTGAGTATGAGGATGAGGACGTTACCAAACAAACCTTATTCGTAGCAAAGCCAGCATATGTCGATGACGAAACAGATAAACAGTTCGAAGAAATCCTAGAAACAGCTTACAAAAACGTACCAACAGTACCACCACCACCAATCCCAATAATAGAAGAAGATAATGATGAAAGACTCGATGAGCCTCTCAAATCGCCCCTCAGCGTGGACACATCTTACATAAGCTCGAGCAGTTTAGAAGACTCCATCAAAATCTACAACGTTCAAACAGGAGAGATTATTAAATGTAAGCCTGATAACATATCACCAAGTTACGAGACTGACACGAACGACAACATCGATATTGTTGATAAGAGCATCTCGGAACCTGATAGTGTTAGTTACACCGATGACGTGCATGAAGACACTACTGTACAAGAAGCTAGTAACGTTCCCAAACTGGAGGTGATTGAATCTGATGATATTCTGCAGAACCTGCCCAAAGTGAAGGAGCTGGCGAAGATATTTGTTAGTATGGAGAATATAGAAGAACCAATTAAGGTACCTACGTGGACTGATAACATGTTTTTTTTGTGTGTATGAGTCATTATTTGCCTAAACTAGGCGAGGTGGTGATAACATTTAGTTAGTTTTCCGATGACGGGTATTTAATTAGTACGCTCAGTGAAAATGGTTTAAAGATTAACACATCACGGCTCCATTTCAATATGGCAGGCAGAGTAATAGGTATAGTACCTGTACTGACATTTGGCCAGTTATGATAAAATCCTTTGTAATTGGGAGCGAGCCCATTGCCATCAACCAAGTTAAACATCAACCACAAATCCAGACTCCGAGGTTCTACTATGTCGTAAAATATTTTCATCTCAGGTTTACTTATTTCTTCGAAAACTTTGAGATATAAACAATCTGATTCATTTAATATCTAGCACACGTGAATCAGAAAGTTTACTGACAGACCAGCTCCAAAATTTTTGCCTGCGGGGTAATGTAAGTACCTAAAATGGCAATCAATTCAATGTCGTGCAATTCATTTTGACAGTTCAGCAACGTTCATTGCGTTATTTACGTTGTTGACCAGACGCATTTTTCTAACCTATGAAGCAATGAATGTCAAAATGAAAGTCGTTGCGATCGCTTACCATGTTATGTGTATTACACAAATACCCCACAGGCCAAAATTTTAGTATCGACATCAAGACGAAACGAAAACCAATTCGATGAACTTCTCTCACATTATTATTATTTCCTTTCCAGCCAGTCCAACCTTACGTAGGTCGGCGGAAGAGCAAAGAGAACATCCTCTCAGAACCCAAAACAGAGAAAAACAAACACATCTACATGCACAGTCTCACAGCCAGAAGTATCTCCAAAGAGTTCAGGGAAGAGCTCAAACTCTCCATGTCCACGCCATTAACTGTCCCGGGAGGATCCAAGGAAATCCCCGAGGGTATTGAGGAGGTGTCCAAAGAATCTAGCAGACCAAGTAGTCCTGTACCAGAACCTGGCACCATCAAAACGAAGCTAGCCTTCTTCGAAAGTCTCAAGTCCAAATTCAGTCATAATCATAAGTGAAGTGTTAAGTTGAAAAGCGATGCCATAGACACAAATTATTAAGTTGATGAAGATTTTTGTTCTGAACAAATGCATGTTAATTAGGGATTTAATTTTAAAGAGTAAACCAAATTGTAACTAATTAATGTTCAAATATGATCAAGATTCACTCTGCTATCGCTTTTCAGTGTAACTAAACTTCACTAAGTGGCTCATCAGCCGAAATTATTCGACGGAAATTCAGCGTACTTACGTTTGCTATGCAAATTACACGACGTAATTGAAGCCTACTGTCATACTCGTAGGTAATTTTAAAAGCATTGCAGGCATTAGCATGCTGAAGTTTCTATAGAGTGATTTCCGAAAATAATAAATTTAAATCAGAGTAACTTAGTCGTCAATCTCTTAGAAACCCGAATTCTCACGTAGCAAGAGAGATTTAGCATGATTTTCAGTTCATTGCGTGCTGTCTATCGCAGTACTTTAACTACAACTTGTTTGTGTCATATTAAACAAGTAATGTAGTTAAAACACTTATCGAGGGCAGGATAAATTCCTTTTAGTTTATACTGTAGTGCATAATAACTAGTAGGTAACGGTCACATTATTTAAAAAAGTAAATGATAGGTTACGGTGTAAATATTAAGTGCCATTTTGTAATCATTATTTCCCATTTATTTAAGTTGATCGAAATCAATGTTTTGTTGTGGAAGAAATGTGCTCATGTTTTAGGCTTGATTAATCATTATAAATTATTTATTTGTATGTAATAATGTATTTATTTGTAAGAAAAATAATATAAATTGGAATAAGAGCAAGAAAATTAGGATGATGAGTAATTTATTTATTTGACCTTTATTAAGAGTTAAATAATAACCGTTACTTACATTTATATTTTAACACCTAAAACATGAGAGCATTTTTTAGAAAACCTAAATTCAACTGTATTACTGTGTGTCATTTACTTAATTAAGTAAATAAACCTAAAATATAATCACATTTCTTCACCAAAATAACATGGAAAAATTTAGCTAATGCCAAAGTTGTAAATAAATAATATAACTGGGTATATGTATAATGTATAGCGGTTGTGTATTATTGTATAATGTATAAATGTAGTCATGTCTTAAGATATGCAATAAGTTATCGCAAGCGACCACTGTACTATTGTGATAGGCGTTTTGTGAAACTTATTCAAACGCCGAGATATTTAATATGATTGGATATTGGATAAGGGTGGCATAGAATAAAAACTTATCATAATATACAAGGCTTTTTATTTATTTTTCGTAAAATTTGTAGGTAAAAAATACAAATGCGCGTTTATAAAGTTTACACAAGAAGATTGATCAGTATTTCAGTAATACCTAACATAATGAATTATTCTATTAATAAGGGGTCCAAACAATCAGCCTAGCCTTTTCACCAACTATGTCGGGGTTGGCTTCCAGTCTAACTGGATGCAGCTGAAGGTTATTCTTTTTTAAATGCCATTTTCAACAAGAAAGAAGGTTCTTGTTTCCCGTGAATAACGCATATACCATTGTTTCTTTTATTTTGGGGAATGAGGCGATTTTTCTTTTACTGGGCTGTTTATTTGCACGTGCTTGCATCGTAATACGAAGTTTCAAAAAAACCAACAATGTTAGTCTATTGCCGGTAAATAGCATTGGATAATACATTCTTATTTTCTATAATTGCAACTCAGATTGACAACACAGAAAAGATCTTCCTAGTGTCATGCAGGCAAAGCTTAATGTTGTCAAACACTCGTCACGCGTACAGTCTGTTAATCTGTTTAATAAATTACCAGCAGAATTAAAGAGTATTCAGAATGTGAACATATTTAAAACTAAACTCATAGCTTTGCTAATCAATAAAGCCTATTACAGCATTGACGAATATTGTAATGACAGAAAATCTTAAAAACTAGTATTAAATTAAACTTAAATTAAATGATGTGCACCCATTGCCCTTTGACTTTGTTTATAATTGTTGCTTCATTTTATTTATTTTTATTAACTTCATATTTTGACATTAAATGTATTTGTATTTTTGTAGCTTTTTAATAAGAATGGTAATATTTGTAGGGTTGGTATTTTTAATTTGGATAGACTTACATTATAATTATTTGTGTGCTTATTCGTGTGTACGTGCTGTGCAAATATTTCGACACAAATGTATTTTTGTTATGAAATAAATAAATAACTTGAAATAACTTGAAATAACTGTAAAATAAACCTAGCATATTAGCACCATCCTTTTCATTAGGTATTTCACTGATATAATCACTTACAAAATTCTTAACTTATTCTTAAAGGGGGTGCGGTGATTATTTCTGAAATTTTTATAGGGTTATATGAACTTAGAGAACATTGATGATTTTAATTATTATAATTCTGTAAGTACATATTTAATTGTTACGGTAGCGAATTATATTTTCTTCAACATACAATCTGACACTGATCATCATCGAACGGGTCAATGCTACTGTCGATGTCGCTCAGGTGATTAAATCGGCGATTACGATGGTATGACGGCAGGGAGCGGTGATGAATTTCGAGAAGGAGAAGAGAGAGAGTACGGAGGAGGAGGCGTCATCAGAGGCAACACTTCGTCCGTCTGCAGACGGTTTACGGCAGAAGAGGGCGGCTCATGCTCTTCGTCTTCTTCAAACAACAAGCGATCACGAACAGACATGATTGACAATAATAAACAAAATAGAATTCGAAAGAGTTCTAAGTCGAAAATAATAGTAATTAATAAAATACTTTTACATACAATGCAAAAAATTAAACAATGCAATTCATAGTCATAGGTCACAATAACAAGAATTTACATAAACCTGCAAATTTGAATTTCCCTAGCGCTTCCCCTTAAACCCTTTCGACCGCCACGGACGTATTTTTGTATGTTTATATTGAACTGTAAAAAAGTGATGTTTTTGACGTGCCGTACCGTCGGAAGCGTCGTGAGCTCGTTTTAATTTTGACGTCCAAAGACGTTCGTGGCGGTCAAAGGGTTAAATCGAAAATATACAATAAGTACTCAATAATAAATACCCAGTGTCTTATGAAAGGGAATCTTTTCCATTTTGTCAGCATACTTCCTCCTGTAGCACCATAGATAATAATCTATCAAACTAGAGTTGGGTACCTCTACCTTCTGTCCTCTCAGTTTCTCTTGTATTCTCTTCTTAAGAAGCTCTACGGCGTGGATGGAACAGCCTCGGATCTCTACTTCTTCTTCTGAACCACTTGGTAGAAGAACATCTGAAATGGCAATAATAGGAACTTTTTTAAACCATTACATCACGCCAGTATTTCTCGAAGGGTTAGGCAGAGGTGCAGCTATAGTACACCCACATTTCTCCAGTTATTTTTAAGTCCCATGGGGGCGAATCCAGACTCCGTGCTGCTACTGGTCTATTCCTGGTGGAAAAACTCAATAACACTTTGCTCGACCCGGGAATCGAACCCAGGACCTCGTGCTCAGCATTAGCGCTTGCGACCACAAAACCAACGAGGCAACAATTTATGAAAATAAACTCGGATTTACAAAATCTGTGTCATATCTATCACTAACAGATAACATTTAGATATTAGGGAAAACCTATTCTGAAAAATGAAGATAGTCGAAAAGTGGTTTAGTCATCAAATTATATAACACAACAAACTAATCTATCTCCTTCGAGAGATGAAAAACACAGATAATAAAGATGAGAGTTGAGTTGCAGTTGTGTGAGAGAAATGATGATAATTTAAGATACCTCATAAGATACGAATATTGTGGTTATCAGGTCAATTACTAGTGGCGATTTAAATAATCGAATCAGAAATGAGGTGATCCTCCGGCAGAGAACCAAAGTTGTCGACATAGAATCAGCAAGCTGAAGTAGCAATGGGCGGGCCGGCCATATTAGCCGTAGAACCGATGACCGTTGGAACACGTTCTTGAGTGGAGACCACAAATCGATAAACGTAAGGTAGGACGCCCTCAGGCTAAGTGGACCGACGATCTTCACAGGGTGGCTGGTAGCAGATGGATGAGACCTGCCGAGAATCGAGCTGAATGGCGCTGTGGTGGCCCAGTGGAATGGCCGCGACTTACGAGTTGTAGGTCGTAGGTTAGAACCCAGGCAGGCACTATACTTTGTGTAAATTATTTATCACCACTGCTCTCTAAACAGTGAACGAAAACATCGCGAGGAAACCGACATGTCCCAGAACCAAAAATTCGACGACATGTAACATCCACAAACCCGCACTGAGCCCGCGTGGTGGATTACGACCCACGCCCTCTCACTGAGAGGCTGATTATGTCCAGCAGTGGACTGCTAAAGGCTGCTGATGATTTAAATAATTTAAAATACACCAAGTATAATTTATTACACACTTTACTAACAAGCTAGGTAGGTACTCTTAGTAATCTATTTTTCTTTTGCATCTAGGTATTTAGTGTCATCCATGACCAGACCTATAGGTATAAGATAAGAAATGAAAACAATAAGATAAACCACTGACTACATAGGTATTAATGAATGCCAGAGGGCATTCATTATCGTTTGAAGAAGGTGGAAATTATATGAAATGTAATTAATTTTTGTAAATAAGAATTACTTTTACACATCATATTATAAAATAATATGCTAGATGGATTCAACATTTCCTATCTGACTACCCTTGAGAAGAAATGGCAAAACTAAGTCAAGGGTCAAAGTCTCTTTTCAAGTCCAGACATAATGTTGGTCAGATCATATGAACACAATGTAGAAAATGGTCTTTTGAGGTAAGTACCACACAGATGAGTTTGAGTGGATAAGTCCAGTCAGTACAAGCATACAGGAGTGGAGGAGTGGAGGGCTAGGCTTAGTCGAACTTTATAAATACCCAAGTAAAGGATATGCGTACTGTGCCAATCTGCTACTGCGCTGATTAGATGACATATTCAATGCTATTTCGGAAATTAATAGAATTTAATCAAGTCGTAAAAATTAGAGATAATACTGACCTTTCCTCAATTTATCCATCAGTTCATCAGTGTAACTCAAAGCTCCAAAATATACAAGTACTTGTGGAACTCTGTAATCTGCAAACATTGTCATTCTATCAATGTCTGTAAACTCTCCCCAGCCGGTACCTCCGAAGAAGTTCCACAAATCTCCTACAAGGATCTGTGCCCTCTTGTATAGGGCTACCTTCTGCCCTTTAAACAACGTTTCATCACGAAAACATGGAAAATCATCAACAATGATCTCAAGTAACTTTACTGCGGACTTATTTGCTTGTTTCACACATGTCACAAAGGTTCCATTGTACTTGTCTAGTAGGATTTTTCCAACTTCGTGCAGC
This sequence comes from Gortyna flavago, assembly GCA_963669345.1. Classification (NCBI taxonomy): domain Eukaryota; kingdom Metazoa; phylum Arthropoda; class Insecta; order Lepidoptera; family Noctuidae; genus Gortyna; species Gortyna flavago. The sequence goes on from OY770126.1 coordinate 2,209,823, forward strand.
ACTGATATGCGTTGCTCGAACAGCGGTATTGTTATTTCGTTGTCACCTTTCATTATTGTGCGGAGTTGGTCTTCTGTTATCTTTGAGTAGTATTCTGGATTTGTTATGTCAATTCCATTCTGAAATGTGTTATTATTTATGAGTTTTTATTTTTATATATTCATTAAATTACGTAACTTGAAATGAGACAGTTATATTATTTTTGAGAAGGATCTATTTTTATAAATAATTGATTCCTGGTCTAAGTATGGGTTCGCCATACTTTTTTATTTGTAGAAATAGTGTGGGATAAGATGCAAACAAAAAAAAAAGTAGTTTAAAGATGTTACCTTGATAGCTCTAGCAAGAGCCGCCTCTAATGCATAATACCCAGAATGTCCATCTACAGTCCATTTCTGGGCATCGGAGTACGACCAGAAGCAGAAGTTCAGGGCGTCAGCCACAAACACCCAGTCTGCAGCCTTCTCATGGTCTTTGTTAGGGTGAATGATGTCCGCACCAGTGTCAGGAATCTCTAGCTTGTCAGTTATTGATGGTAGCATCTGGAAATATACATTTTCTTTATAGTAGAGGGCAATAATTGTCATAGAGATGGTAAAATGGCAAACAATTCATAATAAGAAAAGTCAAGTCATTCACTGGTTTTAGACAGTCTGAAACTCTATCTGGTAAGTACCTATTTTGATATTTACAGAAATACTAAACTAAGTAAATTCGATTAATTTATTACAAAAATAAACTAGGTACTTATTCAAAAGTACTTTCGTAGCATAATAAACTTGATATGTTTGTTATCTTACCTCTTTGAGAAGATTGTCTAGACCCTTTTCGTGAATCTTAACATGTTGCGCATTTTTTGCGATAAATTCACCGGATTCCGCTGGTGGAAGTACTCCTTCACGAACCATAATGGTAAAGAAATAGCAATATTTTCACTTACTGGCACTGTTAAATCAAAATTTAATAAAACATCAAATGAAATGCAATATCTTCATTGCCTTCCAGTGAAACATCATCAAAACAATTAACCGGCCGATTATTACTACAGTAAACAGTTTACATTACAGTCACTGATAAAAGGTTACATGCTCTGTGGTCACCACAGAGTACTTTTTGATAGAGTGAGAGTATGAGTACTTTTGGTGGTCACCTCTATCAAAAAGTACTCCATAGAGGAAAAAAATTGAAGTACTCTGTGGCTGACTTACTGGCTCACTGCTCACCTCACTGCCCGTCTGCCTGACTTTCTTTGAACCGTTCAGTACCACTCACTCCTCTTATCAAATATCGTGCTTTGTTATCACTGGTTATCATTTCTGTTTATCAGTCATACATCAGACTAAACAAGAATACGGAATACATTTAAAATTCTACCACTACATATCGCCATCAAACGTAAAAGTTTGGCGAGTTTAGAAATAAGTAACACCTCTGTATTATAAATCATTAAATAAATAAAAAAATATTGAATTTATGTAAAGCGATGAGATAGCTCAGATAGGACCCAGATAAGAGATTGATCAATTTTTTTTATGTTGAATTAAAAGATGCTGCGCACTATATTTCTGAACGTTTCATAAAATATTACCAACATTACCGTTCCATTATACTTAATCAGAGAGTACTTTGTTTATACGGAAATACTTAATTGATCAATTCATAACTTTCGTTAGTGAGAAGAAACTTTTAGAAATTCTAGGTATTAATTTCGCGAATAGTAATCAAGTGAATTGTTAAGCATTTGAAAACTAGTAGACTACAAATTAATAAGAAGAAAATTATAGTTTTTTTTTTATATCAGTTTAAACCTGTATCATTTAAAATTAATTTATATACTTGTAAAGGAACGAAAGATTATAACCTCGAATTTTTATAATTTTTATTTTCTTATTTTCTATAGTAAACATGATAAGGGTACCCGATATATTACTTTAAGGATAACTTGGATAAGGGTAAGTACTGATAGTAAAGTTCAAACTGTAGAGTACACTATACCTACATCCGGACAGTTCAAACTAAAGTTTCATCACAAAACAAGCACGAAAACCGTTTTTAAAATGCCACTTAAAGTGCAAGGAACATTCGTATCGCAGAAAATCAGCAAAATAAGATGGATAGCGGAGGATTACGTGGAAACGAAGTGCTTTTTTACCGGCAGTTGGGATGACAATGTAAATTCTGTTAAAGTTTGGACTTTCGAAAGTCCTCATGAAGAAGATGAGGTAGATTACCCTCGCCAGTTGTCTGAGTATCCTGTGGACGGTGACGTCACGGAGATAAAGTTTACAGAGAAGAATAAGATCGCTGTTTCATTGTCTAATGGAGATGTGAAGGTTCTTGAAGTGAGTGTATATGAGAAAGAATCTCCTCTTAGAGAAGTATTCCACTGGCAGAAGCTACATAATTACGGGTAAGTTCTCCCTACTCAGGTGTTTATTAAGTGTGAAAATTATTTTTAATTAAGTACTGTAAACCGGGGTTACTTTGATCAATATTGAACTTTCAAGGTCCATATCTTTTGAACCACTGGTTGTAAAAAAAATATATAATCGGTCTAGTAATCGATTCTTTTTAAACTCGCGATTTCTGTAATAATATGTGAAAAAATATGGCTTGATTCTGAGAAAAAAAAATAAAAACAGTCTAATCCAAGTTATAATGAGAATGTGGTTACTTTGATAGCTTTGGAATTACGCAAGAAATTGCGTATTTGTAACTTTGATCTAGTAAAAGACAAATGAAACCTAAAAAGAATGCTTAAGCTTACGGTGCTTAAAATAGTTGTTGAATTCCCAGCGTGTCCTCTAGAAAGGATTCAACAGTTCATCAATGATGTTAGACAAGAAAAAAAAAACAAATTGCGTTTCGTTTTACGTACTTCGCGATTTTATATGAAATAAAAGTTTCAATCAAAGTCACACAGCTGTTCAAAGTAACCCGGTTTACCGGTACCTTTTTTTTATCAAAACATCATTTTGGGTCAGAGGATCCTCTTAATTGCAATTGTGCAGTAGATTTAGTTACGTAGTTTCATGTACCCTATATAAACCTGCCTTTTTCAGAAATAAATATTATTTTTGTTAAATTCTTCTTTAATTTTTTACCCTAGAAAAACATTCATAATTCTTTCAAGAAATGTTTCTAGGTATAAATACCAATTTTCTTAAACATGCATAATTTGCAGAGAGGAGCAATGTTCCTGTACATCACTAGACACATTAGAAGGAGACATTGCCACTATCGGAGAGGATGGCAATGTGAACATCCTGAGTGGAAGGCGAGGAGAAGTGATGCATACCATCAAGGAAGCTGACAGCTGTTCCCTACATTCCATCTGTTTTATTAAACATAATGAGGTAAGATTTTTTTTGTTTGCTTTTTCTAAAATGTGTGTACGTTTAATTTTATAGCACTGTGTTACCTAAACCCGCACTTAAGTCACGCTTTTCTGTGTAAAAATGGACGACTCATGTCACACATTTCGTATTATACTATTGCAAAACAGACTATAATGTTAATGTGCCACAGCCGGGAAAAGATTGAGAATTAATGTAAAAGGCACCAACACTAAAACAAATTAAAATATTTGTGGGTCAATGCCTCCATATATTTGCTTTAACGAAACCACAGTTATACCTTTTCAATCAATCAATTATTCTGTTTACCTTAAGGCCCCTGACACATTATGCGGTGGCTGCGGTGGCGGTGCTGCTGCCGCTGCAGCATAATGTGTAAAGGGCCTAAGTCCAGAAAGAATAATAATATTAATTACAATCATAGCAATAACTTAATGACACCTCTATAATTTTCAGGTTATAACTGGCAACATTAGAGGCCATATGAAAATATGGGACTTAAGATCAACAAACAACAAACCAGCCGCATCATTCCTTCTAGCAGGTGATGAGCTTGCCGCTACCTGCATCATCAGTCACCCCACACAGCCCCACATTATCCTCGCAGGCAGTGAATCAGGCTCCCTTGCAGTCTGGGACTTACGTATGAATCAATTCCCCACATCCTTAGTTAACGCTCACTCTGCTGGTGTATCGGAAATGCAATTCCATCCCGAAAACCCGCACAAGCTTCTCACATGTTCAGTATCCGGGGAGCTATGGGATTGGAACATGGAGGCTATGACAAAGAGTTCAAAAGGACAAGATAACCAAGTGACATGGATGCCATTAGAGGATAAAAAGGCTATGATGGTGAACTCCTTGATACCAACCTTACATAAGCCGATAAACAGTCTCCATTGTGACAAAGGCAGGATACTTTGTGGTGCTGATAATGAAGCTGTGTATTTGATTCAGAATTTTAAATATTAATGTGGTGTTTGAATAATTGGCATTTGTTTTAATATCTTTCCTTTTGGAGAAAGAATGTGATATGATGGATTATATGCCCAAAAAATTAATAATGTGTGTTGTTAACTACAAATAAGTAACAAGGGTGTTAAAAAACTTAAATGTGTTTAAAGCTCCTGAGGATTGCTCAGCCAACTGTTTATCTTTAATTAAGTAATATTTATAATGTATCCTGAATCCTGAACACCATTCATGTACTTACACTTACACATGAGTTTTTGGGATTCCAATGAAGTTTTGTTTCTGTTATAAGTTAGGTTATTAAAATAATAAAACATTTGGCTAAGTAATATGCATTTTATTAAATTCTGAAAAGTAGATACACTTACAAAATAATATTACATAATAATAATACACCAAGTCAGTCTTTACATGCTTAGTATCGGTAAAATATATTACAAAAACCGAAGTATATAGTATTTACATGTTTTATAATTAATTGTGCAACTTAATATCAATGCAAGGCACCATTATTACAAACGTTAGATTAATTTATTGCCAAAAAGGTAACATACCAAAATTAATAACGCCTTTTATTTAGGTACTTCGACATCCCTTAGTATTATGATTTCCGAAGATATCCAAAAGTATTGCCACTTACAAGTACAATTAAATGGAATACTTATAGTTGGAGTCAATTTCTTTTCCATGATACAATATTTGGGTAAATCAAGAATTTTATTTGAAATCATTCTCAAATTTAAATCACTGATGGCACCAAGCTATTACAAGCTTTTCTTACGACTCCGAACAAATTGCTTGATCTCAATACAATCAACATAGGTAGCATCATTTTGACCATTTTTAGATAACTACTACATTTAATTCTGACTTTATTGAGAGCAATCACAATTTCTCAGTTTCCCTAGATTTTATTGTCATTGTTTAAAAAACAGCACTGTTTCAAATTATATTTTGGAAGATATCAGCTAGGCTCAGCCTCTAAACTGGAATAACATTTGATAATATCACTATAAATTAAGAAAAATGGTTGATTATTTGGCATCTTATTCACATTATTATACAAAATAACATAATGGAGTATAATAATTATTGTAGGTAAGCATATAATAATTATCACTCGTCTATAATATTGTTCAAGAATAAAATATAATAAACACAGCACAATTTGACTGAAAATAATATTGGATATATTTTTAATTGTTCTTATTCGATATAATACTTATTGTGAACACACCATTCAATGGATATCCTATAGTCCATTGAACCGGAAGCGACGCTCTCTTGAATCCAATCTACCTTGACCATGAGTTCTCAAGGGCACTCATTTAACCTAAATGTCCATTCATTCACTCTATTAAAACCGGCGGTCATATCAACTTTGACCTTGACCGTTTCAATGTCAAGATCAAAATTAATGTTCACTTTACGTGAAAGCCAGTTCGAGCCCTTCCCGGGAGCTTGTCTTGACTATGTACAATCACTGAGGGCGCGTGAGTCAGGTGTGGTGGTTCCTCCTGTGAGGCGGCGGTTTCCTCTGCGCGGCGGCGAGTAGCGAGGCAGGTAATAGCCACAGCTGGTCGCACCAGCGCATTAACGCTTCTGTGACGTGGCAGCTGTTTGCGGCTGTTGCCAGCTGAGTTTCGAGACTGTCTGATTGCTTGATTAGAAGACTGAAAATAAAAACAGTTAGTATGATGTTAAAATAAGAAATAAAAGTGGTTGTTATAAGTTCTGACATGACATTAACTCGGAAATATATTAAAGGGTATAGAATTGAGCCTTGGGGTACGCCTGATTTTGCAAAGTTTCTACTGTTTCAACGCAAAATAATAGGTGTCCCGTAAGTCGACGTCAAGCCAGAATCGGGTAATAGGCCAAGTCATGACAGTTATCAGAAAAATATTTAAAAAAATCTAAGTTGTGTATTTTTAGAATTATTGGCATTTAAACATGTCACTTTTTGCCCAACCAAACATTCAAAATGAATACTTTGCCAAACTTTGACTATACTGAAAAAAAAATGTACTATGAGAGTTTGGCAAGTAACATTAAAAGTTGGCGCTTATAAGCATTCCAAAAAAAAATTTTTCAATAAAAAAAAGAATTACTCCAAAGATTTTTTTTTATATTTTTCTGATAACTATTATGACTTGGCCTATTACCCGATTCCAGCTTGACGTCGACTTACGGGACACCCTATAATGGATTCCATTTTTCAAAGGTCCAAATAATGATCTACTTATTTAAATGCTTTGGGAAAATTCGCTGAAGAACGAGACTCGGTAAACCTACATTATGAACACATGCTGTGAAATTTCATGAACAATTAATTCTAGTTGTATTTCTTTTTACCTGGGTGGGAAGAGCGTAGGCGCAATGATCATGGCCACATTGTGTTCCGTCATCTTGTTGGTGTCTTGTCTGGCGACGATCTCACGCACCAGTCTCATTAGTTCACGTAACGTCGCCCGCTGTTCTGCCGGTAGCAGTAACACGAGCAAGTTTAGTGCGCGGCCTTGTGTTGTGCCGCTTAGAGCTGGAATAAATAAAAAAAGGTTGATAAGCACAAAGAAACTTAAGAATTATTGTGAATAGAACTTTCCACTTAATTCGATCGTTTCTAGGTAAAAAAGTCTTTAATATTTTGACGAAAAATCTGACTTTTAAATTAGAATCGTCGGCGATCCATTCAACAGAGAAATTAATGCCTGAGAAAAGTTTCCGAATCGTTTCATAAGATGGTATTTCCAATTGTTTGATGAATTTGCGTAATTTGTAGGTTGTTGGTGAGTTGGTAGGGAATATAATAACTCAATAATGGTTGGATAAGTCTTAAAACTCGAAGGCCCATTTTACTTTATCAAGTTTTCCAAACTCACCGTATGTATGATAGAAGAGCCTCATAAGCTCCTGAGTGAGCGGCGGCTGCGGCAGTGCTCGCAGCAGACGCTTGAATACTGCGCCGAGGTCGTGACTACTGGCGCGGGACAGAGCAGCCTCTACGGCAGAGCGGTCCGAGTACCACTGGCGCTCGATCAGCTGGCAGAGAGCTTCGATCTAGAAGGGGTATAGAAGATGGTTTAAAAGTGCGCATTAACGTTTGTTACGTGTGTCCGGCCCCGACTCTTGCTCGAGCCAGCCCGCACCGCTGAGGCTGTAGGTTTAAATTCATCCTAAAATAATCTAAATCCTATCAGTCTGCCCTTGCTGCCCTTAGCTAAATTTAGAAGATTTAGGCTGGAGGCCTTAATTTGTTACGACACCACAGGATAACAGGATAGCCGCAGTTGACAACCTCCAAGGTTGACCTACGAGATGCCCTACATTATTAATTGTTTGAGCTTTTGCGTGTTGACCTTTTTTGTGTTTTGGAGGTATTTGGAAAAATATTATCAACCGGACTATCAGAGCCATACGTAACTTCAGCATTTACTAAGGCCTCGTAAAAGCTCAAAGACCGCCAGGTTACACCAACTGTCCGAATTCCACCTTGCACATAAATAGCCGATAGATAAATACGGCATAATTTATAGACCATAAATCGAAGCAGCTTTTTGGGCTTTATATAAGTCATAAGAGGCAAAAAAAATATGGTTCGAAAAGTTCAGAAATGTTTTGTTACCTTCTGCTTATTCCCGGGCACTCTCAACAGTCCCTCGTCGGCAGTGCGCTGTGCAAGTGCTGCGGCCAGAGCTCGCACTATGCTGGGCGCACAGCTCCAGGTTTCCTCCCACAGTATCATGTCCTTGCGCACCAGTGTCTCTAGAGATACGCCGAATACTGAGCCTTCTGAAAGATGGACAATTATATGGTCAGTTTGAGAAGTAGCCACATTAGCAAAGATGTAGAGATTTTTAGTATTCTTTGTCAATGTAGGGTGTTCCGAGTCGAAAATAGTCGAGATGCAATCGAGGAATTTTGCTAGTTTTTTTTGGGTGATGGATTAAGCGATGGATTTTTTCATGATTCTCATATTTCATCTCTCTATTACTCGGTATTCTCTATTTAAGACTTAGATGGGAGAACTCATCTCCCAACTCTTAGTCTACCAGCTCGTTTCCAACAATCCCTCTAAAATTCGCTCTCCACTAAAGTTAAAAGTCACTCCTTACCTTCTTTCCTCTTCTTCTTGGGCGATTTCCTCTTCTGGAAAGGCAGCGAGTAGCGGTCGAAGAGCGCGGTGAGCTCCAGCCACAGGAGAGGCGGGAGGCGCTTCAACTGCGGCTCGCCGATGCTCTCAATGTCGACTGTGCTGTCCTCTTCGGGCCAGTCCTGAGGAAATGGGGAGAAGGTATGGTTATATTGTGTTGCGGAGCTTGGCGCTGTCCAGTACAAGACATTCTGAAGGCGTTCTGGATTTGGACATAATATCAGCCAGTACCTTTTCATACATTTTGTAGAGAAAAGTGTCATATTTTGGGGTATATTGTTTGGTGATTAGTATAGATTGTTATTAGAAAGGCCTATAAAATTAATCCCTTTATTGCAATGGTCTGCACGGCTGTTGCTCTGGTTGAAATGACTTATCAGGATATTCTAGTGATCTTAACATTATATACCTCCTCCTGGTCGAGCATCTGTCTGTCGAGATTGAACTTGTGTTCGAAGCTGAGCGGCTGTTGAGCTGACGCAGCACTTTTCGCGCGAGACACGACCGCGTGTTTGTTGTTACTGTAAAACGGAAATAAATGATAATTGCTATGGCTTTGAAATCCTGACTTACCACAACATTGCATGTGAATGTGTGAATGAATCATAAATGTCGACGAACTTCATAAAGCAGACAGTGGGTGTTTCCATAGGTCAAATTAATAACATTGAGATTGAGAGAATACAAATTAATAAAGCGATAATTCTTCAGATTTATTTGTTCGTAAGTCGGTGGATGGGTTTAGGTGTATTAACTTACATGAATGGATCATTGTCTTTGAGTATGGATCCATTGATTCGTTCTTTTCCTATCCTCGGTCCCTGGACTGTGCCGTATCTTTGGTAACCTAGGAGCTCGATACCCTCTGGAAAAAAAAATACACAATTAGGCAAGCTGATAAGATTGATTATTCGAATGATGTGTCTGGTAATGGTGGTGCTAAAAAAATATTAAAAATCAAAATTATTTTATGGGTAAAGCAACATTATCCTACATCAACTAGATTTTAATCAGTTTCTCTAGCATTAGATGGAATCAGTTCATGTCGGTCTTGACTTAACTACTTAGTTGTGTTCTAAGCAGACCCGTGTCAGATATCAGAAAATTTCATCCACATATAAATTTGCCGCAAAAGGAAACATTCGATTACTAACCGGTATTACTCGCAATATCGGCCCAATGCAAGTCATTAGGCTTGAAGAGTTCGTGCATGGGCAGTGGCGGGGAGTGCGGCTCGCCCGGCGGCGTCAGGCGCGCGCGCCGCCCCGACGTCGGCGCCGACGGCGTGCGCGCCAGCGGCGCATGCGTGCCCACCACGGGGTAGCTGTCGCTGTGGAAGGAATCACCAGTTAGTTACGATAGGTAGTTAGGCACAACAAATCAAAGCCGGGGAAATGGGTAGTTTCCAGCGAAGGATCTAATAAAATCTTCCTTCTCTCTCATTAATTTCAGAAAGGGAGATTTAAAGAAGAAGATGGTCTGCTACTTGAGTTTGATTCGTTCTTTGTGCCAACCAGATGCGACCAATCAGATTGATTGTAGCGTTCCTTGGTCTTTTTGAATGATTATCAAGATAACCACGAGAGAGGTAAACATTTGTAGTTTAAAACATTATGTTTGAAAATTATCGAATAATTCGGGATTGACCCGAAGGGAGATAAATATGATTCGAGGATTAAATTATCAGTTGTAGTCTGTATACTCACACGAAGTCTGGCGGTGTGGCGGCATCGGCCCATTCGACTGGTGGGCTACCGGACCCGCCGCTCGGCAGAGAATCCAATGAGTCGGGAGTCGCACTGCGCGACCGCGGTTCACTACCACTTGAGTTCTGAGGACAATTAACAAACAGATTACATCTGATACACAAGCTAATCATACCATCGGAAGATCTTATGTCCGGGACGAAATAAATGTGGAGGAAGTTAGATATCGACAGAGATATCGTTCCACATAGCCTGCTTAAATGTGGCTGACCAAATATCTTGAACAGAAGTCTATCGTATTTGTTAGACGAATAAAATTCATAAATGATGAGCGTGACAATGACATGAAGAGAAAAACAATACTTTCTAATAATGAATAAGTGTCCGTAAGGCGTGCCTACTCCTATAACTCTCGTCTCGTACAACGATCGATCACCGCCACTATTATAAAAATAACCTAGTGACAAAAAAGAAAATAGACATCCGAGAAACGTTTCCGTATCTAATTCTGTACCTACTGTGATTAATATCTGTTTGAACACAAACAGAAGCACGTGCCGTAAGAAAGGAAAATATTATACAATGCGGAGACGACAGTACGAAAATAAATGAAAACTACTAAAGCATAGGAGTATTTAAAAAAAATTTAAAACATTTTTTTTTTCAAACAAACTAATTAGCGATAGGCCGGCTTTGAGTTTTGCCGATCTTTGACTAAGCTATAGGTAGGTATAGTGACTAAACATCTGATATATCGTCGGTTTAAAGGTAAAACTCATTAAGTGACATAATTGATCTATGTCACTTAATGAGTTTTACCTTTAAACCGACGATATTTGACTGCTTTTTTTGTAAGCCGACTGGGAACGTCATAAAATATACGAAGTTTAATGTAGGTACTGTTGTATTGTCTTCTCCACCATGTTTAAATCAAAGATCTAGACATAATTTCTTCCTTCAGAACCCCCCAAACTTTACAATAGTTTCTGATAAACCTGTCCATAATCAACAACTCTAAAGAAGTCTGTTTAAACCAATTATCGTGCAAAAACAAGTTTCTAACGACAATTATTGTCATTCTTAAATATGCATAACTTATCCATACTAATATTATAAATTCGAAAGTAACTCTGTCTGTCTGTCTGTATGTTACCTTTTCACGCCTAAACCACTGGACCACCTAAACAACGGATTTCGATAAAATTTGGCAGAGAGATAAATTGCATCCCGGGAAAGGATATAGGATAGTTTTTATCGACATACCTCTCGGGCGAAGCCGCGGGCGAAAGCTAGTAATACAATAAGCGGATCGGTCCTCTAATCAACGTCCATTAATCATCGCTTGTTCAAATGATCACGGAAACTGCGCTCATTGTCACTAACAGCCCCGGTTCTTGTGTGGTAAGAGAAACAGGTAGAAAGCACGTGGTTAGGTGGTGTGGGAATAGAGTATGACGTGTCAATAGTTTTTTTTTTTTCTCGTTACTTAACTAAGTTATGAATAAGTAGGTACTAGCAGCCACTTCTAGTGTTATTAAACTTAGTTCAAAATCAAATTCAAAGTCATTTATTCAAATCGCCACTTTTTGCAAAGTCAAAATTACATAAGACAGTCCTTCAAAACGCCCGCGTCACCACTTCCTAGTGCTGAGAAGAAGCAGCGCAACCAACTACTCAGCAGCAATTGACGCACTGATAATGTTTTGTTTAAAGAGTTAGTTTAGGTTATACGGCACGAGTTGGTACTCATACGGGCTCTATTGCACTGAAGCATTATTTAATTTACCTAATTCATATTGAATGCCCGTGGATCTTAAATTATGCATGGTGAAATAGGTGCATCCAAACAACTTAGGCATTTCCATTTGTGTCAAAAATGGAAGCAATTACTTATTCAATTAGAAGGGTTGCTCACGTCTAATTTTATGTTGCTATTCATTTAGACACAATTATAAATACAAATGTGTTTGTCATTTGTAATATTTGGCAAGAGAATAATGGGGTCTACCTACGAGAACCGGCGCTCAACAACAATGACTCAATGCTTTCGTTCGCTACATAGGTCAGTGTGCATGGAGAGTCTATGAGACCAATTAGGCCCAGAGTCGTGTACCCAAACACAGGCGCTAATCTATGATTAGTTACAATTTTGTTTATAATTAGTAATGGATGTTAAATAAATTGATTAGCGTGAAGTCTGACAATCAATTATATAAATCTATATAAATAAAACAAAGTCGGGTTAGTAAGCCACTTTATAGCTCAAGAACGGATGGACAGATTTTTTTGAACTTTGGTTTGTTAGATTATTCTTCGCCGGCCCCGAATAGCAGAATAACTACTAAAACATGGGAAAAATTCACGAAAAACAAAATGAAAATAATTTATTTTCTCATACATTTTGTATGGAACGGCTTATTGAATCTGAGACGATACGAAATTCGCCGGATCAGCTAGTGAAAATACCTATAAAAATAAGAGAATTACGCGCCGTGTGAAGACATGATTTGGACAATAGGTAAACTAACTAATTTACCTACTTATCTATTTTCATACCTACATATCTTTCTTATTTTCATTCTCTAGAAGCCTACTTTAAAATACCTATTCTGTTTTCCTTTTATTAACCCACGGAGTCATTATGATACTTATTGTAAGTATATAAATGTCCTAAGTGAACTGTTTGTGTTCATTAAGAGAATAAATTCTTTAAACCAATCTACTTATCAATTATAATTTTTCTGGGCGTGGACACCAATCCCGGAAAAACATCTCGAACGCAAGATCAAGCCCATAAGAAAATCCAATCACTTCCCACAATTGATTGGCTGCACCTATGAGTAGTTTCATAGTTTTTGCACGTGTTATGCACCTGTTTTGCACCGTTTTGTCTCGCGTCTCTTGTATTCGCGTGCACGGAGAGATATGAACTGTGTGAACGACGTATTGTTCGACAATTACGCTGTTACTGGTTGTAACATTCAAATTGCTATTGATTGTCGAGTTAATAGCTGACCGTTTTTGTGAGAGAAATTTCACTGATGGTGTAGGAAAGAAGTTTAATTTCCCAGATTTATGGTATTACCAGCTTCGTCCGCGTGAAATTGCTTGTTCCCCCGACCCACCCTGTCGCATCGCATCGCCTGCCCGCGCTATAATTACTTCGTTTTCGCCTAGCATTCTTTGTGACCTTTTTTTTTGTTTTGCTCTGCGGACCCTAGCGTTTATGTTAGCCAGCCTTCCTCGAGAATTCGGCTATCAAATGCAAAAATATTTTTTTAAATCCGACTGGCAGTTCGAGAGATTAGCACGTTCAAACAAATAAACAAACTCTTCAGCTTTATTATTAGTATAGACAGATAGATGAATCTACTTCCAGATAATGTTGAATTAAGAGGAACCATATTGTTTTGGCACGGAAATTAATGACAAAATATACCTACATCAACAGACGTAATAGCCAACATAGCATAAAAGTGCAGTTAATATAATATAATAGTCATACATAACATTACGATTTTCTCTTCCATTTATGGTTTAGAAATCGCAAAACCGTGCTTGAAGTGACAATTAAGCACCGTAAGTTACTTAAGCAGCTACTAGATAAGCACATTTAAGTTCCCAGATTATTTTATAAATTATTTTAAACTGTACCACATTTTAATGACACAACTTATATGAAACAAAACTAGTAAAAAATAAACATTCCCATGCTTAAGTCACCATTGTCCCTTTTACTTGAATTCAAGAGTTTAGTTAAAAAGAGAAACTTATATTATTACGTATTGTTTGACCACACGTTACACAATCGCTGGTGAAAGCTCCTAAAATAATGACTGGCTACTTTTTAGAAGAATTTCAATGTAATTTCTACTTATTAATGATTACTGTATCATTATGTAATCGACCATTTATCTAATACTTTGAAATTCACTGACTTCTCAAATTCATAATTCTATTTCATGCTGAGGTCATCTTTTCTTTTGAATTCTATAATAATATGATAATATTGAAATCGGATACTATCGCTTTAATCCTATTAGTGTTAAGTTATGCTGATCTGATCGTTAGGTAATACCTATTGGTAAAGATGAATCAATATATTAAGACAAAATATATCATTTTAACACAGCGAATGAATATGCTAATATCTATTTTTAGTCAGACTGCTAAATTATAAGTTTAGCTTGGTCTTAAGTGACTTTTTGATTTTACCTTCAAAACTTCATTCATCTACTCTGCCCTGCCAATCCAATACACTGTAACTTTTGAAAAACACTAAGTTGAGTTACAGTCTTTTGGATTGGCACGGCAGTACTAGTCGAACCACTATTTTCATTATATAACTAGTTGTCTTGTAGTTCAACAGCATTTCGTTACAAGGGCACTCGACGTCGCGCGTCGTCACAACGTCTAGTGACAACACTGCCTTGAGCAAGCAACCTTAATTAAACCCAACCAGTGATTAGATATCAATCAACCCGTCACAACGGATACACAAGTAGCGGATATTGCGGAAGCGACATCTATCGACAGTCCCTTAGCATTAGACATGGGCATGTATGTCAGCGGTCCGCCTGAAACCGGTCGGAATCAAGTCGGACCACCGCCCATTACGGAGGCAAGCGATAAATATTGATAAGGCAATATCTGCAAGAAACTTATGGCTATATTAGGAAGTAACGAGAGATTGCTTCAAGCAAGTTTATTTAGATATTAGATAGTAATGTGAAAACTGGGGTCGACATTTCTTGGAAACGGAAGTGATATGTTAGGTTCCAGAGGCGTAAATGGTTTATAATAACTTCATTTGTGTCGCTTCTCGACAGAGATCCTCTGGCGTTGCTTCAGATCTCTCAATGTATGTATGACATAGTGCACTAAAAGTTGGTGTTCGGTATGAGGATTTGGAAATTGTTCAATATAAGGAAGTGAATGATAACATATCGACTGACTGGGGAAAAGAAACCATAATTACACCGATTCCAATATGGAACCAGGACACACAGGAGACAGAGTGGTGTTAAAGGGACTAGACTCATGTTCTACAATGAGACAAAGAAGGCAGAAGATGAAGATTCAATGGTTGCAAAGATTTTATTACCAACATTGAACTCTTCAAACATTAACGACATACCAGCTAATACAATTGATGTCCCCAAGGTGAATGACATAATCCTTATAACCTAAACATGTATGTACTTGGAACTAACTGTTGCAACAGACGACAAGCATGTTAGAATAACAATATAATATTATAGGCGACGGGAATGAGAATCAGTTTACCGTGAAACTATTCATTATGCAATGCAACTGATGATATCAAAGGGTGTAGAACTTTCCAGCTCGAGTAGTAAGAAACATCCTATAAGGAATATCAATCTTTTTCAATGGGAATGATGAACCTATTGCAACAAAATATTACAGTTGTCTAGTTGCTGTAGAAGATTTTATTGATGACTAGAAGACTAGACATAGATTTCTAATCAGAACAAGAAAAGCAACAATTGTATAGAATGCTACTTCACAAACGTCTTATCTACTGGTTGTCCATTAGAAACTCATCTTATCAATCAAGTCTTATCTATGTAAAGGTGCACAACCAAAAACAAAATTTAACCTAAAGGAGAAAGACTTGAAAGAAGTACTTAAAGCTAAAAGAAAAATGATGAAGAAGATGAATAATATCCATTCGACATCAAACAAAGAGGCTCTTAACACCTGTAAACACCAAATCATCTGTAAGACCTTGGCACCCAAACCGGAAAACAGAACAGAATAAATTAAGCAACAAGAACAACTACATGATTCGACCGATATTAGGCGCGTGCTTAAGCAAAGATCCGTGAAGCATTATGCACAGTAAACACACAATCTTTACAGCACATTAGTACATTAGCTGCTAGTTTTACCTTGGATATAAAAACACTAGAAAACAATAAACGATCGGCGTTTCCTGCACGCTCAACTTGATTGGGTCGAGCTAAATTCGGTGCTCAATGATATGCGTAATTGGATGTAATAAGCGTGGAATATTAGTTTTTTCGGAGATGAAGTCTAATTTTGGGATTTAAAAAATTTGGTGAGTAATTTTAGTAGGAAATGGTTGGTAACTTCGAAAAAAAGCAAATAGTTGAAAACTATACACAGGTATAATTACAATAATTCAATGGACCCTACATAAACTAGCATAAGAACAAGGGTATCAAGATCTAATCAAGTAGATAATCATGTAGATATGATATTATTAGAACTGAGCCAAAAAAAAACTAATTCACAGTTTATCAATTTATAAAATTAGCATATGAAAAGTAGGCATAATATATACAAAGTAGGTATCTAGTTGACGAACCGTCTGCCTGCAATCGCATTTATTCGCCCCACTTTAATGCATTGTTGGTAAACAATGCGTAAAAGTAGATCAAATCAATTTATCATCATCGATTTATCGATAGCAAACTGACCTAGGTACCGATAACTTAATTAATCACAAAACTATTTCTAGATTGCGTACTAAAAATTAATATTCTAGAAATAATAGAAAATCGTTTAATGTCAGAATCACGAATAATGCTTTAATTGGATACTTAAAAGGAGTTACGACAGACAAAGTAAACAGATTATCATAGATAGATAAATTAAATTAAATTAAATCGTATGGCCTACATCTAAAATGTCTACCTATTACTAAACGTGATTTCGAAACAGTAACGCATTAGTAAACTGATAATATCGATAAAAGTATTTACTTAGATAACTATCCAAATGTCGTGGGGGCGACTGAGTGGATATCACGGTTAATAGAACATGAGCAGGAATACATAAAACTATAAACGGCCCAAATATGGGTGAAGAAAATAATCATAAGTATTATAGATTGAAAGAAGTTCAAAGCGAAAACGATCCTTACAAACTTAATAAAAGTTAAGGAGAAGAAAACTAAGATATTCAAAAGGAGCATAGAGACAAATCAATCGTCTAACCTTATCAATAAGCTACCTACAAACACTAATTTTTATCTTTTGGGAATTTGAATCCACAAGCACATGATACTAGTAATCTCTTGTATGCTTAGGTTCTGTATGACCAGGTACTCTAGTATTTATCTTGCTCACGTACGAGTATCTCTTGAGATGAGACTAGCGATCAACAAGTTCAAAACAAAAACACGGGCAAATCTGCCCTGAATCTACATAAACATGTTATTCGACTGCTTAAAGAAAACAAGTGTGTACTTACAAACAATAAATAAGTATATAATGATAAATAAAGACATTGTTTTGCATCTTCCTTTTTAGGATAAACGTGGCATTGTTTTGCGTCTTCCTTGTTAGGATTCATCATCAGTCATCCAAGATAACAATAAAACATCTCACCCTTTTCTGACCTGTCCCAACTTTCCAAAATGACGTCTCAACTGAACAAATCACAAATATTTACCAGAGCCTCGATATAGGAGCGCACTAACGCCAGCCCCTTACAGTTCACCACTTTCTCGCACACCTTCACCCGCATCGTGTCACAGATCATGTTCACTGTGCAAGTGTGGAGCCGCTGAGCACACTGCACCACACACTAACTCAACTACTGAAGCCTGCACGCATAGTTTGGAAACCAACGGACGCAACGCAAGGCGTCCGCCACACTGCACTTAACACTGCTATCGCTTTTGTAATTAACATTACCGTATAACTAGACATAAATTTTGCGTAATTTTTTTATAAAGACAGTTTAGTGGCGGTGGCGACTGACTATCGTAATTTTGCGGCGTGTTTTGATTTTCACACGTTATTACGTATGCTTTCACTGTCTGACGGAGGAAATGAAGTGACGGGAAATTACAGTAATAATAAAAAATTTTGTCGCGAATTATGTTTAAGTTGGTATTGCAAATCAATTTTTGTTGCTGCAATTAAAAATCATTTAACTTTAACGAGTATCCCACGTCACAACTTTTTGGGTTCAGGGAAAAGCATTTCGAATTCACTTACAAAGTTCTCATTAAAACTGTTTTGACCGAAGCACTGCATCCAAACACACTAATTGCTCTCAATTTATTTAAACGAAGTAAACATAATTTACAACAACACTTTAAAACCCACAATTTTATCTTTTAAACCAGATGGTTCACAAACGCTAACGCACACGCGTAAACAACTCAACGTTTTGAACTAAACAGTAAGTATCCCCGAAAACCTTAATTGCGTGCTTATCTAACGAGCCATTATCACCTGTCCCTCATAATGCAGTGAACAAAGTAGTTTTAAACATATTTCAATGTGCACGTCAGAGGTAATGGTTTCTTAATAACAGTTGCATGATCGAGAGCGCGTGATTCGATGGAGCGAATATCATCTGAGATTCCGAAATTCGCTTTTTTGCGTGCGAAGTTTCACAAAGCATTTTTGGGATGTCGAGTAAGATTGATAATTGCGTTGTTATTAAGTTTCGCTAGATTAGCGGTGCAATCATTTGTTTTTTTATTGCCTGTAGTATTAAGATGACCGGATAGATTTTTATGAGGCCTTAGGCATTGTAATTTGAAAGGTCTCTGGCGATTACTTTGAGAAAGCTGTCACTTGCGATTTATTTAATCCGTACAATTCATCAAAAGTAGATAAAACACTCATTCATCAACAGAATTGCCACGTGAGTTCATTCACGTGAAAACCCGAAACACTCCGCTACACGATAATCAAAGAGATAAATATTTCAAAAAAGACAAAAGGCCCATACAAGCTACCGAAATATTTGAATAACAAAACTATTGCTTACCCAAATTAAAAAGCAAATAAAGACAGAACAGGATAGCCCACTGCCCGACTGTTTGACAACACAAAAGTGCAGTCAAAACCAGAAACTGCAGACACGCTTGACGAGATGACAACAGACAATAACACCGCTTTTACTTTAACGATTAACCCACTGCTCGTGAAACTAAATGTAATGACAGCCAATCATTTGCGGCTAACCACAAGCGATCGGTAATCAGGTGGATATAGGCTTAGAAAGTACCTGAAGAATTATAAGAACATTTCATATTGACAGTTTTCTTACATTCATTCGTTCAAATGCGAGTTTTCTCGAGATATTTTCATTGAGTTCAGTGGAGTGGAATGGTCATTAGAAAAGGCTGTGATCGTTGATGATCGGGGATTGGTGCAGATAGATGCAGCAATGGAATGAAAAGAAGATGATACTGGCTATGATATTACAAATAATAATAGTTATGTAAATGTATAGGTTCTTAATTATATTCTAGTTTTATTAAGTTATGAGCTTGTTAAAAAAGCAACCAATCATATTATTACTACTACTGATTAAAACATTTATAATTGAACCGATTTTTTTTTTTTTTTAAATGCAATAAAAGTCGCAACACTGATGCGTAGGACGCGGGTCAGTGACAATAGCATCCTGAAAACAATGGTGGAGAGTCCTTACTCCCTTTTCTGAGGCATTATGTAGGAAGAATAATCAGGTAGCTTATTCCTTGCGTTATCGTTCTCTGCTGTTCTATTCTTATCCTTGTTTGTGTACTACTAACACTAGTTATAAGATATTTTACTAAGAAAATGGACTATATTGTCGTCCATGTTGAATAAATAAATGAAATTCAGTCGCAATTTCGAAGAAAAATGCAGTAACTCTCCACAAACTAATAAATAACGTGATGAGTCTAATAGTTTATAGATTCTTTGTGGTAGTCGATAATCTATTGGCCAGTGATTCATTGACATTCAAATAGTTCTTTGGTTTTTTCGATATGGAACAATATACTTCATTAAGTGATTCATAAAATGTTCTATCTTTGTTTGTAGTCTGTACTGCAGTTTACTTGTTTTAGGATTGCTCATCATAATGTAGGTAGTTGTTGAAAATGAAAAACATTCGGCTATTTTGTGAAATTTTTTTGGCTGTCTGATTTTTTATGCTGTACCTAGAGCTTTCATTAACTTCTTGGCCATGCTCTGCTTTATTACGATATTCTTTTGATTCTATATTTTTAACGTTGATGTGAATCATTACCGGTACCCGTTACCGTATACCGTTTCTGTTTTCATGGTAAGCCAAGCCAACTACCATTTTGTCTTTTTCATTTTGTTTTTTTTTTATCGATGTCCCTACCACCGTGTATGTTACAACCTCAGCACAAGTAGTAATAAAATATCTTCACTTACTAATTGAAGCAAGTCCTGCCATCTATCAAGTTAGGCTTACACTATCGACGAGTACGCCGACTATTCGCAGCAGTAATTGATATACGATTAATGATTTTCATTTATCGGTAAGGTACTAGGGACGTCATCTATCTTACTGAGTCTGACAGCACAATGCAAACAGAGGTGTTGATTCTAAATCGAAGTTCTAAAGGTTTGTGATAAATGTGGATCTAATATATTCAATGATAAAGTATGCCTACAAAGATTTAGAAACGTGTTAATTAGATGTACACCGGGTGTGTGATGACAGTATACTTAACACAAAAGAATAGAAAACTTTCGCTATCTAATAATAAAGGTAGGACGGTATTCGTGGGGCAGTTGTAAATGTAAAGATGAGAGTGGCTGGAGATCAAGACCAGTCAGTTGCGTCCGTCAGATTCTTATTTCTAGCCGTACACTGTTAAAATGATGATGATTTAATTTAAATTAATTTACATAATTATATCAAACTTACAAGAAATGTATAAGGAATACACATGTTCAACAGTAACTTTCCAGCTTGAAGAGCTCTTTACGCGACGAGCTTTCGAATTTAACTAAAGTTATTCCGGAAACAATTTAGGTTAAACACACGGGGATCTCCCGAATTCAGAGCAAGAATATCTGAGTAGCGAGCAGTTTTCCCGAAAAATGGATGCAATTCATTATTACAAATTTTTTGAAGAAATTTTCATCATCCCAATTACTAACCGAAGTATTTAAAATCGTGGAAAGAGTTTTTTTCCGATGACTGTTTGAAAGATACAGTCACCGGCATTAGGTACACTCGACGTTTCGTCAACGAAAAATAATTGTAAACACGAAAATCACGAACTATCTATTCCGAAGATAGAATATAAAAATGCCAAAGCCACTCACCTCCAAATCCCTAAAAACATCTCTGATGTCTGGCTTCCTCGCTCTGGAAGCGGCTCGTTTCCTCCTCACTGTCCTGTTAAGTCTTCTGACTCGTCTGCGCACTGCTGCTGCCTGTTCCCTGGGCAGAGGTCTGACGGCTTCACCCAGCTGGGCCTCGGTTACCTCCAGACCCGCTTGGAACGGAGCGGCCAGGGATCCGAGGCCTGCCGCTTGCAGCCATTCGGTTTCCAATTCGCCTTCTGTTTGGACAAAGAGATAGAGAGTTATTAAATGTGAAAGAGGTACTAAATTACTGATGTATAGATTTATAAAAGGCTTCTATTTTTCCTTCCTGTAAGTAAATGGCTATTAATGTAATCCTGTTTTCATTGTGAATTGAATGTACCTATTTATCAATTTCCGCACAACACATTTCCCAAAAATATTCTCGGAGTCCCGCACAACACATTTCCCAAAAATATTCTCGGAGTCAAATCTTTCAAATAATTTTGGTCTCTACTAACTCATTTTCACAAGCTTTTTTGCTCGTCACATGTAAGTGTCCTAAAAAATCTCATAAAGACGTAAGTACTTATTGCTTAGTCAGACTTCAGACACAATTTGCGATCGCCTCATAAGTTTTTGTTCGATTCAAAATCTTCCGCAGTTTTTTTGTTTCCACTTCAATCATGAACCATTAACTCAATACCAATTATTAGGTACCTATGTTCACTTTGGTACATTCAGTTTCAGTCAGGTTGGGATGGTTGAGAAAATGAAATACTTTTTTGTCAGTTTTCCGAAAACGTCATTTCATTTAATTTTGCTTTAAATACTGGGATAATTTGGGATATAATTCAACATTACGCCTTCAATTTCACAGCCTGATTTCAATGGACTTTAACAAAAATCAAAGATCCTGTGCGTTTCCTTTTTTCCCGTTGTTTTAAATTAACATCCCAGAACTAATAGCTTCTGTTCCACTCTTGTCGATGACTGTATACGATTCTTCAAAGACGAACCATAATACAAGGTTGCTAGTTTAAAAACGCAAGGTTAAAGAACTTATTTGCACGCACATAACGCGTTTCTACGTATAAGTTTATTGTAATGGTAACACCATGACCATTGATTATAGAGTATCAAAAGAATAAAAGAGGAAGCGATGAATCTATTGTTCGTGCACGATTTGAAAAAGAAGAATAGCTAATGAAGTAGGCATTGGAAATAAGGAAATTAATATCGCGATTCACGTGTTGCCGAACTTGAAAATTATAATAATAGAGACTGCATGTTACCTTGCGTCACACACACTTTACACACAAAAAGATACTAACTTAATTAACCATAGTGCATCTTTTTAAAATCTTTGACGTCTCAAGAGTTTGATTGAAAGACCTTTTTTAATTCAAGCCGATTAATGCAACCCGCCATTCTATGACACAACGTTCGAAAAGAACAGGAAAGTTCTACTAAATTCACCCCCTTACAGGAAGAGCATGACTTGTATCACAAATGAGGGACTTCCGAAGTGCAGTATTGTCATTATTAAAAGTCGTAAATACATAACTATCATGCTTGCGAGAGGATGCTTGTATTTGCGCTTGCGCCTAAATATAGTCCGTCTGTCTGTCTGAGTCAGCGCTTAGCGCCACCGCTAACAGCAGCAGTGAGAGCTTTTTGTACCATTTGTTGATTTGTTCTGATTGAAATATTGTGAACTTAAGAAGACTACTTCAATGTGTCGCTTTGGCTGTATAATAATATTATGTTTGTATAATTTTAAAAAGTGCGGGGTAATTGCGTTTACACACTAGCAGTAGCAATGGATTCAATTTTGACAGTTCAACAACATTCATTTATTGAGCAGACAATTTTTTTTGACATAATTATGAAGCAATGGGTTAGTAATATCCTTCAAAATGATTCAGATTGTGATTGAAAGTCTGTTATGCAATTAGGGTGCTGAACTAACTATGAGAAGTGAGATGTAAAATAAATAATGCATTGTTAGAGCTTGCATGTTGTTTGACACCTACGATAGATAATAGGTACGTACTTAAATAAAAGAAAAGCTACGGTAAGTATTATAAACAATAACTTAATTATTATTGAAACTGAAGATAAATACATACACCATTATGTTTATTTGACGAAAATAGCAATTACGTTTGAGTCTTTGTAAAAACATGACCCAAGTCAAACTGTCAGCTAAATGTTGAAACATCGTAGCATTCACCTTAAGAGTAAAAGCAGATCTTGCCAAAGGGATGGAGTGCAGAACTTGTTTGAAATACGAAGTCGTTCTGAAGGATTTATCGAATGTTACTTGTTCCCTGAAATTGGTACTTAGAAATACGTAAGTGTTTATGTGAATTAAGTAGGGATACGGAGTTTGTTAGTCATCGCGGGTCAGTGAATGTTTGCACTGCACACTGCATTTAGAAGGAGATACCTAACTATTTCTGCGTAATACATAGGTACGGTCTACACAATTAAGTATGCTATAATATAATATATAATAATACCATCCAGTTACTGCCCCAATGCAGGGTAACGGTCTGTTCTCATACAGAGAAGGCAATGACCTAGAAATACCAGCCGGATTTAAAAAAATCTCTTTGCGTTTGATAGCCCTAATAGCCCAGTTCTTGAGGATATTATAGGTTATTTAACAACACGCTAGGACCCTTAGGAGCCGAGCAAAAAGATAAAAGAAATTGCACGCGGTCGAACTCGCGGGCAGAAAAGTTCAGGTTTCCTCACGATGATCATCATCACCGATATCAGTGATGTCCAAGATAAATTAAGAAAGTACATGATTTGGTATGAATACAATAGAACTGCTTGTAAGTCGAGCCAAAACACTATGTTCGACCTGCCTGCTCTATACCTAGGTACTCAAAACCTACCACCAGCTGCTTTAGTACGGTCGAGACAAAAAGGCGACCGACCTCGTATTTTGTGCACTGAGAGGCACCATGTCGAGGTAGCCCATAAAAAAAACTGTCAACTGAGAAAACGTCAGTCTTTTGTTTCTATATATCGATTTTTGAAACGAAGTTCCTTATCGCACGCTGTGCTTGGCGAATTAAAGATAGACCGAAAGAAGTGTAACATTTTGTTGTAAGTGTAACAAGCCTTGTTAATTTATTGGTCAGCGGGTAGTCTTAGGGCGGTATTGTAGGAGTTAGAGTGTAGTGTACGCTTAGGGGCATTATAAACAGCAAAAAAAAAGAAACAAAAAAAATTTTTCAAAAAGGGATTCTTTTTCGACTAGAGAAAAAAATTTTTCCAGAATTAATTTTCATCCGAGCTACAATTTTAGCTACAAAAAAAACAATATTTTCTAAGTTCTCGCTCCATAGCGCCCCTAAGGCTACACTCCAACCAATTTATTTAATTGTTTCTGTTACCTATTTATTTATACAGAAGGAATTAAATTAGTAATTAATTAATTAAATTAAAGAAATTAATTAAAGAAAAATTAATTAAATTAATTAATTAAAGAAATAAAAGGAATTATATATACAGAAGGAACTTCGTGTGTCCCACGACACCTCTCGAAGTCTCGACTTCTGTTTTTATTTTGTTTGTTTATTTCCAAGAATCAATGACCTGAAAGTTACTTTGTAACCGTACAGCACAAGGTTTTCCACCAATTTACAACGTGTGGTTTATTTCAGCCACCGAGCAGGAAATCACAGGATGTTCTTTGTTTAGTTGCTCTCTCAATTCGGCTAATTAAAGCTAAATGCTTGCTAAATATTTAATTGCTTAATCGTTGCGCGTGTTTTATTGTTTGTGTATTAATGAAAAAATAGTAATTTTGTCACTTAAATAAATGACGCTTAATGTAGGTGACATACTAAACAAAAATTATAACAATAAGATAAGCCAGAATTCTGGTTGAAACATACTATATAAAATTCAAGAAGTGGAAAAATCCAAACGACGACGAAAGCTGAATAATTAAACCATCACAGCACACACATCGCGCTGCATCTATAGAAGTCCACTGCTGGACATAGGCCTCTTGAATTACACGCCATTCGGCTCGATTCTCGACAACTCATCCAGCCACCCTACGAAGATCGTCGCTCCACCGATCCTGAGGGTGGCCCAACTTACCTACGTTTGCCGATTCGCGGTCTCCACTCAAAAGACATCTACCCCTACGGTCACCGGTTCTAAGGCTAATATGGCCGGCCCATTGCTTCTTCAGCTTGCTTATTCTGTGAGCTATGTCGACAACTTTGGTTCTCTGCCGGATCACCTCATTCCGGATTCTATCCCTCAGAGAGACTCCAAGCATAGCTCGTTAAACCATCACATGCAAATAATAATGTACCTAAAACATCTTCTTTTGCCCGAGCAACAAGCAGAGCTATTCATTCGTCATTAACAATTTAATTACAAACTGAAGTAAACGGAACACACAGTTTGTTTTGAGATGTCAACGTTTAGTTATAAACATTTTCATTTAATTGCTAGTTTGAACGGACCACACACTATGAGCTGTTTTAGATTTAAATTAGCTTTCTTTTTCTTGTTTAAAAATGAAGAAACTAACTAGACATAGGTAAGCATTTTAATGACCACTGCATGGTTGGCTATGAAAATGTATTGAAACTATTAGAATAAAAATATTTAATGTACACAAATTAATACGAAAAAACTCACCTATCACATATTTGGCTTGGAACCGACATAATGCACCCATAACACACATGGATCACAACGCGAATGACAAAGCTAAAATAAAACTAAACACAATTTCACCGGAAAATCAACAATTAAACAAATTGCTCTTCATTAAACGAATCGGGGGCAACACTGAATCAACTGCAGTTCATGTACATTCTACCACACGCTAACAGTTGCCAAAACGAAGATAACGCAAGATTTTTTAGTGACGATTTGTGTGGGTGGGTGTACCGACGTCACAGGTGACTCGTACGTAGAACAAGGTATCGATAGCCAGTCAGTCTGGACCGGTGAATGACTGAATGAGTCATTCTGTACCGCTTTATGATTTCATGAATGAATATTATCATAAAAGTAATCAATGGTTTGCGTAATACCTATTTGTTTGTTATAATATGTATGGCGAGTCATGACTTATCTGTTGGTTCAAGTATTTTTCTTGAAGAGATAAAGAAAAGTGCCGTCGCGTCATGCGTGACCAATTTTTTATTCGCCTTGAGAATTGAATAATAAATATTATGAAATTAAACATCACATGGACAATAAAATAATTAGGTGGGTAATTCATCCAATTAATGTATTACCTAGTTTTTGCATCTTGAGATTGAGATACATCTATACACATAAGTAGCATTATTTTATTAGTAATTTTTTTTATTATTTATTTCATCATCTCATCATCATTACATACTATGCATTTTCATGTAGATAAAGACTAGAAAAATACTGCAGCACTGCTCATTATTATTGAAAACTAAACAATAAATGGATTGGGATAAAAATAATGTACTATAGATGCCAAAAGAAAAAATATCGGCATTTTCAGATGAAAAAATCTAATTTGAAAAATCAAGTTACAAGAATTATCTAATTAATTACGTGTAGATCGAACACTAATCAATCAGACATAATCTTTAACACTCTCCAACGCAACATCAGTGTTTACCAACGAATCTCACAATCGCGCGCGTAATTTGACACATGTCATAACTGTCAAAAATGACGTGACGTCGAAAAAATTGCACACGTTGTACGAGTGACGTCGACGTCGGCGTCGAGCGTCGCGTCGCGGCAAACTGCGCGTGCGCCCACTATCCCAGATTATTATGGTCATGTATTTATAGATCGGATCGAAACACGGGATAGAGTTCAATTATTTCCGTTCAGTGAATGGACCAAAACTGTGAAGTTTAAGGAGTTATTTAAAGCCAAGATTTTTTGTTTAAATCGTCGAAGTTTTTGAAAACAAATGAGAATTCATAGTTGATAATGCAATGAGTGTACAGTCACAAGCACTAATTTTATACACGTAGCACAATTCAATATCGATTTTCTCGTGGATTTACAATTGCAACTTTAAGATAAGGAAAGATAAGGAAGAAATAATATATTTTGGGTTCCAAAATACTTTGTTTTTTAAATTACAATCGACTCCATAGCAAAAACTCACTTTTAAAAGTTACTCAGTGTACACATTAGTGATCATTAGTGATCATGACTGTATGAGTTAAAAACTTTCATTTTCTCCATGTTTCCAAGTTCACAAAACAATGTTTTCGAATGACTCAGAAGCTTTACTCCCATACATCAAGCTAATACAATCTGTCTTTAATAGATTTTCAACTTTATCATTAAAGCATTACGTTCAAGGTTGATTGGGAAAATTTTAGAGTTTCGGGTAGCTTGATGTGCTGGCGTCTGTACTAACTACAAAACCAAGTAGCAACGTAGCTCTTTCAAACAACATAATTATATTGCTCGACAGATTATGAATGGCAGAAATGCGGCATCATCTACCTGTTAATTGAGACTATCATAATGTAATCAGCAATCTGAATGATGAGCTTGAGGTGCTTCATGATCAATCATTTATCAATTGATTGAGTGAGCAATTAAGTAGGTATCAATGTACGACGGACGGCTGTGTGCCTCTTCAAAGAATATCTTTGATCTCTTTCTGATATCTTGAAAATTTTATTGATGCTCTTTACTATGAGAAGCTTCTTGAAGAACTTTTGATTTGAAAGTGAATCTTAATTATCATATACAGTCTTTTGAAAAACTACAAGACTTAAGAAATACTTTTTAAGGCCAATAAAGATCGCTTAGAAATACAGGAATACGAGCAAAAAGAGTCTTAACGAGTGAAGATACTTCAGAACGTCATACCTGTGGTCATACCTACGTTAGGACCAGCAACGTTAGCACCGCAATGTTGTTAACTTTGTTTTAGGATAATATAATTTAGCTTTGATAATATATCATTTGTGTCAAGCAATATTTCATAGGTATGCATGCCTATTTGATATTTGTACGCCGTTAACGGCAAAACATAGGGCTTATGAGTCGATTCGCACGAATTTACTCGACCGAAACGTGCGATCGTCACTTTTAAATAATATTGTTTTGTTTAGGCGACTCGCACGAAGTTAATTTGTGAATTTTATGCAGAAAAAAGAACACGTTGTTGTCGTCTCGTCTACAAATAATTAAATTAATTTTCTTACGCGTTGCCTATAGAAAAAATAATATTATTTAAAAGTAAAAAGCCAACATAGACCTCTGTGCCTATCAAACTAATATCACAAAGGCGAAATTTTGTGTGTTTATATGTTTGTTACTTCTTCACGCTCAAACGGCTGGACCAATTTTGATAAAATTTTGTATAGAGTCACCCTGGATTAACATTTAAGGTCGACACACTTGCCCGCGGTCGAATCGTTCGAAGTGCAAGTGTGCGAGGTTTCATAAGATTTCATATACCAACAGAATTCTAAAATTCGTTTCGTTCGACGCGTTCGGCTCGGATAAGTGTGCGTTCACCTTTAAGCTACTTTTTATCCCGATATTCCCACGGGATCGGCGCAGCTAGTTTCATTTATAACACTTATTTTTACACCTATGTTTAACTAATAAAAAACTTTGACCATTTCACTAATTTCATTCCATCATTGTCGAATGAAGATGAACACTATCTATACCTAATGCACTTCTCGGACCTCCAGACAGTCACGGACGGGCACCAAACTATTTGGCTATTTGTGTCAACGCACTAGCGGCGTCTAGACGAGTTATATTTACACGCGGATTCACTCGCACGTCACACGCCATTTGCCGAGGTGCCATAACGTCAGTCTTGATATTTGGTAAGAGTGGCCATTATGGAAGTCGTGACAGTGAATATTTATGGAAAAAATAATAATAAAAGCCTTGTTCCTATTGGAAATCATTTATTGTTAAAAAAAAATGAAAATCAATGGAATGGCTGTTTCTTCTGAAGTTTACAAACTACTTAATATAATCAACTAGCTAGCTTCTGCCCACGACTTCGTCCGCGTGAAATTCCTTGTTTCCCCCGCCCCACCCTGTCGCATCGCCTGCCCGCGCTATAGCGTATAGTTCTTTCTTTTTGCTTGGCTTCTAAGGGTCCTAGCGTGATATTAGCCTATAGCATTCCTCACAATTAGGCTATAAAACGCAAAAGATTTTGTCAAATCCGACCTTTAGTTCCAGAAATTAACGTTTTCAAACGAACAAAAAAACTCTTCAGCTTTACTATTAGTAGTATATATGAATATTGGTTTGGCTTTTAGTCTCCTCACCGTAAAATTAAACCAATTGAAAGAAAAAACAATAAAGAAGTCCCACTCACCACCTCTATCAGATTCATAGAAGTTTCTATGCCGATATCTCAACAGCACGACCATTTTCGTAAAAATCCAAAAGAAATATTCCAAATAGACACAACACTGCACTATGATGCACTCTTGACTAAAGCAACAACTGAACTAAACGGAGAAGACAACATTCAAATTAAGAAGTCTTGGTGATCATAGATAAGAAACAAAAGGGCTGAATCCCTAATGAGGTTAAAGTATTTAGAGATTGTAGGCACACAAACAACAGATTAAGAAGCATTAGTATTTTTCTTTAAGTAAGTAACTTTAACAATTTGGAATTATAGGATTATTGTTTTTTGAAGAAATAACAGTATTTTGGTGCCGGTGTATTTGTTAATCTCATTGTGTAATGCATGTCTGTAGGCCTCTAATCAGCCTGTTAAGATTTCGATTTCATAAAATTACTTCTAATTTAATCAGTAGTTGTTCAAATATTATTTAGGTCGTTGCTACTTGACAGGCAACCTGTTTAAATAAAATAGTTCAATGGTCATACAAATATTGGTCATTGGCTAACTTTAGGATAACCAAGTTTGCTAAAGTATCTATGACAGGAGTGGCACGAAACAAAATAATTTGGGCACGGCATCATTTCAGGAATTTAGGTAGGTACATAAATCATCTAGTTTGCAACAGCAGAAGTCACACTAATTTTTCATTTTATTTAAATAATTATAAATCTGTTAATATCAATATTAGTCCTACACCGACCGGGAGTTGTCATTGGGTCCACATGCACTTGCATAGTGCGAAAAGGACACGAACAGCGTCGGTTGGTGTCTCATTTAATTAAAAACGTCTAACGGGCCTCGGCGAGTTGGTTTAGGCCCGTCGTACGCCTTTCAAAGGTCCGGGACCCCAGGTTCCCGAGAAATATCAAGAGAGATACAAAATTATAATAATAATGTGAAAGTTTTTTTTTTTTTCAGAAATCACTAAACCAAGATTGTCTGTTGGAACATCATGGCCGCGTGAAATAAACATTTGGAAAAAACGGCACGTACGTATCTATCCCTGATCTATGATGTGGATGACGAAAATGATTCCAGACGAAGTAAAATAAAGTCATAACAAATTCTTAATAGTTTACAAATTCTTAGGAAGTAGGTATTCAAATTCAATATTTTTTTATCGATTTACATAACTAAACTCGCACTCCCATCTTATGATAAATAAGATAGATATGTGATGACTAAGCTCATGGTGGAAAACTACTGAATAGATTTTGTAAAAATAAACGTTCAGAAAAATTATTGATTTAATAATAGATTACAAAAATTATTATTTTTCGGAATATTATTGGAAATTCAAAGGTTTTTTTGGCATGTTTCCAAGAAAAAATTACACGTCGGTGCATAATAATAGGGATACAGATTTGTCAGAACCTTAATAAATTACGATATAGTTGATCTAAGTAATCTATTTATGATAATAATATTATGATTATGACTCACTTAATAGGAGAAGATACGCGTCGTACAACTGCATTTTGGGTGCCCATTAATTTCATTAATAAAATTGATATTTAAATTCAATCACTTCTCCACGACTGTTGGTCAAAAGATATTCTTTCAAACTGTTATAATATCTAAATTTTTCTGCGCAGAATAGCAGATAAAGGATGAAAGATAAGTACTACATTGATGTCGGATTTAAATATAGAAATAATCTATGTAGTAACGTCTAGATTCTGTATCGATGGCATATGAAATATTTTATCTTTTTGCGCATTTACGGAGGCCCTTGATGCGGTTATTGACTACTTTTTATTAGAAATTACACTTTTTATCACATTGTATTTATAAATAAAATGATTCTGAGATGGTCCAATAAGAAATATCAGTAGGTAACTTCATTAACGTGAAGAATCCTTATCCTTTGTCTGGTAAAAGTCGTTAACATAGAGGAAGTCAGTTTTCGTTCACTGTTTATCAATTAGTAATTTGTAATACTTATCAAGATTTTACCATACCCTTGATTGTACCATGAGTAGATGAAATTAAAAACGTCACCGGTCCACATTGGATAGAAATAGCCCAAGACCGAAACAATTGGCTAACTTTGGAGGAGGCCTTCACATGTGACGACTGGGTTCTTGCTAATAAGAATAGTAAAATGATTTTAATAAACTAACACTAGAATAAGCAAATTAACATAAACTAACAACCAAGAAAGTAAATGTAAAGTCCATGCAAGAAATAGAAAGCTTTTTAATTGTTTTTTTTCGTTATCAAGATTGTAGTCGACAAACAATATGTTTACAAATCAAATAAAATCCATACGTAAGTTTATTTGTTTTTATTAGATTATGAAATTGATTTTATCACGAGACCAGACAGCTTTCAAGACAAGATAAACATATTTCCCATCATGGCTGACTGATATTATTATATCTATAATCTATGCGTAAAATACTATCGATGTAGGAAGCAAAACAATAGTTCACAGGTGCCTTCGAGACACATGCCTGTTAACTAAGAGGATTTATTACCATTTAAATAACGAGGAAGCACATTCCGCTATTCACTGAGGTATAGTAAACAAATACGTTTGTACTTATAGACAGCATTATGTCATTCAAACATGTTCAGAATGTCAGTAAAAAGAATACATTTATTCTTATAAGTATTACCATGAATAAAATTGAATTGGAAATTGGCTACTGCAGATGTAGGATCAAAATTGAAACAAAAAAAAAAATTTGCTATAAGTCTCAAGTGTGGGCGCCTTTATTAGTCCACATTTAAGTACAGAGAAATTTTAATGTCATATTAAAATACAATACACAATCCATCAAAATACGTATACCACGATCACAATGGAAGCACAATGCCTTTCAAAATAACGATCTAAACAAAAAACGACACAATAAAATAAGGATGTACCGTTACAAATGCGGCCAAATAAATTCGCCCATACGACGATCGGGGATAGTATGTTAAGTACATGAACACTACCTGAGGAGAATCAATTACGATTACGGATCGCGGACTCGATTTCGCTTACCGATTCAAATGATCCACTTTTTATTGAGATGACATTCGGATTAAGGTTGCCACAGTATACTTACCTACGAGTCCACGACACTTCACCAAA
Organism: Gortyna flavago; assembly: GCA_963669345.1. Classification (NCBI taxonomy): domain Eukaryota; kingdom Metazoa; phylum Arthropoda; class Insecta; order Lepidoptera; family Noctuidae; genus Gortyna; species Gortyna flavago. Next base: position 2,242,556 of record OY770126.1, read on the forward strand.
GAAAAGATTCTTTTAATGAGAAAAGCATGTTAATTGGAGTAAAACTTAAGTGGTACTGTGATATGCGCGAATTTGTGTAATTAAATAAATAATAGGGCTGCACACTGTACTTAAATAGATCACGCATCTAAGTAGTAGGTATTCAGCATTGCGGCTCGTCCGACTTTTCAAACAGAGGTAGTTTTGATTAGCATCGCTCTTGATATCTTGTTAGGGTCTACTTGTGCTGTCTTTTAGCTTATCATTCTTGAGACATGCACTTAGTATTCCACGCTTACAGTGATATTCTTGAATAGTCACCGCATATTATTATAAAAAGTACGATGCACGTCGACATTTAGTAGCGTGCCGCAGCGCGGGCGCATGCGAGCATACCAACGCGTCGTCGGTTGCTTGGCAACGGATGTGACAGTCTGGAATATGATTTTCATGTGATTAAACAATATTAAAGACGAATGCTGCTTTCTAGGCGACAGTACTCAACCATTAGTTAGTCAGTTTTCCTTAATTAAATAGGTGGGAAAACGGTTTTTTCAAAATTTTATTCAAACAACAGACTCTGCCTATAATAACATGTAGCATAGCGATAAACTGCATATCCTTTTTCTGCGACAAATAACTAACTACACCACTGATATAATCAGTAATTAAACAGCTATCAAACTAGTATCGCAGAATCAATTTCACATTGAAATCACTTCGCTATCAACCCGTATTAGCAAAGATAATAACAATCACTAGAAATAAAAACGAAGCCACATTTAAGAGCGTTTACGCCGTACGGTATTTCATACAAACTTTCAAGCTCTTGTTTTTCGAAATGAATGAACGGATTTTAATGAAACTTTATACTCATAAGCAGGATACAAAGGTCTAAAAAGTTAGCAGAGAACATTTTCGAAAAATTGTGTTACAGCCAAATTAGACCGATTTTAAAGTTTCCATAGAAACAGAGATTTCCAGTTATCTTTTTTTTAATAAGACATTTCGAAAATATTCCGTGCTAACTTTTTAGACCTTTGTATCCTGCTTATGCGTATGAAGTTTCATTAAAATCGGTTCATTCATTTCGAAAGACAACGGCTTGAAAGTTTGTATGAAAAGCTGTACGGCGTAAACGCTCTCAACGCTACCGATCAGTAATGAAAACTATAAAAAACTCTTGTTGATAAACTAAACCTGTAATTAATCCATTAAACGATACGTCGCACGATGTTTTATCTTTATTTTATAAAACGAGAGATAGTATGACTTAAAGATATCTGATGGGACTAGAATTTTTCAATATACATAACTTTTATTCTACGTAAATGCCAGGCGAATTGTTTTCTTTTTTCCTTTTGTCGTCGTTAGCATAACACATTCACAAACTCCATTTATCTTTGCAATAAAACTATGAAAATATGTGCTCAATTAACATTACCTACAGATAATATTTATTCCGAAACCGTAAGACTCAGACTTAATTATTTGTACCAGTTGTTACTTTATTATACAGTCGCATCAACTGAAGAATCCTATTATAAATTTTAGTATAGTACTAAAAACTGCACTTTACAAATCTTATTACACGAAACGGAATATTTATCGTAAATCGAAATACAGAAGTGCTAAGTGAAAATATCTAGAAACTTTCTAGCGTGACTAACTGAACATTCCTACAACGCTTCGACTTTAGAATTAACAAGACAGAGCATCTTAATTTCTTTCCACCAGGATACAACTAAATTCAAATGCCAGAGAGAGAAAAGGAAGCAAAGCCATACAATAATTGTTTCCCACAGCAGTCACAGTTCGTATCCCAAGAGGACTCTAGGCAACCAACTGCAGCTCTAACCCACCAATTAAAAAAACTACAAATATGTAAGCAACGCCAGGCCGGTAGCGATAGCTCCTTTTACTATAGCAATCACTTCCCACGCCCATGTGAATACTCGGTCCGGCGTGACGACTCTAAGGCTACGGACACGAAGTCAGCGGGCGCGGGGCGGCGCGTTTCAATTCATAGATTTATAATTATGGAACTGGCCTCGAAGGCAGCGGCGCGGGAGCGGCGCGGGGGCGGCGTACGAGCGATGCACACCAGTCTAGCGGTGCCCGCGCGGTTGGATTGACCTAGTGTTGTGCATTTTAACAACCGACGTTTCAAAAGGTTGTATCAAAAAGATGTTGTCGTCGCTGTTTAGACATTTCGTTAGCGCGTTGGCGAACAATGACACAAATTACTCATAACACAACAATACGCCGCTCTAGCGCCAACCCGCGCGATCCCGGCATCTTATAGTACTCTTTGGCGCGATCTGCTGCGCTGGCTTCGAGATCGGGCCTGCGTTTCCGCGCCACTCCCCGCGCCGCCGCCGCCCCCACCCCGCAATCGCTAACTTCGAGACCGAGGCCTTACCTTTACTTCCTGAAGGAGACGACATGCTACAAAAACTGTTTGCTAACAGTCGTGGGAATAAATTGTTTTATTATAGATTCACTAGCTTCAAATGAAATTGGAAATGCTGTGACATTTTTGGCGATCTTCGTAGATTTGAGTGAGAGATCGGGTGGTTCCTTCTTTTCACTTTAAGTTAGGGATAAATACAATGCTCAATGCAACGTATTTAATGTGGCAGTCATTTATTTCGTTGTATTGTGGAGTCGGTATAAACTTATTTATACCGATTTTTTATTTATTCCCTGGTAATTTCTCCTCTTGCTTCAAATTTATAATGATCTCTCTAAGATACTCGTAAATGATGCGATCATTTCTTTCCATACCATGCTGCAAAAAGCGATAAAATCTACCAACTTCATCCGTTTCAAAACTGTCAAGCAGTCATTTAACATCTGTTTATACAGCAAATCTTTAGCACATAACACTTTCGAACAGATTTTTTGCTGCCAAATGCTCATCTCGCGAGTTTCCCAAGCAAAACCAAAGAAAGTAATGCGTTGTTTTCATTATCGTGTATCGGAACAATGGCAGCGGAGACAATGCGCATGCAGCCCCCGCTCCCATGTGAAAGTGCTTGTCTGTTTGTATGTCACCTCGTCCGTTTCCAAGACCGCTGAGAAACTGTCCGCTATCTATAAACAGCGGGTTATAAATCATCCATGTTTTGACGGAAGATTTAACCAATTTATTATGCACTAATCATCAATATTGATTCAAGCAGAGATTTGCTCCTGCGCAAATATTTTACAGCATAAATTTGCTGATTGAATCTTGACGGATGGAGTTGTTACATCGATTAATAATTTCTTAGAAACTATAAAGCAATCAAGTTGGCATTACGTTGCAAAAATAAACTGCTTATTATAGACTGGCATGACTACAGAACAGGTTACCAACTCAGAAAAATATTTTTAAATAAAAGTGTTCCCTTAATTTTGTCCTCAGGTGTATGTAGGTATAGTCAACAGTTATTATCTGTCATTTGTGGTATCCTAGAAAGGACAGTTATCATACGCCTCTATGCTACTGGAAAGCTATTTGCCCATAGTAAATACATAGTTCGGTTTGCTATTAAATTCAATTATTAGGGGTAGGGTGATAACTTCTCTTGTTAATATTTCTGATTGGTTCATCTAATAATTGTTTTTTTTTTGTTTGCTGAAGGATTGCTATTATTTTGTTTATCTATACGATTGAATACGATGTTTTTCATAATTGACAAACAAGCTATTTAACATTGGCATTGTGTTTGAAATGACGTAAGAAAAGTTAGGTTAACAAAAATGTCTGCATTACATTCACCTCTATAAAAAAAAAATTGGCAAATATAATAATGGAATGGTTCAAGTTGTTTTCATTGATCTAATTCAACACAACCGTAAGCGACAAAGAACCAATTATTAGTGCATAAATTAAATTGAACAAAAACTGCCGTCACACACTAACACCGAATCGGTCGATGACGTTATCCTGCAAAAACTTCACTATGGCTAATTAAAAACGTTCCACAAAAACAATTCATAAGAAAAACCTAATTACAAACTTATTTAATACAATTCAACAAAAGAAAAATAAGACGAAATTGTTTGGAGAAAAAAGTTGTAGAGCTACAAATAAAAGATGGTTTCCGACTAAAGTTACCTCCTACGCTGATACGAATGAAGGCTGACCATGTAGGTGGCGACCAATTGCAGTCACATTTGGACAATTACTATAATTTGCATGAACTAGGTCAGCTTGAAGCACCCAGGATATGAGTAATGGCAATTGTCAAAATAATGAGCAACGATAAGCACGAATTAGGAAAGTAGGTTAAATACCCATAATACGTTTATCTAATTGTAACAAATGAATTTCAGTTGAAATATGAATCAATACAAAGAATTAAGATTGATATATTGATGGCACAGTTGAACTTCATTCATTATTTTTAATCAAAGTCAATAGGAATGAGATACATGGACCAATAAAATGGACACTGAATTATAGGTAGACACAACAATAGACACAGATACCGTACGAAACAAGAAGTAATGAATTGAGACGGTCTTGAACTAAAAACAATTGCTTATACTTAAAATTGGCATTGGTATGTTCCGGCGTCGGTGTCTTAAGTCTTTCTTAGATTAGCGACGGGTACCGAATTTCAAGAATGTGGTAACTGTCAACTACAAAGTACTTGTCTAGCTAATTGTTGTGTTCTTTCCTCTCCATTATCAACGCCATTGTCATGTACCTATTCATAATTAGTTGGGGTCGCACGTGATTTTAATTGACAATAGCTGCGGTAGTGGCATTGAACTGGGATCGAGAGGTCGTGCCTTCGCATGTTTAGACTTTAGCTGTTCAAATATTGATGAACTATCTACTGAAGCTTCATTCTGTTTAGAAACGATAAATATTCAGGGCAGAGTTATAAAAAAGTGATGATCTAATTTATGTGAATGACATTATATAAAATTGGGACAATGACACCAATGACACGGGTAGATTGCATCTGATTCGTACGGATCGTACTACTGATAATGGTTGGGGCGGCGTCAGCACCTCAGTCGTCAGTGCTGTCATGTTTTAATCTGTGACAATGAGTAGTGTGACGCTTTGCGGTATCGCAGATGCGCAAGGATGAATTTTGTAGGAAATAATGTAGAAAACCACTTCACTGCTGTTGTTGCTAATGATCGAACTAATGTGTTTTGTGATTTAGAAATAAATGACGTATTGGCTTTAAAATTTGCTGAGAAACAGTGTTATAATTTGCACTAAGCAATGCTGATTTTGGTTTAAAGCAAACTACCAAAGCTATGGAATACGTGATTAATTATTTATTAGGTAATGCTCCGATCAAACAAGTTGTCATGCTGGTATGCAAAGTTTTAATCACAATTGAAATCAAACCAACGATCAACCTCGAACGTTCGTTCATCCTTCATAGCTCAGTCTTGATTCGTATCTACGCAAGCTCATTTAACTTGCAGATGAAGGCCCGTCAAACAATACGAATAACATCGATAAAAAAACAAGTATCAGTGACGATGAACTTGTTCAGAGATTAAAGATAAGTAGTGTAATGTAGATGACTGGCGATCGCTATGCAGAACTGCGTAGTCTAAACAAAATACTTTAGGTTAATCAGTTGGAACAGGATCTGAGGTCAGAAAGTTTGTTGTTGGCCCAAATTTTGGTGACAAACCAATGAATGTTGGACGAAACAACTGAGAAACTAAGCAATAGAATTGTTGAACGTTTCTTTAGAAGTCTTATTCCCATTTAAGAAACTCCAAACGGCAATCCAAAGCAGTGCAAGATCTCACAGAATACAAGTCATGCGAGTGGTTGTTTGGAGCCAGAATCTGGCCAATGTTGGCACAAAGTTTAGTCTAACTAAACGTTGGTCGCAAAACATTTTAGAAGTGTAGGTACCTATCATGAAACATTACGTCATCATCGCATACAAATTCGCGTCTTGTCGCCACACCCGAGGGCAATGGTGGACAAACTTTATTTGCTTAGATTGCGCAGGAATTTAAGTTCCAAAGCGTTAAACTCGACAAACTAATAAAACCTGTCATTTATTATGATATTCTATCTTTTTTTAACACAGGTGGTAGCAAACAGTGATTTATTTACTTTATCAAAAACCAGCTGTTAATATCAGAATGATTTTAACTGCTTAAATAATTTTATGATCATGAAGAGTGCTTTTAAAACTCCATCAAGCAACAGTTTCATTTATTGAAGCTCAAAGGTTAAATTGAAAGATGTTGCCAAACCTTCTGTTGATATTGAGGAATACCCTTTTAAATGTTGCAAGTTTAAATATTGATCTATCAAAGGCAGACAAACTCACGGCGAACAAAACAAGAACTTGCTATCTACATGAGTCAACCATAAAAGCAATGTTGCCAATCACAATAATTCCAATAATTAGATTTTGATTGATGTTGGAACCCATAAGCAATCAGCAGAAGGGAGATACCGACATCATATTGTAAAGAATTGCACTGTCACTGTCGACCACGACCACTGCCCCCAAAAATATACCAAGATAGAGCAAAAACTATAGGACGTTTCCTGAGGCAGCAGCGCGGTGCTGGTGGCGTGTGGTGACGTGATGCGAGAGCTCAGTGATTCGTCAACTTGTGACAACTATCACCCCTTTCGCACCGTGCAGCTACCTCAGGAAAAGTCCCAGTTTAGCGGCTTATAGTTTCTTTTGACAATCAAACAGAAAAATAAAAATGGACGGAAGAATATTAAATTGAAAATAGATTTTTATGTGTGGCAATCATTCTATTGTCAAATAAAAACAATATTTATGAAGGTGAACGACCTGTAAAATTGTTTTTTCAAGGAAATTCTAGGAAGTATTGTGAAACGGAATGTGTCAGGAAAACAATAAAATATAAGTTCCTTACAAGAAAATTAATAACATAAAATTAATAATGCATGTGCATGTAGTAGAAGACCTCGCTTGTAAATTGTTTATAATAATTGCTGTAAATAGCTCAACCACATCAAACGAACCAATAAATAATACAAAATTAACTGATTTTGTTTACAGTTCAAAACAAACATAGTTTTTCTTTGCGACCGCCTTGACGACAGTAGCGCCACGCCATGCGCGCCAGTTGGCACTTCTGAAGTTTTTTTTAATGAATGAGCTCCTTTGACGAAATGTGTGTAAAAATAAAATACGACGTAAATAAAAAGACAAAAATAACGGTAGTGTGACGTAAATAAACTAGCGAACGGAAGATATGGTTGAATTTCAAATGTGGAAAACATACTTACTTAATTGTTCTTTTTTATCATGGAATATCGTTTTTCTTTTTTAATTTTATAAAGATTTTCGTAAATGGACTCCAAAAAAAACAATATAAAAGAAATAGAGCTAATAATATAAACGTAATTTTAAAAATTCGCCTACAATCTGAATAGAACGAAAGATTTTTTGTATCAAGGTCGTGAATACGAAATGTGTTATGTTTAGAAACGACACTATTTAGACAGCGGCAGCGGACAATATTTAAAACGATCCCAAAAAAGTAGTTTCTCTACCAACACTTATTTTCACACTGTCCTACTACGATAACTGCCTAATTACGAATATTGGGTCATAGCAATAGCCTATAGCGATTTTGTGCATATAATTAAAATTAAGGTCGTAGATATTCAAGATCAAGTTAAACTATTTTCGTAAGTAATTGAATTTCGTAAGTGGTCCAAGACCAATTAGATATTTCGATTGTATGAAAAAATACAAGACATTAGGTTGAATGTTGCAACAAGGCCGTAATTCGTAAATTAGATCAAGTTAATCAAAGCATTATTTTATTATAATGTGTTATAATAACTTAAGAAAATGTAATCGTTTATTTTCTACAAAAAGCAATAAAAGGGGAAGCGCCAGGATAAGCCCGCGAAATTCAAATTGTCTTACGTTTATTTTGCAATTTGCAGATGATTTTAATGATTATAGTAATTATGTAAATACATACTTGTTACGCTCGCGAATCATATTTTTTTCAACATACAACCTAACAGGGACCTGCAAATTGCAAAAAACGTAAGAAAATTTTAATTTCGCAGGCTATATAGCGCATCCCCCTTAAAACATAGTTACCTAAGAGAATCCAATCGATTAGAACTGTTTAGATAGAGATATTTCACCATCATAGCTTAGATCCAACATTGTCCTCACGAAGACTATTTTCATGCTTCGTGCCAAAACCACAATAGTGAATGTACATTTCCAATAAAACATAAGAGTTAAAAAAACAAACAGCAATTTAAAATCATACGTAACGCCGCGCGCCATGCCTACTTATTAAGTTTTTTTAACTTCTCTTTTACCATAAGCCGTGAAGTAATCATGTTAACACGTGTATACCTACTCATATGTGTACATACATTAATTATAATGAGACGTTTCGTTATGTAAGAAAAGGAAGGAAATATTTTACGTAATCTGCGACGATGTGATTTTGACGTGGATTGGTAATTCGTTGCATATTGTTTTAGCATAATTGAACAGCTTGCTAGTGCATTTGAAGGCCGATGCATTTTTATTGTAGAAGTATCTTTGGAAAAATTAACATACCTAACAACTATTGGTTAGGTTCGTACCTCCCTGTATCTTTGCCTTAACAAAAACCTATCACTATTTATAAACTTATAAACAGTATATCGATCGTTTCCGCATTAAAGCCAACTTCGTAACAAATAAAAGGTTTACAGTTATGACTATTACGCAATTTCATTCATAGTTTTCTATTAATATCTCTATACAAATGGCTATCGCAATTATGGCAATGTAGACTTTATTCAATGCAGATTACTGAACTTATTTCTATGCAAAATATTGAAGTGTAACTATATGTATTTATTACATGAATCAAATCGTATGAGATCCAACCTGTAATTTTCCTTTCACTGTTGGCAAGTGATTTTATACTATTTCTATTGCACTTTCTATTTAATACTCTACGTGACCCTCTATTACGTACTCTAAAAAAAACATTTTATTGAAATCTTTAATAAGGACTCTAACGACTGTAGGTAGATAAAACATGGACCTACCTACCGATTATACTTGGAATTTCCTCACGTGAGGAAAATTCAACGAAAAAACGTTTTGAAATTTAAGTTTATCGTTATGATTCCAAATACTATACAACTCATTAATTTATTTACCACCATAGAGGTGTTGTCAGAAATATTTCGAAAGTGTGGCACAAAAAACACTAATAAAATAGTCGATATGTTTTATCATTTAAAATATACCTACATACATAGGTACATACCTAATAAATATAACATAACACTAGAGTGCCAAGACTGGAGTCTCTGAATGAAGTTATTTAATAGACTGTAAGTAAATTCCATAGGATACACTCAACAAACATCCAAACAAAATCGAATCAAAACATCAAACATAACAACATCTAATAGACAGTAACTCAGAAGCGGTCTCATATACTCACAATTGATAGCCATAGCATCGAACAACACGTAATAACGGCCATTACTTAGCGCGTAGTCGTAGTCAAATTCACTTACTAGTGCTGTAAGTTACTCAGTTGCGCAAGATACAGAGTGCTCGGTACCGGTATCAAGCAGGTTTACAAAGTGTGCTTTACTTTTTGTCATGGCACGAACTTAATGTCAGGCAGGTGATAGTTGCACCCGTTGCACGGACATGCGGGGAAGGATGGTGGAAGACTGGGCTCTGGAAACAGGCCTGGTCGTCCTAAATCGGGGTTCTGTTCCCACGTGTGTGCGGATGCGGGGCGAGTCGGTGGTGGACATTTCGTTCGCTAGCCCCGCTCTGTCACAGCGAGTAATTGACTGGCGCGTCATGGAGGAGGTGGAGACCTATTCCGATCATCGGTATATCCGGATCGACGTCTCCACCCAGACCTCTAGCGCGCCGGTCCAACAGACCCCGAGTGGTCCGCGGTGGGCGCTGAAGCAGCTGGACCGGGAGCTCCTCCTGGAAGCCTCAATCGTGCAGGCCTGGGTGTCATCACCAGACAGGCCTGCCGACATTAACGACGAGGCGGAGTGGTTCCGGGAGGCCATGTCCGAGATTTGTGACGTGGCAATGCCCCGAGTTCGGCCAGGATGCGCCCGACGTCAGGTGTACTGGTGGTCGCAGGAGGTAGGGGTGTTACGCAAGGCGTGCGTTGATGCGCGACACCTGTACACCAGGCACCGCAGGCTACGCATCCGCCCTCCGGATGCGGAAGCCGCGGAGGCGGAGCTGTACGAGGGGTACAGAGCGGCGAAGACCGCCCTCCAAGAGGCTGTACAGCGGGCCAAAGATATGGCCCGCGAGGAGATGCTGGAGACTCTGAACAGAGATCCGTGGGGGCGCCCTTACAAAATGGTGCGGAACAAACTCCGCACCTGGGCCCCCCCGCTGACGCAGAGTCTCCGCCCCCAGCTGGTGGAGGAGGTGGTGAGCGCTCTGTTCCCTTCACGGGGGGAGCATACTCCCCCGCCTATGGCTCCGCCAATTGCGGTGCCCGAAGCGGACCACGCGGACGACGACGACGACATCCCTGAAGTGACCGGGGTAGATCTGAGAGTGGCGGTATGTAGGCTGAAGGCCAAAAATACCGCCCCAGGGCCCGACGGCTTGCCGGGTAAAGCCTGGGCCCTGGCCTCGACGGCTCTCGGACCCCGACTGGAGGCGCTCTTAAGCGCATGTATGGAGAGGGGCCAGTTTCCACTCCGTTGGAAGACGGGGAAGCTGGTCCTCATTCGGAAGCCAGGGCGCCCTGCGGACTCTCCGTCCGCATTCCGGCCCATCGTGCTGCTCGACGAGGTCGGCAAGCTCTTTGAAAGAGTGATTGCGGGCCGCCTCGTCGGGCACCTGGTGAGGACGGGGCCGGATCTTGCGGATAGCCAGTTTGGCTTCCGCAAGGGGCGCTCTACGGTGGACGCCATCATGCGCGTGAGAGCCCTCACGACGGGGGACGCGGTGTCCCGGGGTGGGGTGGTCGTGGCGGTGTCACTCGACATCGCCAACGCGTTTAACACCCTGCCCTGGAGCTGCATTGGGGAGGCACTCCGGTATCACCGGGTGCCGACCTACCTCCGTCGAATAGTCGGGGCGTATTTGACGGACAGAGCCGTCATCTACCCCGGTCGCGATGGGGAATGGAACCGGCGAGAGATGTCGTGCGGTGTCCCACAGGGATCGGTCTTGGGACCGCTCCTGTGGGACATCGGTTACGACTGGGTGCTGCGGGCAGACCTCCCTGATGGCGTCAGCGTAGTTTGCTACGCTGACGACACGCTGGTCCTGGCGCAGGGGAGGTCGCATCAGGCGGCGGCCGACGCAATGACACGCGGGGTTGCGATAGTCGTGGAGAGGATCCGGCAGTTGGGTCTCGAGGTGGCTCTGCACAAATCCGAGGCCATGTCTTTTCATGGGCTTCGGAACGGGCCACCATCGGGATCCCAACTGACGGTAGGAGGGGTTCGCATCGGCGTCGAGACGACGATGAAATACCTGGGTCTCGTCCTCGACAGCCGGTGGAACTTCGTCGAGCATTTCCGACGTTTGGCCCCCAAACTGGAACGGGCTGGGGCCGCTTTCAAGCGGCTTCTGCCAAACCTGAGGGGGCCAAACGCCTCCTGCCGGAGGCTTTACGCGGGGGTCGTGCGGTCCATGGCCGTATATGGCGCCCCGGTGTGGGCGCGTTCACTGCGGCTTCGAGCCGCCCACTACCTGAACGCGCCCCAAAAGGTGGTCGCCATACGGCTGATACGGGGGTACCGCACGATCTCGCGCGAGGCGGCAAGCCTCCTTGCCGGACTGCCGCCATGGGATCTGGAGGCGATAGTCCTCGCGCGCCTGTATGAGTGGCGCGCGGAGGCACTACGCCGGGGGGAAAACCCGCTTCCGCGGCAAATTGCTGCGGAGCGGACGGACCTCCGGCGCGATCTCATGGCGGCATGGAAAGCGCGACTGTCGCAACCCAGCGCAGGGCACGCCGCGATAGCGGCGGTAAGGCCCCTCTTTGAGGAGTGGCTAGAGAGGCGTCACGGCGCCCTCACCTACCGCCTGACGCAGGTCCTCACCGGACACGGATGTTTCGGGAGGTTCCTGCACATCATCAGGCGGGAGGAAACGCCCGGGTGTCACCACTGCGAGGATCGCCCTGAGGACACGGTGGAGCATACGGTGGAGGTCTGCCCGGCTTGGGCAGAGCACCGCCGTGTCCTCGTAGAGGCGATCGGCAGCGGCGGCGACCTCTCGCGCCCGGCCCTGGTCCAAGCCATGGTCCGGGGTGAGAGGGAGTGGGAGGCAGTCACCTCCTTCTGCGAAGCAGTCATGCTAGCGAAGGAGGTGGCGGGATGGGCGAGGGAGAGAGCTGAGAGGGCCGCCCGTCCCAGCCGCCGCGGTAGACGCTCCGGGCGTCGGGAGCCGCGTGACGACTCCCGGCCACCGTAGGCGCGGGCCTGCGGACGGCGAGTAATGGGTAGCTCGCCGTCCGATCAGGACCAGGCCCGTGCCGGACGGCGCGTATGTGTTCCACGCGCGCCTCAAAGAGATGTCAGCATCGAAGGAGGGGCCCGTCAGGGCCGAAGCCTGCCGGGGCAGCGGGATTGTCCGAAAGGGTTACCGCTGCCCCGGAACATAAAGGGCTAAGGAAGGAACACGGATGGGTTTTAGTCAGTAAGAGTCTGACACTCCCTTCCGCTCCACCCAGAGCGGGAGGGGTCATTTGATGATTTCCCATCCTAAAAAAAAAAAAAAAAAAAGGCAGGTGATAGTTTATTTTAGTTTGAAAATGAGATGAACAGGTGAAAAATATCTCGATAAAGTGGTATTTATAGACAATATGAGGTGGAAAACTTTTTGCTATCCAACATAGAAGCAGATGACAATTTTAATGAATGCTTAGTAACGTAGCCATTTTACCTACGTACTTAATAATATATTTTATAAAATGAAGTTGGTAATAATATAAAAAATCTTTTAAAAATATATGTAGACACAGTATAAAATAAATCATTCAATTAAGTTGGAAGCAATACACTATACACAATAACATTTTTTGATTGTTATTTTAATAATTCTATAAAAAACAATACCTACCTTCTTATTCTATTTTATTTACGTATCAGCAGGCTATTTTTATTAATAATATCCTCCAAAGTACGGGAAGATACAATTTCGATGGTGTTCAAAGGTAACACTTATGAATTATTAAAACGCGATTCATTGTTCCTGTATATGGCTTGATGGCGGAAAGATCCTCGACCTTTACCAATGCATTACTTGTCTCGTTTAGCGAGGAAATTACAGTTCATTGTATTTTTATAATAACTGAGTTTTAATCGGTATTTAAGTAATTGATTAGAAATAACTGTGATCAGGGTGTTTACTATTACTTCCGTTAATGGGGAAGGCTTTTGTTTAGCGGTATGATTTGAATGGATTGGGAAAAAAGCTTTTAAAATTCAAGGTAAATATGACACAAACACAGCCCTATTGTCTATTGCATTTGTCCAGCGTTGTACGTAGCGGCAGCGTAGCAGTGTCTACGCGGCGTCTACGAGGTATTTCCTCGCCTTAATAGGTCTCTACGCATCTATAGTTCCAACACACTAGGAAAATGGACTACGAACACAAAAATTAAACTATTACACATCAACATATTAACCATAGACTATAAAACATTGGACCAAATCTATGAAAATCCATAGACACATTACAATTAGCAACGCAACATAAACTACCGCAGAACAGTAAAACATGATACACAATTGGTTAAATTGAAGCGACAGTAAATTAACTGCCCGAATCTCATTATGGAGCATGAAACTCAAGGTGGACCTCTGTGCATCCAAATTAAACTCGTACATATAACAGCTGAAATCAAGGCCTTCAAACAACTAATATTGCTTAGAAGCAATTTAATAAAACTACCAATTACTATGGCTAATTTATTTTCACGTTACTCTTGAAATGGCCAACTGAATTCGGTCAAAAAACAGGCTGGTTGTGCTGGTGACCCAGTAATAAGCAAACGGAGGTTTTATTTCCTAGTAACTGGAGCATGCAGTAATAAAGCACAAGATAAGCATAAAGATTGAATTCACATGATTTTGCCGACAGAATCTCTAATTACAAAGTCCATTTCTCATTTTAATTATTGTTATTGAAAAATGCACCAAACATTACATAGTTTTAGGTGTCATAACGCTCTGCTTGATAAGATAAATTATTCCTTCCTTCCTTTTCGTAAAAACCTTTTCCGTGAGAAAGAACTTGCACCATCTGAAGTATTTTCAATTAACTGTTTGGTAAGATAGAACCTTAAGAAAATTCGTCACACTTTTAACTCATGAAAAAAGACCTCCTCATAAAAAAAAACCCGCAGCTAATAACTGTCTAATCTCACCTTGTACAAATCTTGTTAATCCTGTCACTAAGGAATTCTCGATACTAAGAAATGTAGGTAAACATGCAGTCCTTGATACTGTGTCTAATTAGAACAGATAATACAGTGAATGAGATTACACAATATCGGCCATTAGTCAAATACTTCAGATTAGATATGGTCAGAAATGACGAGATTCGCAGGAGAACCAAGGTAACCGACATAGCCCGAAGAATTGCCAAACTTAAGCGGCGGTGGGCAGTGCACATTGCTCGCAGAACAGATGGCCGATGGGGCTGAAAGGTTCTGGAGTGGCGACCGCGTACCGGAAGACGTAGCGTTGGAAGGCATCCCGCAACGTGGACCGACGACCTTGTGAAGGCCGCAGGAACCCGTTGGATGCGTGAAACACAGAACCGGTCTAAGTGGAGGTGCTTGGGGGAGGCCTATGACCAGCAGTGAACGTCTTTCGGCTGAAATGATGATGTTGATGATGAGATATGGTCCGGTTATGAACTAATCGAATTAATGTTATACAGTTCTATCATCAACTGAAATAATCTTTGATATAGCTAAGAAAATGGGAAATTATGGTTTGAAAGTGAGTGAATACAGAGATGATGACTAATAGAGAAGGAAGAAAAAAACATTTTGCGCCGACACTAAATAAATTGGTATGAGGACCGGAGAATGATGGTGATGATAGAAGAAAGTACAGGTTGCTTGCCGAATTTGACATCGGAACTATTATGTCCTTACCTTATCTAGCTATGTCTAAGTGCTACGCTACATCACGTTATTAAACACATATCAGAAGTATGAACGTCCATTACAAGTAAAGACTTCTTTATAGGGTATCACGATGATTAGGTAGCGGTTCAAAACCATTTACAGTGCAAGCCCACGTCATTCTGAATTCCACAAAAATTAAGCACAGTACAAACACTAATGATATTCAAACAAATCGCGGTCTCGACCTTGTGAGACAAACCCGTCGGGCAGCGTATCATCGGATCGGCGCAAACGCAGTCCCGTTACCAACAATCTCATTCGGTATAACGGGTGCCGCCGCCCGATTGGCTGCCAGCACTGGACATGCGCATTGCACGCTAGAGTAAACATTTCGTTGTTGACTGCAATTGAAGAAGGTTGTCACGGATGTATGGCTTGTATGGGTGGATCGAATAAACCGTGAATGAACCGTAATTCTGAATGTGATTGAAAATTATAATTATACAGCATTCGATGAATGGCTATGATGATTACACGCTTTATCCGGAAAATTGGCTTAAAACTAACAAAGAACCGGACCATTATTATGTAAACAAAATGATAAAACATTGGGACACCAAAGAAGTTACTCGATTATAAAAGGAATTAATTCATTATGCACATATTATTTACGTGATTGAAAGCAAACCCTGTTCATGCTAATATTCCAAAAAGAGAATAATATAACAATAAAGCTCAGTAATAATGTCACCACTACACTTTTTTCATAAGCAATCGAAGTCTTTCTAGCATACATAGTGTACGATCATACGTTGCGAATTGCATATGCAGACAGTCACTTCAGATCCTCCGTTATTCGTTGTCAGGTTCCAATATTTCGAGTGGTCTTGTCTGAGCACACTTCAGAATAAAGGCGCCCCACGCTTCCAATATTCAAACCAATGAATATAAAGAGAGCATAGAAAGGTGAACAAACTCTAATGGAGAAAACAGAGACAGAAAAGGTTTGCATACGCATTAAAAACAATTTTATGGATATCAGTGATGGAATACAAGCTGTAGCAGATGATAAAGAAAACTCAAACGCAATACTTGAAACAAATGCAAGCGTACCTTCTGCCATTATCTATTCTATGCACATAACTGTAAGCCTAGAAGCCTGTATTATCAATATATTAATACTATCGTTTATGTATGCTATGCAGCTATCCCATACTAGTTTTCCTGCCTACTTTGTCGTACTGACCTATATGCCTTTGATTTTTTCTTCGTACATACTGATTAGCTGATTTCCAATGTTTTCACTTTTATTTACCACACCTCCCCGATGAAGAAAACTCAAGTATAAGACAACTATAATATCATAACAAGAATTGTTTTAGTGAAAAAGTAAAGCTACTTTTTCGCCGTTGGAATTTTACGGTTTATGAACAATTTTATAAAGTACAGGAAAAAGGGCGAGCGAGTAGCTAAATGCAAAAAACGAGCGAAACCAATTTTCTCAGCAGGTTTCTTGGAACTTAAGCTAAATAAATTCTTTGTGTTTTGTAAAGGAAATGCTTTCAAAGAACTCGTGTGTGATTGACTGTTATATTCCTAGACTTGGCTGTCAAAGGCTTTTGAAGCGTCTAGTCATCTAGTATTCGGTGTTCGCCATAATCCATCGTTAGCTTCGGCAGGTTTCTCTAAGTAATCCTAAGTGCAACGTCCTCTTGATTCGACATTATCTGCCGCATCATCCTTTGTGGGGCTCTTAATAGATAATTCAGCTTTATCTTTTGATGCACTTGTATTCATTACATCAATTTAGACGCTGGAGAGGATTGCATCATTGTTAATTTTATAAGAAGCATGCTCTTTGTTAAGAAATAGTTTAATGTGTCTTTAAGGAAAATAGAACGTCTAACTGAAAATTAAATTACGATGTTACTTAAAATGGATCTAGTTTTCATGCATAATAATCATAAAAGTAAAAGCAAGTTTTGAGAGTAAAAGGCAATTTCGTGAGTTACACCCGGTTTCTGATTTGAAGAAAGTAGCAAATCTCAACTAATTATTCTCAAATACAGTCATACTTCATACTTAAGTACAGATTAAGATGTTCTCAACTTCAAATTCTCAATTCAGAAACTGGGTGTTAGTCCATCAAATTATTTAGATCTTGTCGGTCGGCTATCAAGTGCGTATGTAGATTAATGACCTTCAAACTGATTTGCAATTCCAGAGGTGCGGCTGTTTCAGAACTCAAACTTGAGAAAGGAAGGTTACGTGGAGCTTTAGCAAGTTGAGAAATTGCTATGGCAGCATTGGTTTCGAAGCGTCCGGTTTTCTCAATAAAACCTGTTGTTAATATGGAATGCGGGCCCAGCGCTGACGTACGAAAGTTCCAATACAAAACACCGGCGTATGTAATGTCGATTGCTTTCTTACAACCAATTAATCGATTCTATCTGAGTGCGCCGAGATTGTAGATTTCACAACAGATTTATTGGGTAATCTCGATTTACGACGAGCGTGTCGAGCAACGGAAGATGTTTACGAGGATATGAATATATTGTCTGAGGTAGAATAATATGATAATGAGAAAAGTGTCGGAGGTGTAAATGATGGCGAATGGCCTATAATTGTCAACGGTTAGACGTATAACTGTTTAGGATGCGTTATAATAACTCCGTTAGTTTCACGTCCGTGTGCGTTACATATTTCAAATATTGCTGTGTACATCAAGCTGACTGTTTGCAGTAGAAAGCATTGTTTGGTCAGTACCGAGAGTGCTAGTTAGCTTAGTGATTTTGTACGGTATTAATACTAAGATGACTAAAAATTCTATACTTAGAAGCTAGAGCAAACAATTTGATTAAATGAAAGCTCTCCGACAATCCACAGTAAGTAGCAGCTTCTATGAATACAAATTGATATGAAACAATGAATCTAAAAAAATCGTTTCTCCAATTCAATTATATTGAAGCAAATTCAAAATTTCAAACTTCAGAAAGCGGTGGTTACAATCGGTCCCTTGAACGTTGGCAATAAATTGATTGCCATTACCTCACAGAAGTTTTGGCGCTCACGACTTCATTGGTTCATTAGCCCCAAGATTGCCTATTCCAACATAGACTTATAAAATGTTTCAACATTCGTGTTGAAATTGAAGCTTCTGGTGGTCTCTTAGGCAATAAAGATCTGTGGTAAAATGCAAGAGATGATATTTATCAACACTTTAATTCAGAAAGTGAAGAAAACTATGGAAGTAAATCAAATAGATCCCATTTCAGCAATGAATCTGTCTTCAACGAAATATCATCATTCAACACATTTTACATATTTATTGCTTCACTTGTTACGGTTTGACCTTATTTCGTTGAGTACCGTGTTATATTCGTAGCTATCATGGTTATAATAGCCATGTCGTATAGTGCTTATCTCAGAGTAGGCCAGCCTATCACTTAAATTAAGTATTTTAATGAATATTATAAAACTGCCTAAATGATAGATGTAGATTAGATAGAAGATCAAAGAAAAAGGAATGGACTGAGTGCTGGATGAAACGAAGTAAGACGAGTGAATGTTAAGGAGACGGTTGACGGGAGAATGGAAGAGGTGAACTTGGTACCAGGACTGGCAGACGAATAATAAAACTACCTGGCTGACTACAAGGCCAGTAGGTATCAACACCATTGATTAAATGAGATGTTCATGCAACAAACCTCAGTCAATAGGGAAATCTCCTCTATATTATACACAAGAAGAAACTGACCATGTTGATAAGGAATCAGTAAAATAAAGAAGCATAAAATTTAAGTGGTCTACCTGATCCTCACTTAAAAATATAATAATAAAGAGTTTACGGCTGTGCGTAGCGGTTGCACGTGAAAACGGAGAAACGGGCGGAGAAAAAGTGAACGAAATGGATTCGTTACGGTTTAGACGGTTATTGATACGATACCGGTGTTTTGGATGAAATATTATATATTATGCCCTTTAGATCTAGTTCCATAGTTATTAACATGGTTTAACTTACTTATAATAGAAACCCTTTTAGTTATAACGATCTTTTTCATGACAAAAGAAATTCTAAACAGAAACGATGGCTTTTGTTGTCTTTCTCATGACAAAATATTTTGTAAAAAGCATAAAATACAGATTAGAGCCAGCCAACTTCATAATTTTATATCATTAAATTGGCACGGAGTCTGTTGACAAACGATTTCAGTTAGCTATGTAGTTGAAAACGTGTGGCCGCCTTGTTAGGAAGCCGGACCTAGCACTGGCATATTTAGATTATTTGCAGATGTTAACTGACAGAACTGTGATAATATGCACTTAGTTGGTTGATACAAATTCCCATGCCACAGTGAATAATAAATAACAGGAAATTCAGACTTATCTCTAACAATGCATTCATTTAAAGACGAAATAGTTTGATAAACGAGGATGGACAACATTTTCTGCTTAGGAATTTAAACTATTTGCTGATTTAAATTAATCTTAAGTTATAGGGGCAAAATGTCGCGAGGAAACCGGCATGCCCTAGAACCGAAAATTCGAAGACATGTGACATCGATGAAATTTGGCACATAGTTAGACCATTACTTGGATTAGGACATAGGGTACTTTTAATCTCGATAGGACGTTCCTGTGTAATCATTTCCAACCTCCACACAGGCGAAGCCGTAAAAGCTAGTACTCATATAGTTCGCACTGATAAACGAGAAAAAGAAGAACCAACACGCAATAAAAGTAGCTATACTTACAACAAGAGATACCTACCTTTGCCGTGCAGGAGGACAATTACAGGCCAAGGCTGACATAATAATTGGCAAGAACAACAACTTATTAACTTAAAACAACACAATTGCACTTAACAGGAACAAACAACAGTCGAGGAGGTAAACATTAAAGGAATTGCGTTGTTCGTATTCTGCGAATTTGTTTAGCAACGCGTCGATATTTTAGTTCAGCCATCAATTCTGCTAGACTGGCATAATGACGCAGTTATATTAACATAATGTGTCGTTTTGTTTATACTTTGTCACGAACTTGTGTTTTAAGGTGCGTTGATTAAGGCAATATTTATGATATAAACACATAATTGACACGTCGCGCGTCGTCGAATCGAAGACAACATCGCAAAGAAGAATATGTATAATTAATATTAAAGTTGCTCCCTTTTTAAGACTCTTATAAAGGGAGCAACTCTCTACTCTTCGGGTGTAAATTGAAGTTAAATAATTATTAAATGACACAAAAGCTAGGATCACTGATCGGTGAACCATTTGACAACGAGAAAAAAAATATACATGACGTAGACCCTACGTTATATATTTATTTTTAAATATTATTGATCGAATTTACATAAATAAAAAATACGTTTATCATCAATCTTTTTTAACACGTTGATCACTGACCGCGCCTTACGAAGCTTAAGAGATTTATTGCGACGAAAAATAACTGGAATTAATCAAGTTAGGAAGCGTTGAACATCAGTAAAAGGATCCATTGACATCGCATCCGAATGACATTTAAGCGACCTTGAGCTTCGGCAATCATTTCGTATCGTAAGGCAAACCCGTTCTGTTTACTTTGGGCTGCTTACCCTAAGTGAAATGTCGCAAACTACAGCTCTTGCAACTCGGTTGGCAGACTTGAATCAAGGAAATTACGAAAAAAGCTTTCACAGTAATCCTTCTAGAATTTACTTTAAAATACGTCATCTACATTAAATGAGTTTTAGGTGTAAGTATCTGAAAAACTGATAACCATACCACATACCATTCTGGAAGAAACGAAGAATTTAGATACTATCAGTTTTTCTTCCCATCATAAATATCATAAAAAGAACCTGTTGCTAATATAAACGATGAATAGGTAATATATTAAGTACGTTGAAAAAGGAAAACAACTTTTTATTCTAAGCAAAAACTAAATCCCAAACAAAATTATATCTCAAAATTGGAATATACGACGGAGCATAGACCTACAAAAAATTGTATATCGAGACTGGCAACACAATGCCGAATTTCTGTTTCTTTTTCTCCAATGTCAAAAATTCAAAATACAAGAGGCTCGTTTTCCATTTGAAATAAGAATTGGGACAACAGAACAGACTATTTTTACTAGTTGTAATTGCCAACTAAACACTTCCATTGTGGTGCTGAATGGGAAAATTAAAATTCCTCGTGCACAACTTTGTGACGGAGGCCGTTCATATGAACTAGAACATGTCAAGGCTTTTACAGACACCAAGGATTGGTACTTATATGGTACGTTTTAAAACTGTAAAAACCACTAAAAGTGTTTTTTTCAGGCTATGATTAAAAGATGCAGATACCTACATTGATTGACAGGAGCCATTTTGCGGTCATGAACCATCCGGTTAATAATAACTGTAAAAAGCTTGCACAGCGTGCCCAATTTGTGTATTATCCTTATATTTTTATTATATTTTTAGACAGATTTCAAATGAGGAGAATCGCAGTAAAAAAAAAACTTTAAAGTGAACAAGAGAACATTTTTCTGTAATATCAAAAATAAGTATTAAAACGAGAAGTGACCTCATATTGGCGACCATCTTGAAATCCCATGTTTAATTGCAAATATAATTAACACTTACATGAATGCTATTAAGGCAGAGCGTAGTAGCCCGGCCTTGGGGTCTATTTAATATTACTCGTTAATTGCGCAAACAACGCCTAGAGCATATATCCAAATTGAGAGACTGTCAAACCGGCAATGCTATCTTAAACTTGTATTTGACCGCGACATTCTTAACGTTGTGCCTCTGTAGAATTTGCATTAATTTTATTAATGTTTGATTCGTCTTTACAAATTGCGCAAGTATGTGGTCCTATTTTTAAGTAGGTAAGTACTAAAATATTTGTAATTATTACTCCTTTTAACATAGTGCGAAGGGCAAATTCATTTTAGAAAAAAAAAGTTAAATATCGATGCAGATTTTAGATTAAAAAATTCAAGAATTATAAACTAAAGAAACAGCCATTATAAAAAGGGGGTAATTACCTAATATTATTTTAAAAACCACAATCAAATGATAAGTGCCGAAATACATAATTATAAAGGTTTGCCAATTGAACGATACCGTTTATCGTTTCTTGCTTAAGAGAATGGCATTGGATGCAAATATAGGTAAATATTAATAACCGAATAATGTGCAATGTAGGTATAAGGTATTCATTGCAAAACTTTTGTAAATATCGCTCACTCTTCCATAACTTACGAAGTAGTTATAGATGTGAAATAATTGCTTAAGCAGTCAGGCAATCTTATAAGAAGAATCCCTGTCAGTGCCTGATGATTCAGACATTAAGAATATAACTATTTTAAATACAACGAATAAAATATCTACGCTTTTATTTAGAGGTTTATAATTCCAATTGGTCGTCCTTTTGGCATAGGTAATATGTTAGAATATCTGATTTATTTTCATTGGATCCCACTTTTGAATCCCAGTTTAATATTTTTATTGTTAGATCCCACAAAACATTATTATGTTTTCCCGTTGGATCCCAAATTTAAGAAAATGCAATAGAATTACGTTTTATTGTCGTTGAATCCCAAAAACTATTTCCGTTGGATCCCAAATTCTTTAAACTTATTGCAACTGGCCGCTACCAAATTGCAAATTCTCCTTTGTAACGTTTTATACATTTGAAAAAAATACTAAGTAAACAACAGAATTGATTTAAATTATGTCACAGTATTTCTTATCAAACTTCGTTCTGTCGTCCGTTACAAATGCATTTTCATGCTTTGGTAATGAAAGAAAAACTTCAATATCAGCTGCTTATCTTCTGTACAAATTCAAATAACCGATACTAGAAGTCTAAGGCAATCGGTTACGACGGCTACATGAAGCAAGTAGGCGATAAACATGGCAGTTTTCAGAATAATGTGGTTACTAGTTATTTGTGTCTTGAGTTTCTTCAAAAGGAATTGATAATTGTTGTTATGATTTAGTGCTAGTCACAGCGTAGGTATATTATTTATTGTCTTTTGACTTCAACTACATAAGTACAGTCAGCAAAAGAGATTGATTTATACAAATATGGCCCAAAATAAAAAATACGCGGATTGACGTGGAGTTGCGGACACCAGCTCGTGTTACAACTATGTTGGGGTCGGCTTCCAGTCCAACCGGATGCAGCTGAATACCAGTATTACCTATTATCTATGGCCTAAAATTGCATGACGCAGGCATGCTTTAGTTTTTAAAGATCCCCTCAGATGATCGATATAAAAAAATAAATATATACCTATGTACTTATCATGAATATACGCAAATGGGTTAAAAACGGAATCATAATCAGCTACTTACCTGCAAAATTATCTCCCATCTAACGTAACTTCTAAACCCAACAACTTCTCTTTCAATTTACAAATTGTACGTAACATTAATTTTATGCGTCGCTTGCTGCTGCACCAACCGCAATTTGGTTTCAAAATTAAACCCTTTTTTACTGCGGAAGGGAAAGGGTGAAATTGCTAAAGTCAGCAATGACTATATGCCGGAACAAACGCCGCCATCTTGTTTTGCCAATATATTTGACATAACGCCCACTGACAACGTCATTCGAGTGCCAAGAGTTCCCAGTAGTGTAGATAATCTTACCTTCGTAATTGTTGTCATCTTCGTCGTGTGCAGCACTGATCTGTCGGCAGAGGTCCTCGTACTCTGCCCAATAAGCGGCCAGCGCGGAGGGGTCCGGCGCACGCGCAGGCAGATGCAGCGCCATACGGACCTCTGGAGACTCCTGGGGAAGAAAGACAGGTTTGTTAAATTATGTGTTCATTTAAAAGGTATTTGGGTATAAGCAATTTAAGAGCAGTTTAAGATGAGGTGATTGATAAGTTATGTTTTTGTTACGGGCATCTTCTTCAACTTAAAGAAGCCCAGTATCCGCTGAATCTTCATTGGGTTAAACGGTAACTAAAATTACTGTTCATAAAAATATTAACCTCAAGCTTTAATAAATTAAATTGCCGTCCAAATTATTAATAGGTCCTTGTTCTCCTCATAAAGACAAAACGTTTCTGTTCTGGATCATAAAATATAACAACCTCTTGTTTTTGGCTCATTGTACAAATAGTCTACTGTTTAATCTACTGTATCTAACAGTGATTACATCATCGTCAGTGTAGTAACAGTGATTACCGAAAGATCACCATATCTTGGAACCAGTCCGCCCAAAATCAACATAATCCCAAGACAAACAATGATTAATTCAAAATTAATGAGAACTATTCTATAAAGGACAATGATATTCGTCGCAAGCAAACAATGTAATATGAATTATTATGAGCAATACGAGTATGAACACTGCGAGCACTTTGCGAAACGATTGACCAACTCATTTCAGAGCGAGGGGTAGACAGACAATGTTGTTACAACATTGCATTGTACGCATCTAAATAATATAGTGATTTGTAATCGAGCTAACTGGAATTAAAGCTTAATTATGAATTGAGATGTGGTGATAAAATGTTGCTGTAGAGGCCAGCATCAAATTTTATAAGTTCATTTGAGAACCAAAAATGTTATTTATCTACAATTAGCGTGCAATTGGAGAAGCCTATGGACATAACAATAATGACATTCATAATGCTGGCCAGCAGTGGACTGCTGTACTTTGATTATGATGATCAAGCTACAGTAAAAAGTTAGGGCTACCTACAAGTTGCAGGGGGATACTAAAATAGGGATACACGATGATGTAGGTACACTTTGTAATAGATGCCGGGATGACCAAGAGTTATCTAGGCTGTATAAGATCTCAACTTTAACTAATGAGACATTAGGTATTACTTTTTCTATTGTTACCAAACTTATAAGCTTACCTAGCAGACCTCTACTGATCATTGGAAATTATAAAAACATACTGACAGGTGAGTTAGCATCGATAAAGTGACTTTAAAAAAATACACCGTTGGCACTGGCCACTGCAACATCAGCCTTACATCTGATATCAGTTTCCAGTCTTGTTTCTTTTATACAGGAAAACGTGACTGTCACATACCGACTTGAAGGCTCGATAGTAATTATAGCTGTAAGTACTTTATTGTACAATGATCCGACAAATATGCATCTTGCTCTTCTTTTTCCTGGACTTGCAGACTTAATAAGAAAAATAAAGCATGTTTTTCAATACAGCAAAATGACGTCAACAAACTTTAATGCGTATTGCATTAAAGTTCAACGGTCAATTTGTTTTTTATAAAATGTTATTGTCGTCTTTCAACTTGTTATTTTGATTAGGGATAACCCCAACTTACAAGTTGAATGTGATGAGGAAGGTCATTGTCAGCCAGTCATAGTGATTTTCACGAATTACGATGCCCATGTC
The DNA here is from genome assembly GCA_963669345.1 of Gortyna flavago. NCBI lineage: Eukaryota > Metazoa > Arthropoda > Insecta > Lepidoptera > Noctuidae > Gortyna > Gortyna flavago. The sequence continues at coordinate 2,267,995 of OY770126.1, forward strand.
CATAAACGAGAAGTTAAGGTCAAAGACGATCTAATACATAAAATGGGGTTGTAGCAGGGTGAAAATATTAAGCATGTTTGTAATTAAATACATAGACTAGAAAATAATAATCCGAAGACCAACAGAACAGAAATGGACACCCTTGAGCATAGTTCTCATCTCAAAAAAGGTTGGCTACTAGGTGTAACTTCAACAAACGCCCAAAACACAAATGAGCCGTTTATTATTTGTTTCATTAACGAAACACGTCCGAAGGGCTAGGTTAATAACCAACACCAAGTAGATAATGACACTCATGAGAACAATTAAAAGTTATAACGGTTATCAAATTAACTCGGAAATGACAAGTGACCTCACTTAATTTGGACAGATATTAAGAGGAATCTGAAGTAATCCTACCGCATTGCGATGAAGTGAGTATTCCAGATGTCAAGACAAACATGGTTGAAGTAGACTGAAGGAATTTCGAGGAAGAAAGTCTTTGTTGAACAAAAAGTTTTACGTCATAAGGACTTCCAGTGTGTAAGAAAGGTGAAGGATATTAAAAACAACGAGATTGTGAAGCTTGTATTATTCATTCTCTGTTTACTTTACTTTGTTCAATTTCACTTGTTAATTCAGTTGTAATTAGATTGTCTACTAGTATGTTAGCTATGTTTAGCATATAAAAGTATAGGGTTTCGTTTGTAAGTTTTGCATTGTTTTTTCAATCTTGTTACTCCAAAGAAGCATTGTGTCAGATTCTGTTTCTTCCTCTTAAACATGTAATTTATCAACTTAGCTATAAAAATCGTACTACTAACTATAAAATTGTTATAGTGACTGCTGCTTTCCCAAATTGTTGTCACTTGTCGGAACTGTCACCATATAAATCGTGCCACCACTTCCGTCCCTCTTATCTTCTTCTAAACTACATACAAAGGCCCGTAGACAACTATATATACAACTCCATTGAATACCTCACGTAAATTCATTATCAGGTGACGTAAACTATTAGCAAATACCTACACGATAAAGCAAGGTCGAGTACTCAGAGGTACATTTGAATATTTATCGTATGATTAGGCTTCGAATTAGCTTCCTTTTTCGGTACACCTCTGCTCGTAGTTCTTGCTTGTCTGCCTTACCTTTCACTGTTTTACCTGCCATTGTCCATTACGAACTAGGTACTGAAATATATAGTGTTTTAAGAATATCAACTAACCATCACGCGTATTATGTCTGGAGTTCTGTGAGAGAAAGTATGCAAAGGAGTCCACTGTTCCATGTTAGTTTGAAATTATATTATTGTCTCTATGTTAATTAATCTAATTGGTGTTGTACCGTTTTTATTAACTATAAATAAATAAAAATCACTCACCCATTGTTATGCATTTAAGATATAGATTTTGGTAGGCTTTTATAGGTATAGATACAATGCACTGTCACAGCACTCAATTAGTTTTACGTTATTATCAAACATCTTCATAATTTTTATATAATATCTAACAATAAAGTTACATAATTGAAGTACCTAGGTATGTGTATAATCATGGGTTAGTCACGGACGTAAAATGCTTGCTACCCGCTGTACAGTACGATTCCGAAGCTGATTTTCAAAGTATACATTCTACATGATGATAACGAAGGAATTCATCATAAAATGTGTTGGAATGTTCGCTATCAAATTGGCTTAATCGCTTTATCCCCGCTAATGAGACACAATTGATTTTCTAATGTATCGTGCCACATGTAGTAGGTACGCGCGGGGCTTGACCGGTTAAAAGAAAAACAATAAGCAAGCAAGTCTTGAATCAAGTTCAATTAATTTAAATTGTATAATTTTTTGCCTCTCTATTACAATTAAACCATTGCGTAATAGGAGTCTGTAATTTACTTTATTTCTCAAGCAATTAAGTCGCCCAAACTAGTCGGAGGTCGGTATTATACGAAACAGTCCTTATATAAGTTCGGCTCAGTCCACTAACACCGATAACCTAAGAAAACAACTCAATGGACCTGTACCTGAACTCAGAAACGTTGATAATGGCTATTCCATTATGTCTAACTCTAAGGTCGCCATTGTAGGGTTGTTGCAGCATAAATCTAAATTCAAATGTGATCTGTCGGATTTCATAATATAGTGACGATGATTAAAGTTAAACGACGTTCAAACATCAAAAATGTATGGTTAAACAGTTGCTAATCACTACATAACTTCAAGCAACGTTTATGAAAATAGGGGTCTATGCTCAAATCGAGTTTTAAAACGAGGTACTTGTACATCGATCTAAAATGCGGGCCCAGTAAAGGGTTCTCTAAATACGTAATCTAGTGCATGCAGGTTAACAGCTGATCCCTCACCCCTACAGTCTCAATTTGTTTTTATTTACCACATAGTAATTAACTCTTAAATCAAATCGTGCTGTCTCCGCTCCGCCTAATGCCTCTTGCGAAAGCTCACATGGTTATGAATGTTTCCTCTACGGCCCACATACGAAGAGACAAAGACAGAAGCCACTGGTATCCTGCATCCGCGTCGTTTCCGGAGCACCCACTGCGGTCATTTGTATGTATATTATTGTCACAGGAACGTATTTAGAACGGGGGCGCCTCGCGTCTGTTTGTCGGTCAACGATTATATTTATTTTAATGTATTTGTTAACACAAATTATTTTTTTTAAGGAAAACTTAATTACGTATGTACGAGTATTTACATTCTGTGCCGAATCAACTATTAAAATAGTTTGTAGTCAATGACCAGCCTGTTATAGACACCTAGATATATTTTTCCTTGAATGTCCACATGTGTCGAATAAATAGGTACAGACTAAGATACAGACGTGTTGACCTATATTTTATTGTAAACTAGTGTTAATTTAGAAAAAAAAAATGATTTGAAGACTCATTGACGATGAACTTATATTTATAGTTTGTAGTCAATGACCAGCCTGTTATAGACACCTAGATATATTTTTCCTTGAATGTCCACATGTGTCGAATAAATAGGTACAGACTAAGATACAGACGTGTTGACCTATATTTTATTGTAAACTAGTGTTAATTTAGAAAAAAAAAATGATTTGAAGACTCATTGACGATGAACTTATATTTATTCATTGCGTCGATCAAGATACTGTTATTGGCCGTTGAAAATCCAGTAAATGAAAAGGCAAAAGCCATAAAGGAAATCCTCTCATCCCATTTCCTATAGCACAAAAACCCACAAAATAACATACTATGGTAATTTCAACAGGGTCATTAGAGGCCTACAAAATATTAATGAGAGAACATACCCCTGAAGTTACGAAAAATAAGATTTAGCAAGAATTGAAAATGCTTACAAAAAATATTGTTACAACAAAATCTATGAATAGGGCAAATATTATTCCTTATTATCGAGAGATGATGAAAATCACAGCAAAACAACGTTAAACAGCTTTCAATAAATAGTAATATCAAATGAATGTCGCAAGCTTAAGTGTGCATAAAGTAATGAAGATCATCAGAAGACATTCTCGGATCATTTGTAACATTCAAATAACTTGTAAAATCAATATCAGAGTTTGATTGAGGTCGATATGCGCGAGATAAAGCAACGGACGTAGTTAAATAGTCCATTAAAATCACATAGAGTCACATTAATTTTGTTAAGCAGAGACAAAGCCAAGCATCTCAGATATGTCGTCCGGTTTCCGGAACATGCAAAAATATACAACGAACGAGCATTCGAACAACTGTCAGATGAATCAGGTGATTATAAAACGCGAAATACTTTGAATCTCATTAATATGTCAGCTTTAATGGACCATGCAAATCAATAAAAAGATCAACAAACGGAACAAGAAATTCTGTTGGATTTGAAAATCGTTGTTTGTACGAAAGTTGATGAAATAAATGAAAAAGCAGATAGGTAGTGTATTTTTGATAATAAATCATTCAATTGTTTTTAAGAGAATTTGAAGCTGACCATAAACTTGATTATCTCACGACACTCTTTGACCATGAATCTCACAAACACAAATTACTGTGTCTAAAAGGATGATCCATCAGTCATCACGCACCCATATCACACAGACACAGTCATCACAATCATTTGCACAATTACGACCCTGTGCGTGACTGAGGACCATTAAAAGTTGACTTTGAAACACCTGAATAATTCAACAAGTAACATTCAACTTGAAATAATATATTTGAACTTTAATACTGTTAAGCTACTACTGATTTGGCATGTAACCTCTACCTATCAAGGAATTTATATGTCGCAAATTCTAGAGACCTTCTATAATTACATAATTTAGCATATTTGAATAGAATTTCTGCTTAATCGTAAACTTTATAGTATCACCGGCTTAGGGATAAAGATATAGATAGAATATCATCAATGAATGTGTGTGATGAAAGATTTTAAAATATAAAACTAACGTATTCTTGAGAACACTCGCGGTGCGCGGTGTTGTCACGAGATCCGTCTGATCGGTTCATGTTTTGTGCATTATGATGTCATCAATGCAGTCAGCCTCGTGCGTCAGAACTCAGTAGCTTAACATTGATCTTGGATCTTTGTTCTTAGGTATTACATTTTACCAGCTCAGGACTAAGATTTTGTAGGTATTTCTCTTTCACATTTCGTATTACCATCATACAACAAATCCAATAAGTTCTAACTTTCGAGATCTTCAGAACCATTTTTCTAATAGATTTTCTCCTAATTCGCAATTCATCCTCGTCTAAAGAATTGACTCAAACCATCTCACAAAACCTTATGCACTTTCTATTCTGCAACATTGCTACGAATCTGTTCTTCACTATTTACTTTTCCTTTGTTTGATCATCGATACTAAGAATTTAACGTAATATGGACGGTAAAGGCAATAGAAACGTTTTGAAACTTCTTTATCATCATTGGCAGACTTGTTCTTCCCTCTGTTGAGTTTAAGCCCCTCCCTTTAGGGCACGCCGCGATAGCGGCGATAAGGCCCCTCTTTGAGGAGTGGCTAGAGAGGCGTCACGGCGCCCTCACCTACCGCCTGACGCTGGTCCTCACCGGACACGGATGTTTCGGGAGGTTCCTGCACATAATCAGGCGGGAGGAAACGCCCGGGTGTCACCACTGCGAGGATCGCCCAGAGGACACGGTAGTGCACACGGTGGAGGTCTGTCCTCGTAGAGGCGATCGGCAGCGGCGGCGACTTCTCGCGCCCGGCCCTGGTCCAAGCCATGGTCCGGGGCGAGAGGGAGTGGGAGGCAGTCACCTCCTTCTGCGAAGCAGTCATGCTAGCGAAGGAGGTGGCGGGATGGGCGAGGGAGAGAGCGGAGAGAGCCGCCCGTCCCAGCCGCCGCGGTAGACGCTCCGGGCGTCGGGAGCCGCGTGACGACTCCCGGCCACCGTAGGCGCGGGCCTGCGGACGGCGAGTAATGGGTAGCTCGCCGTCCGATCAGGACCAGGCCCGTGCCGGACGGCGCGTATGTGTTCCACGCTCGCCTCAAAGAGATGTCAGCAGACATGGAGGGGCCCGTTAGGGCCGAAGCCTGCCGGGGCAGCGGGATTGTCCGAAAGGGTTACCGCTGCCCCGGAACATAAAGGGCTAAGGAAGGAACACGGATGGGTTTTAGTCAGTAAGAGTCTGACACTCCCTTCCGCTCCACCCAGAGCGGGAGGGGTCATTTGATGATTTCCCATCCTAAAAAAAAAAAAAAAAGGCCCTCCCTTTTGTGCCATGCTTCCCTGGTCTGCGTGATTCTCATCCAGATAAACTTAACGGTACCCCTTTTGACAATTTTGAAAGTTCGAAAACCTTACTGATCGACTAAAAACGGATGTGTAGGTTTTTTTTTTGGATATTCTTGTTAAAAGACTCGGACAGTGTCAGATGATGTCACCTCTGTGAGTAAGTGACGATGGAGAAACGTTGCGTTTTGTTTTGAGTGCATTTTTTTTTAAACAATTTTATTTTTAATGTCCAACGTCACGCGAAACAAAATTCGTGAAATTGCTTCATAGTCATCAAGATCTAGTATCCATAAAGCTCCACATAAGAGGCTAAAAAAAATTATGATCGCAATCAGAGTGAGGACTTCAAAATTGACCAATAACTGGCACAACTAACAGACTGAACTTGTGACATTTCGACATTCGCCAGTAACAGGAATATAGATATTTATTCCGTCGGCCTAACGTTTCGAAACCAAAACTTCAATTTTGTTAAAGTAGGTAGGTAGACACATACTTATAGATGATGAAAATAAACAACCGAATGAACCGGAAACTTATAACATCCATGAAGACAAGCATGTGAACAATCACATAACATTGGGCCCAAAGTCACAGTAAGAGAGAGACACACAGTTAAACAAGTTCTGCACGCACTTGCGACTTGCGACAGTTGTGTTTAAAATGTCGTCGATTAATCGCAGCGACTACCTACATAATTGTTGATTGTTGCACAATAGGTACTGTTTGTTGTATGGCACTGATAAATAATCATTTTAAATAATCAGTTAGTGTTGTGCTTATTTTCAATTGTAGTTTTAATCGTTATTTCTCCATCTCTCTCCCATACATGCCATTTATTACCCGACTGCGCCAGAAGGAGGGTTATGTTTAGTGTCTTTTATACACAATTAAAGTTGAGTTTCGTTTAAAACCTTGTTCACTTCTCTTTCTTTTTGCTTTGCGAGTCTAATGCCAGGGTCAATGATCTAGCTCACGACCAGACCCTTGAACAAGTGAAAACTTAAATTATTTTGAAGCTTTATAAAAGTAGGTTATTTTATATTTAAATAATCAGTCAATTGCTTTATCTATTAAGTATAGAATAATAATACAACACAAACTAAAACTTCTCTTGAATATAGGTAGAATCAGCAATGAAATGGGTAAAGTGTGAATGACACATTACATAACTGACACATTTACTGGTCACGTCACTTTTCCAAGCAGATTGTATAAGAGCAGTAACTCTGTAACTAACTAATTAGCGGCAATGAAAGCTGAATGCGATCCTATTAATTATAATAACCTGAAAACATTCACTTGCTGCCAAATTATATATTTCGACATAGGAAATAATTAATTTTAGTTGGAATAAAATATGCTCGTGGGATTTATGAAAAAAAGGCTCAAACGTAAATCATATCATATTATTGCGAGTTCGAGGGGGCAACAGCACAAGCAAGCAGGTAAGGGAAAAGCAAGGTAATTTTAACCTTTGAACATTGAAAATAATAATTATTCAATCAAAGCTGTTGATTGAAATCGATCTGCAAGCTCAATCTTCAAACTAGTTATTGTGAAATTGGAATAACATTGAATATACAAAATTAATAGCATTGGAGCAGAAAATCGCAAAGAATAAATAAACATAAAGAAATATTTATTGAAGTACTCCATCCTGGCACCAATAACAACTACACATATTATGTCATTAGATAAGTATTTTCTTATTATACAATAACTACTATAGCGACTCATTTCAAATCTCTGTGTGAAAAATGTTATGGCGATGTTCCCCCTGATGTGAACCCTTGCGTAGTTAATCGCTTCTAATTAACAAAAAACACCAGCTGTAACTAAAGTAGTAAGATAGGAACGAAGATTCTTATGGTTGAAGACAAATGTAAAGTAAATCTTAAAAGTTTAATTAAATTAGCACGAGAGCCTAGTAAATTAGTGAGATAAGATAAACATCAAGAATAACACTAAGCTTATGTAATTAAAATTGGGATTAATCAAAATTAACTACGAGATCATGTTAATGAATTTAAGTAAGAGACGGATTTTGTTGCGTCACACTGTCAGATCGAAACTGTCTGATAATTTTATATTTAAAAGCATTCTTTAAAACAATTAAAATCATTCATGGTTGCCGCGTTTACGAAATCTAATCTAGTCGTAAGAAAAATACTTAGCTGCAAACATTTTTGAAAGTGTTTTAATAAGTATGGTCAAGTTGATTTTCGTTTCATCTCAAATTAACAGTTCGACATTACATATTACATATCAATTTTGATTTTAATGCCAAATGCAGGCGAAAGGGCCAAACAAACCAAAAACAAAAATGCAAATGCAGGTCTAACATAATAACACCGAGAAGATGAAAAGTACATAAAAAATTGTGAATTCTGAAGATAACATTGCAGACCTTTTAAAACCCGATAAATGAAAAGATAATCTTAGATCACTGAATATTAATACCCAAAGCAGAGGCTGATAAACTTAATTTGTTTTTTTTACTTTAATCTTCGGGCATCCCTTCAATGTCAACGAGTAATGGTCAAGTTATCTTGACTCAAGACATTTCAGATTAGCATCATCGTCGCTGCCTCAATGTGTCAGTCAATGTCACTACCATATCGTTAGATTCTATTAATACGACAGATAATGCCGGGATTTAACACGAAAACACGAATCCCTATAAAACTGTCTGTGACTACATAGATAAAGTAAGCTCTGTAGTTCCTGACTCGTTCAGTAACGTTAGCAGGTATTGCAGTTAGAATCTGGTTTATTGCAAGCGGCTGAAGTGTTTGTACTAAAAGATGATAAGCAGCAATTACAATCTTTTGAAAGTTTAGTGTTGATAATTTCGTTTTTACTTCAAGGTTTGGTTTCGAAATCATTCTTATCCTTTTCTGAGCGTTCAAAAAAGGAAGGAAGGTCCCTTCCAAGTTCTTTGGTACCTCAATGTGTCAGTTATTGTCACTACCATATCTAAAGATTCTATTAATACCACAGATTGAACAAAAATACAAGAGTCCCTATAAAACTGTATGTAACTCATTGACAGACATATATGTATATTACTTTTGAAATCATTGATGTAACTATACATATAGATAAAGTAAGCTCTGTGGTTCTTGATTTGTTTAGTAATGTTAATATTAAAGATATCGGTTTGAAAGCTGAAGTACTTAGTTAATTTTGTATTTGAATAGGAGGATGAGCAGCACATGGATGGGCTGTATGAAAAATTATATGGCTAGAAAGGCAGTGACTACCGAGATGGCAACTAATAGAGAAGCATGGAAGAACAAGAAATATTGAGCCGACCCTAAATAAATTGGGATAACGACCGGAGAATGATGATGATGATGATGATAGGTGGATAAATAAAATTAAAGATATATATATATATGTATGTGCCATAATATGTTCAATGTATCTTTTGAAAGTTTAGTCTTGAGAATTTCATACTTCTGCAAGGTTCGGTTTCGAAATCATTCACATCCTTTTCTGAACGTTCAGAGGAATGCATATTATCTGCCACAAAAATACGATCAAGTGAATCACAATATACCTACACACTAGCGTAAATAGATAGACATTGTTGTGAAATTTTGCAAGCTTTTAAAATGTCACCTGAGAAGATTACATTTAGACTAATTTAATTAAGCAAGAAAAAAAAAAGGAAGAATGGAAAAGAAGTAATGAAACATTGTCCCAATCAGACCTCATTTAATAGGACCAAGTATTGACCCATTTCATAAGACCACACGTAGAGCAGAACAACTTACTTACTAATCTTAATCATTATATAACATCCGATTAACACAAGTATTGTTCTTGCAATAATCGATTGGATTAACCTTTTTATTATATGGCAGAATATGACCTTTGCGTATCTCAACGAGTTGCTCAAACGTTTCACACTAGTGTATGTGGCTGTCAATATCAGTTGTGACAGCAGCATAAGTGTGACTCGTTAGATAGCTACATTTGCTAATGTATATATGTGACGTCATTATTAGATGATCGTAGCATCGATTTGTATGAGCGTAGGTCAGATAAGGTAATAATTGAATAGTGGATAGCTCATAATTTTTATTAGTATACTCCTCGTTTGCTAATTTTGATAATTATTTTATACCAAATACGAGCTAACACTAAAATATATATGTCATATACAACTACATACAAAAAAAGAAGAGATCATTGGGTATAAAAAAAATCCGCATAAGTGTCAATGGCAAAAGTGCCCAAAAGGCTAGCGGCATTGCCTCTTTGGATGGTGATGCTGATTCTTTGGCAGAAAAATAAGGCTAGCCCTCTGGTCACGTTAAGAGTCCACCAACCGCTTGGCGATCTCCTGCAATACTCGATGTTCGATGAGCGCTTGGCCCTAGAATTTCAACCCCAAGCGGCTCAAACATATAGCACATACGGTTGTTATGTTGCTATTATTATAATTTGCTAATTATATAGGTATAGGTATGTGACTTCGTTATAAGATGATAATAGTAAAACTATGATGATAAGCAGATCATGTGCGGACAAAATAGAGTAGTGGATAACTTATAATTTAAAATAAAATAATTTCTCCTTAATGTATTAGAGGAAAAAAATTCTTCATCACAAACCAACAAACAATATACAAATAAACTTGAACGCATTGTTTTACGCTAGATATAACTATCTAAATCGAATTCAATCATAATGCTCGATGATAGAGAATCGATTTGAGCAATCGATGGTAGCATCGATTGTATCGTAATAGATGAGAGATATTGCAATCGATTACGGATATTTGAACATGATTTTGAATATTATTTATTTATTTAACGATTTATGTAGGTAACTGTGTGTTTGTGAAGGTATTATATTATTTTATACATATTTCTATGTGAGTATGTAAAGTCAAGCAAATTAACTGTTAAGTAAAGTGACTATCAACTTAAAGTGTGTCTAAGTCAAATCACAAATGTCATTCTTTGACAGTTGTATGAAATCGCTTTATCCCAGCAAATTGACGTAATTGTAGGGTAACTTTTTTAACCTATTTTTTCGTTTTTATTTATCTAAAAACATATGTGAAACTAAAAGACTAGTTGTGGTGCTCGATAACGATCAGGAATCAGGATCGAGTGGGTAGTAGGCGCAAGCGCTAGTGCGGACATTATCCTTTCTATAAGTATCGTCACACATTCCTCGAGTTACTTTCAAAAGGTTTCTTCGCATGCCAACTGCATTACATTTACTGTAATTCAGTTCTTCCTTCCTCGTCTTACAGTTTATTATTCTTTTATTTATAAGTTAGAAGGTGTGCAAATTTGTACCGCTTGTGGTACACATGTGTACCAGCTCGTCGTAATCAAGTACATTTTCTTAAAATCGACATGATGCAGATATAGAACTACCTTCTTTCACTAGTCCCAAGATTATATGATTCGTCCTTTATTCTTCGAAAGGCTAGCCATTCATCTTTTCATTAGGGACTTAGGGTGGAGAGAACAACAAGAGTAACCCGGATTGTGTATATTCACAACTACAATTTTGATTCGCTTTCATACATTTTGTTGAATATAGCTTAGTCAATGGGCAACTATGATGATGATGATGATGGAACTCTTAGACTCCCATTCAGTCCGTTGTGCGTGGCAATGGGCAACTAACTATAGTCGGACTTTTAATTAGCTGCAGTAAAATGACAACTTATGTATTACTTACATGACTGAAATTGGCGTCTTTTTGTTTTTCACAGCCATCAACCAAATCTTGTTTTTCTAGAATAGTGTTACAAACGAAACTTATTTGACATACAAATCTCTAAACGCAGTCCGAAATTAGTTATTAAGAAGTGTCATTTTACTGCAGCTAATTAAAAGTCGGAGTATAGCTCCATGTAAATGGAACTTTACCCAAATATATTTGTTTCACCGTCTTTAGCCCGCTATCATCACTCATGTGACTTTTACATGACGCTCAAAAGGTTTAAATTGCAATGATTGACACTAGATCTTAAGATACAATTAAGAACGAATAATAATAAACAGCAATCCACTTGGCAAAGAAAGTTAGGCAGTAATTAACAGGGCACGACCGATAAAGGGCACAGTCTCAATCGATAGTTGCGACATTTCGCAGTCTATTTGTCGGAGAACAATCAGTCAGTGACGCAAGCGCGTGCTCAATCGCCATGCAGTTATCACTGAGATAAGGGGAATACACCTTAGAGAGTTCAGTCTTGAAGTTGCGTATGGCTACAGAAGTATTGTGTTGACAATACAGAGCCTCTACAGCTTTGCTGCTTATTTAATACGGACGCGAGAATTTTTCCGTCATATTTTTTACTCTCCTCCTTTTGTAAGGATTTCGAGGAAGCTCAATTTTTTCACAAAACACTGCTTCGTCTCCTGTTGGTGTCATAATATGTATTTATTTGAATTTCTGGAAACGAAAATTGTCAAATAAAATTATTAAAATAAAGATAAAATTGAAAAATTATATGACTAAAAAGGGGTTTGGTACCTACAGAGAGGACGGCTAATGGTAATAATTAGGTATGGACATAAAAAAGACGAATGAGAGACAAACGAACAATGATGATAATCCACATAATTGAACTGTAATGCTATCGAACAAAGTTAAGTACTTACCAAAAATATTCAAAATCAAGCAAAACTCCATTGTATCGACAACCGTTACTACAAAACGTAGGTATCAGAATTTACATCACTCTAATCACATGGAACGTTATAATGATTGCGTCAATAATATCTGTTACCATATATTGCTATCTAATTTCGCGCGTAATACCTATAATGGCCGGCAAAACTTAGATATTACATTATTTACAAGCAATTTGAGCGATGGAGCGGATCGGAGCGCGTATCATTTGCGGTGGGTATGCAATATCTAATGCTCGGACCAAATTGCTATGTGCCTATATCGGACCTCCTTTGGTGAAGTTTAGACACGTACGGTAAACTACATGTTGTAGGTTATTTGATATTGCTGTAACTGAATGGGGGCAGAGTATTGAGCAAACTATAAAACGAATTTTTTGTCAGATTTCAATATGAAAAGTGAACTGCATCTGTTTTAGGGCTGATGGCGGTGATAAAACAAGAATCTAAGATATGAGTTAATTAAGAGTGTCCATGGAGTTCCTTATCCGTATGTACTTCTCCATAGGAACCTACTACGCTTTGGAATGGGCAATTCACTTCATCTTTTTGACTGAGTAACTCTTTGACAATTCAAAAGTGTCGGTAATTGGTTTATTTGATCTTTATGTTTGAGGTACTTGAAAAACTTGATCAAAACATATCGCACAGCGCACTGGTAAAGAATAAAACAACAACCATTACAATGTAAAAATTGGACCACCCAGGCTTATAATCAAAGATGTAGACGTAGAAGGCTTCCTAAAGGTGCAACAGTGATGAAAATCGTATAGTAAGCAAAATCACCAAGATCATGCCAGGTAAATAATAATAATATTGCAACCTTTTCAACTTTCATCAATTTAACGTGATGTCTGAGAAGGTCAACACTGGGTGGGTGTTTTGAAACTTATTTATTGAACATTATGGACAAAGACAATATTTTACTAGGTAAGATTTCAACGGAATTGTTAAAGAATTTTAAAACCTGGTATTCTACATGTGGTGCTTTAGTTAATCTATTTGTAATATTATCATCAGTAAAATGTTGGCATAATTATCATAATTTGCAAATCTATCGTATCAGACCACCTGATGTACTGCTTAGTAATATTAACGGAAATAATGTTTATCAATTAACAGATAATAACGAAACACATAATTATGTGCTATTGTGTTTTACATTATTTTTTGTAAATGAAGACTTCGTTTAAGTTATAATGAAAGTTGCTGGAAGTCTATCGCGATACCGATATGAAAGTTTGAGAAATCTGTACTCCGTGGAGAAATACCACAGGATGTAGAGAAAGAAATCGTAAAAATGATAAAATTGAGACCAAATAAAAAACTTCCCGTAAATGTTCCATCTTGGCAGAAAGGAATAATTTCAAAATTATTGGTAAATCTACAAGGAATCTGCAAGTTATACCATTTCAATCTCAACACGTAATCGTCGAAAGATGATGAGATGTTGGACACATCTCTGAGATCTCCCAACTTTCTACAGACCCAACCAGTTCTAATTAAGTAAACTGATAGCATCTGTTGTAGCTACTTGCTATAAATATGCTAGAATGCTCTAATCATGTTAAACGCATAATTTATGTTTTACAAGAAGATAAATTACTATAATTGATATGATCGTCTGGATTTCAAATATTTTTGTTATCCGTGTGTGTTTATGCAATAGCCAGGATATGGAAAACAAAAAAAAAGAAATATAGCTGGATGCTAAGTATGCTACTGACAATACTGCTCTAAGATCAACAGCTTAGCATGCGGCTTAGCCCTTGATTCATTTTGACAACTCGTGTTATTAAAAGATTATGACAGCTTTTGCAGGGGTCGAACATGATATATCCCCAACAGTCCTAACAAGACGAAAACGTTAATGTGGTTACAAATGTTGGGCAAGTTATGGGCTTCAATGAAAACAACTTCAATTTTCTGAAATAATTTATAATCGAAGAAACTGGAACTGATCTATAATAAGGCATGGAATGCTTAAAAAGTGTCCGTAAAATTGCACTAACAACGCACTAATTTGCAGTCACGAACTCACGGCAAAAACATAACAAGAGCACTGTAAACTTATAAAATAGAAATCCATACTTTTCCTGCACACCTACAATTTTTTACGAGAAAAGAAAAGAAAAATAATGGCCGTTTAGTGACGCCATTTCTTTTTAATTATTAGCTTATCTGGTGCATAATAATATACTCGTGGGTGTGTTGAAACGTTCAAAATCTTGGCTAAAGTAAACAAGAACTATTGTTACGAGGTGCATTCAATAAGTACCTAGCCTCATCGCCAGAGGGCGCTGTAGTTTCAAAAGAGTTTTACCACAGTGTAGCACATTCTTTTTTAATTCTTTTTTCAAATTTTCATTCCAATCCCTTCATTTGTTTTAATTTGACAACTTATGGAAGCGAACTTGTCGATCGGTTTTACAAAAATGGAAAAAGAGCAATATCGTTCGGTGATTCGATTCCTATTTTTGGAAGGGAAAACGCGCATCGAAATAAAAGAGCGCTTGGATGCTGTGTACGGTGACTCTTCTCCATCGATGGCCACCGTCAAGAATTGGTTCAACGAGTTTGTACGTCGGTTTTTGATGAACCTCGTCCAGGTGCACCGAAAACAGCTGCTACGGAGGAAAACATTAAAAAAATCCATGATCTCGTATTGGCAGATCGCCGATTGAAGGTTCGCGAGCTAGCTGAGACTGTAGGCATTTCAGAAGGAACAGTGCATCATATTCTTCACGAGGAAGTCGGCATGAGAAAGCTGTCGGCGCGATGGGTGCCGCGTTTACTCACACCAGAAAACAAGCGCAACCGTGAGACCACATCCGAGATGTGTTTGGCGCTGTTTAAGCGGAATCCAGCGGAGTTTTTGCGTCGTTTTGTGACCGTCGATGAAACCTGGATCCACTGGTACACACCAGAGACCAAGGAGCAATCAAAACAATGGATCCAGACCGGGGAACGTGCTCCAAAGAAGGCGAAAACTGTAAAATCGGCCGGAAAAGTTATGGCTACCGTTTTCTGGGATTCACAAGGTGTGATCTACATCGATTACCTCGAGAAGGGTAAAACAATTACAGGGCTTTAATATGCCGATTTATTGGGCCGATTCGACGCCGAATTAAAGAAAAAACGACCCCATCTGGCGAAGAAAAAAGTGCTGTTTCACCACGACAACGCACCGGTTCACACGTCTGCCGTTGCCATGGCCAAATTGGTCGAATTACGCTACGAATTGCTGCCCCATCCACCGTATTCTCCAGATTTGGCCCCTTGTGACTTCTTTCTGTTTCCTAATCTGAAAAAATCACTCGCCGGGAATAGATATGGATCAAATGAGGAGGTCATCGCCGCCACGGAGGCCTATTTTGCAGAGTTTGACAAAAACTATTTTTCGGACGGGTTAAAAAAGTTGGAGCATCGCTGGGCTAAGTGTATCGAACTAAAAGGAGACTATGTTGAAAAAAAACTGCCACTTTTCCAAAATTTTCGTTTACTTTTTGTAGGCTAAGTATTTATTGAATGACCCTCGTACTAAGTTTGTTGCACCGCTATTTTCCCTTAGAGTAAACTCTATGGGACTGCTAAAGGGTGGAGGGTGAACTTTGACCATTTGGCCTCTTGGTCTAAGAGGTGGGCGTAATCGGGGCCTATCTTTTGTAACTTTGACGTCTAAAGAGATGCTGATGCCTATTCTAAACAAATGAGTTTTTAACTGGAATTTTTATATTTCTTTAACACCAGAATCTGCATTGTTTAGCGAGTCTTGTAATTAATGTTATGGTTTAGTTTAGTTCTACTATTCTTTGTCACGTGTGCGTACCATATTGTGTTGTGTGTTGTCATATCAGAACAATTCTCATTAGTTATTGTTCATTTGTTAGTTACCTGACCTCGTAGATATGCTAGTTGTTCCTTATTTCTAGTGTGGCTTCATGGCTCATTTATAATAAGTCTCCTGTTACTACATTCGGCATAGTCTTTTTCAGTAATATAGACAGCCGAACTCAGACATGAAGGCGACAATCAATTCATCAACAAATACTTTTAATACAATCCTCGTGATGTTTACTACAGTCTTTGATTGATCGAGTGACGTACTATCATTGAGAACCTCATCGGCTCCAAAGGTTCCCTTTTTGACAACATCATCAATATCAATAATCATCTCAATGTCAAGACTGTTGATAATGTTATCTTCCTCTGCTCTCAACAATACTTTACTGTGTCAGGCTCTGTCATAAACAATACCTGATGGTCCTTGTGATTTTCATTCAATATTAATTACTTTTCTTTATATCTACTATACACACGACGATATATCAAGCTATTATATTTCCATTTTAAGCTGACTTCTTATTGTACGAAAAGCCTATACAATGCGAGGTCAGCTTAAACTGGAAATGTATACCCTTGATATTATGTCGTCCTGTGTGCATCCTTCTGGTTAGACTTTTCGGTTTATATTTTATGCCTCGTTGGTCTTGTGGTCGCAAAAGCTTCTGCTTAAGGTCCTGGGTGTTGATTCTCAGGTCGGGCAATGATAATGGGCTTTTCCATCAGGACTTTCTCAGCAGGAGTCTGGATTTGTGCCCGGTTGATGTTTAGGCTCGTATAATAGGGACGCGTTGCAAAAACCAGCAAAAGCCTCGCGAGGCCCCAAAAGGCCGCGCGGCTACAGTGGCGACGCGCCTTTACATGGGACTTAAACATAACTGGCAAAATGTGGGTGAACTATACAGGTTGAAATTGAAAACATGCGACAAATCGAAATGGGAGATTGTACTCATCATTACGAACAACTTTTACTACTATGGGACCAAACCGGAAATCGCGAAAAAAAATCTGCTGTTCCCTACATTTTGACGAGTTATGCGAACATAAATGTTTAACACCTGGTTTTTTTTTTGTAATCTGCTTACTACTTTTTTATTATTTAATGTCAGGAGGATAATGTCCTTTAAGTAAAAAACTTACTTAACCAGATTAGGTCTGTTAAAAAGCGTTAGAGAAACAGCTTGAGGTTCAATCTCATTGCAAATACATATTATGTAGGAACTCCTACAAATCGATTTACCAAAATCCTTTGGTCAGCATAAGCATAACATCATAATTAGCCTTACTGTTCCCACTGCTGGGACACAGGCCGTAATCCTCCACGCGGGCCCAGTGCGGGTTGGCGGATGTCACATGTCTTCGATTTTTTTATTATAGGACATACCGGTTTCCTCAGTTTTCCTTCACCGTTTTGAGAGCAGCCCAATCCTTAAATTGGTCACAATTTCACAAACCTATAAGAATGGCACTGTCATACATTATTTATATGAAGAACTAAGTCTTAGCAAACTTTACGACTTCTAACACTAACTCGGCGACCATTAAATGTTTAACGAGCTGACACAAAGCCCCTACGTACGTGTTTCCAATTCAAATAAATTGAACCGATTTAATTGTTGCCTTTCGAACAGTAAGAAGCCATTTATCCACCTTACTTGGCGAGATACGAACTAAATTGGCATTGAGAAATTTTACCTTTATAGAATTGTGTACGATAGTGGGAACATTAACTGAAATTAAGCGGTCTTTTTAAAAAATCGTGAGTGTTTGACGTTAAGAGTTTGAAGATGATGATGAAAAAAACCGTAATACTAACTACGTTTTGGTACTTCAATAAAAACAATTGTATCGACAGGACACAGTAACAAGCAACAGTCCAATTGATAAGCATTCTACTGATTACACAATCACATATGCAACAACAATGTAATGAGATGAAAATAATTTAAAAACATAAATTGTGTTACGCTACACCATTTTAATCTGTATAATGAACATGCGAGAAGGTCATCTAAACGAACATGAGCAATCAGCACGACGCAGCCATATCCTATTCAAAATAATTAAAATAAAATAATCAAGCTTGCAGTCCCAATCAACTCGATAGAGTATCAGTTAAATAAACAAACAGACAAGAGCAGTCAAGGGTGCGAAACTTATAATAATTAACAAGTATTTAATGAAAACCGCCATGCGTAAGACAGACGAGAAAGCGAAGAACAAAACAAACCATTCCGACGAGGAGAATCCATCATGTTCAATAGATGTAATTGACGCACTGCTAATGAAATATCACTCATAAGAGAGAACACCAAACGACGTTAGGAACACGATAATTAATGTGGCGATACGTTCTCCCATTAGTGGACTAGTGACAGCCGGCACGCAACGCTAAAAATACACGAAGAAATAGGTGAGTGGAACAAATGTCCAGCCGGAGAAAACAGCAAAAACTCAAGTAAATGTTCAAGATTAAAACAAATTGGCGTAATTTTATGCAGGAAAGCGTCGGTTTTTCATCTCACAGCTGAAAAAGAAATTATATTTAGAAACTGTTTTGACTTGGAACGAATTAGATTTTAGATATGGCTATGTTTGTATACTATGTATAGCACTAATAGCATGATGATTTCAGAATTTTGGAGAATAGTTTGTTTATCACGATTAGAAAAATCCGATAGATTAAGGTTCCTAAAAACTAATCAATCGTCTTTAAATAAGTTAGAACAATATAAGGAGTTAGTAGTCAAATATTTGTAAGAGAAAACGATGCGTTCGACAAACCAACTGCTTAGAGCAAATAAAAAAATAAAGGCCACATTTTTATGACTAGGTATTGATCAAAATTATACAGATTGGTTATTTTATTGTTTGACATCTATTATGAGAATTCCAACAAACGGTAAAAAATATAATCGACAATTAAATACAACAATCAGGGGGATGGCAGTTTCGTATGGAGATTCGTAAAATGCTATAGGTACACATACACTCTTCCTAAACCTTCAGGGATTTAAAGGTGCAAAACTGTCAAACAGATGAATTGCGTGATATGAATTGTTTTATGATTCTGCCAAAGTGGCCTTTTTAGGCCCCCAGGAAGGCGATGGTAGTAATATTACTAAAAGTTCAAGTTTACGAGTTAACTTTAATTGAGTATTGTAAAAAGTTCCTCATGAATAGGTCAACAGATGCCCTTTACACGGACCAATACAACAACATTACACACTGTCTGTAAATAAATAACTTGTCCTGATAAGTAGGTACTCATAGCATTTAATAATTGTGTACTCGATTTAAAAACACAAAGAAAACAATTCTACTTACTTGTCTTTCAGCACGATATAGACAGCTGATTCGATAAAATTGGAGCTGTGTATAAAATTGTAGATATAACTAACAGTACCGAACTGTAACGAATTGGTTGAAGTTCATGCTTTTAATGCCAAACTGAATGCTTCCAATAGAGTTTTAACGAGCCAGACGATACTGAAGACAATGCATTTAATTCACTATTCAAAAACTATCAATTCATTAAATTTTCCTTGATGAAACGTAACGACGACGACAGATATAATATTAACTACAGTTACAAGATTTCGAAAGCAATAAAGGAAACTGTTCTAATATAAATATTTGAAGAGTATATTAAATAAACTCTTAAATTTTAAAAGTATATTATTATTGAAGCACGCTCATGCACGCTCACGCATGTGAACGAGTAATCGTGTGAAACTACACAACAGATACTAAAGCAATTAGGTGTTACTATCGTCACCGTAATCTGATAACTTTTACGTTATTATCAGATTATATTGAGTTGCAAATTAATTGATAACACAACGTGAACTACATTATATTTAATTGTAACTAATTTGTTGAAACTAAAATTAAACATTTCTACTCAAGTATTACGCAAGTTAGATCATAATCACTTTATTTAAATAAACATGTAGATACAGATAATAACAGTGACAATTAGCAGTTTGTTGTAATTAGCGAATGAATCATGCAAAATGACACTAACCAACTTCAACATGTGTGATCCGTAGAAAGAGCCGATTAAGCGAAATGGTGGTACATACGAAAGCTTAATAAAACAGTTCTAATTGAACCATCAAGCGTCCACAGCACACACACTCACTTTTACCAAACTAATTATTGCCGGGGACCATTCGAAACGCGAGACGAGACTTTGTTTTTATGTTCCGCCACGCGTCGGTCAGGTAGCTGTTTACAACAATCGATACACTTGTTCACAACACCATTCAATTCGTTGTTCGAAAATAATAAAACAATTCGTTTACTTTTTTATTGTTACCGACTTTTCAAATCACACCTCGAAAAGAATTAAAAAAACTTTTGTACAATGAGAAAGAAACGCGACGGGCGATAACGTCGGCGGTTCGCGCGGCACTGGTGAGAAATCGAGAATGAATCGAGTAGGCTCGAGTCGTACCTCTCGCTCCGACGTACAGCCTCAGCACACGCTGCCCCCCAGAATTTTTTCTGTTGCGACCTCA
The DNA here is from genome assembly GCA_963669345.1 of Gortyna flavago. Classification (NCBI taxonomy): domain Eukaryota; kingdom Metazoa; phylum Arthropoda; class Insecta; order Lepidoptera; family Noctuidae; genus Gortyna; species Gortyna flavago. The sequence continues at coordinate 2,288,748 of OY770126.1, forward strand.
CGCGCACCCAACCTTTTTTTTATTGCTCCATGTGGATTTTGAATAGTTCTAATCCCACAAGTTCAAAAACAACCAACAAAACAAGTGTCCGGGTTGAAGTACTTCTTCCTACAGGCAGGTATCAAAAATGATGACAGAAGTGATTAGAAAGATGAATGAATGAGCAAATACTAGGTGCATAACAATGGAAATGTCTGAGCTGAAACAAAAGCATATTAAAATGATAACAACTATGTAGAGTGAGCGAGAACGATTAACATAAAACATGTGAAGGAGATGGATATAATAACACTTGAATTGACAATGAATCACGATTCTATTGGAAACGTGTAATATAGACAAACGGTGATTAAGTTAGATGATTTGTTTTTAAAATCCTGGCTAAAGTTTACGACTAACGTCGAAATCAGACACGGCTGTGTTTGTCATGTGAAAACGAGCATTGTTCACGACTTAAGAAAGACAATACGAGTCGTCACCTAGCTCAGGACCTTTTCAGTACCGTCTATTTTGTAGCTAGACAAATCTCAGCTACTAATATGGCATAACTATTTAAAATGTATTTTAAACAGCATGACATGACCGGTGCTAGAATTTTGATCCTTTAGTGAATTCTGGGTTCTTCCTGCTCTTTTTTTTTTTTGGGGATTAGTGCAACATATCTTCTTCTCTAAATATCTATGCTCCGCGGCATCTCAGTATTCAGCCTCTCTCTAAATATCAATCTGTAATGTGATCTCATCTTACTCACAATCCGTTAATTGTTTCTATTGTCTTCTAGTATTAATTAAGTATAGTCATCCACATTCATACTCCATTCATCACCTGACAACCGATTTTCATGACAAAAATCTTTCCACGACGTCAATTTCAGACTTCCTCTAAGGTACCTACAGACGCCAGCACATCAAGCTACCCGAAACTGTAAAATTTTCCCAATCAACTTTGAACCTTATACGTTAGCAATAAAGTTGAAAATCTATTAAATAAATTTAACAGATTGTAGTAGTTTGATGTACTGGCGTCTGTTCATACTGATCTTATTCTAGCCATTGGCTTTGATAACACATCTGAAATAAAAAGGAAGAATATACACTTATTTGCGGTAAACATGACGCAAAGAAAAAACACAAATACAAAAAAGAACAAGTTGAGGGAAAATATGCGTCACATCCACGCAAAACAGCCATCGCTTAGCATAATGCTACCATGGCACCCTATGCGAGACAGAGCCCCAGCGCACATCTCTCTTTAATGTCCTTATTTCAGCTGCATGCTTTTGTGGCCCATCATCCCGTCTGATCCGTAAAGTGTGTTGTTTTGTCTTCCCATCAACTTTAAAGGGCCACCAAGATACAGGCTGTACCTAGTTTGGTGCTACTTCTACTTATGCACTCTTTTAACTATCATTGTTTCTGTTTGTATGTTTCCTAACTTGTGTGTGTCAATAAATTGATTTATTATTTAATAAATCGATGTCAGAATAAATAAAAAATTAAATAAATAAAAAGTGTTCAAGACTCAATCAAATCCATCCATAATCGTTGAACATTCAGTTCATATACATTGAAAGATAAAATTTAAGAATAAGGTTAGAAGTTAATGAAAATGGCGCTACTCCACTTTGCCATTGCCATTACCACAAAGTTATTAAAAAATAATTTAAATAATTTAAGTTACTTGGATCTTCCCAAAAGTCTCTAAGCTTTTAAAATAGTTTCAACCAAAGGCGAACTCCCCAAAAATCCAACGGATTCATAAGAAAAACCAAAACAATACAAATTTTCCACTGCTGTCAATCCTGTTTGAGATAACCGATAACTAAAGACATGTGACACAATCAAAACTATTTTAGGCCCAAACCGGAATATTGTTTTGTTTATTCCATTCTTATATGGAAATGTTCCCAACGATAACAAATGATCGAGGTCAAATCAGAAGATTTAGAAATGACATACATTGTTATCACCTTAGCAAATATGAATGAAGTTCAGGACTGATTTCCACTATATAAAGTGAACTTTGGAAATAATATTTACACTAGCGGGAATACTTTCACGATAATAATAAAGATGAAATTTTCAGCAACATAAATGAATGAAGGTTTCCAATAATTTCCATGATATCGACGCGGCTGTGGTGGTAAGGTCTTGATAAAAGCATCCAACAGATCAACAATCTCGTTGAAAATACGTTACTCACTCACAACACAACCGTAATAGTTAGCTTTGATTTTGACGGTTTAGCAATACCCATAACTTCGATCTCGCCACAAGGACGGTTCTTTGAGCATGCTGGTGTTAGCACTGTTGAACTGTGTAAAATAGATAGCTTGACTATTACTAGCTTGGATATGTCACGCATTGGTAATAAAAAATAGATTTCTACAAGAGTGGCACTCCGGGAGTGCCGACAGAAGTGAAAAAAAACACAAACAGAATACTTTACCATCAAAATCAAAACTCATTTATTCAAACTAGGCTGAGAATCAGCACTTTTCGAACGTCAAAATTACAAAAGACAGTCCCCCAAAAAGCCCGCCCTTCACCACTTCCTAGTGCTTTCGCTGGGGAGAACAAGTGGCACAACAAACTCCCCAGCAGCACAGCTGTCTGTTCAGTTATAAAAGTCACATCACTCACTGACATATCGGATATACATTAAAACCGAGTACATTCCGAGGACAGCCGAACACATTAGAAGCGGTGTCAGTTACCGTAACAGCGCGAGTTCAATGGTTATATCCCATCTCGAAAAATGCCCAACGCGCTTAAAGAAGTTTTCACTTCAAAACTGGACTGCCTCGATAGTCTATTGGACACAAGCACTACGACTGAGCATGAGGTCCTGGGTTCGATTCCCGGGTCGGACAAAGTGCTTCTGGTTTTTTTCCATCTGGAATGTCTAAGTAGCAGCCCGGAGTCTGGATTTGTGCCCGGTTCATGGAAATAGGCTCGCCTCCTATTACATAACTTGCTAACAGATGTGATCATCGTATGCCCGAGATTTTGTTTTCAAATTGGGCAGATGTAAGTTTCCTCGACGGTACATCCCTGCTTAACCCTTCGGGAAATACAGGCGTGATGCTATGTTACTAACTAACTAGTTGGAACTTCTTAGATTCCTGATTTATCCATAGTTTTGGTTCAAATACCTATTATCCAAAGCAAATGCTTACCTTCTGAGGGGAAAAGTGTTGTTTATCAACGATTTATCTCGCTAAGCAAATAGGTGTGTAGTTAAAGTTAGATAAGAAATGAGATTGTGTATCTATTACATATATTTAAATCGCACATTTTACTGTTGTGATTTCCGCATTACCAACAATGGAGGTAATAAAATGATAACCTGCTTTATTTGTAGATATTAGACTTGTAATTGAACTGGGAATGACGCAGGAAAGGCAAATGTTGCACTGTAAAAACCAAGGTGTTATTTCAGACCTTTTTCTTTAAGACCTCGGGCTGTGACCTCTTTCTTTTCTTTCCTCCTTAAAGTGGAGCTCATAACAGGCCTCACAATAAAGATTACATATGTCGACGGCATGATTCACTTACAAGGCACACCTTTATTTGGCGATCGCCTGCATTTTGACAGCAGCAAATGACTGTACCTCACCTTACTGTTTTCCTTCTTAGTTAGTTTTAATCATGATCTGGCAGTTTGAGTACATTACGCGGCCTACCCAAATGTCCTTTCTTTGGTATTGTTCGTCGAATCGTTGAGCTCCTCAACTTCTGAGTTGAGCTGCACGATTTTTGACAAATGCGTGCACTGACTGGACAGGTCCGCTCAATCTGTGTGGTTCTTTCCTCAAAAGACCATTTCAGACACCAATCTACATGGTCTTCACATGATCTGACCAAGATTATGTCTGGATTTTAAAAGAGACTGTGACCTCTGAGTTTGTTTCGGCCTTTCTTCTCAGAATAGTCAGATAGGAAACGCCGACCTCATCTAGTTTTAAAAAATATGATTGACGTGTAAAAGTGTTTGTACAAACCTACTTACAGAAAATAAATCATTTATCATTTATCATTTAACAGTAGTTCCAGAAGCTAAGGGCCAGTTTCTCGGATGAAAATGATTGCAAAATTAATGAGATGTGACGACAGACTGCTGCGATTGACTATTCATAAAAAAAATCAATCAATCACAGCAGTTTACGCGGGAATAAAAATTTGTCGAGTCTATGTTTTCGAGAAACTGGCCCTATGGCCTACTTGTGCCAAGAAATATTATATACATTAAGCACTAAATTAATTCAAAACATCGTTCTACTTCTGTCGTTTGAATTTGACAGAGACAGAAGGGTGTTTGAAATTTATATTTAGCGCTTAATGTAAGTAAGTATTTACTTTGGTGCAATAGGGCCCAAGTAAATAACAAATTTTCCTGCTTTCACAAATGTCACGCACGCAAATGAAACAAACTAAAACCAACGCGTCGATAGCAAACAATTTAAATCGATTTTTAATTATATGCTCGATTTGGCGAGTGGTTCCAGTGTCGATGCGCCAGAGTCAGCGACCGCAGTTCGGCCAGCTTTTTGTACATCGAGTCATTAAACCTCGGTCACCCGTGTTGTACCTACTGTAAGTACTTGATTCTGGGAACTAACAAGACGAGTTTGCTCTGCAGCTATTAGAGCAGCGGTGGCACTTAGGTACCAGCGGGGACTAAGATATTTTCCTCATACTTCGTTTGTCTATTAGGTTGTGATATGATAGTGTAGGCATCTTTTGTTTCTCTTATGAGCTTGATCAAACTCAAACTCAAAACATTTGAGCTGTCAAAGAGTCGGTCAGTTAATCAGAAATTTGAAGCTAGTTGTCAATTCCAAAATGTAGATCTCTATGGAGAAGAACGAGCAAGAAACTCCAAGGACACTCATTTAAATCAAGATATTATTGTTGTTGCTTTTTTATGTAAGAACTATGTAAAAAAAAATGAAGAAACCATTTAAAATGTAAGATTAAAAACAAGCCCTGGCAGTTCAAAGATGACCAGCCTCAACAGCGCCCGTTTACGAACATGTCGCGATCAGCACCATCCAGCTTAACCATTTTGTAGGGAGCCGAATGATTAACACATACACCATCATCATTGAGACATTTATGTGAGTATGTCATCGGAGAAACAAAAATAATTCAGATAATGCCAGGCTGGAAGGAGGGCTCCTCATGTCAGTCGTACTCGTAACGGGCAGTCACATTCATTTCGTAAACAAAACAACAACATAACAATTAACATTACATAGTGAAAGTTAACTGTAACTTATGTTTGAAAATTATAGTGATGAACCTTCATACCTTCAAACGCTCGCTATTTCCATGGCCTCAACTAAACTGATGAAGTCTGAAAATCAACCTCTGTTGAACTCAGTGTTCCTGTAAGCGGAGCATTGTGATCGCGTCCGGGAAACAAAAACTAGCCTGCGCATCCGCCGATTGAAGCCAATGTTTGGGCAACACTTGCCATAAAAGTTTACACATCTTGTTCACAGTTTACTTCACAGCTTGTAATGACGTCTCACATTTCATTTGTAGTTTCCACTTTTGTGTAACTTTAACTATGTTTAAAAAAACTATCCGTAACATGATCAATATTGAATGTTGAAGAAATTTTGCAGCATAATGTTGATAATGTTATGGTGTCTTTGCTGCAATACGGTCGTTTATTATTTCCACAATAAATTCCAACAATGGTTCGTACAATAAAACCGAAGCATAAATTGTTTCAATAGGAACTGCTCTATATTTTACTACATACTATATAATCTATTTATAACTGCTTGTAACAATCAATGCTAACAAGAACATAACTTCATCAAAATGTTTTTGAAAAATGTCTTTTTTCTGAAACGGACCAAACATGGTTCCTTGCGGCACTCTGACTCGATTCGTACAGAAACTCAAAATGATTTTATGCCAAATTAATTGCTACATCAGAATCACAATTAAATATGGGTTTTAGTCCAACTAAGTCATCGGTTATTTGGAAATGAAATCGAAGAATCTCACAAAGGCCATGATGTCGAATTCTCAAACACTCACGATAATCCCGAATTATATTTCCTCAACATATTCTATTACCCATATTAGTAAAAGCATATTCTTATTCGCTTACATATTAACTTCCATCACTTCCAGCTGTACCAACCCGGAGTCTGGATTTGTACCCGGTTGATGGCAATAGGCTCGCCTCCTATAACATGGGACTTAAACATAGCTTCCGAAATGTACATGTAGGTGTACTGTAGGTACATCTCTGGCTAACCCTGCGGGGACTATAGGCGTGATGTTATACTATGTTATTAACTAACATACTGTCAATAATCAAATGAAACAACATAGCCAACCAAACCATTAACGTATAAGTGCCTTAGATTTACAAAATGATATAAGTACATAAATGTGCATGAGAAAGAAAAACACAAGAAATCCTTCCTATATAAACTTACGATGAAATCACTATTGAATACAAAAATATTGTATACTTCAACGCATTGCAAAGTAACAAAGACTGTTTTTACTTCTCATTTTTATAATATTACTCTTGTCAAAGCTATTGGAGAGGTTTGTTTAAAAACATCTTGCTTAAATATTACTTTTCCGACTTTCACAATATTTTTGCACGGATCATCCCGTCTGATGTTTGGTTTTTGATTCTTTCCATTCTGTTAAAAACGTCTAAAGACCATTTGTGGTCTTATTTTTCTGAACGTTTTAACCCCGTTGAATCATTCTTACTCATCTGTGTTTTCTGCTAATTTTTCCTTATGTATGAATTAGGCTGTTTAAGTACCTACCTTCATCACAGGGCAGTCTTAACTTTCAATTTCATCATCAAAGTTGTTATGCTTACTGAAGTTCTTGATACCGTCAGTTTCGTTGCAATCGGCTTAGAGCGCAATATCTTAACAATAAATCACCTTTAACACAAAACATAAACACTCAATGCCCATTGTGAAAACTATCACAAAACCATTCCATTGACGTCTATAATTTCCTCTAATTGACTCAATTGTCTGCCTTCACACTGTGGCTTAGACAGCACAAATATCAAAAATAAACCTTCCATCTATCCTACCATCTCTATAACAAAGTTAATAAGAACTATGTTACCTCTTCGTAAGAGTTCAGATGGAGCAAAGAAATCATTGTCAATTTTGAATAGATGAGTGATAAAAACGTTATAGAAACTGCAAATTCTTGGTCAAAATAAAGGAAATTTGAATAACGGAATTTCATTTTCACTATCGATCATGCCGTCATTATGGTTTGATCTAGATTTCGATACTATATAATGATGAACTTAATTTCACTGCTATTAGTGTCTGGCGAATGTACCAAATTAATAGTAGGTAATCGCGCTGCCAAACTCAAGAACATTAACTTTTGATGAGAATTAAAATTGATTTGCTTGTCATTATATTGTTTTTGTTTATTCAATTTATCGTTGTTATGGAGTGTTAGTATGAGAATGCTTTTTTGTTGGTACAACGCAAATTGCTGCGATATTTAAGATGTCACTCACCATAGTACCTACAATGCAATTTCGTACCACAATGGATTATTGATAACGTCGCACCTTCAACATCCTTTTTTATCAAGATTCAAGTAATTATTCTACCAAATTCTATAATCATCATTGTCTAGCCTTATCCTGATTTATTTGAGGTCAGCGCAGCACGTGTCTTTCTTCCATACATCTTTATTAGTCGATATGTCAGTAGTTAGGGGGACAAATACTGACATGACAATACATAAATAAAAAAATCCACTTAAATACAATTTGAATAAAAATCGGATAAATTGAGAGAAAACCTAAAATTATTAAAACATTACATTATTTAATACATAAGTCCATGTCGTTTAAAAAGTCATTTACTAAATAATAGCATTTTTCAATCAATAGTAAAGTCAGTCTCTCAGTCAGTAAGTCAGCCATATGAAGCAATGAATTAGCAATATCCTTCAAAATGATTCAGATTGAGATTGATAGGGTGTTGTTGCCATGATTCAGTACACACATGATCCTGAACCCCTCTGCGTTGAAATCTTTCATCAGTTATTGAAAATACAATTCTAACATCACTTTATAGTTTGCGTGTCGATGTACAGACGCCAGCACATCAAGCTACCCGAAACTTTCAAATTTTCCCAATCAACCTTCAAGTCCTTCAACCTAATGCTTTAGCGACAAAACTGAAAATTTGACAGATTGTAGTAGCTTGATGTGCTGGCCTCTGTACCTGTCACCCTCTAAATTAATAAATATCAGAAGACTCGACCAGAGATTAGTATTTCCAGTTTTCACTTGATACATTTTATGTATGTTAATGTAAAATCACTGAATTCCCGATGAAAACTGATGGCAGAAAAGTGAAATTGAATGCCAATACAATTCACCAATTTGCATGTTGCATGTTTTGTGCGGATTCTTTGTGAGATGATGTCCCAGTGCACCAGAGCTGGCTTACCTTGTAACAATATGTGAATAACAGGATATGCGTATTCGGTTACTTGCTAAGAAGCCACGATTGTTTTACGGATATTATTGTATCTTTCTCTTGTGTGTTTATACCTACAGATCAGCAGGGTATTGTCCGATTCCTGTTCCGTATCGAATCAACCATTTCTAGCAATAACTGAACGTCATCATGACTATTCACCCTGGAAAACTGAAGTGGGGAAAATTTCCTTCTTCCGTTCCAAAAGACCACTGACCAGCCTTCAGTCATTAATATTATTTAAATCGACGCATTATGTCATAAGGAAGCATATGATTAAAATATTACACGTAGAAGTAATAAATTGCTATCATAAACAAGATCTCTTTCAGACACTACGTTACAGTAATTTCCACCTGATGCGTGAGCCGACGGCCGCTGATTGATTGTCACGTCACTCCTTTCGTTGCTCAGTATCACTATCATCGCAGACATTTCATAGCATGTTGTCTCGGACATATAATATTTTATTGTACGTAAAAAAACAAATACTTCAGTATGAAAACTACATTCTTCATCATTATCGCGTTTGACAGTGCCGTAAAACATATTTCTCATTTAATAAATCCAGCCGCTGCAACGCTTTCTGACTAGATGCTTAATATAAATCAAGGTTACGCTTCAAGCGATAGTGCTGTCAAGACAAACTTTTGCTCGTTATAGCTAAACATTTTTCTTTTAATTAACCATTTCTCCTGTGTGTCATTGCGCTAACGTTCGAGGTATGTCTGCTATGCAGATAGCGACAAAGTTGTAAAACTATATTGCGTTTGTGCAAGATATCACTGTATGTAGAAGGTAAACAAACTACAAATTGAGCAATGTGACCGGCTGAAAGCGTAAATTGAGGGCTAATGAAAATACAAAATACAGAAAATATAATAAACCTGATATTGAAACCAGCCATCGTTTTCAATCAGTAAACTAACAGTCGAAATATTTTATGAGGCAAGAAAAGTTACAACAGTTCTCTATTTGTGGATATCTTCCAACTCCAGTCGACCATTACCAAAATGATGAAGCGCCTCATCAATTTTATCATAATCATATCTACCGTTTTGTGACAGAAACAATGCAATAGCATTTAAAATGCCGTAAACATTTATTTAACTTTACATAACCAATATTCTTACGCATGCCAAATCTAAATTAAACTCTAATATGAAACTCTAAAAGTCGCAAAGTATGATGAATGTCCATCGTATACCGAAGCAGTTACTGCCATAACTATTGCGTGGACTGATATAACCGACCTACAGAGCATAGCACTCAATCTTCAAGTTCTAAAACTAGTAGAACAAGTACGAAATATTCATGATTCGCTAATTTACATGTTATTTCATAATGTAATGTTATTGTGGAGAACTAACGTAGGTACTCCTATACAAATATTGTAGACTAAGTCAAGTTAGATTCTATGGTAAGTATTGAATTTACGGTTTGAATTGAATTGACTGGCATTGCACCTCCAAACATTCGCAGGACCATAGCCAGCCGCATCGAGATGGATAAGGTACAAGCTGACTCACGTCACCCAATGCACGACTACGTAGATATCAGTGCCTCAGAGGCTGAAGAGCCGAAAAAGTTTTCTTGGGTGCATAGGTCCAGCTAGTCCAGTCAATAGAGACCCCAGCAAGATGTAATCTATGGAGGAAGCTGTATAAACCTCTGACAATTGAATGGAATCATCTGAGAGCCTTCCGCCTGGGCACGCGTTACCGTGGCTGACTTGGAAATCTCTAAATGGACTTCGAACCCAAGTCAGCCGGAGCAAAGACAATCTCCACAGATGTGGGTTCACGGACGGCTCAGATCTCTAGTGCGTATGCGGCACCTCCCTACAAACAATGGCCCACCTTGCATCCGGCGCAGCAAGTCCTGTCACCTGTGCATCTGACGATCTTATGACTGTGTCAGTGCGCAGAGTTAGCGCAGCTGAATTTAAGGCCAAAGATGTTTTTGTACTTTTTGCCATCGATACGCTTAGAAGAAGAATTTACTGTCAAGTGTCTAGAATGGTTTTTGGTAGATCTTGAGCATAATTATATTGATACTAATGACGATTAATAAGAAGTCCAAATAGACCATGTCTTCAACACATGTGTGACATGAATGAAGGATCATCATTAAAGAAAAATACATCCATCTTGATCTGACATCCTAATTTCTCATCACTATCGTATTTTGAATGAGAAAGTATTTTACGCAATATTTTAGTTTTTGTATAGTTTTTAGTTAGTTAACTTAGGATTTTTTTTTTTTTATAGAAAGTATTTTAATCAAAACATTTTGTGTGCGAATTTAAGGTCGTTGTAATTATTTCACACTGAAGAAGACGTCATCAGACTTCAGCCTTAGGACCAACAGGCTGAAGAACTGAACGATAGCAACTTACAGCAGCTGTCAACAAGTACGTATTTGCGTGATTGAATGATGTCACACATCACTTACTTAATTACTGAGACCCGTCTACCGGCCCTATCGCCACATTCCATTATTAACGATCGAAGACCAGAGAGTATGACTATGACTTTACATAATTATATTACGCATGAGGCCATACCTATTGGAATAGAGTCCGCATATCTGGTCAGTTTATTTAATTCTCCAGTTTAGTTAATTAGACAGATTCCAATTTTTGTCATTTTTCTTGTCTCTTGTAAGTAATAGGTACCTAAATTTTTCATAAGTTAGGGCCATAACTGTTGACATACTTCAAAATATTGGGTTTTGGATTGAGTTCGTAAGAAAGGGCTCCCATACAAATGCAACCTTAACAATACAAAACATAACATGACGCCTGTGCACCCCGAAGGGTTAGGCAGCGGTGTACCATCGAGGAAACATACATCAATACACCGTAAGGGCTATTCTTGCTTGCAGAGTTGCAGCGCTCGGCCGCTATAGTAACGCTTGCTAACAGATGTGTTCATCGTGTGCACGGGATTTTGTTTTCAAATTGGACAGATGTAAGTTTCCTCGATGGTATCTATAATATACCCACTTTTCGCCAGTTATGTTTAAGTCCCATGTAACAGGGAGCGACCTATTGTCATCAACCGGGCACAAACCCAGATTATCCAGACTAGGGGCTAGGAGACAATGCTGATGGAAAAACCCAGTAACACTTTGCCCGCAGTAGCGCTCCATAATTCCCATAACACCGTGAAAATAACTGCGTTCCACAATGAAACCACCATAGAAACGGCACAGAACTGGAACACGTTAATAATGTTAAGTAAACATCTGTAATGGCTCGCCTTGACCTCGGGCCGGCACTGCGGCTCTTGCGCAAAGTTCACGACCGCGAACAATGCAGTTTCGATTTACGAGTATTGCCAACTTGCGAGTGCGCCAGTTTTTCTCACGTCTGAAGGTAGGTTTTTTTAATTTATCGGCTCATGGATTATGGGAATTGTTTTGACTGCTATTTTGAACAAAGCGAAAGATTAATAAATCCCTACTAAGTATTATTACTTCATAGGGATGTATTTCCAATATGTTTCATTGTATTTCGCAGATCGTCCGCCGCTAAACAATAGAAGTAGTTGATAAACCTTTTCTTTTTCATTAAGAAGCCATTTCTGGGAAAGCCTGTCATTCTCGGATAGCAGTGGTGACCCCGTGGTAACGGCGGACTTACGAGTGTAGGTCGTGAGTTCGAATCGGACCCTGGCAAGCACTTTATTTTTTGTGTTTAATTTCATCACCACTGCTCTCAAAACGGTGAAAGAAGACATCGTGAGGAAACCGGCATGACCTACAACCAAAAATTCGAAGACATGTGACATCCACCAACCCGTAAGTACTGGGCCCTCATGGTGGATTATAGCCCACTCCCTCTCACAGGGAGGGGGCCTGTGTCCCAACAGTGGGAACATTACAGGCAGATTATGCAAAAATTCTCGTCTAACTCGATGATTTTGAGGATTGATGCTGACGTGGAGATTTATTCGCCAACATAGTTTTCCCGGCAATGTGTGTATTAGGATTAGTACACGAGGTACAACTTTTATATCGACTATTATCGACTCACCGCTTCAGTTTTGAGACTTCGCCAGGACGTGAGGCTGCTGCTGCGGCGAAGGTGTGCTTTGCTCACGCGCATTGTGTAGTTGTCCTAAAACAATGAAAAACATACAATTAGTCTATATTTATAAATTACTAGCTGACCCGGCCACGCGTTGCTGTGGCTAACGTTTTTGTCATATTTTTTTTTTCTATCCTATCTTTCAAGTTGGATCAAACTGCACACGGTGTACAAATTTGATTAAAATCGGTTATGTAGTTTAGGAGTCCATCGCGGACAAACATCGTGACACGTCATTTATATAGGTATATTAAGACTATAAAGCCGTACTATTGCTTCCACTTCGATGTCACATTCCTAGATCCCTGTCTGTTTCCTTTAGCTCATACGCTTAGATCTTCTGCCTCTCATGATGATGAGAGTTTTTCCCAAATACGTTAGGGTCGGTTTTCTGTCTAACCTGATGACCTAGGTATATACTAGTATGTATTGTAAGTATTGTTATGTATTATATTGTTACTTGTTTGTTTTTATTGTTCCGTACCTCAAAAGGAAAAAACGGAGCCCTTATAGAATCACTCGTGTGTCTGTCTGTCTGACCGTCTGTCACAGCCAATTTGCTCCGAATCTTATGGACCGATTAAGTTGAAATTTGGTACACATATGAATCTCTGTGACCCAAACACAGACGTGTAATGTAAATAAATGAGTTTTGAAAATGGGAGTCAGTTTTGAGGGGTAAATAAACAATTTAAATTGTAAATGAACAATTAAAATTGTTAATGTAAATTGTATTAAATTTATTTAAGACATTTACTTATTATTTAGGAAATTTACCATTCGCCCCCCCCCCCCCCCCCCCCCCGCCTTATCTCCGAAACTACTGAGCCAAAATACTACTACTGAGCAAAAATACAGAAAATAGTTCTATATCTATATGTAGATTGTGCGTACAAACTTACATTTTCAGTTGGGAATGTATGGGAGAACATGTTTTTCAACTACAATGTTAAGTTTGTTCTTGGGATAAATTAATTCCAACTACGGAACCCTTCATTGTACGTGGTCCGACACGTACTTGGCCGGTTTTTTTTATTACCTGCCTCTGATCACGATTCATAAAACACAAAACAATCATCTAAACTAATATTTTAAAGAGAATACCTATATTTTATTTTTTGTATGTTTGTGAGTTACGCTTTGACGTTAAAACGGCTGAATGGATTAGGATGAAATTTGGCTAATGGGTAGACCATGACCTGGAATAGGACGTAGGATACTTTTTATTTCGATATTCCCACGGGGTCGTAACTTATGCGGGTGAAACCGCGGGGCGCAGCTAGTTAAGTAAATCATCATCATCATCTGCCTAGCCTTTTCCAACTAGCTTGGGGTCGGCTTCCAGTCTAACCGGATACAGCTGAATACCAGTATTTTACATTGAGTGAATGCCTATCTGACCTCCATAATCCAGTTACTGGGTAATACGATACCCCTTGGTAAGACTGGTTGTCAGACTTTCGGGCTTCTGACTACCCGTAACGACTGTCAAAGATCCACGAATGACAGCCGGGACCAACGGCTTAACGTGCTTTCCGAGGCACGGAGGGGTCTCGGTATGTAAAGATGGTCACCCATCCACAGACCAACCGCGGCAAGCGTAGCTTAACCTGACCGATCGACCTGTGCGGCTGTTATTATTTAGCCACGGGCAGCTAGTTAAGTAAATAAGGAAGTAAATAAAGATTATGAGATTTCCCGCTTTCTTTCAATATTTATGCATCATCTCTGAGCCACACAAGATGATACGGAAGCGGTAGTCAAGTTGATATCGTGTACACGAACTTACATATTATAAAGCGTCACGATTTTTACAATGGCTAGGCAGAATACGATAGCGAAGGTAATAACAAAATGATTAATGGTGTTTGGGCTATACCTACGGATTTCAATAAATAATTACTCGTGTACCTACTTAATAAAGAGTATCTAGCATTTAAGCATAATCAGCCTATAATGTTCCCACGGCCGTAATCCACCACGCAGGCCCAGTTCAGGTTGGTAGATGTCACATGTCATCGAATAGCTTGGTTCTAGGACATGCCGTTTTCCTCACGTAGTTTTCCTTCATAGTTTTGAGAGCAAGTTTGAATCAAATTTATAAACTATTCGATCGATGCTATTTATACCAACTTTATTGGAACCTTCTATTGAACCACATGCAATAAGCTCCAGAAAATGACCCTGTCAACAATAAAGGTATTGAAGCAAGAGCAAAAAAGTATGCAGCTGTTACCGACCTTCTTGACGATTATGAAAATAAACTGATGATAGAACAAGAGGTTGCAGACGAAGCGGTGCTACACTTGACATATTTGGAGATGATCACGAACTCACGCCAAGGTTACAGTTAACGTGTGTCTCATTAAGTTTTATGCATTTAGATGTGTTCTATTATTCTAATTTAGTTACCTAGCTGTTGCCAGCGACTTCGTCTGCGATCCAGGATGAAAAGCCCATGTCTTTCTCCGGGTCATGGTCTCCCATGTGCCAAATTTCATCTAAATCCGCTCAGTTGTTTTAGCGTGAAAGCGTAACAAACAAACTTACTTTCAAAATAATATTAGTTAGGATATCTACTAATTAGAGTAGACTTTTCAGAGACCGAGAGAGCGTTTTGTGTCACTTACCTACATTGGGGTTTTTTGTGATCTCCGTTTATGATGGGGACTTCTAACAAACTTTACCGCTAGCGCAGCGCAACTATTCCATCAAACTGAAAATAATAATGATGCTAATGTCAAATGAAGCCGCCTGCGAATACCTAACAGTAGCTTCTCTCCAGCAGCAACAATTTTTGTGGGGTAGTTAACACGTTCTACTGCTCGTTATAAATAATCAAAATATGTATGTGACACGGGCACACGACCGCTAACGTTAAGTAATACGGTGGACCTCTGCGCCGAATGCTAAATTCGTGAAAGTGTCGTGAAAGCGCGCGGCTGATGCGCGTGAGCACGGCGCCTGCGCAGCGGCGGCCGCGGACCGTGCTAGGGCTGCCGAAGAGCTGAACGAGGAAATTAATAATATTAATATTCTAAGCGTCACTTTAAAACATGACAGCAACATCAGTCATATGTTAGCGGAGAGCGGGGGCGTGTGAAATCCGCCAAACAGCATTGGCCGATTTCGCCGCGCGTGTTAATTACGGCCCACTCCTCACAGAGAAGATCCTCAAGACCCAGCAATATAAACATTTTCATATTCATATTTATTTAAGCCGGTAAAACTTTATTTGTGTTTACGAGTGGTCGGTACCAAGACTGAAAGGTTGGGCTGTCTTTTGTACACACGAAACATTACCTACGTACTTATTTTGTGAAATCTTTTATTGTTATAAAATATAACAACAATACCTACTGAATATAATTAAAAAAAAACTTTTTTACAAAAAAAAACAACCGACTTCCAAAAAAACTACAAAGTGATAAATAACTTTAATTTCGGAAGTCGGTGTCGTTGGTTCTGCATTTTCGTTTATTGACACCGACTTCCGAAATAAAAGTTATTTATCACTTTGTAGTTTTTTTGGAAGTCGGTTGTTTTTTTTTGTAAAAAAGTTTTTTTTTTAAGTTTATATTTTTCACTTTTTAGTGAGAGAGTTTGTAATTTATCTAAGTTACAATAGCCTAACGTCAACTGCTCATCACCTTTTACAAAATATTGCTTTTTCCGATGCTGGGACGTTAATTGTTGAGGAGTTCTTCTGGTAAGAACCAGGAGAACTCCTCAACAACCACTCACCATAAGCATTGTGACGAGCATAAATTGCTTAGCAACCATATTAAAGTAATCGAACCGCAACCCGTGAAATATTTATCATTGATTAGTTCCGATGGCCGTCTGTAGTCTTCATCATCAGCTCCACTTTACCAAATAATGATTTCCGAGAGCAAATGCTCAAGTTACTCTGAAAAATATCCAAATCGCTATAGATTTGCCAATAAAATTTGAGATCTTTGATTTCCATGGGATCCTCTCATCAGATTCCAACTTGCTGACAATGGGACCAACTTGGGAGTATACCCTTTCAAACAAAAGAAAAAATTTCCAAATCGGTCCAGGCGTCTTAGAGAAATCGGGGAACATACAAAAAAAAAAATGATTCCGACGAATTGAGAACCTCCTCCTTTTTTTGAAGTCGGTTAATTATCAATTGATTTATGTTCCGTTGCAATTATTTGATATCAAACAAACAGCTAACATTTTGTTTTTTTTTTAAGTAGAAACAATGAATTAGATTTCAAAATGGTTGCTAAATTAATTGTATTTTTTTTTTTGACATTGATTTACATTCTGTAATTACTTACTTTAACTTCCCTGACTTATTACTTACTTGTTTTTTTTTTAATGAAAATCGTTTACTTTTACCATGTTTGTAAAATATGTGTGCATCAGATAATAATTTATATGTCATGGTTTCATTTTTAATTCTTTTACCTATTGTGGTATAGTAATTTTATTTTAGGTGCAACGTTTTCACATATTATTTATTATATAATTAATGTACTTATGCAAAATATTGTAAAACATTTTAAAAGAGTAACGCTTGCCCATTCTTCTCCATACGAAAACTACCTTTTGGAAGGGGCGACTAGAATCTGTAATTTTTGACGTTCAAAAGTACCTTGTACGAGTATGTGCCTGTTTGAAATAAATGCTTTGACTTTGAAATGATATGATTTGTTTAGATCATCGAGATTTCAGCGGCTTACCTACGTGATGGAAGTCAAGTATTTACTCATGTGCCTTTATCTAAACGATATGTTAGTTCAGCAACTGATCGATCAAAGTCAATTGATCAGTATTATTGTGACGCACAAATATTGAGCAAGCTTACGACATTCGTAACTATGCAAAAGATGTTTCAAATGCCCTACTATTTTGCAAACCTTTGTACCTAAACCAAAAAAACACAAAGTATACATTTTTATTCCAGTTCAACTTAGCACATTTGGAAGATGCAAAACAGGAGACAGGTGAATAAACCACCCGTTTTTCTAACTGGTAAAATACTGGTATTCAGCTGCATCCGGTTAGACTGGAAGCCGACCCCAACATAGTTGGGAAAAGGCTAGGCAGATGATGATGAAGAAAAAAACAGCCAACTTCGTAACACTCACAGAGTAATTAAATCAACCAATAAAGTAGTATTGTATGTATTATTAGTGTAAATAAATGTTTGGTAACCCTGGGCCCTGCCACAATTTCGAGTGGCGCGCAACCGTCTCGAAACTCTCAAACGAAAGACTGTAGATAATTTTAACATTTATTAGCACAGCTATTAGACCACTGCCACTGATAGCACTGCTTATTACAATCACATGCTGCTGATTGTTGGTTGAAAAATTATAATTATTTTTATTTTGTTAATTTGGTATTTTGTGTTTCACGAACTGTGTCCAAATAAACTTTTTTTCTTTCTTTCTTTCTTTCTTTCTTTATGCTGGGTACACTGAAATTCGACTACAGAGCAAAAGAGCGAAACAGGACTACAGGATACTGTATTTACAACGGATTTATGTCGTGTATTTTTTGTTTGTGTTTTTAATTTCATCACCACTGTTCTCAAAACGGTGAAGGAAAACATCGTGAGGAAACCAGCATGGCCTAGAACCAAAAAATTCGAAGATATGTGACATCCGTACTGGGCCCGCGTGGTGGAATATGGAGGAGGCCTGTGTCCCAGCAGTGGGAACATTATAGGCTAATTATGAATGAACCTTATTTTTTCGAAACTTTGATTTTTAACTTATTGGCCCTACAATCCTATTCAGAAGCTCACGGATCGTGAAAAATAACTATTACATACTTATATCAAAAACATGAATCCAACTGAAATGTAATCACGACTCACCATGGCAGATGAGTGTGTGAACAGACCATTCGTTATTTAATTAATTAGGTAAATTGTTTATGATTAGACATTATTCATTCTAGCAATACTATTCTCACACGCCAGTGTTGCGTAGGTACCGTGTAATGCCTGCTGCAAGCAAAGAGACTGTTGATAATTATATTGTTTAATAGTACAGCCGTTAGTGCGCTGAAAGTGCTTGTAAATAGTATAATTACTGCAATCAGTCCCGAGCAATAAACGATTTACTTTCATTTCAGTTCCCAGTTCTCCTACCTCATCATCTGCCTAGCCTTTTTCCCAACTATATTGGGGTCGGCTTCCAGTCTAACCGAATGCAGCTGAATACCAGTATTTTACATGGAGCGACTGCCTATCTGACCTCCACAACCCAGTCACTGTCTGTCCAGTCAATATCGTTTTGTAAGACTGGTTGTCAGACTTTCGGGCTACTGACGTCCCGTAACGACTGTCAAAGATCCACGAATGACAGCCGGAACCAACGGCTTAACGTGCTTTCCGAAACACGGAAAGCACTTTATTTACCTAGCTATATAACAATGTTTTTATGGATGCTGTACTTAGTTCACTTTAAGGTTAGCATCGTACTTAGATAGTCTTTTTACAAACTAGCTGTTCTAAAAAATAAAGTGGACATTGCAAATTGGAAATTACGATGTTGTAGTGCAGTGAGACATTAGATATAGCCTGCTGGCCTGCAGGGAGAAGTGTGTATAGATATTTTTAGTTGATGCCGTTTCAAGACGAGTCTATTCAACCGATTGGTTATTTCCAAAATTTTACTTGACATAACGTATCGTTCGTTTGAGATTATGGTATCTTTCAATAGTTTTTTTAAAGTTACGCCATTTGATGACGTTAATAGTACTGAACACTTTATCATCCTACCAACACATGTCTGAATGCAAGATGACTAGTCTTCATTTCTTATGATTCGTGGTAGCCTATTGAACTTTATCAGATCCAAGGTGCTGTCAAACTCTCAAGTGTCTGTAGATGATTTAACAATACCTACTGATTCATAGAAAAAACTTCAAGAAACCCCAAAAAAAAGTGTTATATAGGTAGGTAGGACGGACCTACGTGATGTTTTTGAGTCATGAAAGTTATAAGATAACATACATAATCTAACGGTCGCGGTACTTAAAACGATTGAGGAAAGCCTTGGTATTACGAAGACTGCCATGATGATTCATTCATCATTTTGGAAATTATATAATCCGTTAATAATTAATCTGTTCATAAAAACTAATTTCGAAGTAAACGAAGTGAGAAATACAAGATAACATGTAAAAAAAGCATTTAGCCCGACGTACATCCTTATACAGGGTAGCAGGGACATCGACACACAATCTGTAATGATTGATTCAGTATTTTTTTAATAACCGACGAAAAGCATCAACACAGGTGCGTTCAGAATCATGTAATAAATCCACGGTTACAGGTTGCGAATCGATGTTCCTGCCACCCTTTTTTTATTTTTTTTAAGGATGGGAAATCATCAAATGCTCCCTGGGTGGAGCGGCAGGGAGTGTCAGACTCTTACTGACTAAAACCCATCCGTGTTCCTTCCTTATGTTCCCTTTATGTTCCAGGGTAGCGGTAACCCTTTCGGACAATCCCGCTTTCCGCCACCTGTATTTCAAAAACGTTAACCCAACATCTACTCACATGTTTAACAGAGCGTCCGCCTGCACAGGAAACGAGACTACACTATTTGTGGACCACATCAGTGAGTGATTTAATGTCGGTCCCTTCAAATAGGGCTGCCATCCGTCAGTTTTTCCCTGGATTTGTCCTAGTTTGGTGGGTGTCCGGGGAGCGTCCGGGCGGGGTTCTTAAAAAGTGTCCGGTTCAAACCTGGATACTTTCTGTGTTAGGGGAAATCCGACTTTGAATGATTTGCAATAAATAAATTAAAACATTAATCATAGTTAATAAAAATGAGCCGCGCGGCAAATATACCTACCCGTGCGCTAGTGACAATTCATAATTTGCTTTTGATCTACATTTTTTTTTAATTTTCAGAGTTCCAAAAAGAAGAGCGTTCCTAATTAATTTTGTTACCCGAATACCTCTCACATAGAGAAGAGTGTATTTGATAAGTTAATTAAGTGTTTTTTTTGTATTGTTGAGGTTTAAGTTGATATTATACAACAAGAAAAAAAATTAACCAAATTAACAGACACTTAACAATGTTTTTATTTTATTGTAGTTTTTTTTTCGAGCGAGTCCAGGGTTTTTTTTCTATTTCACCCAAATGTCCGAGTTTTTTGAAGGTTTTATCCGGTGATGGCAGCCCTACCTTCAAAGGATCTTGTTTTTATTTCCAGACACTGTTTGTTGTTTAGAAATAGCAACAAGTTTTAAACAAACACCTATTGTTTGAGCATAGTATGTAAATTACATAGATTCAGAACAGTGGCGAAGGATTGACGAAACGTGGTTTGTTTTGGGATCCTTATATCATCATGCAAATTCTTTTGATTTTTTACATATACAGGATGTACACCTTTCACGAAGCCGTCATCCACGCCCTCTGTCTATCAGACTTAGTACCTAACTTTATGTAAAAATTATTGCTGGCAAACGACTTTTCTTTTTTTTTTATGATAATTCGCTGTTTGCGGTACTACACAATGTAACGCACGCACGGTAAAGGGATTGTGGGACGGGAGTACCTACTTTAAGTTTTATCATTTAAAACTGGTTTCCATAAAAAAAAAACATCTGACAATGTTGGAACCTTGACCTTCAATATCTACGTAACCAGAAGGTTCCCAGCACCCTAATTGCGCAACACACTTTCAATCACAATCTGAATCATTTTGGAGAAAATTGCTTTTCCAATGCTTCATATGATCGAAAAAGTTGTCTACTCAACAACGTAAATAACGGAAAGAATGTTGTTGAACTGTCAAAATTTGTGTGCTATAGTTGGGCACAAAAAAAAATCATAATACCTGGAAGAACAATTGTGTCTCGGCCTCGTTAAGGGTGTTTTTACACCCGTTAAAGATTTGACGAAACTCTTTACAAAAATCTATTCATTACAAAAATTGCATCTTTCGCTACCGATCCTACAGAAAGTATGATTTCGTCAAATAGATACCGGCAACGAGGAAATTCCCTCTCATAGAAAGGAAGTCTCGTTCATGATTATGCAGGAAATTTCAAAAATGTTTATTCTAGTCCAGCTAACAAAACATCATCTAAAAGTGTTGTCAATACCTATTCTGGAACAAAATAACTAGGTAAGTAAATGTATCTAGGTCAAGTGGAAACTAAGACCTGAGACCAAGACCTACTGACATGCTCCTCAAGATTCAAGAGCATAGACAACAACATATACTTATAGACTAGAACATAATAACGAACCTCCTTTTACGATAACTTATGAAAATATAAAAATGACTTAGATACAAGGTGACCAGTGGGCGTGACACATACAAATGGATTATAAGGTATTTTTCATGCATTTAAAATTATATTGATCCTACTACCTTAACTGTATTGCCTGGCTGGATGAACAAACTTTGGTACATCCATGAGGATGAAACATAGCCTCAGAGTCAAGCATCGTGGTGAGATACCAGATGTACTGCATGGCACTGAAGCAGTCTGTTGGGAAGCTTGTAAATGATAAATGATAAATGATTTATTTTCTGTAAGTAGGTTTGTACAAACACTTTTACACATCAATCATATTTTTTTAAACTAGATGAGGTCGGCGTTTAATATCTGACTATTCTGAGAAGAAAGGCCGAAACAAACTCAGAGGTCACAGTCTCTTTTAAAGTCCAGACAAAATCTTGGTCAAATCATGTGAAGACCATATAGATTGGTGTCTGAAATGGTCTTTTGAGGAAAGAACCACACAGATTCAGCGGACCTGTCCAGTCAGTGCACGCATCATCATCATCATCTGCCTAGCCTTTTCCCAACTAAGTTGGGGTCGGCTTCCAGTCTAACCGGATGCAGCTGAATACCAGTATTTTACATGGAGCGACTGCCTATCTGACCACGTGCACGCATTTGTCAAAAATCGTGCAGCTCAACTCAGAAGTTGAGGAGCTCAACGATTCGACGAACAATACCAAAGAAAGGACATTTGGGTAGGGCGCGTAAATTACTCAAACTGCCAGATCATGATTAAAACTAACTAAGAAGGAAAACAGAAAAAAGTAATGACCCACATAGTCCTCACATTCACAAAAATTAAATAAAAAATATACTTTACAAAGTAAATATTCATGTCATTGTATATATAAAATTCATCAATGTCAATGTGTATATAAAAATCCGGACATAATCTTTGAGGACCATGTAGATTGGCGTCTGAAATGGTATTTTGAGAAAAGAACCACACAGATTGAGTGGACCTGTCCAGTCAGTGCACGCATTTGTCAGTAACCGTGCAGCTCAACTTAGAACTTAAGGAGCTCAACGATTCGGCGAACAATACCAAAAACAGGACATTTCGACAATTGTTTAGGAGTATAGAAATAGTGCTTACTAATTCCAAGCCTTGAACTGTACTGCCTGGAAATACAAAATTAGATCCAGAGGATGATCCACAGCGTCCACAGCAGCATAACTGTTCCAATTATCGTAGTGCGATTACAAATCCATACTACATGTCACAATAGCCCTCAAGAACTGATTGATGCAGTCTTTTGGGATTAGGACTGTCAGGATCGAAGGCTCATGCATTTTAAGTAGGCATCTACATATTGGATAAAATTGACACAAACAAAGTTAGCTAGATTTAAACAAATTCACGACGACGCGACGGTACACGTATCTTGGAAACGTAGATACAGTTAATAGTCCTCATCAAGCCTCTAAAATACTGTTTGCGACACATTTGTGAAGACGACAGTAACGCAGATAAAATCTCTGTTTTTCTGCAATTTAGATTAGTGGCACACAACTTAAATTCTTGATCTACTGAGCGCAGTGAACCAACAAAAAAACTCAATGAATTTCTCATAATGACCTCACCTTGCTAACGATCTAGGTAAGCAGTCATATGTGCCAAGTTTAATAACCTACATACTCCTTCATAATGCTATGTCATTCTACTGTCACTTTTTACAGTTTTCCGCATTTAATAGCGCCTAATAAACTCTTTTTACTGACAAACAGTCGGTTTTTACTCAAATAAAGTGGACAATAATAAAAACATCTAACGGAGTTCGGAAGTTAAAGACTTTCATGGGAAAACTGTAAGTGGAAGTGGTCCAGTTTACAAATATCTTGTTGTTTTAAGACAATGAAATAGTTTCTTTGAGTCTAGAATAATCTTGGAAAAAACCTGATAGGCAACAACAATAAAAATGCAGATCATTTAAACGCAAACATATATTTTTCCATACTAAGAATTGCTTCCGCCACCGCGCGCTGGGAAAAACCTTCTTAGAAGGAAATAAATAAAATTTACCAGCGGTCCATTACCTAGGTCTGTGCCTAGGTAAAGAAAAGCCCTTTCTTTAGACAGAAATAAACTTTACATGAGCAGTGGTGACCGAGTGGTAATGGCCGCGACTTTACTTTGTGTCAATAATTTCATCACCACTGCTCTCAAAATGGTGAAGGAAAACATAGTGAAGAAACCGGTATATCCTAAAAAAAAAGTTCGAAGACATGTCGTGACATCTACCATCCCGCCATGGGCCCGCGTGGTAATTTGCAGCTCACGAGAAAAGCCTGTGCCCCAGCAGTGGGAACACTAGAGGCTGCTTATTTATCACCTTGGTAAAGAAAACCCTTTCTTTAGACGGAAATAAACTTTACATTTAGCGGGCCATCACCCAGCCTTTGACCGCCCGATCACAATGCCGTATTATATGCTGCACCACGTAACAGGTGCCTATTGTACCTGACAAGAAGCTTCGTTACGTTACGTCACACTCTGTCACAAATAATTAGTCAGCAGTATTCAGGAGACGTTTACTCTGTTAGGTAATATTGGATAGATCGCATTTCGGAAATGCGCTTGCGATGCTTCGGCAATCATCAGCTATTGTCGGCAGTAAGGAAGTGTTTTTAGATGCACGCTCCGTATCAAACAAACGAATGAGTGGAGGGACACTTTCTCTGACAGGGTTGACACTTGATCTAAGGGTGCTTGAAGATATTGTTGTGTATGATGATTTGTAAAGTCGGGAATATAAAGCAAAACTTGATGATTGTAGATGGTAATCAAGAAACAGAGCAGTGGGAAATTACCTCTGGAATATTTAAGCTTGCTCTAAACTGCTGCATGTATGAAGCCAATACCAGAAGTGACGAAGAAAAAATATATAGTTACCATAACATTTGTATTGAATGAGTTTTCAAATCGGTAAAAGTATTTATTTGATTAGTTTAATCCCAGTTTGCTTAGACCATGTAAAAAAAGAGCCTGAGAAGCCCACAATTCTGAGGAACAAGAAACTAAAACATACTAATGCGACTTCGCCACATCCACGGCGGAGGTCGCATTGACTGAATTTTTTGAGACACAGGGAGCAGGATAACAGGTGGAGCATAGTTTGCGACATAGCTCCTCATCCACACCCTGCTGGCGTTCCATTGTGGTAGCCCCAGTTTATCACTTCCACTACACCAATAAAACCTATTCATTCGTTACCTTGCCATAATTACTCAATCTTGCCAACCCTGCCAAAATGTCAACCGCACTTAATTCGGCGATGTTTGCCAAAACAATTATGAACATCGTGTCAGTATCGTTTGCCTCAATACTTCGCCACTTCGTATTCTGCTGCAGTTCCTGAACTTCTGTTACGTAGCTACTTGAGATGGTGTCGAAGCCAATCACTCCACGTTCCGATTTTATATGTACTCAAGTAACGGGTTTAAGCTTCGATCAACAACTGTTGATCGAAGGGTTTAAGGCAATAACTGTTATTACGTCTCGCTGAGGTATTGATTTTGACTGATGTGAAAGTATGAGGAAAATAGGGAATTATTTTAACATTTTTAACTTTTCACGTGTTTAAATTGTCAACCATCTGTGATGTCCTCAGGCAGGCTGTGCTAAGGCGGTTATAACACTGCACCGGCCAAAGCTTCGGTGTGCAGTGATGCGGGTTTTAACTTTGACTGTAGATAGCACTGAGATCAACGGTGTCAGTGTATTATACCCTGCGGTTTTGTCTACAAATCAAGATTCTTCAGTGTCCGGTGCAGTGTGATAACCGCGTAAAATTTTATGTCAAGTTCCCATCTTACTGAACGTTATTGGTCAAAACCAAATCGAGCGTAAGTCTTCAAAAAACTTATTTTAAGTCATTGTAATTCCATCAAACAATGACCAAAGCATTTTAAATTGATATTTAAATTCATTTGTGTTTAGTATAAAGACAAAATTATCCACGTGTTTTACAATTACCATAAAGCTAAAGGTCAATATGTTGACTTTAGACCACACTTAACTAGGATGACATAACAACAAGTAACAATCCTCCAAAATAAATTATTATTATAAATTATTATTATTATTATATCACGTAACACGTGCTGTCAATCGAAACTTTTCTCACAGCTCCACAAAACCATGACTTCTTATTGTTCACCCGCTAATTCAATTGACTGCCACTTAGGGTTATCGCAGAGTCGATGTATTACCTGAGATTTTTTTTTAATTCTACGTTGAGCACAAAATGTCTTGCCTTTAATTATGTCCGGTCACCGGGGTGGATTCAATATAATTTGAGATAGGTACAAATAAATTATGAATGCCATGATTTTCAAATTCAAACTCAAAGAGTGCATTTGAAATAAACCAATTATTTACCTACAGGCACCTTTGAATTGTCAAGGGGTCGGAAAGTCAGAAAGATGAAGCTAGTTGCCTATATTCTAAAGGGTAATAGATTCCTAAATAGGAACCTATACTATACTTTGAAATGCGTGTGCGGTCTTCTCCATAGAAGAACGGGCAGGAAACTCCACGGACACCCTTTTAAATCAGAATATTGTTACGTTATGTTTTTTTCAACCATAGAGGAACTCAGCTCTCTCGATTTTACTTGCAGCAGACTTAATCTGCCGGAAGAACCTTAATGGTCCTTTTCCCATGAGAAAGCCTTCTTCTTCCCTAAGCTAGGTTCCTAGGATTTCAAGTTTTACTTTCACAGCAAAATATTGTGCATATTTCAATTATTTCTGTTAGCGTCAACCCTGCTACTGCTACTGAATAATAGTGATTTTGTTCCGTCGATTTAGTCCGTAAATTGCCGTAGGTAATCTCACTGAGGCTGGCTATAAATGGAGAAACAATGTGCTTTATGATTTGGAGAACAAAATTTCGAATATGAGCGGTTTTGTGAAATATATGGAGGTTTCAATTGATTAAATATTTTCAAGTCACGTTAATAGTATTCACTGCTGCTTTTTACTTAGATACTATGCTTGGGCGCAGTCACGCCATATAAAAATACTGGTATTCAGCTGCATCCGGTTAAACGATGTCTAATGATGATGATCAAACATGATAGTAATGCGGTAAACAGTACCCTGCACGCGTTAGATTTATCAACAGGGGCCCGTGGCTAAATAATTACAGCCGCAGGGTCAATAGAAGGTTAAGCTACGCTTGTTGCGGTCTGTTCGTGGATGTGTGAACATCCATTACATAGCGTAACCCCTCCGTACCTCGGAAAGCACGTTAAGCCGTTGGTTCCACTTGTCATTCATAGATTTTTGATAGTGGTTACAGGTAGTCAGAAGCCCAAAAGTCTGACAACCAGTCTTACCGAGGGGTGCCTATGGTGTTACACAATAACTGGGTTGTGAAGGTCAGATAAGTAGTCGCTCAATACAAAATACCTACTGGTGGTAAGCTGCATCCGGTTAGACTGGAAGCCCCCAACATATAGTTGGAAAAAGGCTAGGCAGATTGACACGTAACATTTATCAAACTATAATGATCTCACCCTTATGGTGATGGTAGACTGGATACAAAAAAACCAAGAACGGATCTTTCATGGGCGTTGAATATGTAAAACTAGCTGACCCGGCGAACTTCCTACCGCCTCAGAATCAATGTATGAGAATTTTTTTTATCTTTATTATTTTCTTTTTCGAAAACTTCGAAAAATGTTCCATGTTTTAATAGCTATGTTATTCTGCTATTCGGGGAGGAGATAAATTCAGCAATTCAAAGATCATAAAAATCGGTCCAGCCGTTCTTAAGTTATAAATGGTGTAACTAACCCGACTTTGTTTTATTTATATAAATTTTATATGACAATAAACGTTAAGATTTTATAAACTTGCCTTAAAAAAGTGCTAACATAATTAATTGGTATTCCTCGTCTCGCTCAATATTATCAAGATGGATACTATCAGCAGACCTACTCCCGATTCGCTACCTTCCAACCTTGAAACCCACATCCACGCATAATGGAATTAATTCCATTGTAGCCGGCACTCGATGCTGATCGTAATCGATTTCATTTGACATTCGGACGTAAAGTATCTATTACGTGCAAGTTTTTGACATTTGTTTGTCGCCAAGATCAGACTGCGACTAGATTTTAAACGTTTTAAATTACGAGAATTGGCCTTCAGGTCACCAAGGCCAATGATACCGGTTCCCAAAAACCTTAACCTTAATATTTTTAATTAAGAATTGAATTCACTGAACAAAGCAGTTTATGTTTGCCCCGCACTTGCTCTGTTTTAAAAACTCCTGTATGAGCGCTGACAAAAATATTAGTACCTAACCTATTTGCTACTATTGAACAGCTGTGCACACACTCATCAGTCTATGTCCGTATTCATTTCATGGCTACTACTCACTAGGTTCACAAGTGAATGGCTACTCACGTCTGCTACCGTTAACTTACATTAAAAAAACATAAGCCATAGACAATGAAACAATAGTTTATATTGTTTATGGACACTGCATTTCGACATTATTCGGAAGTTCTTGTAGTTGATGTAAGATTCTCACTTAGTTGCTTACAGGCTTTGGAGCAGAATCCTTTCAAGAGTAGACTGCACAGTCCGATTATATTGCAAATCAAAAAGTCTCTTTTCTCTTGTGCCAAGAATCACAAAACCGTTCACTTGGTTTGGATTCCAAGCCATTGTGGCATAAGAGGAAACGAATATATGTGGATGCTCTTGCTAAGGATGCTGTTACGTCCCAAGCCGTTGATCTTAAGCATTTCCAATGCCAGGGCTACGATCTGCTGAGCCTTCCAAAAAAGAGTTTGCTATCCTCATGGCAGATGCAGTGGCTTAACTCTAGTAAACGAAAAGGTGCTTTTTATCATGCAATACAGACTAATATTACACCCAAGCCTTGGCTTTACCCTTACAAAAAAATATCCAAGAAAGTAATTTCTGTAATCTGCCGTCTCCGCATAGGTCACTGTTGTTCCCCGGTGTTTCCTCACAAATTACGGGTCAGAGACACATCTCTCTGCGAATGTGGGTTGGATGAAGGTACTTTGGAGCACATCTTTTTTAACTGCTCCAATAATAATCCTGCCCATGACTTGTATAGCCATCTCTATAAATTAAAGATCCCTGTCCCAATTAACTTTCCATCCCTGTTAACATATTCTTCCCCAAAGCTCCTTGAAGCTTTGATGTATTTTATCCGCGTCAATGACATCAAATTATGATGATTTCTGTGTAAATAATAATATGTATATTATTTTTTAATAACATAACAATTTATTTTTTCTCTCTATTTATTTATTTCAGTGTACTTATTAATATTCTTCAACAAGTTTCACATTAAATTCAACTATTTTCTTTGGATATAATCATGGATGTAAAATATTAGTTTTTTTTTTTTTGTTGTAATTCTAAAAATCACTACGTTTTCTCATATCACATCTGACATTGGCAGAATTGTCGACATCGGCACCATTGCCATAAAGAAAAATAGAATAGATGTAAGATTCTGATATCTGCAGCTAAACTTTAAGTAAAAAATAATGGATTTGTTCTTAAAATGGACCACGCTCACAATACGTATTTCAGTCTGCTGGTCATAGGGCTCTCTATTATTCCTCTTCTTCTCTTCACTCCAATTTTAAAGGTTTAGGTAGGCTATGCCTACTAGGTCACATTAACCGGCTGCCAACGTGAGCCATTGTTTATGGTCAAACAAATGTAAAGTATGACACCTGACGTTTGATAGTTTCTCATACTGTGCACTTAAAATAGTGTTTTATTAATATTAGCAATAGACTTATTAAAAAAGATGGACTCCGCGCCACGCATATCGAAAGTGAAGCACCGTACCGATCTATGTGTGCGTGATTGACGATTGACGCTGTCGTGTCACGTAATGGCGGCCGGTCGGCATACTATGATGTAAATGTGAGCGTGAGGCGTGTTTGTACAAACGGTCCGGCATACTTACTGTGCTTCACTTTTGATATGCGTGGCGCGGAGTACATCTTTTTTTATAAGTCTATGCTATTAGCACAAAAAGTCGAAAGATACGAACAGAATAACATCTTGAGAACCAGATTTTCGTCATCACAGAATATCAACTCAAACCACTCACTTTTGTAAAGTAGCAGAAAAGTAGCTCTGGATAATCTTAATAATAATAAGGATGAGGTTTTGTCGACAAACATTATGCCTACTGATCAAAATAGTTCCCATGTTTCGTTATAAGTAAGATGGAATACACGCTGCAACACAACACAATACAACAATCAAGTTAGTTCTTTCTTTTTCTCAAAAGGATCTTTAAGAAGGATACCTAAGTCTAAAATAACATACATAACATCAAGCCTGGCTTTCCCCGAAGAGTTATGTAGATTTTTAAGTCCCATAAAAGAGGGTGAGCCTATTGCTATCAACCCGACACAAATCCTGACTCCAGGCTGCTACTGAGAAATTCCTGATGGAAAAACCTTTACCGCAAAGGTTTAAAGGTTTTTCCATCAGAAATTTTACCCAAGACGACCCGAGACCAACGAGTCCAAAATCTTGGTCAAAACTTAAGCAGAACCTGAATAGACGATTATTTGAATCGTCGACACATCTCTACTCCCTGTATAGTGACACAAACATTGAACATGCGCTCGTCGTCCAAACATTAGCTTTTCAAATGTCAAGCTCTGCCATTTATAGGGTTTTGTAATTCGGCTCACGAACTAGGAAGCATGCCGAGCACGTTGCATAATCTTATTAAATATAATGTAGGGACAACAAGGTACCTGCGATACTCAAGCTACGTTTAGACTCAAAAACAGAATATCAGCGGCAGATTTCATACCAATCAATACTCAAATGAACTCAGACGTTGCGTTGGAAGGCCCCACAAGATGGACTGATGAATTGGTGAAGGCCGTAGGAATCCGCTGGATGCGAGAAGTACAAAACCAAAAGCTGATCGAAGTGGCGATGCTTGGGCCTACGAGTATGTCCTACGTCTTTCGGCTGAAATGGTGATGATGATGAATACTCAAATCTATATGTACAGACGCCAGCACATCAAGTTACTACAATCTGTCAAACTTCTTTGATAGATTTTCAACTTTATCGCTAAAGCATAAGGTTCAAAGTTGATTGGGAAAATTTGACAGTTTCGGGTAGGTTGATGTGCTGGCGTCTGTACTTAAATCCAGATCACGCATGAGCATTGTTCTGGAATACGGGGACCAAGAAAGTCTATTAGTAATTTACACTAACCTGTATTATACTTGTTTAATAGAGATCAGTGGTAATTTAGCACTTAGTTTGCCAAAATCAGCACGCATCAGTGCTGCCAATACACGGAAACAAAAATACCTCCCGGAAGCGCGTAGAAAATAATTAGCGGTCGACCGAAATCGGATGCGTTCCGTTTTACGTTGCGTAACTAACCTGATTGTTATCTGTTACATCATAAGATGAGCAGTGTGTGAACCTGGATTGAGATATTACGTTCCGATCTACACAGAAGTCAGCCATTGTTATGTGTATGTATCTATTGTACATTCGGTGGTTTGAGAATGTTTATAATATTGAATGAGTTCATGCTTGTCATTATAAAAGTAGAGGGATATTAATGTTCATTAGTGTGTTCACATAAGTTTGAATGTATCTTTTGTGTTTATTTCCGTTTTGCTGGCCTAGATATAAGAGGAAAACAATGCAAGCCACTTCCAACTTCTTGTCACGAAGTGATGATCTATACAACATTGTTTTTAGTATATGCGAAACCCGAAACACGTGTCTAGTATTTTTATGTAAAGAATCTATGTTCAAAATTTCAAAACTGTATCATGAGAAATCACAAAGTTATAAGCTTGTTATGTTACCTGGTTGTCCATTCAAAAACATGCTCACCACGCGGCGCGGCGCAGGGTGAGCATGTTTTAAATGCTCCTCCAGCATCGTACGCTCACTGATAATAGTTTGGCAGTAGGTACCTAACTGTACGGCGATTTTATTGTAATTAACTAGTGTAAATATTTTTGGGACAAAATATAACATGGTGGAAAAATTATTGAAATCGATTCAGTTACTTATTCTGAACAAACTATATTCTGGTTTCGCAATTACTAAAAATTATGTTGTATAAAGCTATCAAATAAATAAAGTTTGTTTGAACGCGCCAATCTCTGGAACTACCAATCGAATTTGAAAAATTCTGTTTGCATTCGTTAGCCCAACTTTTGAGGAAGGCTATATGCTATTTAATATCATGCTATGACCCTCAGGCCGAGCCGTGCAAAAAGAAAAAAGTGATACGATGCGACGGGGTGGGTTGGGGGGATAAGAAATTTCACGTGGACGTAGTCGCGGGCAGAAGATTGTACCTACTTAATTAAATAAACGCGTAAATAGCTGCCCTCACAACATCAGACACCAATCAAAGGTCAAAGGAGTCAAATTATTCGAAAAACTAAATCAAAGTCCGGTTTCAAACACTCCCAAAGAAAAGAATACGTAAGTTGGTATTCTAATTTTGAATCCACGTAACCAGGAGTTTCCGGTCAAGTCTTTAGAGTTGCGTAATTAGGAAGAACTTAGGTATGACATAAGTTCAATTCCTTACTTCAATTGAAATCGAAACTAAATACTAGGTACCTACCCAGTTTAGTGAAAGCGAACATCTTACTTCCTTATCATCTTTAAATAAATAATTATGGAAACGATTAGCCAATCTTTATCAATAATGGCCTTCCCAATGACCTACGTTACGTCACATCCGATTACCATATCCAACGGATGCATTCAATACTATGCTGATGTGTTATTTTAAATGTTTTTACAGAAAATTATAAAATAAGTATTGAATACAAATTTGGGCATGGAATAATAATTTTAATATAAAACAGTGAATGCATAATTAATTTACATCAATAGGTTTGCAAAGGATTATATTTTTGTGAGATAACTTGAAATTCTTGCAAATAACAGCAATAGAAAGAAGCTAAAATAAAAAACCCGATCAGCCAGAGTCTGACAAATAAGTAGGACACAATATTTTTTTCTTTTCAAGATACGCTTCAACCTAACTCATTGCTAGAAATCAGAGAGTCAAGTTAGAATTTCAGTTTCAACTATTCCGTTTTTTTTTTAAATGGGTTTGCTCTTGACTCTAGTCTAGGTCAGAGGTGACAGAGACAAAGTCGACGATGGAGTGAGCTTACCCAGAAGAAGCCTATTCACTCACACTTTGAAAAGATTCGGGTTGTATGCGCTCGGAAACACAGACGCAGGAGAGTTCCACTCTTTTGCTGACATTTGAAAACGCTTAGTGCGAATTTGTGGAATAGCATCAGATTTTCATCAGATATCTTGGAGCAGACCTACTTGAAGAGAACTGAGATTAACACGGAAGATGGTAAAAACCAGACTTTCATTAAAGAAATTTATATGAATGACGTCATATAATATATTATAACAATAAATAAACAAATGAACATCACTGTTAAGGTCAAGTCGTAAAAAAGCGCCTAGTGAACTGTGTCAATGTCTGCCTGTTAATGACGCGGTAATGGCGGATGCGTGCGCGCATCATTTGCTGCGAATTCACGCCAATTTGTTATCTAATGTGCTTTATCATTATAGACTTCATTGGAAGGTGGACGAATTACAAAAGAGATGGAAATACTACATTTGGATTCAAAGTCTCAGCTATGCACCCATACTATTAGATGTGTCACTGGCAGTGTGCTTTCACTGAATACCATACGTTTTGTGGTCAACAGAATTCATCTTACCCTTACAAATTATGGACACGAATAGGTAACAGTGAAGTCACGAGGCTTCTAACATCATCATTATACTTAAATTAAAGGTATTGTACGTATGTATGAACATTGAACAGCGTTGCAATTAAGTATTGTGTGTACAGGCAGGGAGGCGCAGGCAGGTACGTCTATGCGCAAACTGTAACCATGAAGTCAGCACATGATCCTAGACCACCGAGCGTAGACATTTTTTTTTATATTAGCTGTTCCATACATTTTCACCGCGTAGGTATTACACTTTTCTGTGACAGCAATTTTTTTTTTGAATAACCGACGAAAAAGTACAAAGCAATTTTTCGTCGGTTCAGAATCATCTACTGAATCCAGGGTTATTCCACAAATACCCAATCAGTTCCATTATGTACTATATGAGACTTCAATGAGAATTTGTGGAATAACCCTTGAATCCATACTAAAAGGTTGCGCGTGTATGCCCTGCCTGCTGTTTAGTATAGGAAAGCAATACTTACTTACTATTGGTAAGTATCATCTATCTCTAACTGCACACCGATTGCGTAAAACACTATCAATCAAAATCTGAATTATTTTGAAGTATATTGCTAATCCATTGCTTCATATGTACGAAATTTTTTTTTACTCAACAACATAAATAACGCAATGAATGTTGTTGTACTGTCAAAATTAAACCCATTGCTACTGACAGTGTATTACGCAATTACGTCGCACGCTAATCTTATCACCGTAAAGGTTCCAATTTGCAATACGTAACGAGTAAGAGGTTGTCGGTTTAATTTAACTGCTACTACGAAGCGAAGCAACCACTCATTAACTCGCAGGACTTATGCGATGAGATAAGCTACGTCTCCGAGTCTTGGATATCAATGGTTATTCCTACTGTTGCAATTGTTATCAATAAATTAACCGATTTATTGAGATACGGCAAGGGGACAATATCACAAGCTAATCTAAAAGCTGTAAGTATCCTAAGAGATAAACAGTTAATTATAATTGAAATAAACTGTCTCAACAGTCAACGGGAATTTATTCTTTGCCTTTTCTAGAACTTTAAATATGCGGTCAGGCCATTAGACCATAAGTATAAGATTCTTTCTTAACATTTAACCGTTTCCTAAGTCATGGTCTTCTAAGGTTTTTATTTGGTGTCGATTCTTGAGACGACAGCTCGCAAGTATGATACTTATGCTTGTTTTTTCTATGTTGTGCGAGAAACTGTGATGTCTACGTTTTGTAGCTTCCCGTCATTATCTTTTCGTCAGGCCTAAATCATCGTTGTAGCCTTTTCCCAACTATGTTGGAGTCGGCTTCCAGTCTAACCTGATGCAGCTGGATACCTACCAATATTTAAAGTGGAGCGACTGCCTATCTGTCCTCCACAAACCAGTTACTAGGTAATAAGATACCCCTTAGTAAGACGGAATGGTCAGGCCCTCCATGGTCAGGCCTAAATATTTGAGGAGAAGAACCAGATTAAATATTCCAGTTGCAGACTGTAGAGAGCATACACTACAAATGCCAACAAATATATCCCTACATTTATAAATAGAAACCTCTCCAACGGCTATTTCATTCCTTAAGAACATCCTGGAAACAAACCCGGAAAGCGTTACACTAAGGAAGAAGATCCTCTAAGTTCTCTAGTCCTGACATCTCATGAATGTCAAACATCAAAACAAACAGACACGCGTCAATAATTTCTGAAGGTTCCTCCGTATGGGAGAATAACGTGCTCCCCATACTTAGCTATGCAACGCAAATAACAAAGATCTTTATGAGTCAGACGTGCACAACCATGTGGCACGTCGCAAACACTTGCAGCCAGAGATAATAAACAATGCGCGTCAATACTAATATGTCGACAAACATGCAGGTTGTGATTGGTAGGCACAATGGCAGGAAAATTCCAGTAACGAGAATTTGTGGCGGAAAATCAAACCAAAATTTTTGAATGAAAACAAAGGAAAAGCAGCGTCGGATGTCGGTGTTTTATGTTTTAGTCGTTGCCCTGACTAAATGGCATCTCCTTTCATGGAAAAGTTCGAATCATTTCAATGCCACCTTTTTCATTGTGAATCAAAATTCACAACGAATTGTACGACATAGCTACTTCTTTTCCTACCTCAGGATCCTGTGCTCTAAAAACATCTATGGGATGGGGGGCGAGCTTAACAGATACAATAGCAGGCAGCTTTGTCTGAACATAAAGATACATTCCAAGACTTAAGACAGGAAAACATCAACAAAGGATCTAGCTTAACACTTCACATTTGAAGCATGCAAACAAGCCAAGCTGCGAGTACTTAATGCTGGGCCACAGATGCTCCTTGTTACCCGCGGCACGATCTGTTATTCATACACGCGCCCGCGCATTTACATAACAATTTAGCGCATTACCGACGTCACTTGCACGACTTAAGACTTGAGGAGCGTACTTGACACGTGATGAGGAAAATCCTTTAAACGATATCTTTGTTAAGATTTGTATGTACTAGTTAGCAAAGACTGGGTAGAATGGTGCGCTGTATCTCGCTGTGTTGACTAAAATCTTCATTGTGCAGAAACTCGAAGCTGACATCGCAGGCCAAAAGTTTTTAAAGTTGAGAACCGGTTGTCTTTTTAGTTACCTACAAAAAAAATTAACAAAGAAAGAACACAGAAGAAGGTAATGGTCATACGAAGTATAATATTGTTCAACTTCATTTATGGGCAAAAATTATATAAATAGTCTGGTCAACCAATTACAAGCAACAGAAGACAGGATAACCGCCCGACGCGACGCTTTTCAGCATAAAATCTTGCGACCTATATCGTGTAGTAGGTTCACAGGCTCACAAATAATATCACCATACTACCCTTAAAAAACATGTTTAATACCTAGTCGAAACACATACCTATCATGTGTTTCGACTAGCGCGTGTACAAATAAGACTAGATATTAATATCAAACAAGATCTCAACCGTTTAAAAAAGCCACTTCCTCTAATCCTCCCGCTACCGGTGCAGGCAGTCACAATGTTACCGGCACAGAATTTATCATTGTAATCAGAGCATCACAACACGATCCTACTAAAATTGCGCGTATGCTCAGCTTAATTGCGTAAAATATTTTATAACTTTATAAACACACCACTTTAATCCATTCTAAACCCTATTTACACACAGATAAAGGTTCTATGAGCATAGATAACTGCATAATAAGTGCCATTCGTATGTATTACGTGAACTTTCGTACGGTATCGCCCCCGGTCGGATCTAAACCACGTAAATAATGGAACGTAATTTTCGCACACAAAAAAGGTACAAAAGCGGACTTAATGCCTTAGGCATTCTCTACCAGTCAACCAAGGGTGGTGAAGAGATTAGATAGATGGCAGGTGCTTTTTTAAGAGAAACAATGATAAAAAAAACTATTAACGACTAATGAATTATAAATAAAATAGGTAGGTACACGAATCCATAAATATAGGTTATAAACTACAGTTGTATTATATAACATTTTTAATTGTATGTTACTTTCTGATGTGTAGATATTTCAAAAATTTTGATTAGGTGGAGTGTTACTTATCTTAATTAGTGTTTTTTTTTTCTTAAGACATGTGTAATTAGGAACGCTAGAATAATGTCCTTTCTAAAAAGATTGCACAAGAAGTCATATTTTAAAAGAGCTCGTTGCACGGTTGCACTCACGGATATGTTGCACTGCATCCGATCCTAATCAGAGAAAGTTGGACAGTTATCTCATGAAACATGGTTACATCCATATTTATATTAATTTTTGCCGTATTTCCCAAAATATAGGACTGAATGCGCGGGCCCAGTGCGGATGTGCGGATATGGTCACATGTCGTCGAGTTTTTGGTTCTAGGACATGCCGGTTTCATCACGATGTTTTCCTTCACCGTTTTAAGAGCAGTAGTGATGAAATAATTTATACAAAGTAACACGCCTGCCTGGGTTCGAACCCACGACCTGAAATTCGAAACCGTTACACTGGACCACCACTGCTCACGCTTATTCGTAGGTATTGTAAATTCGAAATCCACCGAGTGCAAATTCTCAACCCATTTACAAATAAGCTCTGATTTGATAGCCCTGAAAACCTGACATGGAAAGTACCTAGTCACTCATCATAAACCTTCACACAAAACAGCAGCCACGCACAATGCATTACGCAACCGAGATGTCTCCGAGTTAGCCTCCTCAAACGAACATGGGAATGACATCATACTGATGCCATCTATGTGCCACATACGGCACATACATAAAAAATAAAATAAAATAAAAATAAAAAAGGTTTATTGGAATCAACAAGTTTTCATACATAAGTGGTGATTGGAGCCTCCTTTTAAGCGTATAAAGCCTGTATTAGGAGACACCGCTCTTCCATGCATTAGCCGTACTTATAAATACTTGTTTATTTCTATTTTATCTTTTTATACAAATAAATCAACTTAAAACTATAATGGGTTACCTCTTAAAAGTTAGGCAAAGTGTGGGTGTAAGACTGGAGTTGTGTGTGTGTCTGGGTGTGTGTGTGTTGTGTAAGTGAATGTGTGTGGGATGTGTGTGGTTGAGAGAGTGACATGAGTGAAAGGCATTGAGAATATGACTAGTGATAGTGTATATTTATAACAATAAAGCTTCTGTGTCTTCATAACTAAGTGGTTTAATCCAATCAGTTAATATTTTTTTGCATTCATGGTGTTTTTTTTTATGTATGTAGGTTACTCTATTACATCTGTTGTAAAGCTGAGCAGAGCGCTTTTGGTATTGGATACTGGCAAATTTAGTTTTAGTTTGTGGAACATCTGCTATTAGGTCTTTTCTTCTTTTCAAATTTAGACTAGGGTCGTAAGGAAGGGATTTGTGTTTATTAAGAATTGTTTTAATAATGTATAATTTTCTCACAGAAAGTAAGTCGCTAATTTGGTAAAGGGTTAGGGTAGGAAATCGTCTGTTCTTAAAATACATCAACTTTATAAGAGCACGTTGTCCCCGCTCAAGGTCAATAAATTTGGATTTGGCTGCTCCTCCCCAAATGGGAATGCAGTACGTCAAGACCGATTGCACCAAAGCTATGTATATTTCGTTGATGAGGCGTCTGGGGGTATTAGAGTTAGTAAGTAAATTCTCTGGAGCAATATGCCTTAACGTTTTAAAAATCCAGCTCAGTTTTCTAAGTCTAGTGTTTACATGTTCAAGGTGGGGGTACCAGGATAGTTTTTGGTCAACTATAACACCTAGATATTTAGTTTGTGATACCTTTTCTAATGTTGGGCATAAACAGTTATTCGAACCCCCACAGGTATGAACCCTTATATTTAGTTCTTTACCAGGCTGGGAACGATTGGATATACTGAAGCAGATATAATTTGTTTTGGCTGTGTTAAACGTCAACAAGTTATTATTTAGCCATGCAGCTACCTGGGTCATACCAGCCTCAGCACTCAGGGCAACATCATGCCAGGTATTCCCGGCAAACACGACAGCAGTGTCATCAGCATAGGAAAACACTTTAGCATTACTGATCCTAAGGTTGCATAAGTCATTGATATAGAGGAGAAAAAGCGTAGGTCCAAGCACGCTTCCCTGAGGAACACCGAATGTGACATTTGCGTCGTGACTAACATAATCTCCTACTTTGACTCGTTGCTTTCGGTTTGTCAGGTAGTCTTCCAAAAATTTGAGCGGAGTTCCTCTTATTCCTGCAGCTTCCAATTTGTTTATTAGGATGGGAACAGAGACGGTGTCAAAAGCCTTTTTTAAGTCTAGGAAAACGGTTAGACACTTACAACCATTATCCAGATTATCAGCTATAAGAGTGGTAAGAGCAGTAACTGCATGTTCAGTTGAAATTCCCTGTCTAAATCCAAATTGAGAACTACTAAGTGTATTCAGTTTTTTTAAATATGATAAAAGTCTAGCATTAAATATTTTTTCAATTATTTTAGATACAGCTGGTAATATGGATATGGGCCTGTAATTGTTGACATCGTCTCTCTCCCCGCCCTTGTAAATTGGTATAATAATAGATTGCTTGAGTGGCGCAGGGAAGACACCCTTAGTAAAACAAAGATTGGTCAAATGGGATATAATAGGAACGATCTCCTCGGCAATATACTTCAAAAATCTAGTAGGTACATTATCCCAGCCAGGTGCACTATCAGATTTTAGACTCATCAGAATCTTACCCACTTCGTGGGGATCTGTGTCAAGGAGAGCAAATGACTTTCCTTGGGTCGGCAGTTTGTCTGCTTGAGAAGAGTAGTTAGCCTTGGCTACAGAGGGTTGAATTTTTTGGGCCAGGTCTTTGCCAATTTTTGCAAAAAAGTCATTTATGCAATTCACCGACTCAGTTGGACTTGCTCTAAGTTGAAGTAGTTCTGAGTTTGGACTTTTGTTATTATTAGTGTAGGTTATTGATTTAATATTTTTCCATAACAATTTGTTGTTTGATACTGATTTTGTTAATAGTTCCCTTTCAAATTTCCTTTTAGTTTTTTTTATTAAATTATTACAGTAGTTACGGTAACGTCGATAAGTGATTTTTAAAACGTCATTAAAGGGATCACTACGGGATTTCTTTTGCAGCTTGTTGCGATTCTTAATGCATCTTAATATACCAGCAGTTATCCACGGTTTGTCATACAGGCCGTAGCTTTAATATCATAATCGATCGGAATAATTAGTACCTACTCGTATTATGATGAGCATCGATTTACATATTAGAGTGGCTTCGATAGCTGTCCACCCACTGTCATTGTTGACCATAAAATGTGGCGTGGCTATTTAATTTGATGCTGCTCGCATGAGTTATGATCACACTATTATAGTAGCAAACTAAAGCAAACTTATCACGACTGTATTTCCCAAAGGTATTAGCAGATGTGTATGGTACACCCAAATTTCACCAGATAATATGCTTAAACATGAGGGAGGAAAATATTGTTATCAACCGAACGAAAAGAACTAGCAGGGGATCGAGGGGGTGGAGGGGGGGGGTCAGGGGATGACCGGAATTAATCAAATGATGTTGTTAATATTTCTTATTTTTTGTTAATTGATTATTCGTTCTAAATCACTACGGCACATTAGTTATAGACCTTTTTACTGCGTTTGCCCACCTCTGGGATGATTTACTGGAAAAAAAAACATTTATCGTAATTTCAACCAACTTTGAACAAATGATTTATTTCTGTAAGTCGGAGGTCTCTTTGTTGAAGTGAAAAAACTTCATCGAACACAAAACACCCTGTGAATTACGCCATGTTATTGGATAGAGGAACATGTTTCTAGTTCATTGGCCTACAGCTTAGCTATTGTCTCAATGTTTTGATAGCTCTGAGGCCGATGATATCAAGTAACAGAGAGGCGTCACTATAACAAGCATGATTGATTTGATTACA
Source organism: Gortyna flavago (assembly GCA_963669345.1). Classification (NCBI taxonomy): domain Eukaryota; kingdom Metazoa; phylum Arthropoda; class Insecta; order Lepidoptera; family Noctuidae; genus Gortyna; species Gortyna flavago. The sequence goes on from OY770126.1 coordinate 2,329,846, forward strand.
AGCATATTTATGACTAATCTCTTTGATTCTTGAGATGTCATTGACATTGACAAAATAACACAGGCAAAAGTTGTCTAAAATTCAACCCTAAGAAAGACTAAGGACTAGTACAAGATTTTGAAAATAATACTGGTGAGTACCAACAGGTATAATCTGTGCTTAAGAGCGAAGCCATACGATGTGTTGTCGGCGCGTTGCGATGTCAGAGCGGTGACGCTACGTCATCCTACATTCAAACCACAGTGATCTGCCGCACGGAGCGTCACGGCGATGCAACGCACTCTCAACGGAGAAGGGGTCTTATAGAGAGACGAAACGGGGAGGGACGTTGCGGTGCGAGCGCATTGTTGTTTGTACTACTTATTTATAAGACTGACACACCCAACTTCAAGACGCTACGATCGACGTCGTAGTAAGCGGCGGCGTTGCGTTGCGACACCGCATGGCCGGTCTGGCACTCAGTGCCTTGAAATCATAGCAATACGCCGAACGCAACGCGTAGGCAGTCGCTCCATGTAAAATGCTGGTACTCAGCTGCATCTGGCTAGACTGGAAGTCGACCTGCTGATCCCAACATAGTTGGAAAAAGGCTAGGCAGATGATGATGACGCCGAACGCAACGCACCGGCATAGAAAAACTAATACATAGTATTTGCACCGGCAACGCCCGTGTGGCTTCACTCTAAGATTTTATACAGTCGCAAGTCCGAATAGCATTCAAAAATAGATTTATTTATTGATAAAATAGAGAATGGCAGGTATACACAAATACAAGTAACTTTAAAAAAAACGGTCTACTTCATAACATAGAGAAATATAATTCTATAAACGGTCAGCTCATGCATAATATGCAAATCAAATACGATAATGAATACATACTAACATACTTGACAATCTACATAGATCTAAGATCATTCTAATTATACAAGGACTCGACGCAAATACATAATATACTTAAAATAAATAATCAAAACGCGTGTGAAATTGATCAACGAGAACATTAGCTAACGCCGATCGTCCACGACGCTACTCAAAAGTAACGAACTATTACAAACTCAAATCTCCAATGAGTAGGCAGAATGTCATCACAGGTGCTCTGTGCACTACCAGCACACTAATTCCATAACACATTTTCAATCACAATCTGAATCATTTTAAAGGATATTACTGATCCATTGCTTCATATGTTTGAATAAATTGTTTGCTCAACAACTTAAATAAAGCAATGAATATTTTCTTTTTGTAACAAATTACTTTTGAGTAGTGTTGTTGACGATGGGACTAAGCACGGAGGGCCTAAGATATGCAAGGACGCATAAGTAGTGGGACACCTAGTCCGCATGCGTGTCAGACATGTTTGTTTTGCTGCGTCACACTCACGAGCGAACCTTGGAATATGTAAAGGGCTAAAGGATAACTCCATAATAATTGTTCGCGAGATGCACCGGACGAGTTTATTGTCTATTAACTTGTGTTGTTTCTTGACAAACGAGTTATGTTACGCTATGCCTGCGTAATGGAGTTATGTAACAGCTATTTATATTACATTCTTCTCCCTTAAGAGTATATGAATTCTCGCTCTTTATAATTCAGGCATATAAGGTGAAGGAATGAGTGACGACTTGCCAGTGATTTTAATAAAATCTCATATTTGTTTAAGGTATTTTTTATATTTTTATAGCCAAGCACCAGAGACAGCTCATCGCACTAGTTTCCTATTACCAAGTTTGAGCTCTACTTGCAGGTTTTTTTTGTAAATATCGGTGTCATCGCGATAGCCCAGATGCTATTTTGGCTAGGAAGACGACGGCCGACGGCGTTACCCCTAAACAATTTGCCTTTGGGCATTAATTCCATCGGTAATTTTGAGCCTCAGTGCGTGTACTGAAAGCAGCTTTCTTCCCCAGAATAAAAGACAGTTTAAGGTTTCAATCAATCTGCCTAGCCTTTTTCCAACTATGTTGGGGTCGCCCTCCAGTCTAACCGGATGCAGCTGAATACCAGTATTTTACGACTGCGTATATGCCACAACCCAGTTGCTGAGTAACACGATACCCCTTGGTAAGAGTGGTTGTCAGACTTTTAGGCTTCTGACTACCTGTAACGATTGTCAAAAACTACGAATGACAGCCGGGATCAACGGCTTAACGTGATTTCCGAGGCACGGAGGTCGGAGGGGTCCCGACATGTGATGCATGGTGACCCACTCACGAACCGACCACGGCAAGCGTAACCGACCCGACCGACCGGCTGTTATTATTTAGCCACCCTCTAAATTAAAATATCAGAACTGGACAGAGCTGGAGAGCTGGAAAACCTTGTACTTGAGAGAATCCTTGGTTATCTAACAATAGCGTTACATAACATAAACAAAAGAAGCACGATACATAAACAACCGGTTTAATAAGATTCTAGTAGAAATCTCTGGTTTACTCAAATATCGCGTAACTTTCTAGCTAACGTTGACGCAATTTTTAAGTGTCTATTATGACTTGAGTGGAATCGTTTCACAATCCTATGGGAGGTGCTCTCGTTGCTGGACAAAAAAAAATTGTGGAACGTGGCTGTCAGTTTAATAAAAAAAAGAACTGTGGCCGATACGTGCAGGTTTGATTCTCGCTTTGAACAAATATTGGTACCTAACGGTTAGATTTGAATCTGCTGTGATTTGCCAATTCATTTTATGGTATTGGTTATAAAAATACATGATGAAACAGATGCATGTGCGGTTCGTGTACAATACTCGTACGTAACCATGAGTGATGTGCCTTCTTGTCACAGCGACGACGCGACGTGCAGCTCTCGACTATTTCTGTTTTGTACTCGTGATTATAGATTTAGAAAATATTTTTATATCATGCACGTATTTCTGTGACAAATTAGCCTATTGAAAATAACGTTGTCTATCGGTCGGTAGAGCTTTCATTCTAAAAATAATGTATTCCGGTGCTACGAATCACATTATCACCTCAACAGGTAAACCGCTTTCGATGTTTTCATTCATTGGTGCCATTACGGACGCCGTGTGACGTCACACGTGGGTGAGCAGAGGTGTGAGCGATAAGATAAGGAGTGATTAGTCCATCACAATAGTCATTATCTGCTATTAAAGTCAATAACCGTGTACGCAAGTGTTCTAATCTGTGTTTATGATATTATTAGTTTATGGTGGTACTAGCATTTAATGGTTTAGTATCACGTTGATTCAGCGCTTCGAGATAATAATTAGGTCCTATTTTTGGTTTTGCTTACCTGACTGGTAGGTAAGCAAAACCAACCTTCAAATACATATCAATACAACATTTAAATGTATCTAGATCGTAACAGAAGAAAACATGCAAGTATATTAGACATATACCAGAGCATTTAGTCACGGTAATTTCCCTTTCAGGGCAATCCACCTTCGAACGAGCACGACAGTAAACTGTGCCAACAACAGCGGCGGGATGTGTTGACACTCTGACCGCCAGCCGTCGAGTATGGAGCAATTACATTTATAGGCAAAGAATAGGTAAATGTACTAGATTATAACATAGATTTTACTGCGGGTGTGTTATGTTTCCTTGGCCGAAATCAAATTCCTACTTAGTGGAATAAAAACACTTGGAAACCTCCTATGTAACATTTGTAATCTACAGTTCTACAGTACCTACTAAGTAAGTAAGTAAACAAACACACAAAACTGGTCGAAGTGGCGCGGCGGCGCTAGATGGAGGCCTATGTCCAGCAGTGGACGTTCATGCTGTAATATAAACTTATAGAGGTATGAGGAGCAGGGTCCCCGTAAAGTCCCTTTTCAACGAGGGTTAAGAAACCCCCATTGGAAAAGGAGGATTCTCTGACCAAACAGGGTATTGTGTCTGGTAGGCTACTGCCCATCACGGTTGATGTTTTCGATACTGTCACGCGGATAACTTTGCTTGCGCGATGCAGGATTGGGTGACGTTAGGTTTTTGGTGTGTAGTTCGCATGTGGCGTTGTAGATGCCACCAGACTCGCTCACTACATTACTAGGGATGCTGCTCCTACGCTATACGGCGTAGAGGGAACGCTGCGTAGCGCAGAGTCTACGTGCTACGCAGCGTAGGTTTTAAAGCCGCTCTAACTGTACAAGCAATTCTCGCCATTGTTGCAATATGGAGCAACATCTCTTCGTATCGCTCTATGTCAAGACTGTGTCTTAGCGTATAATGCTGAAAAAAATGCTCACACTGTCGCAATTCGTTTGACTAAACTGATGACATAGATATAAGAAATAAGATGTAGAAAACACACAAAGGGAAGACCGAGGACATAAGTTAACAGTTAAGGCGGAAACTATTATATACTATACTAGATCAAGGAATAGTTATCGACAAGAAAATACCGAGTTGGTGAGAGTTGACAGTACCAACTAACTAGCTGAGACGATCGTGACGCCGGGCCCTATATCTGACGCTATAAACTTAATATCAATACCAGAAAGAGATGGCGAAATGGAAATGAGTTCCTGGAAGGAACTTGGAGGAGGCCTTTGCTCAGCAGTGGAAAACATTACAGGCTAACAAAAAAAAAAAAAACTCAATACGTACTTTCTTCAGCTTTTCTTTACGGGACGCTAAATACAGACACAGACCCAGCCGAAACACTTTTAAGTCCTTAACACACACAGTTATCAAAGGAAAACTAAGATATGACCTGTCCTTAGAAAATCAGTCGCACTACTGACATGACACACGACTTAGAATCTACGTGATCTATTCAATATAACGCAATTGTACGCTAATGTTATACATATTAACTACATTATTTACATTCTTGCGTGGGTCTGTAGCGCTGTATATGTAGGGTTCCGTCTAGGAAAACGTAGGTAGAGTCTTCATAATTTATTATTATTATAAGCCTGCGTTATCCCACGGCAGGGCAAAGGTCTCCTTTCCCCCCTTTAGGAAGGAGTCCAGTTCAACCCGCCATTTCTTTCTGGGCCCGCCACGTAGTCGTTTCCTGCAATTTGAGATCCACGCAGCGGTGGCTTTTGGGTATTGCTGCTCCGACATGCGACATTATGTGGCCAGCGTCCGCTATTTGTGTTTTAGAACGAAGTGTAGAGTTTCTATCGTTCTACTTACTCCATAGCCCGTTGACACACTCCAAGTGCGGACTTATGACGTCGTTAGAGACCATGTTTGTTCTCCGTAGGTGAGGGTGGGAAGAATGCGCATGTCCATGGGCTATCGTTTTATTGAAAGCAAGTGAGGCCCTCTCACGAGATGTTTCATCGACCAATAGTCTACCTAATTCTAATGTTCTATTTCATAGTTTGGAAGTCTTCAATGATAGTTAGCTCCCAAAAATAATCCAATTCAAATGTTTGAGTATAGTCAAGTCCGTCAAGTGAATTACACCAGCAGGGTAGCAATAGCTTTCTTTCATTTTGACAGTTCAGCAACATTAATTGCGTTATTTAAGTACGTTGTTGAGCAGACAAAATTTTCGAAGCAATGGATTATTCTATTCAAACATTTGAGCATAAATTACTCAAGTTAGGCAAAAAGTTTTTTATCGATGTCCGTGTCATGGACCAAAGGAAATAGATTTTTAGGGCGAACTTTTCTATCATTAAAATCAATACCAATCAAAATACTATGTCACATTTAATTGAACGTAACAAATCAATAAAGACGTAGCACAATCACACTTGACCGCTTTTTATTCAGCGTAGGAGGATAGCGTATTACCATGATTCAAGACTGAGCCTCTATCCCATTGTCTATGCTATGTGTCATAGATAATACCTAGATAATAATAGTAATTTAATAAACTGTAAAACAAGTTATGTGTGTATTGTCTATAGGCCAGACGGGGTCAATCGCAGCAGGGCACAGTTTTAACAATCGTCTTATGGAATGTGTGTTTTCTTGTTTGGTACAATACCTACACGTATTTCAGGATATCTGGCTTGTTTAGTTTGAAGATTGTAAATAACAGGTGCTTTTATTATAGTATCTGTTATTAACTTTAAGGATACCATTGTTAATTTGTATTTTTTTTTTGTATGTAAATGAACACGGACAACATTCTCACAAAGTTTTAAATATTATTTCTTACTAAAAATACATGCGTTTAAAAACAGCTAAACAAGAAAACTTACTTTCAAAGAGTCCACCTCACAATGTAACATTTTTCATAAAAAAAAAACTGCACGAATATATTAAAAATATTTCACGAAACGCACAATATCCAACTAAAAGAAATAATAACAAGGAATGTTTTCAGATAACATGGAGATAATATTATCATGTTGCAGAAAAACATCTTGAAAACTGTATCCCAATGTCATTGTGACAGATAAAATAAGATAATAATATCTTAATATAAACGGGTAAATCCTGGGTTTTTTGTGCATATTATGAAAATATTATTTAAGAAAATAAGGAATTATAACTATCTAAGTTGTTCCCATATTTGAACACTGAGCGAGTAAGAACGATCCATTCCAATATTTCCAATTAAAGTGTAAGTAATCCAAAAACCTAATTATAATTCCAACAAATATTATCCGCACCGAAATAAGCCAAAAACAATTATTCATCTCGTTTCAAAAAATGAATTACTATTAACAATGAATTATTATTATCTATTATTTATTTTATTGTTTATTCTGCACAAATAGAACGCATATTATAAAATTCAACTCACTTACCTATCTGTGATGAATCCTCTCCTGCAAATGACATACAAGGAACAACTTTTACGTCGGAACGAACATAAAACACCTATTTACTTAAGCTGACATCACATAAAAGCTTAAACGTCAGTACACAGACGAGTGAAACTTCCTGCTATTAGTCTTTAAGTCCACTATCACATCTATCTTCCGTTTGCAGCCTCCGTAACCAGTGGTAAGTGGCAACGTGCAACGTTACCATTCCGAACGGAAACGCCTCGTAAGTGCAGTGAGAGTCAGCAGTACAAGCAGGAACTGGTTATAATTACCTGTGACTGGGAACTTATCCTATTTGTGCCGGAAGATGTCAACTGTGATAGATGCTGAGCGGGACTCTGATTGACGTGTGATTTTGTAAGACGGGGTGACCGAAGTGTGATTTTTCCGGACGGCTAATTATACGAGTCACGACAACCCGAACATGTGTGTAAATACTCTTACCTAAGTGACTCTAGAGTCTGACCAACGAAAGCTGACCCAGAAAAAAGGCGGCAATTTAAAAAAATCAAGAGCTGTTACCGTTATAAATACACTGCGTAAACGTAATTGATACTATTTATTATTCATTGCGAATTTATTGATTTATTGACATTGACAATTAGGATTGACAGTCCTAAAATGTCTTCATTCTAAAAGATTAGAAAAAAGTTTAGAAAATAATTCGCGGTCAGCTTTCGTTGGCCAAACTCTATTGTCTATTGGGAATATTAGGATGTACGAAACCAAAGAAAGAAAATATTTATAATTTAATGAGTCTTTATTATTATTATAAGTAGCTAAAACTGTTTGCATGCCTTAGTTAAAGTAGTTATTACCTACATTATAGGATCATTTTAAACTTAATCATACCATGTGACTTGTACTTTCTGTGCAAATAAAGTACTATTAAAATCTATTCTAAACCAGAAACCAAAAACCACAAACCAAAAACCAGATGATAATAAGGATTTCATTGAAAAAGTAATCAGTAGAAGGTCAAAGTCAAGTTAAACAGGTTGAAAGCTGAAGTTTGCCATTCGGGAAAAAAAGAAACGAATTGAACAATATAGTACTCAGGCGGGGATATAGTAATTATATTATTATTATTTTATATTATCTTACGTTGCTTGCTTAAACGTCAAAAAATGTAAGGTCAGGCAGACACTAATTAATAAATAATGGGGTGAATCTCTAACAGTATATTTTTGCAGACTACCATTTTAGGATAAGAATGACGTTGGATGCACAATCCGTCGCTAAAGAGGTATCCTACCTACATCCCCCGAGTCCCGATGTTAATCAGCGGCAAATAGGGAATACGGAATGTTATCAATCGAATAGCTAACAGTGTCCACTTGAATACCAACCAGATAATATCTACGGCTATCAATAGTCCGCCAGCTCTAAATATGGCCTGTGTTCTCAAGATCAATCTGTTTAGAAACCTTTTGGAAGATCCGTGTTAGAGAGTAGGTAAACAATGATAGATTCAGTAGCGTGGACACGATGCACGGTGATGATGAAAAGCTACACGAAAGAAAGGACTGGCTTGTTGGTCTGAGCGGTTCGATCCCGAGCCATAGTTTTCTGGATTTTCAACAGTAGTGCCCTTAACACGAGCGGCACGCGTCAATAGCAAAGGCAATGTGCCGCTCTTGAATTTGAGTACGTTGCTGAAATGCACGAGCGACGTTGTCGACAGCAGTGTATTGCCTCTGCTGTGGACTCATGACGCTCCTGTGCAGAGCACTTGACTTTCTCATTCAGCAGGTCGAAGGTCTTGTGTCCAGGTACACGAGTGCGAGTGATACACGAGTGTATTGCCGTTACCTACTACTACCTACTGTTACATGGGAATTTTAATATGCCAAAATGTGCTGCTTGCCATTGAAAACAAAGCATCCTGTAACATAACATTACCTACATAGCGCGACAGCCCTTTTTTACACACACGTTATTCTTGCCGTGAAAAACTACGGTTTATGCACGGTCGTCAGTGTTGTATCCATGGGGCACTATGGAAGCTTGTTGACTGACACGTTTTTTCTATGGCGTTGGTTATACGCCGTACCGTAAAGAAATCGTGCCGGGTACAAAGGGCCTAAAGGGTTGGGCTGAGGTGTAGGTATACCCTCGTCAAACATCCAATATTATTCAAGTAGCTAAAAATAAGACGTAGGTACACATTACTCTATTTAACTGCATATTACTCCATTATACCTGTAGTAACCGACTGGACAGCTTGACATAACAAATTATCTGGACATCTAAGGCACCGCCACCATATCCTACTCATCTTAGTATATGCCTCGTAAATGCGAAGATTTGCAGATGTAATCTGTTAGTAGGAGGCTCTTGATGAAGAGGTAAACTTGTCCCATGAGGAAGAGAATTTGCAGTTAAGTTAATATTATTCGCTTTATGGAGCTGTCCAAGTGAATGTGTTATGCAGCATAAAGATAAATAATAGTAGATAGGTACCTAATGGTGGAAACAGTAATAAATATATATAAAGAAAATGATTGATAAACGATTTTCGTAACCATAAGGCTCCTTTCAGACAATTTTACCCCAGCATCTAAACTCTAGCAACTTTTCAATAACCTGTTAAATTGGCATTGCTGTTGAAACTTGTAGTACTTACTTAAGTGAAATAAACTCTATATTTGCAGTAGAAAATAAGTTAGACTGGCGGTAAAACAGCAAATAAAACTATTAACAAACATAACCAGCCAGTAACACCGCTAAAGCAACACCTTCCACCAGCCGCACGGTATAAAGCGACACCTATTACCAGCCACACGGCCTATAGAACATAACAGCGCTTCCTAAAGGGGTCCTATCAATTACAATGGAACCTGCTGCACGACACACTTCGCGTCCAGTTCTCATGCAAATCCCAGAGACACCGCTTGCATTTCAACTACTGCAGTGTAACGGCACATGCGCAATTACCGAAGGACCAGTTTCGACATTTCGATGGGACACTCCTGAGTAGACACAGCAATACTGATGTTACACATTGAGTCGCTGACTTCATAAACTTTTACAATGTGGTCTATAGAAAATTTCTTCAAATCTGACAATGCTAAATCCAGAACGATAACATTTCTTTTGCAATATAATCAATTTAAGATACCTAGTACTAATCATGTGCCGACAGAAAATAACCAAGACAGAGCGATGCTGAGAACGATACAGTGAAGTATGCAAAAACTTTATTAAAACTCCGCTCTGTGCATACACGCTCACACGCAATCATTCACACCTCACTAACTGCACACATGTTTACGAAACCGGCTTCACTTTACTGTTGACAGCCCTCTGTCTTGGTTTTTTATTTGGTCTGAGGTGCACAACTGACACTATCAAACAGTCAAAAACGTTCATATCCATATGTTAATATTATGGATTTCATCGGTTTTATTAGCTTTAGGAGGTCTTACCTTGACCCATAAACACCACCAAGCGTCCTAGGTGCACCTACTCTACAAAATCAACAAACGACACATTAATTAGTTCGGTTAGATAGAATCTGCAATCAACCAACGCAAGTTGAAGGTTGACCCAGCAACAATAGGTAGGTATGCAATACCGGCAGTGGCTTAACATTACCAACTATCTATGGACTGAGCCCATAACAGTGAATGCAGCAATATTTTGAAACTGCATGAACTGTTTTGCTGGTCCTCATATTTTGTCGCTAATTGTAACATATTTTATGTGCATACCCCACACGTGTGTCGAATATGTCTAGTAGGAACTAGCTGTGCCCGCGACTTCGCGTGCATGTCGGAAAATAAATTGGATTTCATGAGTATTTTTTTTTCGCGTATCCCTAATTATTTTTCTAAAATAAAAGAAGCCTAAGTTACTCCTTATAACATCAGCTATCTGCCAGTGAAAGTCCCGTCAAAATTGGTCTAGCCCTTTCGGAGATGCCGCAACAAACAGACATAAAAAATTTAATATTGTTTTTTTTATGAGTACGTTATTAAATAGTTACTTTAATATGTTTTTTTTTTTGAAATGGGTTTGCTCTTGATTAGTCTAAAAAAAATCTGCTGTTCCCTACATTTTGACGAGTTATACGAACAAAAATGTAGGAAACAGCTGATTTTTTTTCGCACTTTCAGTTTTGGTCCCATAGTAAAAGTTGTTCATAATGATGAGTACAATGACCTCTTAAGAGGTTGCTGGTGTTTTTCCAATAACCCTGTAGATATATACCTATAGATATAGATAATGTGTGTCAGATATTTAAATAGCCATGTCACCAGTCAAGCCTGTATGTTTGTTAGGGCTAGGCTAGGTCCGGTATAGTTGAACACCTGGCTCAATGATTTATTGCGTTCACCTATTGTAGTTTAATTTGGTGAGAACTGGATCAATATGTTTTCAAAACTAGACTAGATACCTTCTATTCAATGGAATCCACATATGTATATTGTATTATAAAACACAATATCTACCCTAAATTAGCCGAACACCAACGGGCTGTTGAACATTTGGCACACGAAAACAATCACCGGGAAAAGTTGTAAAAATCCATTACTGAACAACCACAAATATAACCGTAAAACTATTACAACTGAAGCTGAAGTACCTACATAAAAAAGGCTGAAAAAAACACGTATCTTTTACAAACAAGGAGACCCCCTTTAATAACTATCCACCTATTACGGTTCGTGAGATACAGCTCATACAGCCCGCTGACCATCAGACGGACAGACGGACGGACGGTGGAGGCTTAGTAATTGTAATAGGGTTCCGTTAGCACCCTTTGAGTACGGAACCCTAAGAAGTAGGAACTTCCCTTGTTATAGTTTGTATAACTTAAGCAGTATTTGACTGCCGCCAGACATAAAGTTACTATCACTCCATCCAAGTAGGTAGGTACTAGACTACAGCCAACAAGGAAATCGAGACAAGTAGGAAGTCAATTTGTTTTCAAATCACTCGCAAACACCTAAGTATCTTTTATCAACCTAAGTTACATTATTGTTACATTGCAAACAACATCTATTGATAAATACCCCGTATATAATAGACTAACGTCGGTAGATACTTACGCGCTGATTCTAACATAAAGTATTTTCTAATTAGCTATGTTGAAAGGCACCATTAACCACTTGGTACTCGCAGTATTTCGCTAGACAAAAGACCTTCCAAGTTTATGGACACAATACCTAAGTATAACTTGGTTGTTCTTTCGTTATCTCCAGTTGCATTCGCCAGCATAGCTATTCTCTCATCCATTTTAAAGTTAATACCAATAAATTATACATAAAAGCTATTAGTGTACCTTAATAAATAAATAAATAAAAGCTGTTATCTCCAATGCGAAACTATGATCGAATACTTGATATTGCATCTGACAGCATGAATTGAAAATGCTATTAAAATGTTATATCTGAAAGATAAATCCGACACAAGAAAAACTGACACTCGCTGCATAATTAAAACTCTACAATACTCTACCTAATAACAATTTTAAATTAACTCACTTACAAACGACGCACATCCTTAACCGGAATCTAGAACCATCTGAAGCATGTTTGCACAAGAAAAGTGAGCACTAGAGGATTTTTTTAAATTCATCCCCTAAAGGGGTTAGAGAGAGGCTGAAAGTTCATATGTCATTTTAGCCAAAAAAAATCAAAATTTATGAGGAATCTCATCAAGAGGGCGCACGTGGCTTATATGTACCTACTTTGATAATCTCGGTTCTTGTCTGTTCTTAGTAAGCTACATTGTAAGTTAGTTGGTCAGCAAAGAGGTTTTGTATTTAATTGGGTTCCCAAGAAATGATTGGCTATCAACCCAGTAGCCAGCCTGTCTCGCACCACAGTGGAGCGATGTGCAGCGATGCAAATATGCGCGATTAGTGAACAGGTAACTGTAACGAACCAGCAACCTTGTTGGCAACGTGTAGGAAGAATGGATGTTACAAGGTGTTTTAATGGGGACATACTTATGACGTACGTATTAGGTACCTTTTGCTAAGCATAAAACTAAACAGTGTTCAATATGCTTAGCAGCTAGTAGACGGAGCCAGACACTTTTAATTAAACTGGCCTCGGTTTTAACCAGTGACATTTGGATTTGGAAACTGGTAACAATGGTCTACACAAGCTGCAGTATGTTTTATATAGGTCACACACATATGGCTACATAACTACCTTTTGCTACGCTCGTGACTACATAGGTAAGCATTTCCATAATAAATTAGAGACACCTACTATTCAGTAGGTGCCTCTAATTGAATTGCCTATGATTTAAGTAGGTCTATTTAGATTGGTACCTACTTAAATCCTATCCTTGACTATTTACCTAAGTACTTAACGTACTCAAAACAACAAGCCAAATAGGAAAGTTGCCACTATAAACCTCTAACAGACACATACCTAAGGTCACAGATAATATAATCTGAGGTACATCAAACGGCTGCCACATCCAATGTCTAGCGCATGAATGGACGGAAAGGCGCATGTCCCAGCGCGCGCGCAGGCTTCCGCCTCGACGCACGCGCCACTTCCCATAAAGAGGAGCACGGAAGTCGTTCCACTGATGGATGGCGATTAGGTACTTGCTCCCCTTACTGGTATAGCAAGTACTTACTGATAGCTGTAGAAAGGGACGCGAGCCTTTTAGGCGAGTTCGTTGATGGCACTTGATGTCTTTTATGGATACGGTGAAAGGAACGTGGTCCTTTGATGCGAAGTCTCTATGGAAGGTTGGGTTAAGCTGGTGTTGTTAATGTTAGTGCTAAAACACTTAACGTATCTATTGTCTCGTACTGCTCGCTGCCGACGATTTCTAGACTCGGCGTAAAGCTAAGGCCGAGGGCACGCTGGAGAATTTGTATGTAGGTAACGTAAAAAATGTTGCGCCGCCCGCCACCAATTTTTTTTTTTATTTGTTTTCACATACAGTCATAAACTCATAATTCAGGTTTATGTTTGTTTTGTACCATTTAAACCAGAAATGGTTTGTATTGGTACCTACCTACTCAAATTGGGGTACCTAAGGGCAGGAGAATTATTTTTTTATTTAGATTCTGATAGTAGTAGTGTGTGTAGGTAAAGTATGTAGGTACTTTAACAGCGAAACACCAACCTCAAGGTACCCAAACCGCCAATTAGTATCTACATACATAATTTGCCATAAGAGAAATAAACCATTACATTCGAGATAGTTAATCATACACTCGTTACAAAGCAACCTGTCACATATGTGTCGGTACTTTCCATTTCATTTCGTGGCCGTCCAGTGAAAGCGGACAGGAGCTGTTGACCTTTGCCAAGCCCATCTGGTGGCCATTGATGAGCGATCGACTTGTGACACTGCCACAGATATGCGCAGAAGACCCGCTGCGCGCTCTGTCAGCCCACGTTTGTACGGACGTAAAAATATAGCTTCGGAAATTTACCGCGCACTGGATTTTCTACTCTCGGTGTTGAACCGACCGTTAACAGAGCGCATCCCAGCGCATCAAAAAAGCACACTGTTTGATTTCAACTCTCGACGCTAAGCAGTGCTTTGAAAATCCAATGCGCGAAAATAAATCACCGCGTTAAAAATGCGGCCGTGAGCACCTGGGCTTACTCTTGAACAAAGAAGTCAAGCCCCATTTAGGCACACGATGCAAGAATGTTGCCTATACCTACTACATACATATAATACTGGTATTCAGCTGCATCCAGACTTCGCTATAAAGTCGAAGGAGCAATCTCCTCCCCACACCCCATCCGAGCGGGAGTCCCCCAGGGCTCGGTGCTGGCCCCACTAATCTTCACGCTGTTCACCAGCGATATCCCCAAAAACAAGAAGGCTCAGTTGGCTCTATTTGCCGACGACACAGCCATATTCTACACCGGCCGCAGCCTAGTCCAGATATCCCACACTCTCCAAACAGCAGTTAACAAACTTGCTGCTTGGTTCAGGAAGTGGAGAATTGAAGTCAATCCCGACAAAAGTCAAGCGGTCCTTTACTCCAGACCGCGTCATAACCCCATCCCCCCCGACCTATCACCATGTTCGGCAAGCCGATCCCTTGGGAAGAGCAAGCCAAATACCTAGGTGTCATACTCGACAGACACCTCTCCTTCACAGAGCACATAAAGAAGGTCCGTTCGCGCGCCGCTTTCACTCTCTTCAGACTCCACTCCGTTCTCAATGCACGCAGCAAACTGTCGCTTAAGTGCAAGTTGCGCATTTACACAGCGTGCATTAGACCAATTATGACCTATGCCTGTCCAATCTTTGCGCACGCAAAACCCCACAACATCCATAGGATGCAGACCCTTCAAAACCGGTTCCTTCGAAAGGCTACGGGTTCCCCTTGGTTCGTTCGTAATGAGATCCTCCATGTTGACCTCAGAATCCCCACTATTAAGCAGTTCATGAACCGCCTCTCAAAGCGTTTCTTCGATTCCGCCGCCAAACACCGCAACCCTCTAGTTGTCCAGGCCGCGAATTACTCTCCCTCTAACATCAGCAAGGCCCGCCGTCCAAAACATGTCCTGTCCGACCCTGACGACCCCATAACTCTCCTCCAGGAGAGCAACAAATCTACCAGTACAGTACACAAAAACAAAAGACCGACATTCCGACCTCGCCGACGAGGTCCCTCGCGACGTCCCCAAGTAAACTCACCCCCCCGACCCTTGCCCGATGCAGTGCCAGCCCGCGCCGCAGCTGAGCCAGTAGCTTTAAATTCCCGACTGTGACCTCTGAGTTTGTTTCGGCATTTCTTCTCAGAGTAGTCAGATAGGAAATGCCGGCCTCATCAAGCTTAAATAATATAATTGTGATCCAGCCTGTCCCCTCTTGCTGCCCTCTCCAGCGACGCCCGAAGCCGAGGTTCGTACCCCACAGGGGGTGCCCTTAGTGCGTAGTCGCTTAGCATAACGTAGTTAGTTTTACGCCCCTGGCTGGAGGCTTTGAGTTTTACTTAAGGCAGCCACAGGATAGCCCGGTTAAGTAGTCACGACCTCTCAAGGTCAACTACGAGACGCCATTAGAAAAAAAAAAAAAAAAATCTGCATCCAGTTAGACTGGAAGCCGACCCTAACATAGTTGGGAAACGGCTAGTTATAGATAGGTATAGATGACGATGATAGTTGCCTGTGGCTTTTTTTTTTTTTTTAAGGATGGGAAATCATCCAATGATCCCGCTCTGGGTGGAGCGGAAGGGAGTGTCAGACTCTTACTGACTAAAACCCATCCGTGTTCCTTCCTTAGCCCTTTATGTTCCGGGGTAGCGGTAACTCTTTCGGACAATCCCGCTGGGTTGCCTGTGGCTTACTTACAATAAAGTTGAAACAACAATTAATGTCTTGCATCGTCTAACGCTAAACACTGTTTAGACGTATTCCACACTGGGCATCCCGCTTAAATGGCACCTGAATGAATGCACCTGTGACCTGACACACAGCAGCACATTCACTCAGGTGCCATCCCAATGTGGAATATGTACGCTGTTTAGACGGAGCAGGCAATTAGATGACACCGTGTAGATAAAGAAGCTGATACGATTGAACTGAATGGACACGGAGAACAAGACATTTTTATGTTTCTCGAAAGTACCAACACTGCCTGAGATTACTTACAAGTATACCTACAATCTACATAAGCGCGATGGCAGATTTTCAATGCTCGATCCTGTTTCTTCTCTTTGAGAAGACAAGATGATATTTCCTAATGGCTTATTGCAGTAGGTAATCTGCCACTTCAAAATTAATAACAAAACTTGAATGTTTTATGTAGGTAGGTACCTAACTATTCTGTTTCATAAAATATCTTTCAAAGTAGGTTTTCTTTATGTTATTGTGCTGTGACACCGCACTGCTATGCAATAAGCCAACGGCTATGGAAGATGTGAAGTAATGATTCGTTCGATTGTGAATCATAATTACCTACAGGGTTGTCTGTACTGAGTGTACACTCGTTAGCTGATCCGCTGCCTTTAGTGTGTCGCGTAAATAATTCTGCAAAAATTTGCATCAGACTCTGTCAAACTCTTGTATTCGAGGCCCTAGCACGAATGCACGATACACACAACATAATCAGCCTATAATGTTCCCACTGCTGGGACACAGGCCTCCTCTCAGTTGAGAGGGAGTGGGCCGTAAATTTTTCCTCTATGGCCGTAATCCACCACGAGGGACCAGTGCTGGTTGGCAGATGTCACATGTCTTCGAATTTTTGGT
This sequence comes from Gortyna flavago, assembly GCA_963669345.1. Lineage (NCBI taxonomy): Eukaryota > Metazoa > Arthropoda > Insecta > Lepidoptera > Noctuidae > Gortyna > Gortyna flavago. The sequence continues at coordinate 2,346,745 of OY770126.1, forward strand.
TCTAGGACATGCCGGCTTCCCCACGATGTTTTCCTTCACCGCTATGAGAGCAGTGGTGTTTATTTACATAAAGCGCCTGACAGGGTTCGAACCTACGACCGAACCACAGGGCCACCACTACTCTAGTCGACGTAAACGTAAATTCGAAGAATTTTTTAATCAAATATACAACTATCGTATAGCATTCTGGTTAAAATGATTGCGACAAGCACAATCCATACTAATATTATAAATTCGAAAGTAACGTGTCTGTCTGTCTGTATATATGTTACCTTTTCACGCCTAAACCACTGAACGGATTTCGATAAAATTTGGCAGAGATAGATTGCATCCCGGGGAAGGACATAGGATAGTTTTTGTCATCATACCTCGCGGGCGAAGCCGCGGGCGGAAGCCATAAAACTAAATATTATGAATGAAACGAGTATTTAAATTTTTAAAAATTTACGTCTCGTTTACTCTGCGCGTTCATGCTAGGCCAACAGAATAGTTTGAAGATTCAAATCAATTAGAACTTTTCAGTTTATTGATATAAATCAGCATGCAGCAGTGCCGAAGAAGGACTATTTTTTATAACACAAAAGTAAAACAACACGCAACAATAATTATGTAACATTTATTTGAATACGACATGATAATAATAGATTTATGACGTTATATTACTGGTTAGTTTAATTTTACATAAACATCTCGCACTGCATCGTTTTTTTTTTATACTTTTGACTGTATGATAACAACACTGGTTGCGTGCTAGTATTGCGTGTAATTTTTCATAAACACGCGCACAAACTCATTAATAAGTATGAGGTTCAAAATATACAAAATCTTAGAAATATTTATTTCTTTTGAATACAAACCAATACACTACGTCACAGTCAAATTAGCGAATTAATACATATATAAAGATAAGCTCTACTTCCAGACCAGCTGAGTTAAATAGCTATTTGTGTATGGTTGCAATTTGTACCGTTGAACTTCCATAGTACATATTACAGGATAAACTGTATCTAAATCCGGGGTAATTGCGTAAAACACTCACACTAGCAATGGCTTTCATTTTGACAGTTAAACAAAATTCATTGCGTTATTAAAACGTTGTTGAGCAGACAAATTTTTCGAACATAAGAAGCAATGGTTTAGCAGTATCCTTCAAAATGATTTAGGATTTTGATTGAAAATGTGTTACGCAATTAGGACGCTGATATCAGACGCTTCACTCGAGTAGACCAGGATACCGACAAAATAACATAGGAATGAACATTCATCTGGTAATTCCATTTCTTTTTATTGGTTCCAGCCAAAATCCAACATCGTTGGATTTTTTTCACTAGTCAATTCATTTTTCACTTTGATTCATTTTGTGACGTTTCAGTTGGAGTGGAAGATCCCGAATGGAAGATAAAGACTAAATAAAAGTGGAGCATCTCATATCTGCTTAACATAGTATTGAGCAACATATCTACATTATCACTACCGTAAAGTGTCGAAAGTTATACATAATTGTCTTATAAATTGTTGTATTTTTCTATAAAAGTTGAATTTTATAAACCTTCATGCTGATTGTAAAACTATTGCAACAATTTTATTTTATACCTTCTCCACATAATATTAAACATAGCATCAATATCTTTCACAGAGTAATATATATCTACTCCATACAGTAACGGTCGCAATGCTGTGATATAGATTGGCATTATCTTATGAAGTAAGATAAATAACATAATAAAATTATTGCGAGATTTTTTTTGCGTTTATTTAAATAGAACAACCTTTCTCATCACAAACAATTTATCAAACAGTCACCTTCACCTGTTTGAAACTAAATAAGATCGCACCCGACCGAATATCATATCCCGAGTTATAGTACCGCCGCTCGGGATGTGAACCCTACAGATGCTGAAACCGTGTATGGCAAATCTAATCACATTGGCTGTATGTATGGAGTAGATACCTACATCACATACATTGGCCGTTCCCTACGTCAGCAGCGGGCCATGCACCCCACACTGCAGGCCAGCGTGGTGTACAGTGGTAGTGAGCAGGGAGCCGCCTAGCTCCTGTTGTGTCGGTTGCCCCAGCCGCGTCGGTGGTCGTCTTTGTAGTCATCCATGTTGTTCTGTCTCGCTCTTTCTTCAGGATCGTCATCTTCTACTAGACGCTCCTGCACAGAAAAGTTAAGTTAAATAGAAATCATTCTGTACCTTTTATGTTGCATAAAGTTTAATAAATAAACCGCGATGTTTCTGGCCCCTTGTTCTTTAAGTTATTTATTTACGTTTAGAGCTAAGGGCTTCATGTGAATCCGAAACTTTTAGGGAAATCAAATATATTACTTATTCAATATCATAATCAGCTTATAGCTGTCCACAGCTGGACATAGGCCGCACCAATCGCAAGTCATTTAATAGGCTACTTTCATCTACCTACTAACCTACTACCAGCCAGACCGTCCTATACCACAAAGTTTTGTCTCCCATCGAGCCTGGGGGCATCCTACATTATGTGAATGCGCGACTTTAAGTAACAGCCCAGAGTTTGGCAGTTGGCGGTGTGAGACCCGCGGGGCTCGGTGCCCACGACTAGGCGTGGGACCTGCGCCTTATCTCTCTTCGCGAGTGTCGGATTGTCGTCCCATTGGCGTTGACTATGGACTATGAGAGTGAGGGAAGAGGGAGTGCACCTGCGCCTGCGCAATTGCGCATACACTTGTGCACAATAATATCTTCTGCGCCGAAGGTTAGTTTCCGTTGAGATTGGCCGCCGAAATTCGGTCTGGAGGACTATTATTAGAATGTGTGATTAAAGATGTATTAATAAAAGTTTACCTTTCGTATGCTCTCTTCTTCATCTGCGTCGTTCTCCGTGTTCTGTATGGTCGTGTGAGGTATGTTTGTAGTGCCGGGGAAGCTATGGACAAAAAATCCTATATTTTGTGATAGGTTAGCTTTCTAGACACAATCCTAAACATCGAGCCACAGCGTCGTGTAGTAAACAGATATTTAAATATTCACAAACGGATGACCACCTTTTTTTTACGTCTTTGTCGACGTTCGTCCTAATTCGGAATCACGAAGATAATCGAAGCACACATCTTCTCTGGTTTACCTGCATGTACTGCACACTATCTACTCGTATTACAGCTTATGATGAGATACTCACATGCCATCTCGGACTCGTTGGTCGTAGAACTCTTCTACAGTGAGTGCGGGTATGGCGGGATAGCCCAGCCCAAACACCGCCTTCTGCACGGCGTCGCGGGCTATTATCACTGGCTTTAGGGGCACGTGCGGGCGCTTTGGTTTAGGCGCTGGAAGAGATATAGAATTCAGTGCAAGTAAAAGGAGTATAGCGCAACGGGGTAATGACATAACACACTATGAGTAGCAATGGTTTTTATTCTGACAGTTCAACAACATTCATTGCGTTATTTACGTTGTTGAGCAGACAATTTCTTCGAACATATGAAGCAATGGATTAGCAATATCCTTCAAAATGATTCAGATAGACTTTGATAGTGTGTTACGCTATCGGGGTGTTGTATATGTTACGCTGTCGTATGTGTTAAAATATTCGAGATATTTGGTTAACACAAAAAGTTTATAAATACGATAGCCTTTTAATTCTTGCCGTGTGAAATAAAAAAAGTACTGCATGCAATCATAATAATAATTTTTTTTTTTTTTTTTCATAAAGGTCTCATTACTTTTTCACTATTTTATATTATAAAAAATAATTATACCCTATCCTAATAGAAATGAAAGTTTATTTTGTATCAATGAAATAATGTGAATATTTGTGCAAATACGCCAAGTGTATTGCCAGGATTAATACAGTCGAATGTTACGCGAGAATGTTGTGTGTGAGAGAGTAAGTCAGAATTTGCACAAGTCCACGAAACAAGTAAAGAAGACAAGTTGGACGATTTATATATTTATGAAGCTGTTCGTCTGCGATCCAGGATGAAAAACCTATGTCCTTCTCCAGATCATGTGCCAAAGTCCATCCAAATCCGTTCAGCCGTTTTAGCGTAAAAGCATAGCAAACACGAAAAAAATCAATATTTTCTCCTTATAACATTAGATAAGATTGACACCCGTAAACCGCCTATTGTTCCACGCCCTTATCGTAGACTAGCAGCGCCCCGCGGTTTCACCCGCATAAGTTTCCCGTGGGAATATCGGGATAAAAACTATGCTATGTCCTTTCCCGGGACTCAAACTATCTCTATACCACATTTCATCTAAATCGGTTCAGCGGTCTAAGCGTGAAGAGGTAACAGACAGACAGCCAGACAGACACACTTTCGCATTTATAATATTAGTATGGATATCGCCATAGATGTTATGTTATGTTTACTTACATCTTTCATTTATCTTGTAAGAATTCGATGCAGGTCCAGGACAAGTTAAAAGTAGTTTCGAGAGTTGGTTCGTCATTGTTTGGTATCTTGATTGGAGCCAGATGGTCCTGGTTTACCAGAATTACAGTAGGTATGTGTGGCAGACTAAACCAAAGTGCAAAAGACCTCCTGAATTTTTATCTAAGCAGTATTAGCTAAGACGGAGTTTCCGTTCGTCCCATCAAAATCGATCCAGCCGTTTCGGAGATTAGCCGAAACCGACAGACAGACAAAAATTATTTAAATTGTTTTTTTTTTTTATAAAGTATGTACTATACTTTCATATGCATTTAGTAAAAAGCTTAAAAGTTATTTTGACATTACAAACCGACACTATAATTTTATTTATATGTAGATATAGATGTAAATTTTAGCGTTCCGACGGGAAAGACAAACATGCCTTGCTTTGGCGTGTAGAAATTGTCCAGTTTCTAAACTCGACATAATATCTAATATATAAAATTCTCGTGTCACAGTTTTCGTTGCCATACTCCTCCGAAACGGCTTGACCGATTTTGATGAAATTTTTTGTGCTTATCCGGTATCTATGAGAATCGGCCAACATCTATTTTTCATTCCCCTAAATCGAAACTTACGCGGGTGAAACCGCGGGGCGCAGCTAGTTAATTTATATAATTGTACCTAATTATATTAATTCTTGGAATAAATGGAGTTAGTTTAAATTACTGTTACTAATCAACATTCTTTATTGCTAATAAAAATAAATATCAAATAATGATAATAACGAAATATAACAAAATAATAACAAATGGCTCATCCATATTTTTTATATCTATCTTGTTGCATAGATGTTTAAAACTTTAAACATTCACAGTGATTATTTAATTTAAGCAACAAGATGTAAGCAAGTTTAATAAATATGGATCAACTTTGAACGTTAAAATCTCGAAAACGTAACGCTTTACGGAGTTTGGTCTCATTATGTGTTCTGTTGCATTTATGTCAGCTATCGATTATCCCCCTTATTAATAAACGTATTATATCAGATGAATAGTTACACACCGATTTATCTCTTTCAGCCGTCAGTAATTTGACTTTCGAAAGAAGAAGACAAAGCGTTGTGTAACTATACAGCCGCTGTACAACGTTTATTAATGAGGGGGTATAAGTATAGGCTTCATGCAGGACCACCATTTTGAAAAAAAATGGGGGACAGTAGGTATGCCACGGACCTACAAAGCCCTTTGTTACATCTATCTACCAACAAGCAAAGTATTTGGGCGGATAAAGTAGCTCTAATGCCGACCACATCAACTGACAACTTAACAACCAATATCCTAATTCTTACCTCCAGCATTTTTAGCCATATACTCCAGTATGCATTTCTCCTGCTCAATACTGCTGAGTTCCTCAAACGATTGGTTCACATAGCTCTGCAGTAGCTTCAGGAAGTAGGCCCTCTTCGTCTCGTCGTCTGATGAGGATTCCATCGCCTTTGACAGTTTACTGAGCTCTTCCTTTAGTTCTTGCGTCTCCTTGAACCTCCGGATCTTGGCTTCTCTTGTTAGCACCTAGAAGTGTTTTTCAAAACTTGTGAGAGACAAACAACAACTCTTGTGATTTTTTTTTTCTATAGAGGTAGGTGAAAACAATAAAATGATATGTGCTTCTACATCAACATCTGCCTATTCTTTTCCCAACTATGTTGGGGTCGGCTTTCAGTCTAACCGGATGCAGCTGAGTACCAGTATTTTACATGGAGCGACTGCTTGTGTATGATGTGCTTCTACAACTTTACTTTTTTTTTATTGTTAGCCTGTACTATTCCACTGCTGGGCAAAGGCCTCCTCCAAATCCTTTCAGGAACTATTCCCGCGCCACCTCGAACCAACCCTCGCGGTACGCGTCCAGGTCATGTCTTTCTGGGCCGGCCTCGGCGACGCCGTCAATCTTCAGGCACCCGTTATGTGGAAACTTTTGTCAAGCAGTCATCGTGCACGCGGCTGATGTGACCCGCCCAATCCCATTTCAGCCTTCTTTCCTACATCCAATATGCCTCTTTCTTAAACTTCATTTATTTATTTTCATTTATAGTTTTCTAATACAGGCATGCCATTGAGTATGCCATTAAGTATTAGTATAATACATTTTGTCACTAGTATCAAAATTCATGCCAGTTGGAAGTAGAAAAGGAAATGTGAAAACATTTGATGTTTCAACTTTACAAATAACATACTCTAACAAGGATCCCAATAGACATCTTGAAGACAAAACATCGACATACATAATAGTCTGTTCCAAAACTGTCTGACGAAAGTGTAAACAAAGCCGGTTTAGGTCAAATTCTTAAAAGGAATTAATAACACATTCACCTGTATTTAGAAGGTTTCAACTTTGTATCTCACCCCTTTTCCCAACAAAATAATGTTTGAATAACATTACTAAATTATAATTGAAAAATCATTCACTAAAATTGAGGTTGTAAAATTAACCAAAATAATTATGAAACGAAAAACAACTTTAAGGTGAATTAAAATTATAATTTCGGGAATCAAATTATAGTTTTGAAAGCCTAATTTTATACAAATAATAATCAAATTAAAGCATCCAATTTGTAAATGGCTCTAAAAATTGGCATCCCATAGATACGTTTTCGGATCCAATTGTTTACATTTTCATGAGATACTTTTGGAACAGACCATAGATCTTCTAATAGGCCACTTATGTTGTTAAGACTCAGAACACACTTACCAAAGAAGCAATTTTGGCTTGTTCAGTCTGTACTTTCTCAATAGTGTTTGAGTCAGTACTTGTCTGTGGCAACTCGAGATCTGTCACGCCATAGTCTTTACACCTCTGCAGGAAGTCTCTGCAAAGTTTATAATAAATATATGTGACACTATTATTCAATGAAACTATTGTTTTGGGTTTCAGCTGAGATATTTTGGGCCCTGTTGACTATAATAAAGAATAAATAAACCAATGTCCTAAAGATCCTATCATGGAAGTATTTAAACATAAATAAACAGAAGAATAAACTTTGTCTTACCTGAAATAAATCTCAGACACATTAACAAGTTCCAACCGTGGTTGGTTGGACAGCTTCAGAGTGAGGGAGCCAAGCAGGGCTGGTAAGAGCAGGTACTGCAGGGTCTCTGTCGGCAACTCTTCTAGGCTCTCGTTCTTACTGAACATTCCTGTCACAGAGACGAGGTTTGTGGCCTTCTCGAACTTTCCAATAGCTGATTTGACACTCAACTGTAATATTGGGAAGTACTATTTGTTATATTTAAAGCCTTATTTCGCTCTAACCATTTCAAGAAGTCTAAAACATGATTAATTTCACATTTCAGTTTTATATTATGTAATGTTCGAACAATAGTAATTTAATTATCATCTTGGAGAGCACAAGAATGTCAAGGTATTATAAGAAATTTTGAATCTGGGTTTTCTTGATTAATGTGAGTACCTAACACTATAGATCTAAAAAATGCTGATATACCGCGATATGCGTGATACGAGGTGCATTCAATAAGTACCTAGCCTCATCGCCACCAGAGGGCGCTGTAGTTTCAAAAGAGTTTTACCACAGTGTAGCACATTCTTTTTTTAATTCTATTTTCAAATTTTCATTCCAATCCCTTCATTTGTTTTAATTTAGAGATGGGTAACTAGCCGAAATTTCAATAGCTTAGCTAGCCGGCTATTTGTGGTTGAATAGCCAGCTAGATAACTAGCTATTTTGGCTATTTGGCTATTGAACAATAACGGCTAGCGGTGCAGCGGCGTGGCTAGCTAGACTAGCTAGCGATGCGAGTTCGATCCTCGCCGCGGCAACAAGTCTAGATGTTAATAATAAGTTAGGTAATATCATGAATTCGTTTTTCATTTACTTTTTATTTTATTTTATAATCTTTTGAAAATTAATGACTTCCCTTCGTAGGTCGTATGTAATATTATTTTATGAAAACGAAAATCTACAATAGCGTCATCTCTATTTATAGTTATGAACTAAAAAACTGTCACAGTACATCGATTCAGACTAGTTGTAGCCAAGTAAAGTACAGATGTCGCGCTGCTCCTGATAATTTAAACGATTTATACCCAATTGTTGATTTAAATTAGGTTTAAAATCGTATAGTTAGTATCAAATTCTAATTCTATTCCTTAACATCTTACGGTAACTAACTACTACCTTTCTAACTATCGTATTTCGTAAATTCATTTGATGATAGATTGAGTAGGGAGAAATGAAGATTCTTAAGAACGAAATTACTGAGTATACTAGTCTCTCTTTCTTTTATCTGTTTTGTAACTGTTGTGAGAAAGAGATGTGCGATGTGAATGAAGTTCGCAATTCGCATTCACGTCTCACATCTCACACTGCTCAGCGCAGTGAGAGTGAGCGCGCACCATTGATATATATGGCGCGCACACAGCCGGCTAGCCGGGGTAGCCGATAGCTATTAGCTACTTAGCTAGTCAGCTATTGACAGCTATCGGCTAGTCCGGCTAGCCGGCTATCGAATACCGGGACGGCTGCATAACGTAGTAGTTATATTATTATAGCCAATAGCTACATAGCTAGTTATCGTGTTGACGGATATCATAGCCGTGGCTATTTTGTTTATAGCCGCTATTTGGCTAGTTATTGGAATAGCTACCCATCTCTATTTTAATTTGACAACTTATGGAAGCGAACGTGTCGATCGGTTTTACAAAAATGGAAAAAGAGCAATATCGTTCGGCGATTCGTTTCCTATTTTTGGAAGGGAAAACGCGCATCGAAATAAAAGAGCGCTTGGATGCTGAGTACGGTGACTCTTCTCCATCGATGGCCACCGTCAAGAATTGGTTCAACGAGTTTGCACGTGGCCGTACGTCGGTTTTTGATGAACCACGTCCAGGTGCACCGAAAACAGTTGCTACGGAGGAAAACATTAAAAAAATCCATGATCTCGTATTGGCAGATCGCCGATTGAAGGTTCGCGAGCTAGCTGAGACTGTAGGCATTTCAGAAGAAACAGTGCATCATATTCTTCACGAGGAACTCGGCATGAGAAAGCTGTCGGCGCGATGGGTGCCGCGTTTACTCACACCAGAAAACAAGCGCAACCGTGAGTCCACATCGGAGACGTGTTTGGCGCTGTTTAAGCGGAATCCAGCGGAGTTTTTGCGTCGTTTTGTGACCGTCGATGAAACCTGGATCCACTGATCCAAACAAATAGCAATATAATAAAATATCCATTAATTCCTCAGTTAGTTCCAGTTAGTATTGTACTCAGTACCAGAAAAACATATGAAAAAATTGTAAACAGTTGAAACTATAAATGTACATACTATAAGAGTTTGTAACTTTTTGTTTGTTTGAATGCACTAATCTCTGGAACTGAAAAATTCAGTTACATTTGATAGCCCAATTCTGAAGGAAGGCTATAGGCAATTTAACATCACGCTATGACTCTTAGGAGCCAAATGAAAAGTAAGAAAAAATGGTAAGCAGAAACGAAGAACTAGTGCAGGCAGGCAAAAGCTAAAGTCCCCGTCACAAGAAGCTATAAATTTGCAAATAAAGAACTTCTACTAAGTTACGTAGTGAAATCATCATTATTACTCGTCTCTCTTCCCTCATCCTGTCTTATTATGAAATCCAGAAATTGAGCTGGAGGACATAAGTTTTGTTGATGTCTGCCCCACGCCATGAACCACTAGGGATGGGATGCGGAATGACTCATTAGAGTTGCCGAGTAGTATTTAACAATGGGAAACTTAAAATATTACACACGGAGTATTTTTATTTAAGAAAAGTAACGCCTGATGAAAAAATAATAGCAATCTACTAAACACTCTCTAAATTGGTTCGGTTACGGTTGGTAGACCTAGTTCTTTTTGTTATTGATTTCTCATACAATCCTCTAACATATGGCCTAGGTTTCAATTATGGCGAAAAGAAAAAAAAACATGCCAGCTACATATGGCTAAAGTTGCATTGCCCTTTATGAATGAATTCAATTATCAATGAATTATTGTTTTGAGTCACAAAACATACATAGAATGATGGATGGTGTGGTTTATTCAGGTGATTATATTATAATGGTGATAAATACTACAAGAAATAATTTGAAGCAGTTAGGAACCCTTTCTTCAACTTTAAATTTTTGGCCTTTGTTTAGGAGACACCACAATTTTGTCAATATCACATAGGTCCTATTAGAGACCATCAAAAACTGGAGACAGATCAATGAATCTTTTTTAGTCGCGTTTGGTCAGCTGGTTAACAGTTTGACAACAATACCTGATGACAAGATTCAATGAGAAACATGGAATTTTCTAGATACTTTCAATATTTCCAATATTATACATTTGCACTTCTACTTATCACAATTATATGAGAAACTTGAGGAGTTCTAACCATGAACTGGTTTAAATAAAACGAAAAAGCTCACCTGTACTGCGTTGCTGTTTGTAGCCTCGCTGCCTTTATCTATATTGTCATATATCTTCAACGCGTCCTCGAATATCTTACTTAAAGGTTCCTCATCCGTGGACTGGCCAACATCGGTTTGGGTTTTACTAGTACTAGTCATTTTAGCACAAATTATTTACTAATTTTATTGTAAATCGGTGCTTCACTGTTCGCCGCAAAACTTGTTTTTTTAAATGACACTAAGGCCGCCTTCCGAATTGGCTAATATCGCTCACAGCACTCAAATCGTCTCACATGCGTTCCTTATTGGATATCACGATTATGACACCTGAGAGCTGTCAACAATTCGGAACACTCGTTAGCGCGCTCACAGTGATTACTCGGTGTCAAAAAGATATTACATAGTATTTCTTCATAAAAACACCACACGTTTCTTCCTTTTCTTTGTTTAGGTGGCGACTATCAGCCAGAAGCACAATTTCGAAAATGCCACGTTATTAAAAAGATATGATGCAGCTCAAAACAAAACACACACTGACACATCCTCATCCTCACACACACACACACTGTCATTTTTGACAGCGCTCACGGTGATATTAGTACGAGGCATGGTCGGCGTTATCGCAAGATGGCGCATGCCATGACGTCATCTATGACGATTCACGGGACATCGTTATCGCGCTCACGCCAATTCGGTACGGGTTTTAGCACGCTCAAATCGATTACATTGATTATTTCCTCAATTCGGAACGCGCCCATTAATACACTTGACATTTTGGCAACAATCATGACACAGATTGACACTGACGTTTTTCTTGGTGTTGCTAGTTTTAAAGATTGTACATTATCTACTAAAGCAAAACCAACTCGAAACAGACGTCACGTGGTTTTTTTGTTTACTTTTATTTTACTGCCTAAACCTAGTATAGTAAGAAAAAAAAATTAAAAAATCTTAGGGGAGACCATAGCTATTCACAAAGCTACGACACGGTTTGGTACCGTATCGAATTTCAATGTTATCGACGAAATCCTATAATCGCTATTCACAAATCCGAAACCGTACAATTTTGACAGTTCATATACGGTATGAAGACATCAATTCTTCCGACAGGTATTTGCTGTCGGAAGTGTTATCGAATAACAAAATATTGTTTAAAAAGAATAATCTAAGCAATAAGTGTCAAAACACGGCTCCGGGCAAGGTCCTCATGCCCTTGCATGAATGCAAAGAGCATCTGCCGCTGCTCCAACGACACTCTTTTCTGAAAATATGCATTTTCAATATTAGGTACCACGTTTTATAAAACACATACAACCATTTCTCTGTTAAAAAAACTAATTTTTCAATCATTTTTTTTTTTTTAAATCGCCCAAATGGCAGGCTATAGTCTTTCGATCATACCGCCTTGTCTTCCGTGTAGTTCTCAGTTATCTCTATAGCTCAAAACAAGATTCTGAAAAATAATTATTCCAGATATCCAGGTTTGACAGAAAGTTGAAGTTTACAAAGCAAGTTTAACAGAAATCAGTAAAATTTATTATCTAATAAAATCATTGCTTACTGTTCTTTATTTGTTAATAGTTACTGAATGCATAATCTATAGTTGCCCATAGTGAAATACTCAATAAAATCATTTATGGTACCACTTAAAATTTTCTACCACGAATATCTATTTACTACCGATCCGCATGGAAGGGTTTTTTTTAGGTGTATACGGGGAACGCTACAAAAAAGTTGCATAATTTGTTACTAATTTTCAAACGAGAGAAAGAAAACAAAGACCATAATTGCAGCATTACAAGACTTTTAGATTAACCGGCAACTGCTTATAGGTAGGTACTTACTTCTAGATAACGATTGCTAAGCAGATAAATCAGTATTACGTAGACGGCTCAACTCAACAAGCCTACTACGTAATGTCTTGCGGCTAATGCAATGTTCACCACAAAATGCATCGAAATGAAACCGGCTCTAGTTATTAACTCACGTTTATTCAACAACTTGTTGACGTAAAACCTGCTACTGTTGGTCTCTAAGATTAGATAGTAGGTAAATAGTAGGGTAATATCTTAAAAGCAGGAAGGGAAGTTCTACCTCCACGCTTGTGTCATTAGACAACATAATTATTTACATAGTGTAGGGGGGACTGTATTACTTTTTCTAGTAAGTATAGTAATAACAAATATTTGCATAAAATACGTCATAAGGAAGGTAAAGGTCAGTGGGTGACAAATTAAGTAGTGGTGTGCCGTATCAGCAATGTATTGCAGTACCTCCAGTATAATTCGACGCCTATCATAATAATTATAGCAATACACAGAATAAACACATTATGCCGACAACAATTTCGGACTACGGACTGTAATACTTGTAATAGCCGGATCCTGTTGAGGTCAGGAAACTTACCTACTACATACAGGGCTGCTTATTTATTGCGAAGGATCGTAACTACACACATCAAAAGTGTCTAGGGATCAAGCATTTTTATGCGGATTTCTTGAGATTGAGATGTGGCTTTGTAATAAATTTATGATTTTATAAATTTATATGGATCCTTTTTGGTGCATTTCATAATTTGAATCAGGAACTGTGAATCAAATTCGAGTAAAAGATGAAAATCAGCTGTCAATATTTTCCCTATAAAAACATACAACGCATTGAAGACATTATTAGTGCTACTGTTTCCCTACTACTGATTAAAACCAACGTTATTATGGAGCGGCGACGTCATTTAAGCAGGGAAGAAATGCTCAGAGCCGTGGGAATGATAGAAGCTGGTTCCCGGCAACGTACTGTGGCTTTAGCTCTGAATACAAGTCAGAGTGTTATCAGTCGACTTTGGACACGTTACCGAAGCACTGGTACCGTGGCTGAGCGCCATGGAGGACGGTATCGCTGCACCACACGGAGACAAGACCGATACATTCAAATCTTAACTCAAAGAGCTCCAACAATAACCGCCATGATGTTAGCCGTGAGGCTTCATCACTCTTCAGGGAACTTAATTAGCGACCAAACAGTCAGAAACCGCTTGCATGAAGTGAAGCTTCATTCCCGAAGACCGCTACGGGTACCACCTATAGCAATGCACAATCGTAGGATTCGATATCAATGGGCTCTTGAACACAGAAATTGGGCAGAAGAACAATGGCGTTTCGTGTGCTTTTCTGATGAGTCTCGTTTTGGTATGAGACCGGATACAAGACGTATACGACACTGGAGAACCCCTGGACGCCAACAGCGATTAAAATCCTGCCAGGAAGTCCATCCTTATAGTGCTGGAACCATCATGGTATGTGCGGGTATTTGGATCGGCGGAAGAACTGAGTTGATTTGGATCAGAGGCAACCTCAACGCTCAAATTTATGCTGAGACGATTGTATCAGACGTCATCGTTCCTCTACAAGTGCAAATCGGTCCCTTATTTCAGTTAATGCATGATAATGCACGACCGCACACCGCAAGAGTTGTAAGACAGACTCTCGCCGCAGCTAACATCAATGTCCTGCCCTGGCCTGCTCAGTCGCCAGACTTGAACCCGATTGAGCATGCATGGGATATGCTACAGAGAAGAGCTCTGCCGAATATGGAGGGTATCCAGTCGCAAGAAGACCTTTTTTTGTTGTTGCAACGAACATGGGCGGCCATTCCACAGCGTGATTTGGATGAACTCATTTTGAGTATGCCAAACCGATGTTCTTGTGTTGTTAGTGTTCGCGGTAGAAACACGGATTATTAATTGTTTAAGTTACCCAATAAAATTTTAAAGAAAACTGTTATTTCAGTCTTTTTTTCGAACTTTTGTGTTAGTGGTTCAAATGTCAAAAATCCCTTTATTAGGAAAATGGCAAATTTCTTTATTAATGCAAAGGTGACTTGGTTTATCGTTACTGTGACAAATGAAAACACTTTATTTGATGAATCCTTAAAGAAATTTTTTATTAATATCAATCAGGAGGAAAGTTTTTGCAAAAATATAAGTTGATCCCTAGACACTTTTGATGTGTGTACTTGTGATTCATGCAATACAAATGAGTACACCAGAGTTTTGCCACGCCTACTGCAATATAATAAGTAGGTACCTGAGTAGTTCCATGCGAAACATCAACGTCTCTGTTCGCATTTACCGTCTCCATAGTGACAGTCTCTGTTCGAATAAAACAGACAAACTCAAAGTTAACTGGAGGCTTCTAGATTTTCAAAGTTCAGGATTAAGGCTAATTTATTCACTCTACCCACGACGACTCTGCCTTGGAGTGTAAATGTGGTGCTGTTCCACAAACGATGGGACACATAACATCGTGTCCTGCGTGTCCTGTCAGCTGCACGTTACAGGAACTGATGGACGCTGGTGACGGCGCCGAACTAGTAGCCGAATTCTGGGCCGAGTTCATTTAGATTGCTATCGACACGCTAAGAAGAAGAAGATTCACTCTATATTTTATAGGATCATTAATATGTACATAACAGATATCAGACACATATAAAACACATAGCTGTACTCGAGATTTCGTTACCCATATTTGGAATTATTGCATTGTTGATGATGCCGAACCATGCTCAAACCACGCGACACCAACGTACATGGGGCCTCGATATGCCGATTAATATATCAACAGATACGACAAATGGACAACACTGGGCGGTCAAGTGTAGCCAGTTTAGCCTCATGTTCTTGTTCAGTTGAAAGCCGTTGGTCGACAAGCGAGCACGTTGCACAGCAGAACATGTAAGTTATTGTTCGTATGCACCGGCACGGAAACACAGTGTGACCTCGGCACATAACAATCGTGCACTCAGGGACGTGTATCTTGCTGTTTCCATTTTTAAATCAGAATTATGGTGTGACCAGTCCCAATTTTGAGTTGAACGTGGTATTAATTAACTTTATTGATATCGCAACGCATCCATTATTCATATTGTCGTTACATACCTACGCAAGTATTGCCTTAAGTTATTACTTGTCCGAAGTGAATGGTGAATGCGTTCTGAAGCTGTTTCGGTAGTAAGTACACAAAGTACCACAGAAGCCCTTATTCATACGTTACACTGTGTTTTATTGTGCAATGCGTGTCCCTATTGTCCCTAAGTACTTCGTCATTAATTGTTTTATTTACTTCATATACCTTTATCCTATGACGAATTGCATTCTAATACCTACTTAATTTTCTATGACCGTGTGCACTTAGGTAAGTAATTAAGCACCTAACTATTGCAAGTAAAGGAATAAGTATTAGTTAATAGGTAATACGGGCTAGTGTCCGCAACTTCACGTCAATGCGCGTATTTTGTGTACGGAAGGAATAATTAGTATTATTAGTAGGTATTCCATTAGTCGGTGTATATTTAAATTATGGGCAATTTAGAAGATTCTTAAAATTTGGTTTGTGCTATCTTCCAACTGCCTACCCTAATTATTCAGCTTGAAAGTATACTCCTGTGAGATAAATCTTACATAGGTAGGTACTTAAATCGTGCTGTTCCATTATGATACCTGGCCAAATCCATATTTTAAACCGGATAATTGGCATTTTCAGCATTCTGTGCGTCACCATTTTTTAATTATGCTAATCCACTGCTTCACAATTGTTCGAAAAGTCTGCTCAACAACGCAAAAATAACGCAATGAATGTTGTTGAACGAACTGTCAAAATATAAGCCATTGCTACTGACAGTGTGTTACGCAATCACCCTTTATTCTGGACATGCTAAAGAGTCCTTGCAATTCAGCATACTGAATGACGAGTAAAAATTACGACTTCGCGCTATATTAAACTAGGCCAAGGCAAAATGTACCTACTGACCTGCGTTATATTGCTTAGGGGACAGTTTATTAAATTAACAGTGGTAGGTAGAGAAGAAGGTACCTAACCGTACTAAGTAATTTCATTCTTCAGTGTAGGTACACTTTGTTATGACATGAGTCATTTAATTATGTCGTGACTGACGTGTGCTGTTACAAAAGTAATAAGTGTTACTTAGCTAACTTAGCTGAACTGCGTCACAAAGTCACAAGTTACGGTGTGGTGTTCAATCTTCAAGAAGTTATTGAACTTCAACACAGCAGATAAATATTGTTGAAACTCGTTTTCTGTGGCACTTACTCGAACCTTCCCCGGTCGGTCCAAACTTTAACTGAATTAAACAATTTCGATGTTTAACTAGTTGATAATTAATCAGTTTCAACTAACTGTACCTACTACACTGGTCAATTGTTACCAAGATTAGAGAACATCAATTGACTTCACAAACCAATGTGAAGCAGATTGCCTACAGTTCGATCATATTATCTACCTACCCAGTGAACCAAAATAAACACTACCTACTCATGAGCTCATGTCCGATGAAAGCATCAATAAATGAATTTTTTTTGTCAACATCATTATGTGGCAATAAAAGTAATATATTAGGACCATCGATCAATTTACAAGGAGAGTAACTATGACTAAACTCGTGACCTAACATCATTGAGAGGTTTCTGGAAAATTCTGGCGCGTCGTGCCGGCTCAATCAGGATGCCGGCCATTACAGTTATTGTACCGACAGCCCTATAATGCTATGGCTTACACAATCGTTCTTTTAATTGAAATTACGTCTTGAAGACTCTCGGCCACGTACAGCAATAAAAATTAGAAAATAAACGCCCAAAATCGATTAGTGTCTTTTTCCTCATAAATAAAGCGTTTTATCTTAATCAATCGAGTGATATCTGACAGAATAGCAATAACTCATTTCAGCTGGACTACAAGCACCATTATCGTTTAATCCGTATTTGTTTACAGAACGATAGCAATAACAATTCATTTTATGAGGCAAGAATCCATCAGGCACAGATGGTGCCCACCGTGGCGTACCACGTAGGCGCGACGTGCGGTGCTCGTTATTATTAATTAGCTTGCTAACGATAACTCATCCGTTAATTTCTAACAAAGATGTTTCTATTCCAGATATGATGGCTACCTAAGTTATAGTTTGAAGATATTCGTCATCATCAAATAAAATGATTCGCAGCACGGTACTTGCTTTCTACCTGATCGCAACTGGTTTGACTTACGGTTTTAATGGGGACAGCTTTGAGCTGGAATGTCCGGACGAATGCGATTGCCACTACTTCAGGATCAACTGGGTGACGGACTGCTCTGAGAGTAACCTGACAGAAGTTCCTTACGATGAGCTGAGCCTGAGCGTGTACATCCTCGACCTGAACGGCAACAACATCACAAGTCTGAAGCCTTTTCCAGGAGACATAAAAATGAGAAGACTGCAGATAGCCAACAATCGTCTGACGAGGGTAGACAAAGAGGCTTTTAAGGGATTAGAATATCTGATAGATGTTGATTTATCAGGGAACAACATCAGCTACGTAGACCCCGAAGCCTTTCTGTAAGTAAATACCTTGTCTAAAGCGCAGTCAGCCGTGTAGTTTTCTGTTGTAAATTAATTCTGTGGAACAACGCCGCCATTTTATTTAGTACTTAATCAAATTACAGAATAAACAGTTGCGATACAAATCCTCCAAAACAAAACACAATCGCGTTACAGTTTTGTTTACTGGCGGCCATTGACTCTTCAAGTATTATGATGTAACATCGTCTTTCAAAGCAAAAAGGACAAAAGTTATCCGAATTGATTGCTTATTTTTGTAAACTGTAATACCTGTAAAAACTGTAAGTAATAATAATAAGTACCTAATCTGCGAACTTCCTTTTGCAAACACAAGAATGATAATTTAGTCTTTTTAGGGTTCCGTACCCAAAGGGTAAAAACGAGACCCTATACCAAGACTCAACTGTTCGACCGTCTGTCCGTCTGTCATCAGGCTGTATCTCATGAACCGTGATAGCTAGACAGTTAAAATTTTCACAGAATGTGTATTTCTGTTACCGCTATAACAACAAATAGTAAAAACAGAATAAAATAAATATTTAAGGGGGGCTGCCATGCAACAAATGAGATTTGCCGGTATTTTTTAAATAGTGTTAAATATTGTATGGTGGTACGAAACCCTTCGTGTGCAACTCCAACTCGCACTTGGCCGGTTTTTTTTTATATCTTCACGCTCAGTTTCCTCTGCGGTTTAAGTTTAAGAAATATTATCTAACCAGCGACAACTAGCACTAATCCCAAGTAAGTACTCTATCCATGTCACTGTACCTATCAGTAAAAAAACCTATCCGGTCTAAAAGTTGCCAGTGATTTGAGTTGGTTGATGAATGAACCGACGGTGACGACGTGACGTGATAGGAGCGCTGTATTTTTCTTTAACACTTGCATTAACACTACAAGCCATCAAATGAATAGTTAATCTGTATAGTGAGCACTTCATTTGTTTACTAAATATTCTCACGGGCCGCCATTGTTTGCGGGACGACTCTGACATTCGTACGAGAACACAATACGTGCTGATGACAAAATTGTTCAAATTGCTCTTAAACTCGTTATGGTACCAGAAGCGAGACCAATTGCCGCCAGCTCTGATGCCAATATTGGATAATAGTCACACAACGAATGCAAATTGGATTGGCTAGATCGCCGTTTACATGCTTACGCTCATTACGAGTGACGGGGCTGGACAAAAGACAAAGTTACCTTCAGGCTCCAGTAGATTGGTCCAACACATGTCCTACAATGTTTTGTTGGCTTATTGTCATTGTGCCATACCCGCTCATGATTCATTGAAGACTTGTTTATTAACTTATCGCGCTGTAAATGCTAAGCGCGTTTATGTGACGCATCGGTAATTGGCACTTTAGTTTTATTTTATCAGAGCCCTTTTAAGATTGTTCTTGGTTCAAAGGTGGATCCTTCACTAAACTTGCCGTTGCCATAATGTTTGGTAATATGACCATAACTACGTTTAAGTTTTACCAAACATATTGGAATCAATTTCATCTCGTGTTTCAGGGACTCTCGTGGACTGCTGAACGTGGAGCTACAAGACAATCCATTGACTACCGTTGAAGGACCATTTTTGGCCTCCTCTACACTGCAATACTTGGATATCAGTTATTGCAACTTATCATCAATCAATTCACAGTTCTTCGATAACATCACAACGCTGACAACAGTAGATCTTTCAGGCAATCCTCTTAAAACCTTGGAGGCAGGCATGTTCGATGTCCTGACTAGCCTGGAAACGCTAAAACTCAACGATTGCAAGCTCACTTCTATATCTGAAAACACATTCTCTTCTGCAATAAACATCAAGTACTTAGAGCTATCCGGTAATCAATTGACCAACACTGACTGGCCCGAGGTCCTCGGGAAGTTGCTCAGACTAGAGTACTTGAACTTGAGGAAATCTGGTCTCACTTCCCTCTCAGAGGATACGTTCTCAAATTGCACCAATTTAGTCACACTCAATTTAGCTGACAACGAATTACGTGACTTAGATGTCGCAGCCACGTTAGGCAACAGCGTCACCCACCTGGAGTTATTGGATTTGTCCAACTGTAACATACAGGGCCCAATATCTGGCGAAACGTTCACAAATGCGACCAGATTAAAAACTTTATATCTATCCGGAAACCCGTTGGTTGCAGCTGACTTGCAAGCTGCGTTAGAGCCCCTTCCTAGACTTGAGAGACTATTCCTGAGCGACTGTGGTCTTAGCGATCTGCCAGACAACTTTAACGTTTTCGATCATCTTCTAGAGCTAGATATATCTCGCAATCCACTTGAAAATGTCTTCACTAAACTATTGGCACCACTGGAAAAGCTGGAATACCTAAACATGGGATACAGTAATCTTTCCTACATTGGTCCAGACACCTTTGCCAAGATGACTTCAATGAAGAGATTAGTACTATCTGGTAATGATCTCTTATCACTAGAAGCAGGACTTTTTGGAAACTTGACGCAACTAACTACGATAGAACTGGAATTCTGTGGATTGAAAAGGCCTCTGAACGGATTGGCTTTCTTCAAAAACTTAACATACATGGACTTGCGAGAGATTCGCCTTGGTGGTAATCCCTTGGTGATCCCAGCATCAGGACCTATATTCCCGAAACAATTATCTCAAGTATCAATCCTCGACCTAAGTAACTGCAATATATCGTCATTGAACGTAGATGCATTCAAGAACACCGAAAATATAACTGACCTCAATCTTGGCGGAAATCGTATAGGATCTGCGATAGGAAGTTTGTCATTCTTAGAGAGATTACATCATTTGGAGAAGATAAATCTCGGCAGCAATAATCTGACAACAATCGACCCTGAGGTGTTCGCTAACAATCCTAAGTTACATTCAATCAACCTGCTCGACAATCCGTTCGTGTGCGACTGCAAGATCGCTGAGATGTGGGACTGGGCGAACATGATCAAAGGAGACTTGGATGTCCTGGTGGGGGCCAAGAGTGCCGAGAAAGACATCGTGGTTAAAGGAAACAAGAAGAAGAAGAACCTTTACTGTCACTACAATGAAACGCAACTTCGTAATATGACCACAATGGTCAATAAGACAGTCCCGGGTAGAAGGCCTTTCGCAAAGCCCAGAGAATTAACGTTTGCTAATAGAACATGGGCGAAATACGTCAGGGAGTCTGGTTGTGAGCCGGTCGTTAAAATTCTACGACCAGTGGCTTTAGTCGGCGAAACATTTGATTATCAAAGCAATCAAATTTCAACAGGTGTGACGATTTTAGCTGTAATGGCTTTGGCCCTAGGAGTCGCGACGGTCCTCATGACGATCAAACTGTTCCGGAGAAAGAACGTGATTGAAGCGGACACAGAGACGAACAGGAAAGTCAGATAGCAGCTGAATAGGGCTACTAGGTGCCGGTGGAATACCACCGACCATTTAGTCTTTTAGAATTATATTATAATTTATTTTTGTACTCTCATCTGTAATTTTATAATAGTCTCTCTAGAAGTAACAAAGTTGTAGTAATGTTTCGAATTTATATGATCACTTATTTATGTTATGTTACTAGTCACATAGCTTCGATTGAGGTCATGATTCTCATGCGGTTTGTGAAGTTATAGCTTATATTAAGTACCTTTCAGTATTGAATAAATAAAAAACAAATGCCGACCTATCAACTTTAAATTTTACTTTGTCCCTTTTTGTGAGCAAGGACACTATCACAAACAAATATTATTGTCGACTTGTCATACTTAGAAATGCCGCAATGATGTACACTTAGTAAAGTAGGTAAACAAAAAAAGCCAAAAAAACAAACCCGCAAAGTATACAGGAAAAAATAACCAGTGCGCAAATTGTAACCGTAACACGTACCTAAAAACAATTGGTATTCCATACATTTTGACTTTTGCACTTTTCTATGCAACAGCTGATTTTTACAAGCTTTTATCTATCTTGCAAGTACCGAAACTATCGAAACTTTATACGCGAGGGGGCGGAGTAGGGGGACCAGAACACAGAACACAATATATAGGTACCTACTCCTAGCGGAGGTCTAGAATCATATACTGAATTCATGGTTACAGTTTGCGCACTGGTTATTTTCGGTACTTGCCCGTGGTCCCCCAGTCTAGTCCCCCTTGGGGTACCACGAACAAATATTTTTGCCCGTGGAACCCCTAAGGGGGACAAAGTGGTACAAAGGGCAAATTATTTGGCCCGTGGTACTCCCGCTAATAGCCAAATAAATAAAATGCAAATACAATCTATTAAGTGACAGATGACCTATGATAAATACAGTAAATTATGTAAATAAGTTTATGACACATAATAGATAAGAAATGGTGATTGCGTCAGAAATGGTGATTGCGTCCACTCCATTCCTGTAGGCTTACCTTAGACACAAAGTTTACCATAGCCAGAAGAGTAGGTATTGAACGGTTTCGTATGAAAGACAAGATCATGTCATCATTGGTAGTGAAAGTGTAGATAGCTATCCTGATGTCTTGGAGGAAAGCCATGCCCAGCAATAGAAACCATAGAGTACCTACTTACAAAGTATTGAGATATCAAAGTTCATTATTATTCGAGAAACGTTCCAACTGTTCTAATTGATTCGAAAATGGATTTATTGAAAAACTGGTTGGTTTCAGTTGTAAAACTATCTGTGGCATAAGCAATCTTTTTGCCTATTTCTTCACATTCAAGCGTCTGCAACCTGACAGCGT
The DNA here is from genome assembly GCA_963669345.1 of Gortyna flavago. Taxonomy (NCBI): domain Eukaryota; kingdom Metazoa; phylum Arthropoda; class Insecta; order Lepidoptera; family Noctuidae; genus Gortyna; species Gortyna flavago. The sequence continues at coordinate 2,369,629 of OY770126.1, forward strand.
TTAATCGAATGTTGCTCAAGAAGAACTCAAGGTACTTGAATCTCTTTTTTTTTGTTCGTTGTTTTCGAAATATTTTGTTTTCAATGAAAATATTTTGATGAAACGACGATGTCTATATTGCCTTTTGTGATCTCTAATACCGATTGTACCGAAAAGACTATTACCTACTTACTGGGTTACTGAAAGAACATTTCGTAGTAAGTAAGTGGTACCTACTTTTTGTCTAAAATTATAGTTTGCAATTGCAATAAGCTTAATAAATTATGATTAATCAGATCTAATACAGATCTGATTATGGTATTTAATCTGAAATATTTATAATGGAAACTGAAAGCAGCTCATTGTAACACAGATGATGTCAGCTTCTTGATGTCAGATTCGCACAAGCGCGTGCGCTTCTCGGCACCTTGCACTTGCGCTTTGCCACGAGATAATTATACCGTGGCTCTGCTCTAGGCGGTAAAAAAGTGTTCTCGCGTGCCTACCCTATCATCGCGTGATCATTGTAATGTTGGTTCCGATCGAAGAAATCAACGCAGGACCGATAGTCCGATACACACTGTAACAACCGGACACGGAAGGAACTAGGATTCAGGAATGCTTTTTATCGTCATCAATTAGAATGATTATGATTATGACCGACTGATCTATTTTAACTATGGCAGTTGTTTCAACACAAGTGAAACAATGCATTTCCTCAGCGTTGCAGTTAGTCTCCGAATCCGGTAAGCATGGAAAATCGCACTTAGAACTTTTTTGCTTCTTCCACGGTTACTGATTTTATAGTCTAAAGTCAAAGTAGTTTTTTATTTACCGATGGACAACAATTGTCGCAAAAAGTAGCTAGCGTCACGTAATATATTGGTTGATAGCGAAAGTTTAATTACGTAACAATAAAGAAATAGTTCAAGTTGCTACAGAACTTTTTATATGGTTCAACTCTCCAGTAAAAAAACAGAGTTCAAATATTTTAACAATTTATTAATTTACTATTCCTTATAACAATTTAATATTAACAACACAATAAATACTTAAGTCTTATCAGCTAGCTGGTACCCCAGCCGCTGTTCTAGTTTTCTTAATGTACCAGTTTTCTTTGTAAACTTTCTTCCTCATGCCCGGCTTTTCACTTTCGGGTCTATGGTTGCTTGCCATCGCGGCTAGTTCACTATCGAGTAGCTTTGGTATGGATATTGGCTCAAAACCGTACTGGAACTGTGGCTCTACGAAGTTTGTCTTGCTCTTGTATCTCTGGTAGGGTCGTGATGCGAAAGCTGAGCTATCGCGCGGCGCCCCCTTGGAGTAATCATACTCGTACAACTGTTGTTTAGGTTTGTGGTGACCGTAATATGACTTTCCCTTCTCTTCCTTTGTTGAAGGAAAATCAAACGAAGGCGCCACCGAGTATTTGGCGAATTTCTGTTTCTGTTTTTTGTCATCATCGTCAGCCACATAATAATCAGGCTTTTGTTGTTTGTATAACTTGTAATATCCTAGCTTATTCTGATAGCGATCGAGTAAACCTTCTGGCTTGCTAATTGAATAATCCGTGTAGTAGTTTTCCTTCATTTTGTCTCTCGAATTCTTATAGCTCGAGCGTGCTTCTTTAGGGTATTCGTCACCATCTTCCTGATATTGCTGAAAAGGGGTATGTTCGATGTTATACTCGACGTGATCGGGAGCGACCCCGTAACTTTCAGGATCAAAGATGTCTTTCTCAGCAGCTTCTAAAGCCTTTGCGCTGTATGCAGGAAAACCAACTGCGGCATTTTGATATGCCTTTTCAAAATCTTCTTCATTGTTTTCTTCCCGGTCAACCACTTCTTCTTTCATTTGTTCGTGGTGCATGTGCATTTCGTCCGGAGCTTCCTCGTGAATTATAATGCGTTTTGATTTCTCATGAACATGAGTTGGTGGTGCATTGTGCGATTCAGAATGAGGAGTCGAATAGTGGTGATGAGATTGTTGTGGTTGTGACTGATGAGAATGTTTCTGCGGAGAGGAGTGATGATGGTGGTGTTGTGCGTGGGACTGCTCGTCCCGCTGGGGAGGTGGCGCATCTTCCTGAGACTTTTCATGTCCCTGAGACTTCGCATGAACGTGCTGACTGGGGTCAACCTTTATTTGAGCATTGGCGAGCAGACGTATATCTTCTTCGTATTCCTTTGTTATGGGCTCAAAATCATAATGAGTTGGATGTTGAGTCGGGGCGGAATAATGTTTCGATGGACCCGCATGCGATGACTCATCGTGATGTCCGTGACTCGGCCCGTGGTGGTGACCTTGTTCTTTATGGTCTGGTTCGTGATGTTCCTCAGAAGATTTAGGATGCTCCTTATAGTTGTGATGATATCCTGGATCACCGTCTTCCGAATCATTAGAATAATCTTTATGCCTTTCGGAATCATTGTGTGGCGCGCTGTTGTGCACATGTTCTTCTCTGTGTTGTACTTCTGGTTTGAAATTATATATGAGGTGTGTTGGACCTTGACCATTGCCATGGTAATGAACATCCTTTATTTGGACCGGTTCCTTTGACGTGCGCGAAAAACTGTAAGTAACAGGGTCCTTCTCGGATTTAGATCCATAGCTATAATGCATTGGTTCCGACTGAGTCTCCTTGTTGTAGCTTATTGCTTTTTCTTTGTATGTTTCCTTATGTCCAGGCATATTAATTTCGTATACAATTTCTGGTACTTCATCAAGAGTCTCGTGGTGTGGTCCGGTCGTTTTCTTAGGAGCATCATTTTTTTTCGCATGTTTATTAGAATATGTTGGTTTTTTCTCCTTTTTTTTATGTGTATGCTTCTGTGGCTTTTCACTGATATTTCCGCTGTCATATGTCATTGTCTTTTGAACGACAAACTCCTTCTGGTAATTTTTGGCACCATCTATATCAGCTTGTGGCAATTTCTGGTATGTGGCCTGGGCGATTCTAGGCAGGAAATGTTGCACTTGAGGTACGAGAGGGTTGGAAAACGTCAGAGGTTCAAGAAGAGTTAAGTCTAGTAGAGGGAGAGGTTCACTTTTCACTTTCACTACAGATGTTTTTCCATTGATATCGTTCACGTAAGTGATAGTTGTCTGTTTGGCAGGAGCTGATTGCAGTTGAGCTCCTGAGTGTTCTGGGGCCTCTTCTATACGTTCATAACTATGTTCTACATGAACGATTTGAGGCGTTTCTTGTAACCTTTGGTAATTCGCCCCTGAGTGAGTCTCGTGAGGTGTATCTTGGCTACGATAGGACTTCGGTCCATCATGAGACGTGTGAGAATTTTCTTGCACTCGCTGGAACTTCGATTCACTATGATCAGAGTTAGGCTTTTCTTGAAGACTTTGGAACTTCACTTCGCCATGAGCTCCGTGTGGTATTTCTTGGATGCGCTGAAATTTTGCTTCACCGTGTGGAACAGGAGATGATTCCTGACCATTTTGGAACTTGGGTTTACCAACAATGATTTGAGGTAACTCTTGCTGTCGTTGGAATTTAGGTTCATTTTTGTTATTGCTGTATTGCTCGTGCGACTGTGCATTGAAGAACACCGCCTTATTGTTCGTTGACTGTTGCTGGGCTTGCGGAGCTCTAAAACCGTAATTTTGAGCATTTGACGAGGGTGCCAAGCTTTGAACGTTCTGCGCATACACTAAGTGTCCGAAACTCGGGAAGTGATTGAGAGGAGTCGGAGTTGGGCTCTGCAGAGCTGGGACTCTGAAGGGCGCACCGAAAAACACCTGTGGGGCAGACTGCTTGAACTGGAAGTTAGGCGAGGCGGCGACTAGCGGCTGAGCCAAATGTTCTGGTAGTTTCGGTTGAAGTGACACATACTGCTGCGGAAATGCGGCTTTGTAGGAAGCTTGCTGAGGGGCTTCAAAGTATCTATTCCCGTACGAATCCATCAAGTATGTATTCACATTTTGATTCGTTGGCTTCTGCTTCACCGGGGCGACTTGCGAGGCCGCAGCTTTAGGCGCAGCGATGAACTGCGGCAGATGGAACGAGTAGGATGCGTAGGGCGCCGCACTGGCGTACACGCCCTGAGGAACGTTGCGGTACAGGCGCGGAGCACTCTCTGCACTCTCATTATCTTGGACTGCTGCACTCTGTGTGACAGACCCTTTATCACCAAGGGCTTGGCTTATCGTAAGCCAGCACACGACCGCTAATACTGCCTGCGAACAAATAGAAACACAATTAAAAAATCATAATATTGGTAGTAATAAACCAATAATAGAACTTAGTTGATTAAATTGATATTTATAGTACAATTAATTATTTTAATCAATTTACCTTTCTCCCCATGTTGGTCGACGTCGTATCGAGACGGCGGGAGAGTCACTGCAGCGGCGCGGCTCCCTCCGCAAGCTTATATCGTAACGTGCGCAAGCGCAACCGCCGACAGACGGTCGTCTTTTTGCTAAAGCCACTCTAATATTTTACTCCGTTTGAAGTACAGACGTCCGTTATATCATTAAACACTCAATAGTGCCAAATAAAATAAGGCAAATTGTTATTACCTATTCGTTTACACTTAATGGAAAATGTAAAAAAAAAATAAAGTAGGTACTTTCTGTATCCGGAGACTCAATACTATAATTATAATCTAATGTTACACGACCGTCAACAATAGATTTGGGAGTCGCCTGGTTACGTGAACGGCGAGTGGGTGTTTGGTTGTAATAACACTTGTTCAGTTGCTGTGTTACAGTTTCGGACATGAAGCCGCCATAACGCAGCATTTGCAATAGAATAAGGGCGTCGGTAAAGATTAATTGTCACGCTCGAAACAGGGTGTTAATTTGGTGTAACAACAGCGCAACGGAATGTCACAACGGATCAAGGATAGATCAACCAATTAATCTAAATGGGAAAATTGTTTTCGGCTATTAATCGGATCTATTGTCTTTTGAAATTCATTATTTCCCGATTTATTTGTTAAAGAATGTGTCACACGGTATTTACTTTCCTAACCCACTAGCTTTCTTCGGCGCAGGGTCACGGTCAGTGCGTAGGGAGCCTAGGCACTGCACTGGAAACCCAGTGAAAGTCCACGTATCAGCGGAGCCGCTGGTCATCGGTCAGGCGTGAACTTATATCGAATTCACGGTCAACCGATATGGGTATCGAGCGGTAAAGTCACACAAAGTTCATTTGAAATGTGTAAGTTATGTGAAGATAGGTACTCATTTTTGCATTTTATCTGTTTCATTTTATCTAATAGGAGTTCAATGCCTCGTTGGTATAGTGGTGGCAATCGCTACTGCTGAAGTGCTGATCATGAGGTAATGGGTTCGATTCCCAGGTCAGGCAGAATATTATCTGGAATTTCTCAGTAGCTTCTCGGAGTCGGGATTTGTGCGGTTGATGTCAATAGGCTCACCCCTATTACTAACCCAAACCCCTAACCCCTATTATAATTTTTTTTTCTAACTGGCGAAATGTTGGTGTTGGTATGTAGGTACTATATACAGGCTGTTACGCAAAGGAGTCCATTGTACTCATCATTATGAACAACTTTTACTATGGGAACAAACCTGAAATCGCTAAAAAAAATCTGTCGTTCCCTACATTTTGACGAGTTATTGTTTTGTATGCTTCTTTAGCTGATGTTATGTAATAAGAATTAGTATAAGGTACCCAATAATCCGAGGTGTTTCGGCATTATTCTGCTTTCTGGCTAGGTGGTGCCAGTTAGTCAAGTAAGTAAATTATTCGTTGTAGAAAGGACTACCCACAATCCCCCTGCGATACGTGAAGATATTTCGTTAGCTAACATTACAGCATCGACAAAAGCAATAAATGCAATGGTTACGGTAGTGACACCACAAATTGTACAAGCCGCAAGGTTTGCACATTCTTGTTTGCGTACGTTCCTGGATTTGTTCATTCAGTGGTTAATCAATTTTATGACAGTCTGCACTAAACTTTTAAGTTGAAAGCCTAACTCTAATACCTAGGACGCACTATAAAAAATCCAGCCAAGTGCGTAACGCAACCCGCACAGTGTGTGTGTACTGTGTACGGTTTTGTGATCAAAGAGAATGTAAACACTAGCGTTAAGTATAGTTGGGATGAACAAGCACAGTATTATTTGTATCGACCGCAAAAAAAGTTCTTTTTTCACAGATTTTTCGAAAAAACTAAATACTTATCAAAAAAAGTTATTTTTGTGGTTGTACAGAGGCCAGCACATCAAGTTACCCCAATCTGTCAAATTTCTTTGATAGATTTTCAACTTTACCACAAACGAATAAGGTTCATATTCTATTGGGAAAATTTGACAGATTGGGGTAGGTTGATGTGCTGGCCACTGTACCTAACTGAAAATATCTACATTAATCACAAACTATACTATCAAAGTCACTTAAAAATATCATAATCTTTGTATTGTAATATGGGATCCAACAAACCCCACACGTTTAAGTGCCGTTCGATCCTCTCTGCCTACAACCCCGTAAAGGAAAGCGTAAAGTTACAGAAGTAGTACTTAGTTTCCTTCATAGAGGAAAAAAATTGGTTTCCTTACATTTATCTACTTTTCACACCACAGATAACTATAGTTTCACACTGACCTCTATTACACAGTGACTTTTCATCATAAAATGGTATGGTCTATGTGAGATACCAACACAGATTACTGATATGTAGCAGCTCAGATAAAGAACTTTATAGTGTAGCAGGATACCAATTTTCACCTTGTCTGTGGTTTAGTTGACAACAGGCGTTTTGGTTTTGACGTTTGATACTTGCCACATTCACATATGTATTTCACATTTCGCCACCACTTTCGGTCGTGCTGCTAATTTCTCATTCAGTTGGGGTGAACGATACCACTCGGTGAGGAGGAGGAATTCATTGAGGTAATAATGTACAGAGGCCAGCACATCAAGCTACTACATTCTGTCATATTTCTTTAATAGATTTTCAACTTTATCGCTACAGTATAAGGTTCAAGGTTGAATGGGAAAATGTGACAGTTTCGGGTAGCTTGATGTGCTGCGTCTGTACTACATTATTACCTCAATGGAGGAATTGAAATTTTTACTCGATACCGTAACGGTTGTTAAATATCAATAGCTACTCGGTATCGACAAAAACTAAATATGACGACACGGTTGGTGCAGTGGTTGAGCGATTGACTGCTGCGCAGCATGTCGCGGGTTCGATTCCCGCACGGAACAAATATTTGTACGACCTACAAGTATTTGTTCCGGGTCTGGGTGTTTTATCTATAATATGTATATATTTCCAAAAAAAAAATGGATATAAGTAAGTTATCAGCCATCTCGTTACCATAATACAAGCATTAGGTTGCTTAGCTTGGGACTAAAATGGCGTTGTGTCAAATGTCCAAGGATATTATTATTATTTTTATTTTTTATGGTTTAACATATCTCGGGACCATGGGGTCCCGGTCCTTTGAAAGGCGTACGAGCGGTCGAAGCCAACTCGCAGAGGCCCGTTGAACGTTTTCAATGAAATGAGGCACCAACCGACGATTATCCCTGTTGGCACTATGCAAGTGCACCCAAGGACAACCCCCGGTTGGTGTAGGACTATTGCAGGATATGGAAAATATAAAGTTGGACTATGGGTTTGGGTGGCTAAAGTTGACTGGTTACCAAGAACTATGACCCCTACCTGATCAATGTTTTATATATACACGAATAAAATGGCAGGGGGTGACTTGCACACTCAATAGTGGGCCCCCGGAAACGGTCGCTAGCACATAGTGACGTAGTGCCAAGGGGGCAACATCTCCTGAGGTGCTTATGAGGAGTGGAGAGGTATTCCACGGCTATCAGGACAATCCCGGAAGTACGGTCAAGATCCCTACCAGCATCTTACTGGAATACTTCCTTCCTCCGAGCACATTTGCCCTTGCGAATCTCCACTCAAGCCGGCCAATAAAGGCAAGAATGAGGTGGGAGTTCTGTTCCTCGTCATTGTTCACTCCAGCCGGCCAATAAAGGCAAGCCAGAGGTGAGGAACAAACTTCTCCCGGGAGATAGGGTCCGTGGGGTCGCTACTGCCCAACAGCTCGCCACATGCTGCCCTGCGGGTTTCTGTATCTCTCTTGGTCTGGCTCCTCACCTTAGACCTGTTCCGGCAAAGTAACTCTTCCGGCACAGGCCTAGAGTTTGGAGCGCGCAAGCCCCACCACGACGTCAACGTAGAGATACGGCGATGGGGTTATTATTATTATTATTATCGAACGAACATTATCGAAATAAACTCGTATCGGTCATTTTTTTCTTAGAATTAAAGATAAATAAAAACAGCAATAGATACAGATCACTGATAATAGAGATAATTATTATGTTTATTGATAAGAACAAGAAACTAAGAAAAAAAGTGGGGAATCATTCACATTGCCTGGACGACCCCGGCATTCTATACAATACCTAGGAAATGTATACATAGAATGCCTGCATTATACACATTGCCTAAAACATATATATTATATCTATAGTAGTAGTGTATTATTCTTCTTGAACTACCGGTCGGATTTGATAATTTGATAGCCAAATTCTTGAGGAAGGCTATTAACACGCAATGACCCTTAAGAGCCGAGCAAAAAGCAAAAAGTCAGAAAGAACGCGATAGCGCGGGCAGCCCGGGCTGGTGATGCGATGCGACTGGGTGGGCCGGGGGGACAAGAAAATTCACGCGGACAAAGTCGCGGGCAGAAGCTAGTAAAATATAAAATTTTCTTTTGCAACAATTGCGTTTCGAGTTGCAATAGGAGTATATTTGATCATACTTGGTACTCGGATCCAAAGTATCGATGCCAAAAGAATCAAGTAAGTACATACCTACTTGTTTGTATTGTTACATCCCTATTTCTCTGTGGTTGTCATAGCTTAGTGAAGAAAATTATAAACAAAGACTTGGCTAAAAGGTCCCATTGCATCAGCCAGGCCATAAAAAAAAAATACTTGTCTTGTCAAATTGTCAGTTGTTGTGTTGTTGTGTTGTGAATATTCTGAATGTGAGTTTCGGTGGCAATTTCATCTTCGATTATTTCTAATTTCTGTATTATTCTGTTAATCACATCGTTCACATCTGATACTAACATCCCAAAATGACAGCTGAGAAACGCAAGCGCTCAGTTAACTTTAGTATAGAAGAAAAGATGAAATTTCTTCGCATTTTGAGAAAAAAAGGCCAAGTGATAATAACTAAAGTTACCTCGCACGACCTACAAACAAATCGTTTGAAGGAAGACGCTTGGACAGAAGTAACGGATGAACTAAATTCATCCGGTAGCATCATAAGGTTCGTTATAATTAACTATTTCCTTAATAAATTCAACAAATAAAAAAAACTTGCATACGTAAAGTATCTACGTAGTTAGGTATCTATGGTAAACTCGTGAATTCCCTTTTTTTCAGAACTAAAGATAATCTTAAAAAGTTGTGGCAAAAGATGAAAACAGAAGCCAAAACCTATACCCAAACAAATGGAACTAGCAGAGGGCCAACAAGAACGCATGATCCTGTCTTGGAACTGGTAGCAGACCTAACTGGTTACGGAAGTTCGGTCAGAGGGTCCACTTATTCAGAAGTAGAGTCAGTTTATGACTGTGAACCTGAAATAGTGTGTAAGTAAATCATCATTGAGACTAGTGGTGGCCCAGAGAAGTCACATCCATCAACCGTCACTGGGTCCGAATAGTGTATTTCAACTCACTCCCTCTCACAGAGAGGAGGCCTGTGTCCTAGCAGTGGGAACGTTATAGGCTGATTATCTTAATCATCATTATTAATAATAAACCATTTATTTTCAGGTAACAAAGGTAAATTATTGCAAAGCAAGCTTGTGTCCCCCCCAACTGCGCTATAAATACAAACATACTTGCAAGTATCCCTCATGCCCTCAACCCAATAGCCAAAACTGTTACCCAAAGTATAAGATTTGATAATATTATTGAAAGCCCCAGACCCCCTCCGTCTACCCCACCTAGTATTGGTGTACAACACAGATACAGCCCTCCAGCAATTGAACCCTTTTCAGTGGGATCATCAACTAAAACCATAACCTTGTCTTGTAGGGTAAAAACATTCCAACACTATTAGCATATAGGAGACTACCATTTTGTATGGGATGTGGTCTATGGACCAATGGCAATATGGTTTTGATATTTGTGTAGGGTTACCTCATCTATACTCTTGTGCAAAGGGGCTTCAAAATGCCCCAGTAATTTTGAGAAAAATATCTATCTATCTTTTTATCTTAAAATTTCAGGTATTAAACAAGAAAAAAGTAATCGAAAAAGATGTTGGCCTACATTATGTGATGATGAGCAATCAAATAAATATGTGAAAGTATCACCACCATCAAACAACAACTTTGCAAATGAAAGGCATAAATGTGAAAAAGAAAAAAGTGCCCTTATAGAATTACAAAAGCAGCATATGACTGAAGAACATGCTTTAAAAATAAAGCATGGGGACTTGAAAACAAAAATATTAGAGGCTGTTTTAAAGAAAGTACAAGGTAAGTAACGATATTTGACTTAGTTTACTGGGTGAATTTTTATACTGTTTCAAAATTTTTACAGGTTGTTCTATCATGAACATGAACAACTTTTACTATGGGACTAACTCTAAAATCACGAAAAAAAACCAGCTTTTTAATAAAAAAGTTCAATATCTACTAGACCAAAATGTATGAAACAGCTGCTTTTTTTTGTGATTTCAGAGTTGGTCCCATAATGAAAGTTATTCAGATTCATGGATAGAACACCCTGTAAAAATTTTGAGACAGTAAAAAAAAATCATCAGGTATAATTTATGTTGTATATTATAACTACTTCAGTGATAGGCTTAATAGTACACTTCATATTTTTACTTGTTCTTGCCTTGATTTGACTATGATTATGTTGCTCTTGGGGTAAATACCTCTGTTAAGGGGACTACAGGAGTCTAGACCTAAACGCAAAAAACTTAAGTTTTATAATGTCTAAAATTATACATAATATGATCAACTACAGTAAACAAAATCAGAAAAATCCAAACTAACATTATAAATTCGAAAGTAACTCTGTCTGTGTCTGGTTGTATGTTACCTTTTCACGTCTAAACCACTGAACGGATTTCGATAAAATTTGGCAGAGAGATAGATTGCATCCCGGGGAAGGACATAGGATATTTATCGACATACCTCGCGGGCGGAAGCTACTGTATGATATTCTTCAGGATATAATTAGGCTCGTTCGATAGTGTGTTGAAAACATAATACAACTAGCTTGATACCATAGAAAAAAATCATAAAGATGACACTAAATCGCTATTTAAAACGTGTACCTTGAAGAGATTACATCATTAAACCACGTAAAAGTTATACCAAAAGATAAGCATTATTGTTTTTAGGGCTTGGTGAGAACACATTTTATAATTTCCTTATAGTTTTTTTCTATGAAACAAATATACATAAAATCTAGCAGTTCAAGAGCTCGGAACGGCCGGCCAGTGCCTGCGAGAGAAAGATGCCCCGATACGTATTATGCGGGGAGTGAGGAAACCTACACACCGCACTACAAGAGGGCCTTCACAAAGAAACAAATTTTGTTACAGATGAGAAACCAGTGGACTCTGAACTACTGAAGATAGTGTCGAACATGTAACTGCCTCGTCGGTCTAGTTGGTCCCTAGCGCTACTGCTGAGCATGACATCTTGTGTTTGATTCACGGGTCAGCCAGGGTCATTTTATTCCATCTGGAATTTCTCAGCTGTAGCCTAGAACCTGGATTTGTGCCCAGTTGATGTCAATAGGCTCGCCCCATATTAAATCGAACTTAAACATAACTGACGAAATGTAGGTGTTGTACTATAGGTGAGATGTACAGACGCCAGCACATCAAGCTACTACAATCTGTCAAATTTCTTTGATAGATTTTCAACTTTATCGCTAAAGCACTAGGTTCAAAGTTGATTGGGAAAATCTAACAGTTTCGGGTAGGTTGATGTGCTGGCGTCTGTACACATGTTTATTACAATGACTTTTTAGATTTTAATTTTTGTCTGAAATCTAAATTAATTCAGTTAAAAAAATTAATCAAGCCTACATTAGGTAAAATAAATATTAACCCCCTTACTAATAAACGTTGTATAGCGTCTGTAGAATTACACAACGCTTTGTCTTCTTCTTTCGAAAGTCAAATTGCTGACGACTGAAAGAGAGAAATCGGTGTGTAACTATTCATCTGTCCTCTTAACTGTTGAAAAATCAAAACTTAATTTATAACAATAGAAATTCAATTCTCGCTCAGTAGCCACTGTTGACGTAGCTACTAAGTTTATTAGTAAGGTGTTAATGTACTGAAACAATTATACTTGTCAACTCTGGCCCCCGAGGCGGGTTTCAATACTGCTAATGGGGACTGAAGATTTTTATATGGAGCTTGGCATACCTAGTATACCTATATATACATATATATTTTTTGTAGCTTTTTTTTTTTCTTTAAAATTGCGGCCAGACATGGAACCTATATAAAGTAAAAGTGCGCAGTCCTGCACACCCCTACCCTATTTCAAGTTAAACAAATATCAACTTTATTTCAATGAAAATTAAGTCGATTTCCGAGTGACTAGCACTATTGAAAGAGCTATGAAAATGTTTGAAGTTGTAGCGTAAACTGAACTTTATTGTGTAGGAATTAAAGTTATTTTTCCATTAATTCATATTTGTTTACATTTTTGGCAAATAAATCGCGAACGCAGATTAAATCGATCGACATCAATGCAAACGTAAAATATTATAGGACTAACCCCGTAGTGTCACGTTTCCGAGATATCAACGTTCAAAGATGATCACGTGATATCCATATTTTTTTAATTTGCTTAGATTTTGTTGCATAGATGTTTGATTACTTTAAACTTACAGAGTAATTATTTCTTACATATGGCGTACAGGTAGGTATGCCACGGATATTCAAATCCCAGATCATATCATAATCAAATGGCTCAGTAAATGGTAGGGAGTGTCCTCGAGCGAGGTATTCTACTTACTATTTAGGCATTACATTGAGGTGTATTCTAGTCTTGTGATCTACAGTTTTCTGTGAAATTCATAGCAAATTGGTTTACGAAAATTATATCGTACATACCTAGTAATAAGGGTCTATCCACAGTGAAATCAAGAATTATTTTATTTTTTGTAATTAAAAATATTAAATGTTTCAAAGTTTATTTATTTTTTTATCGTACATAGAAAATACATTTAGAAAGTTAAATTATTAATGCTAACACATCTTAGACTTAGTAGATTAATCTATATCTTAGGTAAAACTTAAATTCTTACTCTTACACAAAGTGATGAATCAGGGATCAGCAGTGCGATTCTGTAACCATCTCACCGTGAAAACTTAGGTGAAGTGAGCGTGGAGTGAGCTGTCATTAGTGTCAATCCCTATAGCATCAGATGGAATGACAGCTCACTCCACGCAAGTTTTCACGGTGAGATTTTTACAGAATCGACATGCAGTATTCTGTACAGTCATGTACTCAGAATATGCGTGGTGTCTAACAAAAGGACATTAGAAGTGTCCTTCAATTTGTAAAAAAAAAAAAACGAATCTGTCGAAATGTTAGTTTACTATAGGTAAACCTTTGCCTAACCCATCAAGATCAAGCGCGGCGTTGTGATGATAGGTTGTAAAAAAAGTTGCTCGCTCTGCCGCAGCAAACGTTTCTCTATTAGCTGCGGTGTTTTAAGAGCACATGAGTAAGGGCTTTCGTTGATTACAAGACGTAGCAGAAAAACCCATAAAAAATACCATAGACACAGCAGCAAAATGCTGGAGCATGTTCTTTGCTGTCAAGTTATGTGAAATAAAATATTTTGATTTGATTGCTTCGATTTTTTAATAATAACCGATGTTATGAAAAAGTTATATTATCACTAGCAGCGCCCCGAGGTTTCACCCGCAAAGTGTCGATCCCGTGGAAAAATCGGGATAAAAATTATCCTATGTGTTAATCCTGATTATAAACTATGTGTTCCAAATTTCATCCAAATCCGTTCAGTAGTTTTTGCGCGAAGAAGTAACAAAGGCGAAAGTATGTTAGTGTGTTTGTTAAGCTAGCATAAGTTTCAAGGTTGATTGGGAAAATTTGACAGTTTCGGGTAGCTTGATGAGCTGGCGTCTGTCTGTACATAAAGGGCTTAATACTTTTCTAAAGTAACTTTCCGTTTAATTTAAATACATGTCACTCATTATTTGTTATCTACATAATAAAATATTTACACAAACCTTCCAATTCAATTACATTATTAAAAATCCTTAGGTGCCCCGACAGTCCTATGGGGTCTACAAAAAAAGGTAGCTTCGGCCATCATATTACCCCCACAGGTCGTGAAAAAGATCGGCCACTTTACTAGAGCATGACGTCTCAAAAAATTCTGATATATAAACTCTTAACGATCACGCATACTGAGTAAACTTTTCGCTGGCGTTGCAAATAGTATGCAGCGAACTTCTCAGAAACTCTGCTTATACTCGAAATATGACCACACCGGATTGGCAGGCGATTTGTCTCTATTATACTTTTGCTAGAAATATTTCACAGCAGCAAATTTGATCACCTCAATGATGTGAAGATTCTTTTACGCTGGTAGCGGTCACAAACTATTACTATATCAGTAAATTACATACCATAGAAATTCAAACACCTAATCTGTTGAAAACGGTCCTAGTCAAGTTGTTGGTATTCTTGTCTCCTAACCTAGCTTTAACTCCATTGGTAACAGTCTCCGGCATAGATAACCTCCTTTCAGGTTTATTGAACACCTGTGTGAACTTCTGAGTGGCATTCTGAGGAGGTTTTATCAAGGTCTTCTGAACCGCTACCTTCTGATTGGTGTTTCGAACAGCCTCTATTTCTTTATATTGAATTTGATTCGAGAATTTGACAGATTTGGACAATTTTGTTTTGACGCTGACCGGGGACTCGTCAGCTCTCATAGTTCCCACAGCAATTTTCCTGCCACTATTCTTAGACGTGGTCACAGTGAAAATCTTTTTGGAGATGTCAGGCATGCTCTTGAGGATTCCTGCGTATTTTAGAGCATCTTTGTCCATAGGAATTGACTGATCGTCTTCTTGGTGGTCCGCCTTTAAACCGAGGCGTGCGTAAATTGGTTTCACAGACGCCTTGGTTGTGACTGCCGAGACATTCACAGGTTCAGTGTGACCGAGTCTGGCAAATACCGGTTTGGTTGAAGCTGGAATGGAAAGAAAATAAATGTTAGTAATAAAAAAACAGCTGCTCTTATTTTCTTGGTGATCAAATCCAGAGAAAAACATAGTGATACTAAACAGTAGGTACTTCTTTGGACTTATGAATAGATATTTTACCTGCGTCTTTGATATGCTTCTGCAGGGCCGCGAAACGTAAGAGACGAGCCTTCTTCAAGCTGGCGTCATCATCCCTGATGCAAAAAACAATAAATACATAAATTAGATTTTTTTGTACGGTACCTAGTACGTAAATAAATTAGATCAAGCTTACATGAACTATTTATTATTAATATTATAAAGATGTAAAATTTGTTTGTTTGTATGTAGGAGCCGGGTAATCTCCGGAACTACTAGTCGGTTTTTTTTTTATTTTTTTTTGGATTTGATAGCCCATATCTTGAGGAAGGTCTAGGCTATTCTATTAACATCACGCTACGATTCTTAGGAGCCGAGCAAACGAAAAAAAAACCGGTCAAGAGCAAGTCGGACTCGCGCACCGAGGGTTCCGTACCATCATGTTTTTAATTTTTCATCAGTGAGGCCTTTATCGTCAGAGAATTTTAACACTGCACTGCGGTGTAGAATGTTGCCGTTTTACGTCAGCGCCATCTCTTGACCGATAGTGGAACTAATGTAACTTTTGTTGATGATTTCTGGAAAAGTGTGCGATTTAGAGACTTCGTTTTATTTTTCCTGTAATCTTTACATAAACTTCTATCACATAGAATAATTTCAGATTTTTCTCTTTGCAAACTTCGGAGATAAGGGGGGTAGGTGTATTTTTTTTACATTTTTCATCAAAAGTCGAAAACCGCATAGGCCTAAGAAATAATAAAAAAATGGTTGAGAATGTGCAAACTGCGCTCTTTTATATAATACCCCACATGCCCTAGTAGGCCACTTCGAATTTTTCAGACCCCCTTTCAGTCCCTGTTGCAAGAAATATATTTCAAATTGATTGTTTGACCATTTTGGTACGGAACCCTAAAAAGTCAGAAAGAACGCAAAAACGAAGTAAGTTGTAGCAAGTGATGGGTTGCGACGCGAGGGGTGCTAAATTTCTCGCGGATGAAGTCGATGACAGGTTCTAGTTTTTCGTAAAGTCGTCCGTGAGCAGTTCGCGACAACATACGATTATATTGAAGAATTTTGAGTTTTCAGATAAGCACAAAAGTAACTTATGTTTTTGTTCCATACTGCTCAGTCCAGTAATTAAACTTACGCAGTTTCAAGAGACTTCCTCTTAAGTTGAGATGTTGGACTGGTAGACTCTTGCACTTGGGGATTGCGCGTGTAGTGCTCTAATATACGACTGGCAGCTGTGGACACAAATAACTTGTTTTTAAGATATAAATAATGGGTTAATTAATAAACACTTTTAAACCTTATTTTTATGACAATACATTTATCAACTTGTGAGAAAATTGTTTGACGGGTAGCATACCAGTCGAACAATTGTCACCTTGTGAGGGTTGATAATTAGCATAATCAGCCTATAACATTCCCACTGCTGGGATCAAGTTGATGCTTGCTGATGACTAAATGCATCTATAAAAACAAGCCTAGTCTTTATCCAATTATGTTGAGGTTGGCAGCTGAATACCAGTATTTTATATGGAACAACTGTCTATCTGACCTCTACAACCCAGTTACTGGGTAACACAATACCCCTTGGTAAGACTGCTTGTCAGAAATTCGGGCTTCTATAACTACTGTCAAATATCTAAAAACAGCCAGGAACGACTTATCATGCTTTCCGAGGCACGGGGTAGTTTCGATAAGTAATGGATGGTAACCCATCCACGGATCGACCTTAACAAGCGTAGCGTATCATTCTATCGACGCGTGCGGCTGTTATATTTATTTTATTTTTTTATTTGAAATGGGTTTGCTTTCTATTATTTAGCCACGAGCCCCTATAATAAAAAATACGACATACAAAACATTATAACTTCTTTTCCCAACTGATCAACCGTGGAATCAGCAGATTTCACCACTTCAAGAGCACTGTAGTACTTCTAAAATATGCGGAATATGAATACTGTATACTAACGTGATGATGGTTGTGACACTGTGGCTCGGCCAGTGATGGCGGCGACAGGTACTTTGGCTGTGGCTGGTACAGCTGAACTGAGCACCCGGTCACGAGCTGTACTCTCATGCACCTGCTTTGCGTGCCTGTAAATATTGCAAAGGCTACTATTAATACTAGACAACATGATTTTAGTTTAAGGACTAAATCACCAGGCTGAATTCAAATAATCTTAAATAATATATGAAATGAAAATGTTGCATTATTGGTTTTTGCAATCAAAATCAAAATAGTTTATTTCACATAAGCCAAGCACTTATGAAACGTTAGGAGCTAGGTGCACGGTTCCAATTGAATGGTTCCTATGCAGAAGAGCGGGCAAAAATCCTCGGTTACTCTTTTAAAATAATTGGTTTTACAATGTTTTCAAATTGAGCAAATAGTTTGCTTCTATGCTATTCTTGACTAAACATACAAGGATTACAGGGACATTGACGCACAACCTGTTACCATGGATTCAATACCTACACAAGGTCAACATGTATGGAACATAATTGTTTTTTTAAATAACCAACAAATAGTTTTCAGGTTCGCGCCGATGTTCCTGCCACCCTGTAAATAAAGATAGAGACAGTATTAAACCAAAATTTATTACAAAATAATGCTATTTTCACCTCAATATAGCGATAACATCTCCCATCCTGGAGATTCCCATATCCCTCAAGTATTCTTTGTTGAGATCCAGAAGCATGTCATTTTGTATGCGGTTCTCCGTGAAAGTGAGTGCATATGTTGCGGACACGTCCGACGGTATGCCCGCAGCAGTGAAGAAACTCACCCACATACCTGGAATGTATAAACAGGCCAAGTTTTTACATTAATCTCAAGTCTCAACCCAAAGGTTGTGGAAGATAATTGAGGGAAACAGTCAAATAAGATAGGCAACAGTTCTTTTTCTTCCTGATAGCTGATAAAACCATACTATCCAAGTATCCATCTAGCATGGTGTTAATTTTGATGTTTGATTACTTAGGAAATGTTATTAGTCTGTAAGCCTTCCTAAAATTAAATAAATAAATAGTGTGGTACGTATTGTAGACTTACTAATTACTACAATTAGTAATTAAACATTGGATAGGTACATATTCATTAATAACTTGGATGATTCATTTTGAAAAATAGTCAAGTATGCTTGTGTTTAAAAAATAATAATATCCAGTGATGTTAAACGTCACTGGATATAAACTTTCCATGCAGCATGACTAATATTATAAATCAATATTTTATTTAGGTCATTCAACTGACTACTACAAATTAACCCTTAACCCGTTGCATGTCTAATTAGCAGACACAATAGAAATTTGATTGTTATGGGTACACATGTTGTACGCTCGACATGCAAAGAGTTAATTAGGGGTTAATAAAATTGTTTGGGACCATTTATTTGTAATTACATTAATATTTTGTTGTTTCATAATAGGTTACAGAGGATGGCACTGATAACTGTGATATTGAGAGGGAGCGTAGGGCATTGGCCGTAAGATGCAACATGCTGGCCCGCAGATTTGAAAAGTGCGACAGCAATGTCAAGATAACTCTGTTTAGGGCTTATTGCCAGACCTTTTATACGTGCAGTCTGTGGACCAGATACTCGCAGAAAACGTTTAATGCCCTGCGTGTGCAATACAACAATGCTTTTAGGATACTGCTGTCACTGTCTCGTTTTTGTAGCGCATCAAGCATGTTCGCAGCAGCGCCTACAGGCGACTTCTTTGCGATTATTCGTAAAAGATCCGCTTCACTACTGCGTCGGATGCGGGGCGTCGACAGCAGTCTTCTGGGCGTTGTTGCTAGTAACACTGAAGGACGCCTTATGAGGCACCTGTGCGCAGTGCATGTACGGTTGCCAGGTGTCGCCGTGAGGTGAGGAGTATTATTATTATTATTGTTAGTTGTTGTGTGTTAAAGTCTTCTAAACTAACATAGGTTAACGAATACTAACAAATTTATGGGTTCTACCTGAATTAAAGATAAATAAATAAATAAAATAATCATGTATTTGAAGATTTACCGAGACAACTTAGTTTGTAGAACAGTGAATCAAATTAATTGTTGCAGCCCAACTCAAATGTAGCCAGCAAATACGGGCATTAAGTATAATATTTTATACTGCATGGTACCTTTTTCAGTATCTACTAGTTTGATAACAAATTTAGAACAGCACTGCTTTTTATTTTAAACAAAACAATCTTTTTTTTTTACAAATACTAGTTCTCGCCCCAAAATAACACGATTTTCATGGAGGCATAACCTTGGAACCATTGACATATTTATTACTTGCTTGGAACATATTTTTGGAGTCTACTGACTTGTATAGTTGACTACGGTTGAATTTAACAGCTGCTTATGATTTCACACAATTTATGAGCAATTAGGACTTACCAGTTAAATTTGAGTCCATTTTTAAAGACACTGCACTCATTACATTAAAATTATAATATCAAATTACTAAATTTCGTTCGCGACACACACAACCTAAGCACAAAATTCACTCTATCAAAAAAAAAGTACTCTGTGAAGTACTCTGTGTGCAGAATTTAGTTAGATTTATGCAGATAAGCAAACAAAAACCACAAAAGCACTGAGCCATGGAATTAATATGTACTTACGTACAACTGGAAGGTTCACTCTGATTATAAACGCGAGCCGAAAGAGAGGTTACAAAACTTCACCCGTCCTTGTCTAAGTAGGGTGACCATATTTTATGTAATAGGTCGATACATCGGATTTTATTAGGCCACCTTTCTTGATGCTGTTTATGTTACATAACTTTTCATCAGCACCTAGTAGCATGACATTTTCAATCGTAATCACTAGGTATATCTTTAAAATTACAGCGATCATTCACGTCATCATTTTCCATCTTTTCTCCCATCGTCATAAATTATAAGGTGTAGACAGAAGCACTTACTAGCATGTTTACAACATACCTACATATCCTGCATATGCATTATTATCTAGTGGGGATTTTTCATGTTTATATTCCTGAAATCCTCTTGAAATTTGCTATAAGGTGGGGATTTCAGGAAAGAAAAACATTAAATCCCCACCAAGGGTGTTTTGTCGGTGGGAATTTGAGAAATAATTCAAAACATGCTAATAAGTGCTTCTGTCTGCACCTACTAAGTATATTTTATGACGTGACGTGTTTTATTCCAACGGAGGCCCCTACCTATAGCGATGAACGCGATGATCGTCTCAATGCGATAGGTGATGGGCCCAACACCCATAGCCCTTCCTTCAACATGTTTAACCAGCAACAAAAAATGTTTTAAACAGCTATCTATTTCTATCACTCTTTGAGGGTTTGATTGCGCTAGATAGCTGTAGGGAACATTTTTTGTTGTCGGTGCGAACATAGGGTTGTAAGGATATTTGTACACTTTCAAATAAAATAATAGACAATATATAGAAACATACGTAGTATTTATTGAATGACAGAATATGTTCACGCCTAGGAAATAAAACCCTCGACCCTCACAAGTGGACATAATTATTAAACATTGCTAAATAATATAGTTTTGTGTAGTTTATGACGTAAAGTAGCTCGGGAGGAGCCAATCAGTTTGAGAGATAAATCTTTGGCATGTGATGACATTCTCATAGTTAAATATTTATTTACAATAAATTTCAAGAGGTTTATTTCATGCCTAGTTTCAGTATGTACAGAAGTAACGGGATGTGGAGGATCAATTAGCGTATCTAATTTGTCATAAAAGTGCTGCTGAATCAAAATCATAATTTTACTCTTTTTAGTTTTCAACAAAGAATCTGTAGCCATTGATATATATACTCTTTCTGTATATTGTACCACAAGAAAAACAAAATTTGAGACGTATTTTAGGCCACCTCTGTCTACAAATGACGTAAAGGCTGAATATTTGTTTATGTCGACAGCGTAATCGTGTTCTTTACATTTATATTTATTGGTTATTAGCACAGCTTTACAATGTTCACATACACTCTTTTCAAAAAACTTTTTTACAATATAGCCCGATATGTAATATAAAATATTATTTTTAAATTCTGAGAAATTGGTAGTTTCAATAAGTTGAAGAAGCCAATCTATTTGTTGTTCCTCGTTCTGTTCGGGTATGGTATCTGGGTCGTTAATAAAGGATTTGGGACTTCTAAACTCTAATATTGGCGAAGTTTCGAAGTCTGCGTCAAAACAATTTGCGTTAACAGTTGGAGTAACGCTGTTTCGGAATAATAATTTTCGTAATGCATATTTCACTTGTAATGCACTTGGGTTGTCATTATGTCCACCTGAAGCTCTCAAGCATGAAAAAAACATTTCTAAATGATCTTGTGAGCATTTGTAAGTTAGAAAATATTTAACTATACCACTTTGAAGTAAATCTAGGGCAAGTTGAGCAAAGCTGAATGTGTCTATAATTAAACCTAGAAATGGTGTCTTGCGACGGTGCATCAAACTAGGACAATCATTTATTTTGAGGTTACTAAGATAAACTCTCGTTTTCTCTAAAATATTTGACCACACCTCAATATTTTCCATGCTCATTGGAGATTTAAAGCCATTTCCAAAAGGTTGCTTACAGTTGAACAAATCAAATATCCGATCTAATATTCTTATATACTCCACGGTAGCCTCACTTCCTAAGAAATTGGGATCACCCGAACACCTTAAAAAATCGATTGCGTCGGCGACCGATGAGCTCAGAACTTGAGTAGCTAGCCTAACATTCATTTTTTTTCCATGAAAGTTAACATGAGTGCTAGATAACTTGTTTGCTAATTTTAGGCCTTCGTCATCCTGGAGTTTATGCAGTTTTTTAATAAAATTAAAATTAATATCTCCTTTTTCAGAACTCATTTTGGTTTCCGCAAAAACGTTTCGAGCTAGTTTGATCATATGAGGTGGGTCCAATAAACAATATACTTTATAATTTTTCTGAGGATGATCGATATATGTTTTCATGTTTTGTAATGAAAAATTACAACCCAAAAGTTCGTAGGACTTCAAATTTGTGACAGTGCCATCACATGTTAGAGACCTAACGTTTATATTTATATCTCCCAAATATCTAATGGCAGCGAGCAGTAAATTAGCTTGAATATGAGCAGATATTTTATTAATTAAAAAATATGCTATTGGGCATTTAAATTTGGAAGTGTATGACACTATTTGAAAAATTAAAACTTCTGTAGCCAATGTCTCAGAATCATCCACTACAAAACCACCATAATCAACGTAACCGTAGTATTTATCCGTTTTTGAATCAAATTTTAATTCAGCTCGTATGGACATTGCATCAAAAACTAGTGCGACATTTTTTAAATTGCTATTTTCACTAGCTGCATTTTTCAAATAACTTATAACTTCTGATATAAAACCCACATTGCAGTTATGAGTTGACAAGAGCCTTCTCAAAGTAGAAGGATGAGGGATGCATACATAATTCCTTAGATATCTATATGCTTTTGCAGAATAAAAATACAAAGTGAGAGCAAAAGATTTTACATCATCACTAAATCTCACACCTTTGTCAGATTTTATTGTATTTAACTGTTCATGAATATTTGAAAAGCAATTGCTTATTACCGACTCCACCTCTTCAAAATTGTTACATTTTTGTTTACAAATATTAAGAAGTGACTTTAAATTATTAATATTTGCATCTCTTCTTTTGATACGTTGCTTCATAATTTTTACCTCCCGCTTTAACTCCGCTTCTCTTGGTGACACAGACGATGAAGGTGTTTGGGTTGATATATCTACTAGTAATTTTATTTTCTTAGTCGGTGGACCTTGAGAACTTCCTGGTTTAACATTTTCAGCATCAGAAGAAGCTACTTGAATAACACTCAAAACTTGTAGTCTTTTCTTTTCAGATAAGATCTGGAATAAAAATTACACACAGTAATTAAATAATATTAATTTAAGGGGAATCACTTATACCTTAAAGTACAAACTGTACAAATGTTATAAGTAGTAATAATAATACTTATATTTTTTTGTAATATGTAGATAATAATTTAATATTTTTGTAGGGCTGATGGTGGATTTATAGAATACTGATCAAGTGATCAGATTCTAAAAATATGATGATGATGCTAGTGATGTACAGTAGGTAGGTACATATATAAAATGGAACCAAGCTCCACTGGTAAATATTCAAGTAGGAATCTATCCTGTTTTAGTTTTATCTAGTTATTTCAAACAAGAAGTACATAAAATTAACAGCAATTACAAACCAACATATTACCTTAGGAAAAACAGATGGTATTACTCCAGGTTTCAATTTTTTCCGAGCTTCTGTCAGGTAATCTTCGGGTTTGAAATGCAAGCTACATATTACGGAGTTATCGGTCAGCTTTCCAGGAATAAGCTCTAACCAATTTCTTCTTATTTCGGCATTCGATGGCAATCTAGAAAAAAAAATTATTTGTTAGGTTCGGATTTTACATTTATTATGTTCACCCTATTTAATACAAAAACATAAACAAAACATAAACTCACCTATGAAAGGATATTCCACAACCAGGGTAAAATTCTTTATGACACCCACTCACAGCACAGAAGGTATTCACCATTTTTCAAAAAACAACAGTCTCATCGATTCTCAAATCGCATCAAAAGCTTCTGAATAAAACACACAACAACGAACGAGACGCCATTAAATTACGTCAGCTGACATGACAACCAAATTTGGCGGTATTGCTAGTAACAAATTTATAATATTTACTAAATTACCTACGGTGCTATTGTGAGAAATATTTTTGTTCATAATAAGTAAACCTTTATGCAAAAATAATTCGTTTTAGTTCATAAGCGGTACCCACATAAGTTTATCATATTGCAAATAAAGTAACTACGTTTTAATTTTCATTTCACACAATTTTATTCTACTAAAGGAATTACATATTTTACATGGCAATCGTGCGAAAGAGACACAACGAAGCTTAAGTTGTTCTCTCTCGAGACCGTTTTTTACTGTGTATTTGGATATTCTAAAAACGACGATATTCTCTTATAAATAGAGTTCAATTTAATTTGACAAAATTTCACCAGTAAGCCTTCCAGTTGTACGTAAGTACATATTAATTCCATGCACTGAGCATTTCACAAAAGTCAAAAACACAGAGTACCACAGACTACTTAGGGCGCGTTCCGAATTGAGGAAATAATCAATGTAATCGATTTGAGCGTGCTAAAACCCGTACCGAATTGGCGTGAGCGCGATAACAATGTCCCGTGAATCGTCATAGATGACGTCATGGCATGCGCCATCTTGCGATAACGCCGACCATGCCTCGTACTAATATCACCGTGAGCGCTGTCAAAAATGAGGATTGGCTTGTGGTCACACGCGACTGGTCCACTCACGCGTCCCAGTCGTCTTTCCGCGCGGACCGTACAGTGTTTTTTTAACCCCGTTGCTTTTGTGTTTGCGCAGGTAACGTAAGATGGTCACCGGCTTCGCGCCTCTCCCACCACCCTTGAAGCTGCACGGAGCCGACATCGCGTGGTCGCCCCGGGTCAAGTACCTGGGGGTGACCATCGATCGTCGGCTCACGATGGGGCCACACGTCCGCTCGGTCGCCGCAAGGGGTAGGGTCGCCCGCAACCTCCTTAAACCGGTGCTCTCGTCCCGAATTCCGGCGCGCGTCAAGTTGGGCGTGTACAAACTGTACGTGCGCCCAATCTTGACGTACGCCGCCTCGGCATGGTTCGCCCTCACGAGCGAGTCGAGCCGAAAGCTGCTCCGCGCACAGCAAAGTCTGGCGCTGCTGACTATCACTGACGCTCCTCGTTTCGTGAGGAACAACGTGCTCGAACGGGACCTCGGGATCGAGAGCCTGGACGAGTTTGTGCGGCGACTCGCGAAGGGGATGTTCGCGCGTGCCGACGCATCTGCCTGGCCTCACGTCCAGGACATTGCGCCCTGGCACGCGCGCCCCCCCGACGCGAGACCCTTGCCCCGCGACCTGGTAGCGGACGACGACCCCATCCCACCGGACTGACTCCTCGGGTGAGCCGCACCCAGGTTACACGCGGCTCACTCGAAACAACTGAACTCTACACAATACACACATTCGTTGCGTAGCGTGTTCTAAGTTAATATAGGCACGTTACGTAGCGAGCTCAGCCACTCACCACTATACAGACGCTATATTCACACGCGTAGGCGCAGCGCGGGCCGCGATACGCGTAGACACTGGGCGGTGTTACACAATACAATACCGCCCACACACACATGACTGCTCCTTAGCCCGGAACGTGACCGGCTAGCTCTGGAAGCGGGACGGGCGGGAGCAAAACACCTAATTTCTGTAGGAGCGTCGAGTCGGCACCTTCGCCGCTGGTCGTCCTCCGCCGGGCCTCCCCCAGGCAACTGGGGGTCTCACCTGGCGGGGACAGACCGCCGAGGTGTCGTGAAGAAAGCGGCGCTGTGAACAGCGTCGTGGCGCGCCTACAGAAAAACAACAAGCAACCACTCACATGACCGCACGTAAAGTTACGTGCGGTCAACATTCTGGAAGGCCACTGTAGCCGAGCCAGTGAGGGGCCTGTATTAGCAGGCCACCGCATGGCCTCCGCGGCCGGGGGGCGAAGCCCCGGAACCGCTCGCCACGCCCCCTGACGGGGGCGTCGCGATCTCTCGCATCTCAAAAATGACAGTGTGTGTGTGTGTGTGAGGATGAGGATGTGTCAGTGTGTGTTTTGTTTTGAGCTGCATCATATCTTTTTAATAACGTGGCATTTTCGAAATTGTGCTTCTGGCTGACAGTCGCCACCTAAACAAAGAAAAGGAAGAAACGTGTGGTGTTTTTATGAAGAAATACTACCGTAATGTCTTTTTGACACCGAGTAAGCACTGTGAGCGCGCTAACGAGTGTTCCGAATTGTTGACAGCTCTCAGCTGTCATAATCGTGATATCCATTATGGAACGCATGTGAGACAGATTTGAGTGCTGTGAGCGATATTAGCCAATTCGGAAGGCGGCCTTAGAGATACTACGCAGAGTAACTTATATAGGAAAAAATTCAGATGTGAGTACAAAGAGTACTTTTTGATTTTGATAGAGTGGTCAAAAACCTCAGAACAATAACTAAAGCATAGAAGGCGCTTTACGACATTAGAATTAGAAGTGTACGCTGTCATAGACAAAAGAGTATTAGCTAGTGATGTGACTATGCATAAAATAAATAACGATATCGACTTCTTATTTTATGGTATCGCTCCATCTCCATGACAATAAATCTAAATATGCTAAATGAAATAAAGAACTCACTTCTATCTGATCAACTTATTTAAATAGAAACACAGGATAAATTATTAACAAATTGAAATTGCCAACAGAACACTTAAATAATTTTAAAAGAGCGATTGGCCCCGGAACGAGTAACAAGAAACTAGGTGTTTTGGTGTCCAGTAAAAGGAAAATCATGCCCTCGTGTTGAGTAAAACAGTGTGGTGCGGCTGGTGTAATAAAAAACAAAAAGAACCCTACGAAAGGCGGCCATCCTTAGTGCCCGATTTGTGTAGGTATACACGCTAATTTTGTAGGTATGCTCAGTCCATAGGTTCATTTAGTCATTGGGACTTACCTACTAGTAGGGCTACCAATTTGAAGGATATTCCCCAAACTAAAGGGAACGTCAAGTTGATTGGGGATTGGCGTTATGTGGGGAAAATGCAGGGATTTTACCATCTCACCGTTACATAAACATATGAAAACATAAACACAAAAATTGTGGTCGTTATGGCTGCCGTTCGAATGCATCGATCGAACGATGTCCTTAAAAATTTCAAAACAGAAAACCGCAATTGAATAAAAACAGTTAATGTAGTAACTATAATAATGGCAACAAGAGTAGGGATTAAAAAACTGGGGTAGTGTCAAGTTTGACCCATTCAGCAAAATACCTGCAACAAAGATATGTAGAAATAAAGTCTCCGATATGAAAGATAAACAATACTTATTATTTAGATAATTCAAACTTGTTTTATTACTTACAATTATTTTTAAGGGAATTAGTAGGGAATCGGCAGATTTTTCTCCCCAATTTGGCTTCGATTATTGGGGAATTTGATAAATTGACACTGGCAACTTTGCTTACTAGAGTAGATTCATATCGGAGACTATTTCTACATATTTTTGTGACTCGTTTAGATGCCAATGTACAGAGGCCAGCACATCAAGCTACTCCAATCTGTCAAATTTTCACAATTGAATATGAACCTTATTCCTTTGTAATAAAGTTGAAAATCTATCAAAGAAATTTGACTGATTGGGGTAGCTTGATGTGTTGCCCTCTGTACAATTTTATAAAAAAAAACTTCCCAGCCACATTAAAAAAAAATCTTATAAAAAGCGAAAACTATGCCAGTAAGCCTATTATACTGTAAAAGACTATAATGAGGACAAAAAGGCTTGGGTTTGAGCTGCTCTAATAGGTTTAGACAGTGAATGTTGTTTTTATTTTATCATTTTGCTATTTTACACTTTATTTTTTATAAATATCTATTTACTTAAACAATGACAAGTACAGACGCCAGCACATCAACCTACTACAATCTGTCAAATTTTACCAATCAACTTTGAACCTTATGATTTAGCGATAAAGTTGATAATCTATTAAAGAAATTTGACAGATTGTAGTAGGGTCATGTGCTGGCGTCTGTACATTCACTGTATTAAGTATTATATTATTTTAATTATTGTGAATGTGAGGACTAGAGTCTGACCAACGAAAGCTGACCAAGAAAACAGGCGGCAATTAAAAAAATTCAAGAGCTGTTACCTTGGCTATACACTGCGTAAACGCAATTGATACAATTTATTATTCATTGCGAATTTTTTGATTTATTGACATTGACAATTAGGATTGACAGTCCTAAAATGTCTCCATTCTAAAAGTAAAAAAAAAAGTTTATAAAATAATTCTATGTCAGCATTCGTTGGCCAAACTCTATGTGGGTCATTGTTGCCGTTTTAATCATGGTCTGGCAGTTTGAGTAGTTTATGCGGCCTACCCAAATGTCCTGTTTTTGGCATTGTTCGTTGAATCGTTGAGCTCCTTAAGTTCTGAGTTGGGCTGCACGATTTTTGACAAATGCGTGCACTGACTGGACAGGTCCGCTCGATCTGTGTGGTTCTTTCCTCAAAAGACCATTTCAGACAATTTTAAAAGAGACTGTGACCTCTAAGTTTGTTTCGGCCTTTCTTCTCAGAATAGTCATATAGGAATAGCCGACCTCATCTAGTTTCAAAAAATGTGATTGACGTGTGTAAAAGTGTTTTACAGACACCAGCACAGCAAGCTACCCGAAACTGTAAAATTTTCTCAATCAACTTTGAACCTTATGCTTTAGCTATAAAGTTGAAAATCTATTAAAGAAATTTGACAGATTGTAGTAGCTTGATGTGCTGGCGTGGCGTCTACAAACCTACATAAAGAAAATAAATCATTTATCATAGAGTGATAGAGATACTACGCATTTGAGTGTAAAAACCACTGACCTGTATTATACAAGTGTTTAATAGAGGTCAGTGGTAAAAACCTATGCACGTAGATAGAGAATGATCATCTACGCCTATCCAATATATTAGTCTATCTACGGCTATCGTAGATAGCTGTGTAGAGAGAGAATGAACTAATGGACTCCGCGCCACGCAATGACTAAATAAACGTATGGACTGGGCATACCAACAAAATTAGCGTGTATACCTACACAAATCGCGCACTAAGGATGGCCGCCTTTCGTAGGGTTCTTTTTGTTTTTTATCACACCAGCCGCACCACACTGTTTTACTCAACACGAGGGCATGATTTTCCTTTTAATGGACACCAAAACACCTAGTTTCTAGACGTATTTCTCTCGAAAACAACAAAAATATTTTGAGCAATCGGTTGATTGTAAACGGTTGTTTGACAGCACATCTACCACAAAACCATTCATAAAACTCTGCACTCAACATGGCGGCCCGTCACGCATAGACATGATTTTGACGTCACACAAAAGAGTGTTGTTTGACATGTCTGTGTCGATATGATAGATATTTAGCTTATTTCTATAGTAGAATGTGCCGTCTCCATGCTTCTCCTATCTCACTCAATGGTTTATTTAGGCCGCCTTCCGAATTGGCTAATATCCCTCACAGCACTCAAATCGTCTCACATGCGTTCCTTAATGGATATCACGATTATGACAGCTGAGAGCTGTCAACAATTCGGAACACTCGTTAGCGCGCTCACAGTGCTTACTCGGTGTCAAAAAGATATTACAGCAGTATTTCTTCATAAAAACACCACACGTTTCTTCCTTTTCTTTGTTTAGGTGGCGACTGTCAGCCAGAAGCACAATTTTGAAAATGCCACGTTAATAAAAAGATATGATGCAGCTCAAAACAAAACACACACTGACACATCCTCATCCTCACACACACACACACACACTGTCATTTTTGACAGCGCTCACGGTGATATTAGTACGAGGCATGGTCGGCGTTATCGCAAGATGGCGCATGCCATGACGTCATCTATGGCCGCCTTCCGAATTGGCCAATATCGCTCACAGCACTCAAATCGTCTCACATGCGTTCCATAATGGATATCACGATTATGACAGCTGAGAGCTGTCAACAATTCGGAACACTCGTTAGCGCGCTCACAGTGCTTACTCGGTGTCAAAAAGATATTACAGCAGTATTTCTTCATAAAAACACCACACGTTTCTTCCTTTTCTTTGTTTAAGTGGCGACTGTCAGTCAGAAGCACAATTTCGAAAATGCCACGTTATTAAAAAGATATGATGCAGCTCAAAACAAAACACACACTGACACATCCTCATCATCACACACACACACACTGTCATTTTTGACAGCGCTCACGTTGATATTCGTACGAGGCATGGTCGGCGTTATAAAGAAAGAAAGAAAGAAAAAGTATTTATTGCGACTCGTACAGGAGGATCACAAACTATCAATAAACTAAAAACTAAACACAGTAAAAAATAAAACAAGTTATAAAAACAGTAACAAAAACATGAAATAAAACAAAGTCCTGTACGAGGCCAAAAGGCTCCTATCTCAGCATGATACTGCGACACTTAAAAAACTAAATGTCGCAGCGCTGGTATTCTGATAGGGCCCGCTGTGATGTCACGGGCATTTACAGAAATAAATAAATAAATATTTAAAAAGATTTAAAAGTAAAATCGGATCGGTCTAACTATTGCCATTTTCCACAGATCAGGGAAAGAAGAGTCAACTATGGATCTGTTGATGATAGCTGTGATCACTGCAAGTGTTCTAGGAAGTGTCAACATCAGCATCTCCAGAGAAATTTGGTCCGAGCCCTGCGCATTAGACTTCAGACTGCGCAAGATCCTCAGCACTGCATCCTGCTGGACCGGCTGCAGCTGGAAATGACTGTTGCCATGTCTATGATGCTCATAATAAGTTAAATCTGCAGTAGTAACCTTCCCACTGCCTGGCACATCCAAAAAGTGTTGATTGATAGATTCAGGATTGCTACAGAAATGAGGCAGACTATGCTCTGGTTTTTTTGAGGTGGCTACAGTTGTTTTGATATGACTCCATAATTTCTTAGGCTGTTTAATATTATTATTAATGTATGTTTTAAAATATGCGCACTTCTCACTATCAAAAGCAGCTCTAACAAGGTATTTAAACTCCTTGTAGGATTTAATATGATGTTCGGATTTTGTCGATTTCGACTTCAAATGGCACTTATCACGCAGCCTCATCATTTCCTTGACCGTGTCTGTTATCCAGGGATAAGATTTCTCTTTAATTTGGACTTTTTTGAGGGGAGCATGCAAATCAAAAAGTGTATGAATGTATAGATTAAACTTTGATACCATTGAGTTCACGTCTTCCAGACTTTCAATATGTTCCCAATCCATTTTATTTAAGTCTTCATTAAAAAATTCGGGGAGGATGTCTCTGAGTGGCCTGTAGGTAATCCAGTGTGGAGAAGGCTTCTCCAATTTGAAATTTAGTTCTACAGATATGATGGCATGGTGACCAAGCTCCGGTATGTGTGATACAGAGACCCCACACACACGGGCATCAGTGCACACAACATCAATTAGAGTTTCACTATGATCTGTGAAATGTGTTGGCTCAGTAATAATTTGTGAAAGCTTACAGCAATGTATAAAATTGTTCAGAAGTTTAGATTTGTTGTCACTTTGGTCTAAGACGTTAATATTGAAGTCGCCAAGCAGGATAACTTTATCCACGTTAGCAAAGGAGGAGAGAGAATCAGTTACTGCATCCAGGAAGGTATTCACATCAAGCCACGGCGGTCTGTATGCTGTACCAATAATAACTGAATGCGAATTGACGTTAAGTCGGAGCCACATCTGCTCGACCTGCGGCGCCGGCGGGTGCGGCACGGAGCGCACGCGCACACCGCGGCGCACGTAGAAGCCCACGCCGCCCCCACGGCCGCCCCGCACAGTGCGCGCCCGCGGCTCGTGCCGCAGCCGGTAGCCCGGTACTGTCGGCGCGCGACCCTCCTCTCCCTGCCTGAGCCAGGTCTCATTTATCGCCATGATGTCTACCGAGAGGTTATCCATAGCAACTAGGAACTCGTCATGGCGCGAACCCAGCGACCCCGCATTAAATAACCCAACTTTTAAATTTCTCGTTGTCTTAATCATTATTGAAAATAGTAGTATATGTAATAAATATTAATATTTTGAAAGTAGATAGCGACAGAAGTATTGCGTAATGTGGAGTTTTGCATAATAACGTGATGTGTAAATATACTGAAATACATGGTGTTAGGTATGATTCATAGAAATAAAAAGTAAAGTATTGTAAATATTGCAGAGATATACATAGCCAAAGTGTAGTACTAGATAAAATCCGTAAAAGTAAAAGTATGATAAATATTAAAAACGTAAAAATAGTGAGCGGAAGTGTGATATATATAAAATGTACATAGATAGTCGTAGGTCGAGCTGGGCCACTAGAAAAAACCAAAGTATACTGAGACAAGGAAACAGCCGGCCTCGCACAAGCCAATCTTGAAAATTGAAGTGAATACAAAACAGATAAATAGAGGTATACTTTTAGACACATAGTAAAATGACTGTCGGGGGCCAAGTAATCAGACATCCTTTGCAGCAGACACCTCGCAACCAAAAACCCGCGCAAGATCCACCTCTGAGCGGATGCAGTGGGTGGGCTTACCGTCACCCTGCTTAGCTAGAATGCGGCCGAACTTCGTCCAAGTATACCTCCATCCCAGACGGTTGACAGCTTCACGTACCCGGTAAAACAGATATTTATTTGCTTTAGTGAGCCTCTCGTTTAGAAAGAAGCGACGCGGGGGTGCAGGTAATCCTAGATCCGCGGTGGTGGCTCCGCGCCGCACGCGCGCGCTCTGCAGCAGGTCGTCGCGCAGTGCGCGCCGCGTCAGGCGCACCACGATGCGTCGTCCGCGCACCGTCGCCGCCGCTGCTCCCACTGGGCTTGCTCCGCCGACTGGACTCGCGCCGCCCACAGAGCTCGTCTGCACCTCTCGTTCGGCTCGTAGGCCCACCCGTTGCGCAAACACTATGTCCCGTTCATCAAGCGTCACCCCAAGCTTTGCTGCCACCAGCCCGACGGTGTGCAACACGTTCTCGCCAGGAGTCTCCGGGATATTGGTGATCTCAAGATCGGAGCCAAGCAAATCCTGCTCGCGGTCGTTTAGGTCAAGCTGTAACTGCTGCACAACTTGTTCGAGCTGACTCAGCCTGCCGTCAGGCATTGCAGCACTTTGCCTACTCTCGAGAGCTTCGATCCTGGCCTCCAGGCCGTCAACTCGCTCGGTGCAGACTCCCATTGTGGAGTGCAGGCCGGACATCTCGCGTCGAAACTCCCTCATTTCATCACGCACTTCCCGCAGCTCAGATCTGAAGAGCCTTATCTCCTCACGGAGGGTCAGTTGAGTATCAGGCGAAGGCTCTCCATCCGTAGCCCCCTGTTCACTGCCAGCCCGAGCAAGTACATTTGCCACCGCGACGGGTGGCTCAGCCTGAGTTCCCGGAGCCTGCGACACCGCGACAGGTGACCTAATCATGGCGTCCTGGACCTGTACTACAACCGGAGACACTGCCTCTGCTAACGCTGCTGCTGGATTTGCTGGGGGACCACTACCCAGGTCCTTGACGGGTGTGGCGCTATTGTCTCCCTTGGGCAACTTTTTTTTGCACTCTGGGCACAGCCAATCGCTACTTATCTGGGTTGGGTCGGGCAATAACAGGCAAGCGAGGTGATATCGGTTGTGGCAGGCAGAGTTGCCACAGCTAGCGCCCCCTCTTGCCGACAAAAACCTTCCGCAGGCTGCACACTTCACCATATTAGTACGGCTGGAATCGGCTAGATGGCGCCTGCTCAGTAAGAGTATCGACCAAGAAACACAGATCTGTGGTAGTGGCGCCGACGCCTGTCAAAATTTTGAAAAAAGTGACACTTTTTGGAGGTACCAGGTAACAGTGGCACCAAGAACTTCCAACTAACTTAAAAGTCTAAAAGTTACAATAAAGTTATAATTGTTTTCACGGATTTACACCACCGAACTGTTGTATGTTTACGTTGCAAACGATTACACGCGTAAGTAACAATACAGTGATAACGTATAACACGAATTTTATACGAAATGAATTAGTGTTTTATTTTATAATTGCGCAGACACGAACAGCTGTTTTGTACTGTAAAGCGTCCGTGACGTCACTCGACGTTTATCGCAAGATGGCGCATGCCATGACGTCATCTATGACGATTCACGGGACATCGTTATCGCGCTCACGCCAATTCGGTACGGGTTTTAGCACGCTCAAATCGATTACATCAATTATTTCCTCAATTCGGAACGCGCCCTATGACGATTCACGGGACATCGTAATCGCGCTCACGCCAATTCGGTATGGGTTTTAGCACGCTCAAATCGATTACATCGATTATTTCCTCAATTCGGAACGCGCCCTTAGTCATTGGACGAAAAAAGTAACACAAACTGTCAAAAAAAAATTGTCGGCTTTCACTGCCTTTCTTTTAAATAATATTAATTTGAAGACTTATGTTATTTACAGTTAGATATTTGTCCAGTTCTTTATTTTCAACAGCTAGGTTAAAACTTATTCGTAGAGGTAAGTCAAATAATCGAAATTCGATCCCTATCAATATGCGTATTTCTTACAAAAATAATAACCTTTTGTGAAGTAAAATGAATTTGCTTGTATTATTCTTTTTAGTTCCAAATATCATCGTGTGTGAGTGCACTACAAAGATGTCGACAGCTTTAGACGCTGTACCTAAGGTGGACATAGACGCATCTGGAGTATTCAAATACATATTGATGAATGTGTATGACAAAACAAAAGTTAATGTCGAACCAATCATCATCGTTCGTGGCTACAAGCATTGCAACTACCATTCAGATATCTATGATGAGGTAAGAGTTGAATGATAGGACCTAGCATTAATCTGAATCATAAAATTTTTAATTGCCTTTTTTCATAATAATAGTTTTGTTCTTTCAGGTGCAGGAAAGACTTCAACCTCTAGACTGTGAACCTCTTGGCGGAGGTAGAATGTCTCATGATGCTGAAAACAAAAAGATACACATCTATGGCTATTCTCAGGGCTATGGCAAGGCAGACCATGAGATGACTGCCAAATTGATCAAGAAATCGTATCCTGGCTATTGCATCACTGTCAGTGATGAGGGATATTAAAATGTACTGTGATTTTTTTATAAAAAATAATATTTATTATACTTTACAGCTGTGAAATAAATGAGTTGACAAAAAAAAAATGTAATGCTTGTAAGTATAAAACTGTGTAATGCCCAATGTTGATAAACCTCAAAATGAATAATGATATTTAAACTTGAGGAATTTGGAGCAGATAAACCTTCATGACACTGAAACTAGCAATATCTCACTGTAAGAGTAAACTCAGGGCTGTGAGGTATCTATCAAATAATTTTAAGAGGCAAGTGAGGTAATAGCCATCATTTGTACACACAGCTACACATCAAGTTATAAATAACCAGGATAAGCTGACTTCTGATTGTACGAAAAACCTATACAATGCCAGGTCAGCTAAAACGCGAAATGTATAGCTAGATGTGTAACCGTGTGTACATGTTCTAAGTTCAGTAATTCAGTCATTCCACCAGTCTATCAAAAAGTCCTCTGTGACTCCACCTGTTGCGTTATTGCCGTGAACCCACTACTTTCCCAAGGGTATTCAATTCAATTGAGTTTATATTAAAGATAGATCACATGCAGTGGCTGGCTAATTTAGTTGCTGGCTATTTTAAAATTTCAAGCCAACATCGCTAGCGATGGCTGTCAACATGTGTGGAC
Source organism: Gortyna flavago (assembly GCA_963669345.1). Lineage (NCBI taxonomy): Eukaryota > Metazoa > Arthropoda > Insecta > Lepidoptera > Noctuidae > Gortyna > Gortyna flavago. Next base: position 2,405,329 of record OY770126.1, read on the forward strand.
AAAATAGGTGACCAAAGCTTACCCAAGCTGCGTTTTTCGGAATGCAAAAATCAGCTTGACACTAGCTGAAATTTTTAAGCAGGGCTGCCAGACTGTGTAATTTAAATCAAATAATGGATATAATATTGTAACAAAATTTAAATCTATAAAAGAGTTTCTTGCCTGTTCTTCTCCATAGGACTACCTACTTCGCTTTTGAATGGGCAATATTTCTGACTGACCAACTGGGACTCCTTGACGACTCCTTTGCCTGTAAATGGTTTAAATGTTTAATTGAAATAAATGCTTTGAATTTGCCGTGTGTACTAACGCCAGCACATCAACCTACCCGAAACTGTCAAATTTTCCTAATCAACTTTGAACCTTATACTTTAGCGATAAAGTTGAAAATCTATCAAAGAAATTTGACAGATTGTAGTAGCTTGATGTGCTGGCGTCATTGGAGACAAGAATAGATAATATTCGAATTTAAGGTGGTAGACCGTGAAATTCAAATTTTCTTACGTTTTTGCAAATTGCAGATCAGTGTCAGGTCAGGGTGCATAATCTCGAATATAATTCCGATAGCGTCAGTTGGTCGAGTTAAACGTCAGGGGTTGGCTAGACTCAGTGAGTCCAGCCAATCCCAGACGTTTGACTGACAATTCCAATGTCGATCTATCGGAATTATATTTGAAAGTAAGCACCGGTTGTATCTTGATCAAAATTTGACTCGCGACTATAACAGGTACTTAGTTACAGAATTATAATCATTAATACCATCTTTCTAAGTTAGATTTTTACCATAAGCACTTTTCCATATGAGATTTGTTCCTATGCATTAATATTACTTAATAATAAAATAATTGTATAGTTTTAAAACATACATAAGTACACACACAGGATTAAAGGTATATTGTATGTACAATAGTCGCATTAAAGGGCGAACTGATGCCTCCTAAACTAGGCCAAAAGCCTGTGTTTTAGGAGTCAAGGTTCCTCTAGGTATGACATACAATACAACTGGTATTTAAGTGTCATGCAAGTACTTATATAAAATTAAACAAACAATGCCTTAATTTAAATACAGTATTAGTACATTTAAGAGACAATTGTAATAAGATTCTCGGTTTCGTCATATGATAACTTCTGCAACCAATTTGTAAGTTTGATTTTAACTTCGTGTTTAGTTAGGGAGTATATGTGTATAAGTTTATGTATTCTATTATACAGTCGAGAGCTAGTAGCCGCATACTGTCGGCTGGCAAACTTGGAGCGGCATTGGACAATTTGCGTCTTTTCAACTTAGCATGATCTAGATGTAGAGTGGAGTGTTTTCGCAACGCAGCGCGGAGCACAAAAAGCTGTCTCACAGTCAATACTTTGGCTTCTGAATAAAGTTGATAAATTATAGGTCGAAAAGTCCCTGCGGCTGCGTTTAAAGTGCATGACTTTCCAGATCGCCCTTTGAGCTCTTTCAACTTGTAGTAAGGTTTTGTAAGTCCCTCCCCAAACCGGGATACAATATAAAATAATGGACTGGCAAAGACTGGTAAACCATCAAAGCTAGATCGGGATCAACAGAGTGCCTAAGTTCCTTTAATATATAAATTAATTTTCTGATCCTTGCACATAGGGAGGGCTTCGATGTGGGGTTGCCAGCTGAGTTTGTAGTCAATGTGGACTCCTAAGTATTTTATGTCTGGGACTAAGGACAGAAAAGGGCAGCTGCAATTGGTTACCTCACCTGAGCAACTGTGGGCTTTAATTTGACCTGATTCCAGGGGAGGAGTTAAGTAGCGAAAATCTAATGGTCTTTGTTACGTTAAGGGTAAGTAAATTCTCTGAGAGAAACTCCATTACAATCCGAAGCGACTGTTCTGCCCTTTTACTTGCTCTGTCCCAGTCCTTATCATATACTATCAACGCTGTGTCATCAGCGTACGTAAATATGTCGCAATTTGGAATGTGTGCATGACACAGGTCATTGATGTAGAGCAAAAAGAGAGGGGGTCCGAGGATGCTGCCCTTCGGAACACCGAAGCTGATAAATCTATCATCACTCTTAGTAGAGTCGATTTTAACCCGCTGGGTACGATTGGAGAGATAATCTTTAAATATTTCCAATGCGAGGCCACGAATCCCAACGCTTTCCATTTTCGAGATAAAGGTGGGAACAGAAACCGAGTCGAATGCCTTGGATAAGTCAAGGAAGATACCGTAGCATTTCATGCCTTTGTCCAGGTTGTTAACTAATGTTTTAGTAAGGTCAGCTACAGCATTCTCCGTTGAGATTCCAGGGTCTGAAATCATTATGGTACAAATCTAACTTACAAAGATTTATTAATGATTCTTTTTTTTTGTGATTGATTTATTCTTGCTCCACTGGCAGCCCTGTTGTCATGTCAACGTCAAAGTGTCAAACCAAACAAGCAAATTAAATGTCAATTTGTTCCAGGAAAAAGTTTTATATTTGTTCAGATCAGAAGTTTTGTGATGGTGGGTGTTTTTGTTATAAAAATAATATAACATAAAAAATGGCAAATTTTACAACAGACGGCAAGTTATGCATTGAGCGTGAACTAGAAATCAATAGTAGCGAAAAACAGGCCGATGATTTGCTAACGCGGTTTGATATTAGCGAAACATGTCAATGGATAACCGACAATAATTTCCCAAAGGTAAACATTATTTTCGCACCTTTGCCAATTGAATATTTGTTTATTAGTTTAACATGTGAGTCTTCAAACAGGTTTGCCTTCAATTTCCCGATGAACTTCTTGGTGTGAGTGCAAAAATCTACGAGGAAATCAAAAAGAGAGTAGAGGTTGATCTGTATATACTCGGCGACACCTCGTATGCCAGGTAAGCATGTTCATTTTTGGTTTTTATTACTTATTATAATTATGATAGTAGTTTTATTTCTTGCCATAAACATTCGATCTTGATATTATACCATAAAATGTAAGAATAAGGATAAAGTATGACATAGTTTTCATTAATAATTCATTATAATTAAATAACAGCTGGTTGACACTTCCTGTGACCTGGCTTTTACCTTGGCCAGAGACTAAGCTTTGACATACAACGTGGTAATGCCGCCAGTGTCTTGGGTACATTGTCAATAGACAGCAATGCAGATGAATTTTTCTAAGCTATATTTTAGTTTCTGTATAGTTTTAGTTAATTTAGGATTTGATTTTGTAATTTTTATTAATTAATTAGGTATTAGTTATTATTTGCTTATTTTACTAAGTATTTGAATAAAGTTTTAGTAGACTGTCTAATATGAAAGAAAAAATTATAATTTAAGTTGCCAAATATTCAAAAAGTTATTTTCATAACATTATTTGTATGTGTACCTGTCACAGTTGTTGTGTGGACTCAGTTGCTGCAATGCATGTGCAAGGAAATGCTATTGTACACTATGGTCACACTTGCTTCTCCAAGACAAACATACCAGTGTACACTGTGCTGCCCAAAGGTCACTTGGATGTAGAGGAAACTATGAAGCTGTTACATGACAACTTCAATTCTGATGATAATGTCAATCTATGCCTGTTTTATGATGCCAAGTTTGAACATTGCAAAGGTAAGACAAAAAAGTTAAAGTACTGATAATGGAAAGTAACTGATGACCATGATAGAAGAAAATATTCCAGTCTGAAATCAGAGCTGTAGTTGCATTCCAACATAATATTTAAAAAAAACACAACTAGGTATTGCAATCATCCGGCCTCATTCAAAAATTACATGTGAAACTACAATGCGGCACAGGTTGTTCGATAAAATTTAGACAGCATCATCTGGCCGGATCCAACCAGTTTTCCATGAATCCAGCCGGGTCTGACCGGATCCGGCCGGATTGAGTCAAAGAGGTTAGATAAACAGGATAACTTAATTAAAATTAAAACAATACATATACACAATCAACTTTATTACGACAAATTATAAAAAAAGTTTTATTTTGAAGATAGAGATCAACATTAATAATATAATATGACATCACAGTACTTAGCATAACACAATACAACAATCACATACTCACAGCACATGTGTAGTTAAACGGAACAGAGGCAAAGCTTCTTAAGAATGTGCAAAATTGTTACCTATTTTGGTAGGGTTGTCACTGTCACAATAGGTAAAAATAAATTAAACAAAACATTTGTGAAATAGTTTTATTCAGTATGATAGGAAACTTTACAAATTACTTACTCTAATAATTTTATTTTTATAATTTTAGTTTTTTAATAATTTATTGTTCCTTTTAATTGTGTGATAAATTCTAAATCTAACATATAGTTTTTTCAAGTAATCTAAGGGGAAACATTCACATGGCATGTCAAATTTACAATCTTTAATACGTTTAAGTATTTTGTGGCCAACATTGACAATATTTATGTCAAGATCGAAGTATTATAGGTACTTATACAATATTTCAGCTCAATCAGACATCGGAAAGTGTAAATAAGGGTACTCACTTGAAAAAGTAATAATCAAATATTTACTTACTTACCTATATAATAAATTAAATTAAATTTAAATTTTAAGTAATATTTATTTGTTATTTACTAACATAGGATAAGTTCATACTAACACTATATGGATTCACTGGTCTGAAATAAAAATTTGAATTTGAATATAATATTGTACTCCTTGGGATAGTTAAAGTATGACATATTTTATTTTATTTATATTTATAGTATTATTCATACACACAGTACAATAAACATCCATTATTAATAATAAAATACCACGTTTTTACAAAAAATATTCAAACTTGCAACTAACAAAACAAAAACGTGTGTCGCACTGACCCTGAGATTGGCAACTGGCTGTGCCAGCGTGTTTCTTCCAGTCTCACCGCGTACGCGACAAGCGGCCAGTTGCCACGCACACATGCCCCGCGTGCTTGTAGTAGTGCAACCGATTCGCGCGGTTGTATGAAGCTTTATCTCTGTTCCGTTTAACTACTCATCTGCTCACAGTAAAGGAAGTATTCTTTATAATATTTAAAATTTTGGACAATTAATCAATTATTTATGGTTTCAAAAAACAATCTTAGAAAACAAATTGTGCTGATTGTGTCATCTGCCTGTCATCTACCTGAATAAGACTCCACTTCTTGTTGAATCTGTAATTGTACATCTTCCTGTAACGACAAATCTTTTTTTGGTGATTGTGAATCTAAGTTCTTATCTACTGTCTTCCACGAGTTCCACACTATTGTTATGAGTTATTATGTTTGTATAATTTTTCCAAGATTTTTGTCATTTTCGGTCGCATGTCTTTTTTCTTTGGCATAGTAAAATGGCGCGGGGCAACTCAGTATCAAACGACTCACACGCACAAGTACCAACCACGACTTTTAAGGTGCCTCACACATTCAAAGGCTCGGTTATTTTGCCAAATTATGCCATCACCGGGTCCGATACCGGATCCGGTGAGTGTATAATGATGCCGTATTACCGGATCCAGTTTTCCGGATTGCAATCCCTAGCCACAACGCACAATATGCTTAATCATTGTTAAAAAAGTCCTGTGCCAATCCTGGGCAATGGCCTGCCGCCACTCCTTGCATCTTTCAAAAGCCCGTGCCTCCTCCTTCCAGTTTTGACAGAGCATATCCAAAAGTCACTTATTTTTTGTTTTTTCAGATATAATTTCACAAAACTGGTTTCAATACTACCCTCACAGCTACATATCCTATGTGGAAATTGAAGAAAAACCCAACAGGTTCCTCGGCAGGGTGGTGAGGAACAAACAAGGTGAAGACTTTCCTCTGGAAGTGCTCAAGGAATGCATCTGTATCCATGTGGGATCTCGAGGGCAGACTCTGTTCAATTACACTATTTCTGTTGCAGGTAATAAGACATATTATGGCTTTTCCTTAATTTCATAGTGCCCCCAAATATTTTGATTGCTGCATATTGGTTTGGTTCATTTGAGTTAGCTACAGACGCCAGCACATCAACCTACCCGAAACTGTCAAATTTTCCCAATCAACTTTGAACCTTATACTTTAGCGATAAAGTTGAAAATCTATCAATGAAATTTGACAGATTGTAGTAGGTTGATGTGCTGGCGTCTGTACCTTTCACAAATTTACTGATTTTATTTGAAATCAAAATTAAGCTTATTTTCATTTTCTTATCTACAGCATCAGAATGGTACACACTGGACCCAAACACAAGCAAAGTGGAGCGCTTAGAAGAAACTATCTGGTTTAAACGCCGAAGGTTCTTGGTGGAGAAGTGCAAGGATGCCAATGTTGTGGGCATTCTTATTTGCAAGCTGGCTGGAGACCAGACCAAGGACATCATCAGCCGGATGAAGCAGCTGTGCAAAGTTAATGGGAAGAAGAGCTACATTATATCTGTGGGCAAGCCCAATGTTCCGAAATTGGCAAACTTTCCTGAAGTAAGATTGTCATACATTATTTTTATTGTGGCTGTAGGTTGTATTTTACTTTGACATATAATTAAATTTATTACCTGAATATTATTAATATGAATTTGTTAACAGATTGACATCTATGTAATGATAGCATGCCCAGAAAATGACCTGTACAGTGCCAGAGACTTCTACAAACCTATTGTGTACCCATATGAACTGGAAGTTGCTTTAAATTCAAACAGAGAACCATACTTCACCACACACATCACTGACTACGACCAACTACTTCCAGGGCGGCAATACCATTGTGATATCGACCATGTCAAGGACACCACAGATGTTAGCCTTATCACAGGAAAGATAAGGGAAACCAAAGTTGACACCCATGAGGGAAGCAGCACTGACTTGGTAGAAAAACAAAACTGGGCCCTAGAAAGTATAGGACAAAACCTTCAAGACAGGTCCTGGAAAGGTCTAGAACAGAAACTAGGTGAAACAGAAGTAAAGATAGCTGAGGAGGGCCGCAAGGGAATAGCCATACAGTACAGTGATGAGCCAGAATGAATTTAGAATGTTTATATTTCGTATTTACAATCCTTTGTTACTCTAGTACAAATCACTTTTATGTAAGGTTTTTTACAAGTAAATTAATAAATCATTAGAAAAAAACACTGTTTTCTTTAAAAAAACATTTGAGACTGAATCGTGAATTTATTAAAACATGGTAAATACAAGATCAACTAATGCAAAGAGCAAATAATAAAACACAGATTTTGTTTCATATCTGTAGCACTAAAACCCTGGTAAATTCATCTGCTTATGGTCATGGATTTTTTTCTGAAATCCGAATTGACCAGACCATACAATTTAAGGAGTGATAATCTATTTTTAATTTTTAAAATGTTTTACAAAGCATTTACCTATATAGGTAAGTACAAAATTTAGATTATCACAAAACCATTTTTCTAGTGGTACCAGAGTGAAATAAAATCATATAAGCATTCTTAAACAGTTGATCCTGATATATAAGTATGACAATACACAATCAGACTTTTCACACTTTCATGTTGAGTGGGTTCTGTGGAGACTTGAGCCATTCTTTCCTAAGCATCTGTTTCAGCTGTGACAGCCTCAGGGATGGGTTCTCAGCCTTAAGTATTGGTAGGTTTGTCTCTTCGAATGCTGTGTATGCTGCTTTGAGGCGTTTCTCTGGATGTCTGTCCATATCCGATTTTTCACTGAAAATATTAGTTAAGATTTTTGTTTATGGAGTTTAAAAATAAAAATTCATACATGTTAAACGAATAAAATATCTATTTTGTATTGAGTTTAGTAACCTATTAACCGCATGCCGGTTAATAAATGGCACCCGGTTAATAAATAAATGAAAATCTAAAAAATGGATAAGTATGGTGATGCAATGAAATAAAAAATAAAACCTATTTATCCCTATGCCCCTATGTATTTTACTGTGTGTACATAAACAATAAAATAAATTAATAAATAACAGGTGGAATGGGCACAAAAACTTGTATAAATCCAACTGGTGTCAATTAGTTAAATATTTCAAGCAATTACCCAAGTATAGAGATGGCTTCATCCACAGTCTGTGCCACCTCCCCGTCCAGTTGGATCCTGTTGAGATTCTCCACCAGTACAGGCTCTTCCACAACCACTTTTGCAGGCTGGAACATAAAATAGCATTATGGAAAATGATTGATGGCCTAGTGATCCACAACATCTTAAGGAACTAGTGTTTACAACTATAAATCAAAATCATACATACCAAGAACTAGGTAATAATAGTACTTATCAAAGTAACATTTTATAATATGCACATCATGCTTGCCTGGGCTGCATAGGACCAGGTGTCAAGTATTCAGCCTGATATTATAAGCCCCTTAGAAGAGAGGCTGACTATTGCCATTTACCAGGCACAAGTTTATACATACACTAGCCTCTACCCGCAATTTTTGCCCACATGAGTGTCAGAAAATATCCAATTTGTAAAAATGAAAATATACCAATGCAATAATGGGATTAAAACTACCCTATGTATTGAATAAATGCTATTATTATTATGTGTTAATACAGGTTATAAATTATCTGTGTACCAAATTCCATAAAAATCCATTCAGCTGTTTTTGCGTCAATCTGGAACATACATCCAGACAAACAGACAAAAACTCAAAATTTTTGGAATCAGACTCATTCCAGCATTTACTTTAAAATAAGTTCACATTTGATTTCATTACTATTTCATGATATGTATAGATTTGAAATATGCATGTACAATTAACAAGTCTGGTCATCTTACCACAGGTTTAACAGGTTCAGGCTTGATAGTCTTCTCCTTCATCTTCTCAATTTGTGCTCGAGTGATCTTGGGAGGTGGTGGTGCTGCCTTTGGAACAGTCTTCAGTGACTCCATTTCTTTTTCTAGTAAAGCCTTCGCCTCAGCCTTTTTCTGAAGCTGTTCTAGGCGCTTCTTCTCCTGGTCTTCCTGTATAGCAAAAAGGATTTATTTTATGAAGTATTCAGGTAATTATGAGGATGGCTGAATATGTGGTGATGTTCTAGATAGCATGTTGCCATCCATACTAATATTATAAATTCGAAAGTAACTCTGTCTGTCTGTCTGTCTGTGTTACCTTTTCACGCCTAAACCACTGAACGGACTTCGATAAAATTTTGCATAGAGATAGATTGAATCCCGGGGAAGGACATAGGATAGTTTCTATCGACATACCTCGCGAGCGGAAGCTAGTAACAGTATAAATAATGGAAATAAGTAGAATGCCAATGCTATGAAACTGTCATCTAGTTAGGTTTGTACATAAACCCTCATTCTAGAATAAACATGTTCCACAGCTAACCTTTTTTTGTTGTTTCTTCTTGAGTTTGTCGTCGTTGTCCTCCCACTCCGCATCTTCCATTATTTTCTTTACCTTCTGGTCTTTTTCTAGTTTCTCATTCTCTTTTCGCTGTCGAGCAGCGACAGCCTTGCTGTTTTCGCCAGCGAATTTCTTCGGCATTTTTTCTCGATTTATTGGAAAGAAGTAAGCAGCTTAATCAAATAATGTTGATAGGAACAGTCGATAGTTATTACTTTAAAGTGCAGAACACTTTTATAATGAATTTCTGTAAAAGTTATGAGTTTTTAAGAAATTTTCGTAGAATTTGGCTAGGTGAGGTGCCTCTGGAAAAATTTAACAGAATAACAGCTGTCAATGTCAAAATGACAAATGGCAAACGTCAAACCAATCGAAATACTCATTTTATTTTAGGGCGCGTTCCGAATTGGGAAAATAATCGATTTGAGCGTGCTTAAACCTGTGAGCGCGACAACGATGTCCCGTGAATTGTCATAGATGACGTCATGACATGCGCCATCTTGCGATAACGCCGACCAGCATAGCTATTCACAAAGCTACGACACGGTTTGGTACCGTATCGAATGTCAATGTTATCGACGAAATCCTATAATCGCTATTCACAAATCCGAAACCGTACAATTTTGACAGTTCATATACGGTATGAAGACATCAATTCTTCCGACAGGTATTTGCTGTCGGAAGTGTTATCGAATAACAAAATATTGTTTTAAAAAGAATAATCTAAGCAATAAGTGTCAAAACCCGGCTCCGGGCAAGGTCCTCATGCCCTTGCATGAATGCAAAGAGCATCTGCCGCTGCTCCAATGACACTCTTTACTGAAAATATGCATTTTCAATATTAGGTACCACGTTTTATAAAATGAAAATGAGGAAATAGTAATTTGTTTAAATACCGATAAAATACATACAAACATTTTTCTGTTTAAAAAAAAAAAACTAATTTTTCACTCCTCAATTATTATTTTTTATTTTTTTTTATTCGTCCAAAGGGCAGGCTATAGTATTTCGACCATACCGCCTTGTCTTCCGAGTAGTTCTCAATTATCTCTATAGCTCAAAACAAGATTCAGAAAAATAATTATTCCAGATTTCCAGGTTTGACAGAAAGTTGAAGTTTACAAAGCAAGTTTAATAGAAATCAGGTAAATTTTATTTATTAATAAAATCATTGCTTACTGTTTTTTATTTGTTAATAGTTACTGAATGTATAATCTATAGTTGCCCATAGTGAAATACTCAATAAAAATCATTTATGTACACACGGCTACACATCAAGCTATACATTTCCCGTTTTAGCTGACCTCGCATTGTATAGGTTTTACGTACAATCAGAAGTCAGCTTATACTGGTTATGTATAGCTTGATGTGTAGCCGTGTGTACCACTTAAAATTTTCTACCATGAATATCTATTTACTACCATTTTGTAGCGTTCCCCGTATACACACCTAAAAAAAAACCCTTCCATACGGATCTGTGAATAGCGTTTTGCTGGTCCTTCGGTTCAGAAATCAGGTTATCGAACTAGTGTCATTGTCGATACGATAGTGAATCGTATGTTTGTGAATACAGGTGCATCATGTTCATGCCTCGTACTAATAACACCGTGAGCACTGTCAAAAATGACAGTGTGTGTGTGTGTGAGGATGTGTCAGTGTGTGTTTTCTTTTGAGCTACATCATATCTTTTTAATAACGTGGCATTTTCGAAATTGTGCTACTGGGTGACAGTCGCCACCTAAACAAAGAAAAGGAAGAAACGTGTGATGTTTATACTAAGAAATACTGCTGTAATATCTTTTTGACACCGAGTAAGCACTGTGAGCGCGCTCACGAGTGTTCCGAATTGTTGACAGCTCTCAGCTGTCATAATCGTGATATCCAATACGGAACGCATGTGAGACGATTATCAGCGTTAAGCGATAACCATTTCACATTCTAATTCACCAATGGACTTAATAATAATATATATTATAATAATAGTGGTGTCACTTTTTATTAAAATTTCCTAAGGGGCCTCTGCGAGTTGGTTTCGGCCCCTCGTACGCCTTCCAAAGGACCGGGACTCAATGCAATGGTCCCGAAATATGAAAAAGATAATAATAATAATAATCGTTTATTAACCACATTGTGTTCTTACATTTCCTTATAAATATAGTACAAATAAACTATTCCTAAAATTATTATTGCAAGGGAAACAGTAATTATAATAAAATAATTATAATATTTTTACTTAAATGTCTCCCTATTTTTTTCCCTCTATGATCAGTCAGTCACAAAGTCAAGTCAGTCAGTTCATCTGTCAAGCGAGTGTGAAGTGTCGAAATATTGTATTATATGTCAATTTGCGTATTTCCTTGATATTTTTAATCTAATTTCAATTTATTCATACCGATTTGTAATTTCTATTACATTACATTTATAACATTTCACATCATAAGTAAGTATAAGAACTATGGCTTTAGTCGCTTATGGGAACAGTGACTCGAGCGATTATGAGGACGAGGTCGAAGAAGATGCCCCCGTTGTACTGTTGAACAACAAATCACAAGAAAATAAACATGGTAAGAATTGCCCTCTGCGCACACATCATAGAGTTGTGATATCCTTTATCCCCTAAGGTGACCCTCTGACCAACGCGTATTCATTCATTATCTTGAAACTATAATAAAAATGGTTGGTACTTGTCTTGAAATACGTATCACATTTATGATCTACTCTTGTGCAATGGGCAGTTAGGTGTACTTCGTATATTTACAACAGTCGATCGTTTTCACTAACATCTTATTATCATACATCAGTTCCAGAGCCAACAGTTCAAAAGCCAACAAAAACAAAGTCAGAAGAACAAGAAGAGCCACAGGAGAATGGTGCTAGTTTGTTCAATTTCCTACCACAGCCCTCTAAGAAGAAACCAGCTGTGTTTGAGGAAGATGATGAGTTTCTACACAAGAAAGCGACAAGCGCTGTGAAACCAAAAGCCAGGATTACTGTACCCTCACTTAGTGATGTAAGAACTTGCAAATCATAAATTATTTAATTAGCAACAACATCCATGTGACTGACTATTTCATTTTATTCTTTTTTGCAGTTCAAAGATGTGAATAACATTACACCTACTGTTAAACCAAGAGCACCAGCTGATGTAAGTAAACACAACCCTAAATGTTGTAGTTTCATCAAATATTTTGTGGTTATTTACCAACATTTCTATAATATTTACAGAAAAAATCAAGCTTACTAAGCATGCTACCACAACCAAGAAATGGAGTGAAATCTACAACAAAGTCATTAATACCACACATACTCACAAAGAAACCGGCTGCTCCAGTGAAGAAGTCCCCGTTACCTACACCTGTAAAAAAACCTAAGATGGAAACTACAGCTTTGGTCAATGATTCAGATGAAAGTGACAATGATGAAGTAGAAAATGATTTCTTCTCAATACACAAACCTGTGGACATACCAGTTGATGTGGACCTACCATTACATACAGCACAAAATGCTAAGACACAAGTCAAAGACAAACGTAGAGGTATTGAGTCATTCTTCAAGAAGGAAGAGGATGTTGACCAAGTGCAGTTAGAACCTGGCTATGATGCTCAAAGTATGGAAGAGCAGGCCGAGGCCAGCTCTGGTTATATTGGGTTTGCAGCTGAAAACTCTCACAGTAATGATAACGAACTTGATGAAGAAGCTGTAAGTATCAGTAAAATAATTGTTTTTATCCTTGGAAATGCTTTACACTTTTGCATCTATGCAAAATGAATGAGTTTTGAGAATTGGGACACTTATGTACTGTTTCTATGGACTATATTCACTGGACTTTGGACCAAAAATTCCCAACGAGTGATGATTTACGTGTCTGAATACCTTTTCTTATATTTTGCAGCCCTCTCCTAAACAGCAAATTAATCATACTCACATTTTCCCCCAGATTATGAAGCTATGTGGTGCACGCGGCAAACGAAAACGTGAGGAGATTCAGATAGTAAACATAAACCAAGCAGAGGTTCTGGCAGATGCACGGGAGATGTTAATGAAGGGTCTTATGGATGACACCACACAGCGAGTGTCTGCCAGCAAGAAGAAAGGCAACGAGCCCACCACGCAGCAGAGGAGGAAGCACCAGATCACATACTTGGCTTACCAGGTTTGTCATAGTATAGTTTTTATTTTGTAGTAAATGATATATTTATGGTGAGGTTACTGACATTTACAACCTAAAAAACCTTGGGTCCATAATCAAACCTGCCACATGTATATCAAACAGTTCAAGATCAACATGGCACATGCTATTGGATGCTTAGATACAACCTGACCTATGGGGCACTAACTGGAATCTAATATCCAGAGATCAAAAATCGGTCCAGGCGTCTTCGAGAAATCGGGGAACATACATAAAAAAAAAGGATTCCGTTGAATTGAGAACCTCCTCCTTTTTTTGAAGTCGGTTAATAAAATTAGTAGCTTGTATTCTGTACATTGTATCATTTTTATGTTAATCTTAAACCATTTTGTTTTATTTACAGGCCAAAGCAAATGAAGCTGAACTTCAGAACCAATGGGCCAACAACAGAATGTCAAAGAGACAAACTCAAGCGAAGTATGGTTTCTAGCACAAGACTCCAAAGCAAAAAATTAACAGATATTAAGTTTCCTTGTAAATAATAATTGTATTTGTATTTAAAATAATAAATATTTGTAAGTTAGGTAACAGTATTTTATTTGTACACAAAGACTATTGGACAAATTAAGACTAAGTAGGTTGGTTACATTACAATCTTCTGGCTTTCCTTGCTCTTGGAGGGTTCCATGACACATGGGTGTTGTCTGTGATGGAAACTACTTGTAGGCCACCCATTTGTAAACCCTTCACTGCAGCCTAGAAAAGAAAATTATTTTATGAGTAACACAGATAATGCAAAACAAGATTCAGAAATAAAATAAGAATAGAAATTAAATGATACATAAAAGAATATAATGTAAAATAATAAGTTACAAGTTAAATTGCTTGTTAGTATTTAGGCTAGATTGCAATAAAGGAAAAAATATATATAAAAAGAAAACTATGTTACCAGTCTTCCAGGACCCAAGCCTTGCACCCTTACTCTGACAGTTTTAAATCCTCTATCAAGAGCTTTCTGAAATAAATATTGATAAGCTATATATTAAAAATATCAAGTTGACAGATAGCATTATTTGTTTATAAAAATGCTGTAATTTGTAAATAAAAAAACTTTCTACAACTTACAGTAGCAATACCAATGGCAGTGGTCTGGGCAGCTATATTAGTTCCTTTCTTGGTATTCTTAAAGCCGTCCATGCCGCAAGACCTGATGATCTTTACCGTGCCACTGGCATCAGTCATGGTGAATATTGTGTTGTTGTGGGTGACTCGAATGTTGCATATAGGCAGGTCTTTGTACACAATGCCATCAAAGATTAAGTTGTCTGAGTCTAAGGTTGGGAACAAATTTTGTTTTCTGAAACAAAATACAAATGAGCATATACATTGGGATTTTAAATTGAGTTTTACTGTCATACATGGTCACTGTATCCAACAATTGTGGATGTTAAAACAATCAACATTCTTTTTCTTTGTCGGTGGCAGGTGGCACGACAGATTATAAAATTTTGTTGGCTCAAAACTTTGCCACTTCCACAATCCACGGCATCCACGGCATCGACGGTGGCAGCGCAGAATTCAGTTACATTCAATACTGACATGCAAGATTATAAACCATACAGGGATGTTAAACATTGCATTTATATGATCCACAATTGACATGAACTCACGCTTTTAGTACAGAATCTAGATCTATGATCTTCTCTCCCTGAACACCTTCATCTTCTTGTGGTATTCTCTTGTGATCAAACTTGTCTGATGCCTGCGGTGCTGATGTCTGGAACAACCGCACCACACTCGTCACAGGAATCCGCAGAGTATTCCTTATTGCACTCAGCATGTTTTTGTGCAATTCTATTAAATATTTCGTTTAAGAATTGCTGTGTTTTGGAAAATATTGTAAGTATTCCTATTCACAACCTAACCTAAAATATTTGACATTGACAGCTTACCACTGACAGTTACGTATCGTTATTGCATGCATAGTTAGTTACAGTGTTAAAAAAAGGACTTCTTTCATTTTTAGCGTAATAACTGTATGTATTTAGCATGTTATCCAACTTAAAAAAAGGAGGAGGCTCTCAATTCGGATGTTTTATAATATATTTTATCTATTATGTATGTTCGGGCACAACTCCGTCATTCTTTTTTTAATGGATAACGTATGCCTCAGGGGTGGTCCTATAGTTTAACTTTGCTTGGGTAGTTTTTAAGTTAGCTTCATTAATACGATTTTTTTTTCCATTGATGTTGTTTTAATAACTTCCTGTCACTGATATTTACATAGCACTACTTGCCGTACAGTACCATACCATACAGTAGGGTATGCACAACTGAAAAGTGAAAAATAACTTTAATTTCGGAAGTCGGTGTCGTTGGTTCCGCATTTTCGTTTTTTGATACCGACTTCCGAAATTAACTTTGTAATATATTTTTTTGGAAGTCGGTTGTTTCTTTTTGTAAAAAGAAGTTATTATGTCAATCTGTTTACCAGTTGCATGCCCAGAAAAGTCGTTTTCTGGGGCTCGATGAAACGAGGTCGAAGAAAACATGACAATACTGTGGTTGCTTTGCATTTATAAATAAGGTCCTGCAGGCCCTGCAGCTGTGTATTTACCAGAGTTTGAAACTAACACAGAGCTTTAACCATAATTTATTAAATAGAGATAATATAGACAGATTGGATTACAATACAACATTTAATTGGATAACATATTCTTGCTATACGCAACGGTTTGCGAGAATCCTCGCAGAGCGGTGGGGACGCCGTCGATCGAGAGTCGTAGATGTCCCGCCTCTGCGAAATGTCCTGCCTTCATGAGTTCGCTAATGACCCATTCGAACGTGTACTCGTTGGCTACGGCCTTTTCACCCTCAACCTCCTTAGAGTATACGTAGTTAATGAAGAAAGCGTAGAATGGAGTGGCGACTAGCTTCAAAAACATATTGTTTTCTAGCAGCTCTTTGATCAACTCCTCGTCTACTTCTTGCTTTTTCAGGTTTTCCTGGAATAAAGGTACGGTGAGTAAAAGGTTAACAAAGATTTTATTTTTGAAGTTTGTCGCAATCTGATCATATGTGTAAGATGGTAAGTGTGTTTCGTACCTCATGCTGAAGCACTAAGTTCAATATATCATCTTTGGAATGTTCACATTTGCTTAGAAGCAGGACCCAAATGGCGTTTATCACTGATTCAGCCGCCACATTATCAGCCAGCCATTTCACTTCCTGAAACCAGAAAACCGTAAGTGATAATAATTTGTCACATTTGCCATTCTTAGCTGGCATCATAGTATGAAGGATGGGATCTGGAAAGTTTATGAAGTTTATTTTTGTAAATATAGTGTTTGAGGGGCTCGTGGCTTAAATAATAACAGCCGCACTGGTCGATCGATCAGGTTAAGCTACACTTGCCGCGGTTGGTCAGTGGATGGGTGACCATCTTTACCTATCAAGACCGTGCCTCGGGAAGCACGTTAAGCCGTTGGTCCCGGCTGTCATTCGTGGATTTTTGACAGTCGTTACGGGTCGTCAGAAGCCCGAAATTCGGAAAACCAGTATTACCAAGGGGTTTCTTATTACCCAGTAACTGGGTTGTGCAGGTCAGATAGGCAGTCGCTCCACGTAAAATACTGATATCCGGTTAGACTGGAAGTCGACTCCAACACAGTTGTGAAAGGCTAGGCAGATGATGATGAAGATGGTAAGTATTTTTAGCCTTTTCTATGTATTACTATTGTTACCTCTTCAGAAAGCACTGGTCGCCTAAGCAGTAACTTGATAAGAATCAAGCTTTCTTTCTGATCAGCTGGGTTGTTGAGCAGGCAACTTAGATATTCACAGTGCAGACTCTTTGAATCGCTGCAACAAATAAAATACGCGTCAATGAAGTTGTTATAGAACCTAAACCTATTATATATTCTGTGCCTAAACTTTATTATCTTTATTTACTTTTTTATCTATAATATGTATGTATTTACAAAAAAAAAAATGTATATAAGTAGTTTATCAGCCATCTCGTTACCATAACACAAGCATTAGGTTGCTTAGCTTGGGACTAAATGGCGTTGTGTGAAAAGTCCAAGGATATTATTATTTATTTATTATTTATTTATACGTAGACATTCAAGTGAGTTATCAGAAAACACAAAAAAAAATTGTTAACTAGCTTTTGCCCGCGACTTTGTCTGCGAACCAGAATGAAAAGTAGCCTATGTCCTTTTCCAGGTCATGGTATACGGTCTACTCATGTGCCAAATTTCATCCAAATCCGTTCAGCCGTTTTAGCGTGAATTTGTAACAAACAAACATGACCTATGTCCCTGCTTTGCATGGTTCTTAGGATTTGACAAAACAAGTAGATTTTTTATTGTATAAAGTTTAATATTTATGTATTATACACACAAACCTTACGGAATAAATTCTTTAAGTGATGGTGACAGCCGCATCAAAATCCTCTTATCTATCTTTTCTACGTAGTTTAGAAGAACAATGCGGTCACACAGACAGGTACGAAAAGCGACCTTAACCTTTTAACCGCCCGACTTCATATCAGTTGTCGTGCACCCAGAGCCCGAAGAAAAAAAAAAAAAAAACGAAAAAAATACGTGATAGAAAACAGCGTTATTACCTAAATAAAAAAGCAGATTAAACGAGCTGTGGTTTTGTGTCGTAAATATACGACCCTGGCGAAATGGACCCGAAAATATTTGTCGGATTAATCCGACGTAAGCGGTTAAAAGGTTAATTTATTATTTATTTATATATACTTTATTGTACACCAGAAAATACATAACAAAAATACGATTATTAATACAAAACATACAATGGGCGGCCTTATAATATGTACATAGATAGATAAGCCTGACTGTGATGTCTTCGAGGACGACTGAAAGCAGATCTTGTTAGTGTGCCTGGAGTACTGTGAGATGAGTGTATGACTGTCGAGCGTCAAGTAGTTGTATACTTTTTGTTATGGTATTTGTCTTTATTGGCCATTTTTTCTTAAATAAAATTAAATAGATAAGATAGATGTAGTCCACGTCTATACTACTACGAGGGGCCCGTGGCTAAATATTAACAGCCGCACAGGTCGATCGGTCAGGTTAAGCTACGCTTGCCGCGGTTGGTCTGTGGATGGGTGACCATCTTTACATACCGAGACTACTCCGTGCACGTGGTGGTGAAAGCACGTTAAGCCGTTGGTCCCGGCTGTCGTTCGTGGATCTTTGACAGTCGTTACGGGTAGTCAGAAGCCCGAAAGTCTGACAACCAGTCTTACCAAGGGGTATCGTATTACCCAGTAACTGGGTTGTGGAGGTCAGATAGGCAGTCGCTCCATGTAAAATACTGGTATTCAGATGCAGCCGGTTAGACTGGAAGCCGACCCCAACATAGTTGGGAAAAGGCTAGGCAGATGATGATGAGATGTAGTCTACGTCACCTGTTCCTGGTAGGAGGCCAGCAGTTGAGTACATCGACGAGCGCCTTCTTTTGCTGCCACGTGTCTGATAACTCCATAAACTTTGCGAACGCATCTCGCCTGCCTTCCTCAGTTAGTAGCTTCTCATCTAGAAAGAAATGATAAAATTTTAGATTTGAAAGCAGAGCAGCCGGGCAGAGCATAGGATTTTAGACTTTAATTTAGTGCAATAAAGTGCAAAGTTGTACAGAGGCCAGCACATCAAGTTACCCCAATCTGTCTTTCTTTGATAGATTTTCAACTTTATTGCAAAGGATTAAGGTTCATATTCAATTGGGAAAATTTGACAGATTGGGGTAGCTTGATGTGCTGGCCTCTGTACGAATATTGACGCAGAAATCAAACATCTCTTAGAGTGCACTCGAGCGGGCGAGTAGTTTGAGTGTAAACTACTCGCCCGCTCGAGTGCACTCTTGCTGATTATAAAGTTTATAATTCGGAAATAATATATGATAAGTTAAATATATAATGAAATACGCTTTTTTTTTTAAATAAATGAGCCTTTTCTCAAATTTGGTTGCAGTAACTAAACTAGGGCACTCCAACAAATGGGTTTGGTTAGAACTGTGAGCTACTGCGGCAGCGCCTGGCGAGCGCTACATCCACGTTTAGGACACCAAAATGAGAATTATTTAAGGCTCACAAAAATAGGCACATTTAGTACATTACAGTGTCCATTAATATTATTTAGGAAATAAAAGTGGGAATTATTTGGGGTTCGATTAAATACATGCATTTATTATTCAATATTGATGAAAACTTATGTGTGTTAGTTATGGATTGACTGGACTAAATAAGAGAAAGACAAAATAATAAAGCGAAGCTATCGTTGCTAAGCGTTCATTCTAAAGCAGACAGGATATCGAAAAAATACATAATTCATTCTGACACACAGGTGGAACGTCGCGTTCGTCAACACGACAGAAGGTTGCGTTCATATTTCTTCAAGTATCTTTTTTTTTATTGCTAAATGGGCCCGCTCTTGACCTATCTGCCATTAACTAGTCAAGAATCGCGCGTATCTCATGATAGGATACAATAGAAAATCAATTGTGTCTCACTAGCGGAGCTTGAGAGGTTAAACTCACCAGAAAGCTCCTTAGCATAGTCACAGTCAGGCCACTCAGTGCGGAACAGCTCTACAGTGAACTGCGCAATCTTCATCATATCGTCGCTGTCATGGACCCTGGCCTTTTGGCTCAAAGACAACAGCCCTATTTGCTTGTGTGGCGGCAAAGCGAACTCTGTCGCCTTCAGCATCACCTTCTCTAAGAGATCTTCGGGAAACTTGATGCCTTCCTTGTTGTAAGAGGTAAGGCGTGTGACTAGAGTTTCCATATCGCTATAAAGTACAAAATATTGTTTTACTAATTATGAAACAGACTTTTTGCTAACCACGCGATTATGGGTTCCAGTTGAGTTTGAAACAGGTCGTGGACGATATTTAATTCATTTGTGAGTAAAATATTTGAGTGCTACCTACTCACCTAGCAGTATGCAGGTGATGTTCCAAGATATGCTGCAACACTAGCGGCACCTCTGCGTCCACGTGCAGACACTGCAGCAGCGTGCTCAGTGTTGCCAGCTTTATGTCAGCCGACATCACCAGCCGACTGATGCAGGACACCAGTGTGGCCGTGTCGCCGTGGCTTTTCTCTATTTCTCTGAAAGTGGACGATACAATTAGGAAAGTATAGTCGTTTGTCGTCTTTTTTACCGATGGGAATCGCCATCGGGTACACGGCTTGTTATGGTGTAACTCACGGCCAGATCTCATCCCGAGACACGCTGCAGTTGTCGATGAGGCTCTGTATGGTGGTGGAGTGGAAGTTCTCCAGGAAGCGAGCCCAGCGCGTCAGCTCCTGTCCCACCTGCGCCCACGTCTGTTCACTGGAATAACAGGCCATTGAATACTGGGTAGAGGGCATACAGTATCAGGTCGATGATATGATTATAAGGCGCACTAAATGAAATATTGCAATAATTTAGGAAATATAACAACTTTTACAAATTTTATTTTAAACAAACAATAAAAAATTACGTTTTTTTTATTAATGGTACGCCTGTGAAATTTCGCCAACTAATACAATTTAACGTTTTATGTAAACAAACTATCACTAAGATTTAGTAAAAGATCCTAACTCAATGGAAATAAGGTTTCTGATTCTATGGCATATTTTATTCTACGTTTAAATGCAGATATTAATAGATCTTACTTCTTGTTGAACTTGAAGTCATTCTCTTGTTCTTGCTGGCAGTAGTCCACAGCTTGCATTATCATCAGGTTGCGAGTCCCGGCCGGCACTCTACACACATAAATTTTTATGTGACAAATTAAACACGCCGAGTATCAACAACATCCATCCATACTACAAATATAAATTCGAAAGTAACTCTGTCTGTATCTTACCTTTTTACGCCTAAAGCACTGAACCATGGGCGTACCCAGGGGGGGGGGGGGGCAGGGAGGGGCAGCTGCCCCCCTGGAAATCTCGCAGAACATGTATGAACTCGCCTAATTACTAATCAAAGTGTAAACGGGGCCTTATGCTCTTACTTTTAAATAAACCGAGCAGTAGACACTGGCATAATGCACGGTGCAATTGCCAAAAAACCGCGCGCAACGATGGCGGACGAAGATTATTTATTTAACTACCTATAAAGCAGGATCATTTGCGGCTGTTTGCCCTACACACTACACTACATATACCTAATGTTTATGTAGTGTGTATGACATTCAATATTGGCGTCCACACAAGGTGGACAAGGGAGACCTCGCCCGTAAAGGCATACTCCAACCATACCTATCTACTCCCAATTTCTATCAAACGAAAACATGACATGACCAATGGGCCCTCGTCATATTGGCGTTTCCCAGGAACACACCTGGGGCCTGGGGCCAACTCACATACCCCCGCGAGTCCAACACAAGTGAGTCTACCATTCACCATGAGGTGAGTGTGGGCTGTAGACTCTCCGCGGTACCCATTCTGTGTATGGGTTGACGTAGTGTGTATGACAAAACAGCCGCGGACAATCCGACCTAAAAAAATGTGACTTGCCCCCCCTAGGCCAGAAGCTGGGCACGCCCATGCACTGAACGGATTTCGATAAAATATAGTAAGGACATAGATGGCATCCTGGGGAAGGATATAGGCTACTTTTTGTCGTGGGATAATTTCCGACGTCACGACGACGTGTTTTAATTTTCCACGCGGGCGAAGCCGCGGACAGATGCTGGTACATAATATATCCGCCAATATTTCAGGTACATGCAGTACTAAGACAAACGGGGAATCTAAGACAGTCAACGGGCCGCGAGGTCATATTTCACCGCATTACCGCATAAAAAACCACTACTACATAGCTGTAATAAAACGAGCCAACTGAAACCTTAAAAAATTTAGTGAAAATAAACAGCGTAGCCTTCAAAATCAATCTGCCTAACTATGTTGGGGTCGGCTTCCAGTCTAACCAGATGCAGCTGGATACCAGTATTTTACATGTAGCGACTGTCTACCTGACCTCCACAACCCAGTTACTGGGTAGTAAGACTTGTTGTCAGACTTTCGGGCTTTTGACTACCCATAATGACTGTCATAAATCTACGAATGACAGCCGGGACCAACTGCTTAACATGCTTTTCCATGGAGCAGAGGGGTGTCGGTATTTTATGGATGGCCATCCATCCAAGGACCGACCTCGGCAAGCGTTGCTTAACATTGAAGATACACCCGTGTGGCTGATGTTATTTAGCCACGAGCACCTCAAACAGTGCGGCTTTACATAATCTTCGTAAACTTTCTAATTTCCATTCTTCATACGTTGTTTTGACAAATGA
This sequence comes from Gortyna flavago, assembly GCA_963669345.1. Lineage (NCBI taxonomy): Eukaryota > Metazoa > Arthropoda > Insecta > Lepidoptera > Noctuidae > Gortyna > Gortyna flavago. The sequence continues at coordinate 2,428,050 of OY770126.1, forward strand.
GATGAGGCCAGCTAAAAATGACAATGTGATTCTTACCGGTCAATAGCCATGTCTGTAAAGCAGGTGTCGGCGACGAACTGCACTAGCTCGTGTTTGGATAGCTTGTTGAAATAGCTCGCGCACTGCCGGTACTGCTGCATCCACTTCTTATTGGTCGCGTTAGTAGGCACCTGGACAATTATCAATGCTGCCTTTATACCGTTTTAATCTAGAGCAAGGTTCAGATGTAAATGCCGCAAATCTTTTCAAAGCGTTATTTTCCCTACCTACCCTAATCGAAAAAACTACAGGCTAAAACAATACTCACGCTAAAGAAATATTTGGTGAGCCACTTAGTATATATGGCGTTAACGGAGATGGGTATCTTGAAAGCGGGCGGCAGACTGCGCAGGAACTTGGTGACCATGCCCACGTTCTCCGGCTTGATGATGCTCAAGATATGGGCAGTGAACTGTTCCGCTGATGGCTGTTCGAGGAGCAGCTTGTAGTCCAGTTCTGGTGGGAAATGGGAAATGTTTGATAAGGAATCAGAAATAAATTATTATGTAACCCCTTTTTTTTTTTTTTTTAAGGATGGGAAATCATCAAATGACCCCTCCCGCTCTGGGTGGAGCGGAAGGGAGTGTCAGACTCTTACTGACTAAAACCCATCCGTGTTCCTTCCTTAGCCCTTTATGTTCCGGGGCAGCGGTAACCCTTTCGGACAATCCCGCTGCCCCGGCAGGCTTCGGCCCTAACGGGCCCCTCCTTTGATGCTGACATATCTTTGAGGCGCGCGTGGAACACATACGCGCCGTCCGGCACGGGCCTGGTCCTGATCGGACGGCGAGCTACCCATCACTCGCCGTCCGCAGGCCCGCGCCTACGGTGGCCGGGAGTCGTCACGCGGCTCCCGACGCCCGGAGCGTCTACCGCGGCGGCTGGGACGGGCGGCCCTCTCCGCTCTCTCCCTCGCCCATCCCGCCACCTCCTTCGCTAGCATGACTGCTTCGCAGAAGGAGGTGACTGCCTCCCACTCCCTCTCGCCCCGGACCATGGCTTGGACCAGGGCCGGGCGCGAGAGGTCGCCGCCGCTGCCGATCGCCTCTACGAGGACACGGCGGTGCTCTGCCCAAGCGGGACAGACCTCCACCGTGTGCACCACCGTGTCCTCTGGGCGATCCTCGCAGTGGTGACACCCGGGCGTTTCCTCCCGCCTGATGATGTGCAGGAACCTCCCGAAACATCCGTGTCCGGTGAGGACCTGCGTCAGGCGGTAGGTGAGGGCGCCGTGACGCCTCTCTAGCCACTCCTCAAAGAGGGGCCTTAACGCCGCTATCGCGGCGTGCCCTATTATGTAACCCTTCATGTTAGGATATTTACTTAGTTTGCTGATTGCTCAAAAGTATTTCAACATTCGGACAAACTAACGTTTTTTTTTTTTGAAATTATGTTTTATCTTAGTCAAACACTACTGAGGAAGTCCTAGAACTATTATCATTGAGTTGATTTCTGTACAATATGTCCAAGTTACATTTTTGGATTTGCATTACTTAGTACAAACAACTTTTCCACTAAGGCCGACATTCTTTGTTAAGGAAATTTTGGAGATAGGGAACCCTGGCACGCTTTCGTTATTACCTCATATAATGTAATTATATTTTTTAAGCATCATTTAATGGAATTTAGTTACACAATATTACTCATACTATCCATGAAACTTACCTGAAGAAGCAGCCTTAGCCTTCTTGAGCAGTTTGATATGTTCCGCGGAGGTGAGGGCTCCGAAGGGCGCCTTCTCATCCACGCTCTTGAGCATCGCGAAGAAGTTGATCAGCGCGTTGTGTTCCGTGCCGCTCAACTGTGGCCATAAAGCCTCCTTTATGCTGGCGGGGGAGACATGATACTGGTTACTTACAAAGGTACTAATTGTACAGTAATGCTATTCTGTAAAAATCTCACCGTGATAACATAGGTGAAGTGAGCTGTCAATAGTATTAACCCCTAGTATCAGGTGGAATGACAGCTCAGTTGAAGCTTACTGTGCGGAGCGAGCACGCTCTGCTGGTACACAATACTTACCGCGCGTGCGCCGTGTGTGTGAGCGCGGGCGGCGCGGCCACACGTCCAGCGCGCACATGTCGTACTGTGCGGAGCGAGCACGCTCTGCTGGTACACAATACTTACCGCGCGTGCGCCGTGTGTGTGAGCGCGGGCGGGGGCGCGGGGGGCGCGGGGGGCGCGGCCTGCAGCGCGGCGGCGGCGTGCTGGAGCCACACGTCCAGCGCGCACATGTCGTACTTCTGTGCGAGCGAGCAAGCGCGCTCTACGTGTTGCTTCTCACTCGATCTAGGACATGAACATAGTTTATGAGCAGAGCAGGTTAGTGTCGGCGCCTGCAATCTTTATGTTCGTATCTCGCACTTCATGCAACTGATTGCTAAACAGTTTTTTTTTTTGAGACAGGTTAGTAACGGCAGGTCCCTTTATCGTTGTAGCTACAGGAAAAAGTCTTAGGACACTGTCCACAACTTTTTGTAATATTATGGTCTGCATTCACAGATTTTGAAACAAAAAAATACAGTCAGCCACTTTGATGCCAATCGATTCTGTTTCTTGTAAGGTTCAAAAAAACTCTATTAAAGCAACTGAGTACTAGAAAAGTTAGAAATCACAACAAAAACTTTTCCGTATATTTTGTGAGAAAGAAACTCCAACTTACTTTTTATGATAGACAGACTGGCCGAAAATAAAGATAAAATTTAAACATCGAAGGAAAATTTTGTTTGTTTTAAGAACAAAATAGTTTGTTGTTTGATTTCAGACATTCGCGCGTTCGGAGAAAAAAATTACTGCAAATAATTTAGAACTTTCAGACTTGTATGGGAAACGATAAAAAAGACTGTCCGCTACAAAAGTCAGAAATTGCAAAAAACCTTTTATGAGAAATGTTTTTTTTTCAAAAGCAACAAACTATCAAAATTTTGTAAGTACTTTATCTCATAGCATATAAAATTACCTATAAAACCCGTATTCGTTCTTAATTTGAAGTAGTTTTTTTTTTGGTTCCGGCCTTCAAAAAAAAGTAGATTGGTGTCATTTCTAACGAAATGTATGGGAAAAGTTTTTTTGCGATTTCTAACTTTTCTAGTTTACTTTCTCACTTACTTATAAGAAAGTAATATTTTTAATGATGGAATCCAACGGTACCAGACGCGCAGTGCATTGATTTTTTTAACCGACTTCCTAAAAAGAGGAGGTTATATGTTCGAGTTAATGCATGTTTTTATTTATTTTTTCATCTCTCGGTTACAAGTATATCTAATATTTTTTTCGTAATTTCACTACATCGTTGTTTAGTAGTACGTACATAGTGCATAAAATCTCCGAGTAAAATGGCTGTTTCATATCTGGACCATTTAGTACCTACTTACTTAACTTACATTCCATAAATAGTTGTGTAATTATCGAAATGAATGATATTACAAAGACAAACATAAATGAAATCATTACCTCCTATAGATAACGTTGGTTAATTTCAATACTGATATCACAGCCGAAATAGCTCAGTTGGGAGAGCGTTAGACTGAAGATCTAAAGGTCCCTGGTTCAATCCCTGGTTTCGGCAGAACACTTTTTGCATTATTACATTTTCTTTTTTATTTTTTTTTTATTTTATAACTGAACAGACAGCTGTGCTGCTGGGGAGGTTGTTGCGCCACTTCTTCTCCCCAGCGAAAGCACTAGGAAGTGGTGAAGGGCGGGCGTTTTGGGTGACTGTCTTTTGTAATTTTGACGTTCGAAAAGTGTTGATTCTCAGCCTAGTTTGAATAAATGAATTTTGATTTCTTTATAAACATTTAATTGTACCAGATTTTATTTTTATGTGAATAATATAGGTATTAACCGGGCACACTTCTTCGTTTTTTTTTTGTTATTATTATTTTCGCACTGTTATTGTGTAATAGAGAAAACGTCTTCGAAACCAAACTTTTTCGTAAATTCGATTTGGATATTAACGGCCGGATACCATACAGTCAACCATATACCAGTAAGCCTTTACTGCTTTGAAATGAAGACGCTGTCAATGTCAAATCGTTACCATGGGCGTGCGGTTGACTGTACTTCGAGATAATGTCGCGTCCAGATGTCCAGTACACTACGTGGACAGGAGGCGCTGCCGCGCTGTCGGTAAACATTTGTGCAATTGCTTTGTGAAGCGTAGCTTGAAATGTATTCAAAAAAACAAGATAGCGGCGTTAATTCCGATTTCCGCCGCGCGCCAAAATAACCTTGTAGTGCTATATTTACCTATACATACCTGGCAACCCTATAAATTATCTCTCTTCTATACTCTTCATCAGCATTAAACAGCAGTCCATTGACGTTGTATCCCATGGCTCTTAGAGCGTCCACCTCGCCCATGCCGGTGAGACGTTCGATGCACTGACGTATCATCTCCATTTGATCTTCTGAGGCATTTCCTTGTGCGAGAGTGTCGCGCGCCATCTGGTGGTTAAAAAAGATGTTATTGACGATTTTTGAAAGTGGTACTAAGGATGGAAAAAGATGTTATTGACGATATTTTTTTAAAAGAGAATGATCATGATGATTTAACTATTGTTTTGTAAGTAGATATAAGTGACCTCTGCAGGTTTAGTGAAGTACGCGTTGTCCCGCAGCTCGGCCGCGTTGCACTTGATGAGCGTGGCGTACAGCGCGCAGCTGACGGCCGTGTCCGTGTTGTTGCTGTCGATGAGACGCTTGGTGTGCGCGGGCTGCTGGGTCGTGCGCAGTAGGCACGACACGCTGAGTGGTGTGTCTTTGTAGAGAATCTCTTCGGCGCATTTTTGGACAACTGAAAAAAGATGCGAGACCATAAGTTCATATTTTAATCCCCTGTAAAAATACCAAAAACTTCTAAAACATATCTTTTGAAAGTAATATTTTCTTATGTTTTAGTTTATATATATACGTGTTTTTATAGGCCCTAGTGGCTAAAAAATAAGATAAATAAAAACAATCGTACCTTCAGTCTCCAGCTCGCAGGTGACTCCGTCCTCCAAACAGTTCTGTATGTAGAACCACTTGAGCACGTTCTGTCCGACCGTCATCGGGCCGTCGATGGCGTCCGGCAGGGAGAACCGGTCGTAGCGGTAGTAGTTGTTCGAGACGGTGTACTCGGGGTATAACGAGTGGTAGAACTCTTGGCAGTGCGCTGTGCGGTCCGATAATGCAGTTGTAGAGGATTTGTTGTCGCTATGTTGAGAAAAATATAGCTTTTTATGGATTTTTTTTGTATCCTATCGTTAATCAAACGTTTAATAAATGTTTTGTGTTGTAGCAGCATATACATATAATTCACATATACACACAATGATTAACAGTATTTACATTATTAAATATATTTTATTATTTACACAATCATATTTTGTTGGAACTTCGGCCGCTGTGGCTCAGTGGAAAAGCACCATATCATATAGCCCTATAGCTATCGTCGCAGGCGCGCGCGCACCGACACACGGACACCCCAGTCTTGACCTACTCTCGACGCGGAGCGCACGCTGCTCACTTGCCTACCGTTCTGCTTATACCCGCTTATGATTTATGCTATCTCAAAAACTGATGTACTTTCGCTTCCGACACCTGTGCTTGTGAACCTTGTGACTATACTTTTAAGCTAATTGTGACTCTTAATCCTTCGAACTTCTTGTGCTTTCATTATATCTGTGTACTGGTTTGAAACGTATTATAAGCTAGCTACAATACTTACCCGAAGGCTTTCATTCATCGCCCAGAATCACACCTATTCAAAGGAGGAAACAATCACAGCGAGAAGGTAGGATTTACCTATATTATTCCTACAGTGTTATATTGGATACTGTAACTCGTTTTTTTTCTTTCATTAATGATAATTATGTTGATTTCAAAGTGACTAGCATTATTGAAAAATTTATAAAAATGTTTGAAGTTGTATCGTAAACTGAACTTTATTGTATAGGATTTAAAGTTATTTTTCGATAAACTCATATTTGTTTACATTTTTTGCAAATAAGTCGCGAATACAGATTACATAAACTCGCGCCTCCTTCCCGTGGGGGTAGACAGAAACTAAAGGACGCCGCCTGCTACGATCCTTACATACTAATTTTGCCTCGATTACATTATTACATCTGCACCTGTATTCACAAACATACGATTCACTATCGTGTCGACAATGACACTTGTTCGATAACCTGATTTCTGAACCGAAGGACCGGCAAAACGCTATTCACAGATCCGTATGGAAGGGTTTTTTTTTTTAGGTGTATTTACGGGGAACGCTACAAAATGGTAGTAAATAGATATTCGTGGTAGAAAATTTTAAGTGGTACATAAATGATTTTTATTGAGTATTTCACTATGGGCAACTATAGATTATGCATTCAGTAACTAGAACAAATAAAAAACAGTAAGCAATGATTTTATTAATAAATAAAATTTACTGATTTCTATTAAACTTGCTTTGTAAACTTCAACTTTCTGTCAAACCTGGAAATCTGGAATAATTATTTTTCTGAATCTTGTTTTGAGCTATAGAGATAATTGAGAACTACGCGGAAGACAAGGCGGTAAGGCCTGCCCTTTGGGCGAATTAAAAAAAATAAAAAATTATAATTGAGAGGTGAAAAATTAGTTTTTTTTTTAACAGTAAAATGTTTGTATGTATTTTATCGCTATTTAAATAAATTACTATTTCCTCATTTTCATTTTATAAAACGTGGTACCTAATTTTGAAAATGCATATTTTCAGAAAAGAGTGTCATTGGAGCAGCGGCAGATGCTCTTTTCATTCATGCAAGGGCATGAGGACATTGCCCGGAGCCGTGTTTTGACACTTTTTGCTTAATTATTCTTTTTTAAACAATATTTTGTTATTCGATAACACTTCCGACAGCAAATACCTGTCGGAAGAATTGATGTCTTCATACCGTATATGAACTGTCAAAATTGTACGGTTTCGGATTTGTGAATAGCGATTATAGGATTTCGTCGATAACATTGACATTCGATACGGTACCAAACCGTGTCGTAGCTTTGTGAATAGCTTTGCTGGTCAGACATACTAACAAAATACTTTATGATAATTATAATTTTACAAATATATTTAGAAAGACACAGTTGACGCACCTGAGAGCGAATTTATTCTGGAACGTGTCAAGTAGATAGTTGAAGAGCGGTATTTTCATCTCAGGCTGAGCGGGAACCAAGTCTTTCTTCTCGACCATAGGCTAAGAAACAAAGAGTTGGGAAGCATTTTATACATCGGAATTCAAATTAAACCATTATTTTTTAAAGTTTTTGTAACCAAACTTAACATACTCGGTGGAGGATCGTCGTGAGTTCGTGACACAAAGTACATGATTCTAGACCCGGCCTATCACATTTTTCGACGGTTATAATAGTTTTTAATGCAACTGTTGTATAATAAGGGGTATTAAAGCACGAATGTGGGTTTACCGTATCACATGAGTGTTTTTTTTATTATTATGTATATTTTATTTCATTATGTACAGTTGCATACAAGACTTTATTTACACCCATAATATAAATCCTTTATAAAGGTTCTGAAACAGTTTTTTGCAATACTAATGTCGAACAAAAATGGCGGCCGGCGGGATACGACGTAAATTTGAATAACCTATAAGTTCTTTTTTAAATTACGGCGCTGTGGTAGTAAAACGCGCGTGCATGAAGAATATTCTTTTTTTGAAAAGGAGTTGCATTATGAAATTTTGTACAACATTATAACACTCGTTTGGATGTTATTATGGTTAGTATGACACTGGTTGTTTTAATGTTGGCAATAAGCTAACTGTTTAAGAAACTTTTATAGAGGATTTGTAGCATGGGTGTAGAATAATAAAAAAATCTATATTATGTGCGTTTTTGCCCTGCAGTGGGACAATAATAGGCAGGCATTATTATTGTTTGATTAAAAGCACATTTACATTACATTTTTAAATATATATTTTTTGAAAAGAACGTAACAAAACATTTAAAAATAAAAAAAATAGTAGCTCACCGGTATTTGGGACAGGGTCCAAAAAATATTATAAAAAAACAGCCCCATTCATTTTGACCGTGTAGGTTTGCACTTTTGTATGAAATAGCTGATTTTTAAAAAAATCGACACCTGTGGGTCGAGAATTTACCGAATCCATGATAAATGTATGTAATACGATGGCGACCCGTGTACAAGTTTGGTACGTACCGTTGTCACCGCGTCAGCAAATTCATCGTCAGTGGAAGGCCAGCGCTCACAGAGGCCACTGTTCTCTTTAAGAGTCACACCCATCTGCTGTAGGCTCTCCAATTCTAAACCCATTCTGTAAAGTAAATAATTAATATAGTTGGTTGAAATTACAATAATGTAATAAGACCAGTTTTTCATACAGAAGTTGTTAATTCTATAAAATAACAAAAAACTTTTTGTCTTTTGTATAGTAACATTATTGAATGCTAGAGATGAAGTTGTTCTATAGTTCTACAGTTAAATAAAGGTATGAGGAACAGGGTGTTGTGTCTGGTGGGTTACTGCTCCACAGTTGATGTCGGGACGTTGTAAATATTATAGAAGTCGCGTGGAATTCGTCGCAATGCAGGATCTTGCGTGATGTCAGTGTGATGCGTAGTTCGCACGTGGCGATGTAGATGCCGCCACAGTAGTATTATTATGTAGATGTCGCGATTCTTAGGGGAGGCCTATGTCCAGCAGTGGACGACTTTCGGCTGAAATGATGACCATAAATAAAATGAATGTAAGTGACCTGGCCCGCAGTATTTTCTCAATATTGTCCGGCTGCGTGAAGGTGACGGCGGCCGCGTAGAGCAGGCGGCGCGTGCGCGTGTCGGCGTGCGCATGCGCGTGGCGCGCCACGTGCGCCAGCAGCGGCGCGGCGGGCGCGTGGCGCAGCGCGGCCAGGCGGCGCGCCAGCTGCACGCCCGCGCCTGCGCCCGCGCCGCCCGCCGCGCACGCGGACGAGCCCGCCAGCTGCAGCACTTGCCCCTCCCTGGGGGACGCGACCGCACGTTATATTGAAACAAACAAAATGATTTATTCTAACAAAATTTTTATTTTTCACTTTTTAGGGTTCCTTACCTAAAAAGAAAAATCGGATCTGTTATAGGATCACTCGAGTGTCTGTCTGTCTGTCCGTGTGTCACATCCAATTTTCTCCGAATTTAATAATTTAAATAGGTGTTGTCTGAGAGTCATCACTTCATGCTGCTGAGCCGATGATAAGTGAAAGTCAAATACTTTTATTCAATTAGGCCTATTACAAGCTCTTTCGACAATTACAAGCCCTTACCATCATCAGATGCGGGACCTGTTCGTCCCGTTACATCATTACGAGAAATGGAATGATGAAGACGATTGTTTTCAAGTCCACGTCTATAAAAGAACTGCTAAGTAGTTTCTGTCAACATATTGCCGTATCTCCTAACTCCTAACAGTGAAGGTCTGCTCTGGCTACCATCGACGACTCGGTAGCATTATAGTCGGACTTTTACTTAGCTGCAGTAAAACGACAGCATATGTGTAACTTAAATGACTAAAATTGGCGTCTTTTTGTTTTTTCGCGGCCATCAACCAAAACATGTTTTTCTAGTACAGAATAGTGTAACAAACGAAACTTATTTGACATGCTTATCTCTAAATGCAGTCCGAAATGAGTTATTAAAAGTGTCATTTTACTGCAGCTAATTAAAAGTCGGAGTATAGGTAGGTAAGTGATGACTCTCAGACTCAAACACTTGAATCATCAATAGGTTTCATTTGATTTGAGAGAGTTCAACTAACACACTGTACATGCCTACCAAAGAGGATTTTCCGCGACTCTCATGGGATCCCTTCATCAGACTCTCAGAATCAGAATCAGAAATATTTATTTGCCAACAATGTAGGTACAGGTTTGAGATGGTACATAATACAATGGTTCCGCTACATTCTACCTTACGGCGTGCAAAAACATTAGGTAACATTGCATTGACATTAAAATAATAACTCTGACTTGGTGACAATGGGACCACCTCGAGAGCATACCGTTTCAAACCCTAATGTCAACTGCTCATTCCCGATGCTGGGACGTTAATTGTTGAGGAATTCTCCTGGTAAGAACTAGGAGAACTTGAGCTGATGGTGAAGTCACCATCAGCTCCACTTCACCATACGCATTGTGACGAACATAAATTGCTTAGCAACCATATTAAAGCAATCGAATCGCTACCCGTGAAATATTTGTCATTGAGTAGTTCGAATGGCCATCTGTGGTCTTCATCATCGGTTCCACTTCACCAAATTATACTTTCTGAATGCAAATGCTTGAGTTGTTAATAAAAATACCACAATTGCTATATGTATGCCTATAATATTTGAGGAGTTCCCTCAACTCCTCATGGATCCCATCATCAGAACTGGATTTTGACAAAAACAGGACCAATCTGGAAGTATATCCTTTCAAATAAAAAAATAATTTTCCAAATCGGTTCATAAATGACGGCGTACTGAGGTAACAAACATAAAAAAAAATAATAAATAAACATACACACGAATTGAGAACCTCCTCCTTTTTTTGAAGTCGGTTAAAAATAGATAATGAACACAACTCTACCCAAAGTCAACATAATCAGCCTAGAATGTCCCCACACATACACACAGGCTTTCTCTCGGTGAAAAGGAGTGGGCCGTAATCCATCACGTGGGCCCAGTGCAGGTTGGCAGATCTAATGTGTATGTGTGTCTATGAATTTTTGGTTCTAAGAATGCCGATTTCCTCACGATGTTTTCCTTCACCGTTTTGAGAGCAGCGGTGATGAATTAATTTACACAAATTAAAATGCCTCGCTAAATTCGAACCTACGACCTACTACTCGTAAGATCACTGGGCAACACTGCTCTACTTAATTCAAAATCTGATATATTATAAAATTAAAAAAAAAAACAAACTGTCTTATATTTGTCAAAGTTCGAATTCTAATGCAACCAAATTATTATTAATAACCTTTAATACAAAATAATGGTCACTCAAAAATCAACTTAAACTACATAACACTAAAGTAGATAATCAATTAAATGGCGACTGGTAATATACAAGTCAATTATCTAACATTCTGAATTCAAGCATAATGGGTCAGATTCGCGGAAAGGCCTTTGACACGGCACCCCGGTCCATGTAATGTGCGTCGATGGCGCGTAAAAAAGGCCATGTTCCAACGTAGTCCTTCAATAACACACCATAAGGCCGTTTGTACACACACATTTTTCTTGCCGTGAAAAACAACGGTCTATTCGCCGTGTGTAGGCACGGTCGTCAGTGTTGTATGAATCACTGTTGACGACACGACGGAACTACGGCACGGCGCCGTCACCGCATACCATAGAACCGTGTCATATGCAAGGCCACGCTATTTTTCTACGACGCGGTTAACCGCCAAGAAACCGTGCCGTATACAAAGGGCTTAATAATTCCAGAAATTATTACCTAGTTATTTCATCATCGCCGGCGATTCTCAGCAAGGCTGCTAACTTCAGCAGTTTATGACTAGACAGATACGCGCTAGGTTCCAACCTCAGACACGCCTCTATTAGCGATATCCTATCTTCGCATATACGAACTGAAAAGTGAAATGGATTATTTTATACATCCAATTTTATTTCAGCATAATAAATAGGCTGTCAGGTACATCGACGCGCAAACTGAAGCCATGTATTCAGCACCTCATTCTAGCGTAAACATTTTCCGTCGGTTATAAAAAAAAACCAGATGTTTGATAGAAAAGTGAATTACTTATCTACGCAGTCAAAATGTATCTTAAACCGAAGAAAATTTTAATCGCTGTGGCGTTTAGAATCATGTAGGTACAGGTTCATGGTTTCAGTTTGCAAGTCGATGTTCCTGACACCCACACACTACAGAGTGGTGATTTAGTGAGGATGATTCTACCCGTCATACCGAAAGCACTAGGAAGTGGTGTAGGGCGAGCGTTTTGGGGGGCTGTCTTATGTAATTTTGACGTTCAAAAAGTACTGATTCTCAGCCTAATTCGAATAAATGACTTTTGTTTTTGATACCGAACCACTTTTCCTATGGCACCTAAATTCGAATCGTTAAAAACAAAAACAACTTTTGAATTTGGTACAGGCATTTTTTTTAAATAGTGAAACTCGATCAGTATGACAGATAGAATTACTGTCTTAACTTTTGCAGGATCGTCACCCTGTATAAAATAATTACGTTGTTTTTTTTTTACCTTGTACGGGAACAACACCAACGTTGAAGGCATGCAATATTGGTAATGCATTTATTAAATCCAGTTCCTGTTGGATTTCTGCGTTATCGTCCTTTATGAGTAATAAACAGCACCTGGAACACGAAGCGTTATCGAGAGTTCAGCATCCTATTGTTACAGATAGCGCCATCCACGAAGATCGCTTACAGTACAAGTGTGCAACATTCCTCTAGTGTTTTAGTTTTGTCGATACACAATAGTTACTTATTAGTGGGTAATTAGTGTGTATCAAAAAACTAAAACATAAGAAGAGTCGGGCGCGTCTTCGTGGATGTCACTAGCTATACCGATCTTTAGATTTCGCGATATAGAAGCGGCTATGCCACTAACGAAAACATTGCAAGTTTTTGACGTTTGTTTGTCGCCGAGACGAGACTGCGACTATATTCTGAACGTTTTAAATACAGAATTGGCCTTCTGGTCAAGCACACACGCCAATTGCGAGTACTACGGACTTCGAACTTTTTGGAGAATATCTCAAAAAAGTCAGTGTGAATGTCCTGTTCCGTAACATCCGTCTCGTTAATCCCTTCCAATAATCCTCTAAACATGACATTTAAAACTATCCAAGTAAAATACCACAATTTCAAATGCCATGTTTTTAATAATCTCTTACTTAGCCAACTCCAACCTGGGGTCGACGAGATTTAGCCGAGTTTAAGTACTCCAAGCCCCACAACACTTTTGCTTTAGTTTACTTGGATCAGTTAACACTTCGCTGGCGAGCTTGATGCTAGTTCCTCTCGCTATCTCTGGAAATATTTTTTCTACGATTACGACTTACTTGGCCAATTCCAACCCCGGATCGACGAGAGAACTGGCCGAGTTGAAGTACTCCATAGCGGCCGCCATTACTAGCCCCACACTCTTATTATAACTGACTTGAGTCGCGCCGCGGCGTACGTCTGCGGAGCACGCTAACACTTCGCTGGCGAGCCTGATGCTGGGCGCGTCGCCTGACGTGAGGAGCGCTAGTGCGTATATCTGACAACACGGTTTAGTTATCAATTAATTGGTGAAACTTCAAAGACGTGTGGGCATTATCTAAGTAAGACGCTGGGTATCAATATCTAGTGATTAGAGACCGGATTTTATGCAAATGCATGTTTGCATATGCAGTTTTGTTTTGGCTTTTTTTTTTTAAGGTTATTGCATATTTCACCTATATTTTACTGATTGAAAATGTACACACGATCGACGAGACGACGAAGAACGATCATTTTTTAAAGTTTTATTTTAATTTCGTATTTATTTGAATTTCATGTTGCATATACCGACCATTTTAAGTTGCATATAATCCGGCCGCTATTTATATTTAAAGTATTTCAAACTCATATGTTTCAAGTAATTAGATCACGTCTACGAAGATTTGCTGATTAGTTCAATTTAGCCATAAATATTTATGTTCATCAACAGTTACCTCATAACATTTATCTTTTGAGATACATCCGAACAACAGGGACTGCAGCTCGAGTATATCTTTCAGTAACTTCTCCCAATCCTGTGGCGTGGGTTTCTCTTCACTAAAACAACGTTTTTTCCAAAATCAATTAACAATGTTACAAGAGCAATATTATGTGCAACGGAAAAACCCACTGTCTAAAACAAAGCCGAATATGTAATGCGACTCTTTAGGCTAGCAGCTAGCAGTACATCAATCAACCACCTAAACTTCTCCAACTATGTTGTGGTCCGCTCCCAGTCTAACCGAATGCAGCTGAATACCAGTATTTTTCATGGAGCGACTGCCTATCTGACCTCCACAACCCAGTTACTGAGTAGCACGATACTCCTTGGAAGACCAGTTGTCAGACTATGGGCTTCTGATTACCCGCAACAAACGTTGTTATTAAAAGACTTGATTTCGTTTACAATCACCACTTTCTCGTTCATGTCATTTCGCATCCAAGCTTGCCCGATCAGAGGACAATGGGTTTCTCGATGCAAGTACATTACAAGCAACGTAAATTTCCAAAAGTAGACATGTTCTACTTTCACGCCTTATCTTTTAATTGAAATATTTCGCAACAAACACGATCATGTGTATATGATCCAGCGAAGGACACACGCAATGAAATAATGTAAACCATAAGTAGAACATTACACAACAAAAAAATGAATATAACAATTATTTCTTAGAGTATTGTAGAGTTATCATAGCATTTTTTTTTTTTTGTATTAAGTTAAGGGGCAGACAGAACAGCAGATTGTGCACAATTATCCCACATGCTGATGTTACTATTATCCAATTACTTATTCATATTTACTTATCGTATATAACTTATTTTTGATACAGAACATTGAAGGCTAACTGAATTTTATAATCGTCTGCTAAACATTTCCAAGTGGAAGTCCTCAGCAAAGACAGTCTTCTAATAAAGTCGACTCTTATCAAATGATTAAAGCATTAGAGCGGTTTCGCAGTACATCCGATCCGAATCCGAATTAATGATCCAAATTGGAAATGTTCTAAATTTGGACGGATAGAGTTCGGATCTCGTGCGCAACAGGTCATACAAATAGGACTATGGTCACTTCAGACCGGCATTTCTCGGATTCGGATCGGACGTAGTGCGAAACCGCCCTTACTGTCGTCGAATCATGATTGCGTCACATCTAATTGCGTAAGTAACACGCTTTCAATCAAAATCTGAGGATTTTGAAGGATATTCCTAATCCAATGCTTCTTCGGTTTGAAATTCGTCTGCTCAACAACCTAAATAACGCAATGAACGTGGCTGAACTGCCAAAATTAAAAATATTGATATAAATTGTAATTTTATGTGCGTTATGCAATTACCCCGCCGGTTAACTTATTGATGCGCATTGGACCCCCGGGGGTCGCAGAATAATAGATAATTATTTGTCTTATTAGTCGAGGCTTAAATGAATTAAAAAGCAACTTACCCCAGAGCGAGTGTCCTAGACAGTTTAGTGAGTAAGTTAATGACACTCTGCGGGTGTTCCTTCAGTTCTTTCAGGTCTTTGGGCGGCACCTTGACGCCGCGCCAGGCGAGCCGGCTGCTGGCCGACACCAGGCGCTCCACCTCCTTCACGCGTCGAACCAACTCGCTGCTGCTAATGCTGCCGTCACTGTTCCAGGCAAAGGAAATACAATACAATAACGAAAGTAACATGACCAACAATTTTGCTGAAACAATAGTACTTATTTTCAACATCATACGAAAAAAAATATGAATATCGTGAAATAAAATTAAATCAGTGGACAAATGGAGTGGACACGATTTTGAAGTTATTCTTCTATCCTTGTCACGCAAAACCACCATTGTACTAAATGCCCAAAGTTTCTAGGATGCTCTTGTCTTGTGACGTCAGATGCTAGCAGTGCTGTCTCTGTCTAGCATAAATTTCAAACACAAGTTCAATACCTACTAGACCAAAATGTATGAATCAGCAGATTTTTTTTTTCGTGATTTCAGAGTTGGTCCCATGATGAAAGTTGTTCATATTCATGGATAGAACAAGCTGTAAAAATTGCGATAAAAAAAAGACATCCAGTTTATGTAATATTTTTATTGAGTCTTATTTTTTTTCTAAGTTGTGTGGAAGTATTTTTTTTTAATCCATAAGCACGTTAAAATAAACCATGATAAAACATTGGACAAACGTAACGGTTTAACACCGTGAGTTATCAACTTATGATTAATGGTCAGCTTTATAATACGGTAACTATTTGCTTTTTTAAGTTATTAAGTTATTTAGTCTGTACTTATAAAATTTTTACCAAAGTGAAGGTATACTTATGTTTTTTGACATTTCTCGGTACTCTGGGGTCCCGGACCTTTGGAAGGCGCGAGAGGGGCCGAAGCCAACACGCAGAGGACCGTTAGACGTTTTCAATTAAATTCAGCACCAGCCGTTGATTATCCCTGATCGCACTATGCAAGTACACCCAAGGAAATCCCCCGGTTTGTGAAGAACTATTGCAGTATATGGACACAAAGTTATTGGATTATGGGTTTGGGTGGCTAAAGTGAACTGGTTATTTAGGAATATGGAAAGACAATAGCCCATGCCTGACCAATGTTTTATATAAATTACACTGATAATAAAATGGCAGGGGGTGACTTGCACATTCAATAATGGGCCCCCGAAAACGGTCGCTAGCACATACTTATGTTACATATTAATATGCTTAATAGTTTATTACTGGTTTACGTTGACATTATCATTGTTTGCAGAAATCCGCCTATCATCCTACGTAATGTCAAATAAGAGGATCAAACGTCCTAATTCTGATAGAGCACTGACCTCTCTTTCAGCAATGTGTCGAGCAAGTCACACGCCTTGTCGAGCTGCTCCGTCCCGGTGTGCGCGAACAGACAACGTTCCACCAACTCCAGATGCGTCCGAACGTCCAGCTCGAACTCGTTTTGCGATTGTAGCACCTTGATTTAAGAAAATTGAGGATTATTATGAGAAAAATTTAAAGAAAAGTTGAGGTAAGCGATTAATGATGAATGGCATGGCGAGACTTTGACCGACCTGGGGATCAAACCCAGGACACCACGCTCAGCAGTCGCGTTTGCAACTACTAGACCAACAAGAATAATTAATAATTATTTTCGCTACCTAGCAGTACAAAAATAACAAATAAAAAAAATTGAACTTACAAGTAATATCATGGACAGGTCGTCAATACTGATACTCTCAAGGTACCCAATGAGGCCGTCGACGCAGGAGTCGGTGCACTTCGACAAGTTCTCGCACCGCTTGAGGAACGGTATCACAAACTGCTTCAAATCTGACACGAAGGTTACTGGTGTTGACTGTGGGAAAAATGGGGTTTTATTACTTACTTAGGGAATTTAATATAATAACGAGGAAATACATCTAGCAATGGTAGTGTTTTTACCAGAACTTTCATGCAAACTCCATCGCTTTATAATAAACTCTTGCGCCAAATTGAAAGCTACTACATCCAGCGGTCTAGGCTGTGCGTTGTCTGTCATTTGTTTTATCATCATTATTTATCGATATCAGGCCCTTGAAGTTTCGCCAGCTAATTTAAAACAATAAACGCACTTGACGACAAGGGGCGGAAATATCCTTTTTTTTTTACTCTCATTACAAAACTTAATTAAAATCTCCGAACATTCCATTTACCTTCAAATAAATAACCAGAAACAGACAACATACCTTACTCATGAGAATGGTGCAGACCTCCAAAATGGACATCTTCTGAACCTGTTCCAAGGTCACACCTTCTATATTTAAATCGTAAGTCAGTACGTCTAAGGTCAGCAGATGGAACAGGATGACATCTAGTCCTTCCACCCCGCCCCCGATCGTCGCGAGGGTTATAAGTGTGAGTGCATGCGACACGAGGCCACTGCGTTCTTCTATCTCCCTCGCTCTCTTGTCGTACCACTTGACGATGTCGTCGGTGGCGGAAGGTATGGTGCCAGCTGTTTCGAGCTCGGGAGTCGAGTCTTCTGACCAGTTGGAGCTCCAAATTGACCTGGCATCATGAC
Organism: Gortyna flavago; assembly: GCA_963669345.1. Classification (NCBI taxonomy): domain Eukaryota; kingdom Metazoa; phylum Arthropoda; class Insecta; order Lepidoptera; family Noctuidae; genus Gortyna; species Gortyna flavago. The sequence goes on from OY770126.1 coordinate 2,445,857, forward strand.
ATGGTTTTTGTAGGTAGGAAGATTTAAAGTTTAAGGTTTTTTGTATGCGTAAAGCCGAGTCTACATAGCGTTAACAAGGACATAACTTTGAGCAATCTCCCTTAATATAACAAAAATAGCTAAGCTAAAAATGAAAAACGAATGCCACACATTGAAAATGCTTCTACAAAACACATGCTTTTCTTGTCTAACATCTCCGTTCTATGCTTATACTAGTTAGGCGAACCCGAAATAAATCTATAATATAAAAATGAATCGCTAAATGTGTTGCTAAGCGCAAATCTCGAGAGCAGCTGAACCGATTTCGCTAATTCTTTTTTTGTTGTGTTCGGTATTGTCAGGATAAAACTAGGTATTATACAGTTATACTTCTACAAACCTGAACACCTCTTTCCTGCACCAGTCATTCTCAGGTAAGCACGGCGGTACTTTGACAGGGGAGCGCTTATCAAACCACTCGAACTTATGCCTGGTCGGCAACAAATGCTGATACTCCAACGGGTTGATAGTCTCTGGTAACTTCTCCAGTACTGCCAGTTGCATGACGATGGTTTTGATGTGCGGCCAGAGACAAGTGAGGGCCTCTATGCGGCCTTCTTTGGCGATCTCTATGGCACTATGCACTATACTGTTGCTTCGGAGGCGGTCGTACTCGTCTTTTATATAGGTGGATTTCTCGCATTTTAGGATGGACTGGGAATGTCATGAAAAGACATGAAACAATGAGAATAAAATCGGCACGTAAGTACTACAAACTAAACTGATATTTTCAGCTCATTTATCAGATTCACATGATGAGTTTTTAAAGAAGGTTTAATATGGCAGCTATACCAACTATTAGATTTAGGAAGATTTGATGTCACAGTTAACACTTCGCAAAAATTTAGCTAAAATTAAAAAAACACGCCTTGTATTTCCGAGATGCTCATCCTCGTGTCTATGAAATTCATCACAACACTGTGTGAGTACATCAATGGTGGTACCATTGATATACCCACAGTGATATTATCATAAGTACCGAACGTATGATGAGGAGTCAGTCGGATACCAACCACTTTCCTACATAATAGTGAAAATTAGGCACGATTAGTATACAGGATGACGAGGATCTTTTTTCTTTGTCTTTGGAATGCGCTTCCACTGAACATCAGGACAGTAACAAGGCGGTTATCTTTTAAAGTGAACACATTTGTAAGAAGTTGCCCGACACCTCTAAGCGCTAATTTACTGAATTCGAGAGTAGTAAATGCCTCAGGCATTAAGTCCGCCATTGTACAGTATTTTTTTGCGTGTGCATTAAGTTTAAATAAATAAATTTATAAATATTAAGTAGTACATTACCTCATAAAGCTTGAGTCTCTCCTTGTAGAACAGCATGACGTGCCGACAACGCAACAGTTCGCTGGTGTACGCGTTCAGGTGCTCCAGCATTATGTCGTCCGCGTCAACGAGCGGGTCGATCTGTTCCTTGTTTATTTCTAAACAACAAATAGGTATTACAGAAAGGAAAGGTTTGCTAAGGTAAGGTTTTTTTAAAGGTTTGCAAAACTTTGCTAAGTCTAAGTTAAAAGATGATTTTGGACGGTCGGCTGTCATTTTCTCATTTTGTAGGATATTGGTAAACCTTTTAGGGTGTTATATTTTTGAAATTGTCTACACAAGCCTTTTATCTTGATACCCCACATGGTAATAGCAATAGATAATAGTAGAGAGAAATAAAACTCGAGCAGTCGAGTCGACTGCACGACTTTTATTTTAAATGAGAAATTTAAATATTATTGTGTAATTATTTTACTTGAGAACTGTCATTTTCGATTTACTTTGACAAGGTTCCATCCCATTCTCATCGCGCGCGGATTATATACATGACCGAAAACACCATCCCTTTTTCGGACTGTAATCATGATGGTATTAATTGTTCGTAATACGGCCCCATGTTTGTATCTCTTACCATCCATGATAGTTTGGTCGGTGAGCTCCAAGCCAAACTGCAGCAGTTCTCGGGCGGCGGGCAGGGTCTCCGGCAGTCTGTCCACGCACTGGTGAACTGCCCATATCTTCTTCGATACTTTGCTCTACAAGTTTCACGAATAATCGATAATGAATCGATACTGGTAATTTATTGCTGTTAATGTACTATCGCGGACACTCCCGCCTGACCACCACTAAGTTAATTTTTGCTTGCACTCAAAAAATAGAAGTGCTCTCTAGTAAGCGCGCCAAGGTCAAATATCTGTCAAATTCACAAAAGGAGTACACGTGTTGCGTCACTAAGCTGCGCAGTGCAGGTTGCAACTAATTGGGTTATCGCTTTCCTAATAGGCGAAAACTATAAGTGGGCGTGGCTTGGTGCCGCCGCAGGAATTAGGCAAAAAAAAATTAAGTGATCAGGCGGAAAAGGCCGCGATGGTACTTGGTGCTTTAGAAGCGATTCTAAAGTATTGTCTATTAATACCATAGTATAAGAACTTATACGCAAGAGTGTTTTGACTATGAGTTGACTACTCTGTCACAACTTACCAAGTACTTCTGTATAGCGTCGGTGGAGACAGGGTTCTTACGCCACTGCTGCTGGTACACCAGGTCGCTGTCCAGAGCGAACGTGTCGGCCAGAGCTAGCGCCTCACTGTAGTTGCCGCTCTCGATCTACGTGAACCAGAATACAAGTTAGTTCATGTTGTTTTGCTGAGAAAAACACTATAGAGAAACGAGAGGCATCCCGTATTTTTAAGAACTTGCACATACATTTCAGTCGCAGTCTGTCAAAAATAGATTTAAGTTCCCTACATTTTTGTAAATTTTTCGACATTGAATGTCCCTGAGGCCTTAGAGAGAGGCCTTATGATGATTTAAGATGTTCCTCAGTCGAAAAGCATGATCCACTAGTCAGGCGGGTGATATTGGCGCTTCTAAGGCCCGGACTCCACTGAAGCAGAGCTAGGCGGACCGGAGCGGAGACGTGCAGGAATCACCTATCACAATGGTTAAAATCCTCATCGCGTCACTTGTCTCGTCTGTGATTGGACGACTTCTGCACGTTTCCGCTCCGCTCCGCTTAAAAATTGTAGATGGAGCCACTGTCAGAAACAGTGGCTCTATCTACAATTTTTATTTCGCTGGCCTACCACTAGTTTTACAGATATAAGGAGATTCAAGGCGTTTCACGCTCTTAAATCTTCTCAAAAATAAAGTTTTAGAATATCAGCAGCGTTTGAACATGTGATGTGAGACATGTCAACATACACGTGATAAGTGTCGTATTATCTCACCTTCCTAGAGAACAGCTCGGTGGGCGTGGTACTTTTAAGGCCAAGCAACCGGTAGACTCTTGACACCACAGTGATGCGACGCGGCTTCGGCTGGAACGTCTCCATGTCCGTGATAGCGTACAACACTGTCTTTATCAGCTCCTTGGCAAGTTCTAACATCGTGTCGTCTGTGTCAGATTCTACTCTTACTACTTCCATCTGGTAGAAAAATGTAAACTTAAAATATTTTGATGGTAATAGATAATACGGGCTGTTGTCCGCAACTCAACGTCAATGCGCGTATTTTGCGTACGTATTTTGATGGTGCAATAATACAAGATATTATTTTAATTGTTTGCAAAAATTATCAGATTAATACCAACTACTTTTTGACAAAACTTACAAAAGCACATTTGGTTTTCTCTAAAATCATAAGTAGTTGATATTAGCATGATCTTTGCTCTATTTATCATAATTTATGTTTTTCTTAATTAAAAGAAAGAAAGAAAAAAGTTTATTTGGACACAGTTTGTGCAACACAAAATTAACAAAATAAAAAATAAAAAAAATAATGTCTGCTGAAATCACCTGTATATTATTGAAATACTCACGCTCTCATCGCTGCGCGACTTTTTAGCAGGCAGCACATTGCTCTCACATTCTAACACCATGAAAGTTCCACCATGAGCGCATGTTATCTGTAAACAAAATGAATACATCAATGTATTTTTGTATCGCAATGTCAAAGTGCTCGTACAAAGGTATACACACCTGTGGAGATCCCTGGAAGAACTCGGGCTTCTTCCCAAGAATATTAGCCATGGTTTCTATATCGCAAATGGTGACAGCGCCGCTGAATCGCGATACTATGATCTCCTGAAAATTAAATCACAATTTATCCTTCAGAACACAAAAAATTGCAGATATGGACCACAAGATCGTCCAGCAGTATAACAAAATACCTTACAAGAAACAGCAGATTAAATCAACCATAAACTATTCAAATGCACCAACCTCATTGCTCCACCAATTAATATCAGCCGGGTAGAACACAGTCAAGTCCTTCTTCCCCGGCTTGTCATCTCCAGCGAGGGGGTTCTTTAAGTCATGGTGTGGCTGGTTGTTCAGCGGCCATCGATACACTAGCTTGAGGAGTGGGAGGCGCCAGACTGATACGTCGCCGTTGCAGTGAAGGCAGACGAGTTTACTGCCGTCGGGAGAGAGCTCCATTTGCACTATGAAGGCCTGGTCGATAGAGTAAGTTAAGGATTACTAGGTAGATAATATGGATTGAGAGATGGATGGATTGTGTAAGGGATAATATGAAAGAAAAATGAGTGAATGATAGAGTGACGGCTAACAGGAGAGAATAGAATTAGTGGTTGTAATGGTAATCATATCACTTGGTTTTAGTAGGTTTTTTAAAATGTTATTATTAACTTTATCCTTTTGATGGATTCTAATTTTGTAAATGTGAGGACTTTGTAGGCCTTTTAGACTTTAGATCTGTAGATGATTTTTTATATTATCAAGTACCTGGTAGGTACTTGTTGACAGGCCTACGCTGTCCTCCCATACCTATTGTAACTCGAAAACATTGTAAAAATGAACTATTTTTAAAAGAGTAACCGTGGAGTTTCTTGCCGGTTCTTCTCCATAGGAAACGACCAATTGGAACCGTGCACCTAGCTTCTGACGTTTCATAAGTGCCCATGGTTTATGTGAAATAAAATATTTTGATTGATTGATTGAGAAGAAAACAATGTGGTACTCCGACCAAGTAACTTGGGGCAAGACAAGGGCAGGAAGATTATTAAGACTGGTCTTATAACCTAGAATTGTTACCGAGAAAAGGCCGGTTCGCGGCGCTTCCCGAATTTACTTACCATTTTAAAGAATTACTTGAACCAAACAGTTAACTATGAAAACTCAGAGGTTCCTTGCCTATTGTTTTCTATAAGTAAACTTACCGCATTGTTTGAGTATCCGAAGGGCACGTACAGCTTAAACCGTTCGGCAGCGTGCGCCTCCGCGTCGTCCGACACTACGGACAGCTTGTAGTACGGCTCCTCGTTCAGAATGCGCCAGGCTGTGATGCCAGCACTCAGGGATGATGTTGGTTCCTGGTTGGTAAAACGTATTTTAAATGCTTGCCACCTTCTTTTGAAAATGCAATTTTCATGGGACAGCAGTTTGCTTCTAACCACTTGATGTCCAGTCAGAAAAGGGCAAGACTGATCTACACCAGAAAATAAGAAAAGGTTATCTTTTGAGTCTTATAGTGTTCTGAAAAGTGATAAGAAAGAAAGAAAATACGTTTATTTGCGCTAAACATGACGCAGAGAAAGAACACAAACACAAAAAAAATTAACAAGTTGGAGGAAATATGCGTCACATTCATGCGGCAAACGGATAGGTACACCCTTCCCTCTTTCTTCCTTCTTTCGGATGCCTTCTTCTTGTTTGCGTTTCAATAGTCCTCACAATCTCATAGGATTGCAAATAAATGGTAAATTAACTAGACCAGATATCCATTACCTCTGCGGAGTTTCGCTAGCTAATTTAATTTGACTCTATCTCTGTAATAGAGAAAATCATCTTCTGTATACTTTGAGGAAATATAAGAAGTAAGTTCAAAAAATTAATAAAAAAATGGGGTGTGGCTGTGTCATGGACGACACGGCCGTGTTGTACGTGAATACGTTTACGTAACGGGGTTGATCCGCTCGGCCGCATTCATTCTTTTCTCGGCACTGCTTGAGTCGGTCATATGGTGTTTGATTGGTACCATTGGATTGCTCTTGAGAAGTCCTTTCCAACCGTATACGATCTCTGTATTTGAATTTGGCTGTTTGACACATACCTATAGGCCGACATTATATAAAATAATAGCTCCCGCCCGCGGCTTCGCCCGCAAGATATATCAATAAAAACTATCTTATGTCCTTCCCCAGGTTGCAATCTATCTCTCTGCCAAATTTTATCGAAATCCGTTCAGTCGTTTAGGTGTGAAAAGGTAACATCAGACAGACAGAGTTACTTTCGAATTTATAATATTAAGTATGGATTTTTGATTTTATTTTAACACATTATATTCACTGTCACTATTTTACACTAATGTTTTGTATACAATCGATAGAACAAGATCTGACGATTGAACCTTAAACGAACGTCGTAGCTTTTCCGAGTCAAAAGTATATAGTAAGTGGAAATCTCGATACGCAGCAAAATGATCTCGAAATGGCGGCGCTTGCCCCTCCACCGTGCGCGATGCGTCACATTCCTCACTTGGCGTAATGAATTCTTTGATACTTTAGCTATCAAATGGTATAATTGAATTTAGGATGGAGATGATAGATATCAATCTGCAACACCAAACTTTATCCCCCAATTTTGTTACCATTGGTTTTTTTTGACTTGGCTCAAAAAAACCCAGCAAAAAAAAAATCCAAGCTCTTTGCTTGGATTTTTTTTTTTTGCGGGGTTTTTTGCTATTTTTATGACGTATTCACGTCAAAATTCAAATAAATCTCCTTGCGACTTACTTTAGCAGATCCTCGGGGCACTCCAGCGACGTACATGGTGCCATGTGACTCACTGTACTTGAGCGCGGCCACTCCGCCCGCGAACCGGAACGAGTGGTGCAACTTGAAGCCATCCGTCTGTGACACCAGGTACCCGCGGAGCTTGCCATCGTATGTCACTACCAGTACCTCCCAGTTCCTGTACGTGGAGTTTGGTATAGTGCTGACACTTTTGAGGGTTAGGTGGCTAGTTACTTTAATTAGCTTAAGTAATGAATTGGTCTCTTAAATCTAGATGTTTAAAATATGGACTAAATATTTTTTACAAGTCAACTAATTCTTTAAATTCAGGAACCTTGCCTTTCTAATGAGTTTAGAGGATTAGACAGTGATCATTGGGACATGAAAAACCATTTTAAAGACAAAAGGAACCTTACCATTTTGTGTCTTTGACTCTCAAAGGCATAAATATGATGTCAGCAACAGCATGAGTATTGTCTGTGCACTCTAAGCCACCTGGTCTTGAGCAATCCTGTCCAAAAATAATCAGAAATAATCTCATACTATCTATGATTATATTTTCAGATTACTAATTTACCCCAGCATACTAATTAGAAAAGTTTTTTCACAAAAAATTTTCACAAGGTCATCATGAATAAAGTTCATTTAAAATTCATTTAAGAACAATGTTTTCCTTCTTATTACTACTTACAATAGGAATATTAAAAAGGTTGGATGCAGTCAGGTCGAAGAAGCTGACAACACCATTTCCATATGCCAGCACCACAAATGAGCAGTCTGGACTCCACACCAGCTTGCGCCATTGAGGATAGGCATCACGGCTCACTAAAATGTGTTTTGAAAATTTTTGATCAAGAACTTGATAAATATATTTTTCAATTAAAAAACATCAAACATAGTGTTTCTTTACAAATCAATTTTGAAAATCTAACTAAAACATGGTGATGAAATTTCAATAAACCAATTTTTCTTTATTTATTTGTTTCTTTCAATATCAATATAATAGTTTTAATTTATTACCTGTTGTTCTAGCAGCTATAGTGGCATACTCTGATCGTTTGGTTCTGATCTCCAGTATATTGTCAGTCAACACAGCAATCACTTTACCCTCGTCCCCAAGGGCGATGTGCCATTTTTGTTGCTTTTCCAAATGCCTAAACATAATGAAAACATAGCATATTCTTTTTTTGATGCGGAAGAATTATATTTTTGAAGTAAGTAATTCGTTTCGAAATTCGTATGTTCGTAGTACTTACGTTGTTACACCGTCTATGAGACTTTTTTTAGGACCCAGGAAGTTCACCCATCTCCAAATAGCTGATATATTCTCTGGTAGTATACTATCTGACTTTTGCTGAAAAAAGTGCGCAGTATGTTATTCCAATATTTTAAATATGAAGTACTTGTAAGTAAGACATGTTACGTTATCTATTCTATTCTTTGGTAATTTTATAGTGGGGTCTTAATGCTCCAAATACTTGGGAAAGTCTATCGTTTGTAAAAACAAAAATATGTTCGCACTTACTATGTATTCTGGCTCTGGTTTCCATTCCGAAAATACATATAATTCATGTAAAATAGATTTTTTTTCCTCCATTTTCGAGAGATATACCATATAACAACTTTTACATTAAAATGCACTTTTGCACTTGCACAGAAGGAGCAAATCGATCGATCAATACAAAATTTCAAACGTCAAAGTAAATTATAGCAAATCGGCCGTATGTTTTTGACAGTAGGCGGACAACCGAGCACTTTCTACGTGAACTGAAACTGTGTTATTAAATTGATCATTATTTCAATAATAGTTTTAATCAAATACCAGTCTGCAAATTCAAAATAACTAAAATAATGTTCTCAAAAAATTCGGTAGGAAACTTTTTTAATATTATTTTACATGTTGAAATATACCTTTTACTGTAATTCCTGCACGAAACATTACTACGTCAAAAAAAAATTGGGTGCGTTCCGAGTTGGGATCATAATCAATGTAATCGATTTGTGAATTAGCTTGAGCGCGATAACGAAGTCCCGGGAACACTGACCTCTATTAAACAAGTCTTGTATAAAACAGGTCAGAGCCCGGGAATCGTCATAGATGACGTCATGACATGCACCATCTTGCGATAACGCCGATCATACCTTATTTTATCACTGTGAGCGCTGTAGAGATGTTAGATTAGGGTAATTTTTAGGTAATATAGTCATCGAATAATTATTAAGATACCATACCTATTACTCATATTAGTCAAATATTAGTGAACCGATTCGTATTAGCTACTCAATCTAATATTGATACCTGCGTAATATAGTCCGAATACAAAATGGAATCGCTGTGAGCTTTGTCACTAGTCACAGTAGTCACTCCAAATATTAAAAACTAATATCAATAAAAACAATAAACAAGTGACCAAATGTAAAAAAGAAACTGTTTACAGTGCTTACTTGCTTGGTAACCAACCCATGCAGCTTTCATACGAAGCCCGACGTGTATAACTATGTCTGTACAATACAGCTTAGGCGAGTCTAGTCATCTCGCTCACTCGTCAGGCTCCGAGACGTCGCGTCGTCGGCGAGTGTATGTATGTAAAAGTACTTTTTGACGAAACTGCTTTGTAGTGCTGGTTTTTTTTTTCCAATTCATAATTTAAGAAATTTATTAATATTTCAGATTTTAAGAAATTTATTAAATAATTGGTATGTATGAGGTTGTGTTGCCAAAATACCAGATTTCAGACCATGTCTGCTCTGTACGAGGAAACGCAGTAGGCATCGGGCAGCACTGTGTGAGTGATTATAGCCAATTCGGAATGCGGCCTTATATTAGTCTGTCAGTGTCAAAGAAAATATTTAATGCGCGCGCGTAGAAGATAATAGCCACAGAGAGAGTACTTTTTGATCTGTGTTTTTGATAGAGTTAGGGTTAGGTCCTATCATAAAGTTTTATGTTCAAAAGCAAAACACTAGTAAACATCAACAGCTTAAAATAATGGATATCCTCAGTGAAGTATATTTTAAGGTAAATACAATTCCACGATACAGAATTAAAATATTTACATGCACTACGTATTATTCTCTTATTTAAATTCATAACATTTCAGAGTGCAGCTGAAAACGAAAAGAATTTTCGATTCTGGGAGAATTATTTACAAAGTCTGAAGAGTTTAGATTTCAGTATATATAGTGATATGTTAAAAGTTCCCACATTAGTCCCCATCGGAAGCAGGATATCGTTTAGAGGAGAGCTCAAACATACGAACGAAGTAACTGTTGCTCTCGGCGCTGATTACTTCGTCAAATGTTCGCTAAAACAAGCTGAGGTTCTACGACGGCACAGAATTAAAGGTAAAATGTTGTATATTTTGATCATTCCAGTACAACCAAATTAGCCTAGCTATTTAAATAGCAAGGCAAGTCTAATTGCCATTGGACTATCCTATAGCTCACAAAGGAATAGTAAAACAAGAATATTTCTAATACTTACTCCAATCTAGAGCAACCTGTTATACCAAAATGTTTAACATTTTCAGATGCTCAATGTAAATTCGACATGTTTAACAAAGAGAAGCAATATTTAGAAAACTACATGTCATTTGCAAAGAAAGCTGTTTATGATAATCAGGGCAAAGAAATTATTGAGTATCATAGTGAAGAAGATGACAAAGCATGGAGGCAAGCACATAGAGAGAAAGTCAGAAAGTACAAACAAAATAAAGGTAAAGAAGAGAAGGATCAAACAGAATATGTTACTGATGAAGAACTGTGGAACAGGCTTGAAGAATTAGAACTTCAAGAGGAGTTGGAAAATGAATTATCCAATAAGCAGGATGATAATATTGACAACCAAAATTTAACTAAGAGGAAGGCAAGCATACAGGATTATTTTATTGATGAACTGGAAGACTATGTCAAATTGCAAAATGATGAAATTGAGAATGAAAAAACAAATCAAAAAAACTTTGACAGTGAAAAAGAAATAAAAGCCAAAAAAGTTACTTTCAAAGATATTGACATCCTAGAGCAAACTTCAAAGTTAGACAAACTACAGCAAGTGATTGATAAACAGAATGAGTTGGAAGAAAAATTATTTGAATTGAAAAATAGAGAAAGGAGTCAAACTAAAAGTGAAACGGATCTAATGTCAAGGTTGGATGAACTGGAACAGCTTGATGAGCTTGAAGATGAAATGGACAGGTAAGAAAAAAGTGCCATTCTGGCTTCTTTATATTGCTTGGTGTGACTCTCGAAAATTTTAATAGGTGCTATTTTTTTTTTGTTGCATATAACTTTGCTGGTACAAATACAAATGTTAAAACAGCCCATATTGTTTTCAGGCTAGATGACATTATCGAAAATGAAGATGTTGTTGAAGAAGAAGAGGACACAAATGAATCACAAGCACACAAGCTACAAAGAAGGGTGTCATTTGTTGATGAGGTTGACAACAAAACTTTAGAGATCACCTTCAAGCACAGTCCTACAGAATCTAACAAGGAACCTTACAATCCAAATGAAGGTATACAGAAACCAAGCGATATTTATGTTGTTCATTCCAAACTTTTTGGAAATGAAACCACATCTATTCTGAAAAAGTCAAAATACGAAACAGTGGGTGAAAAATCTGATACAAAAGCTCCTCAAGATAGTGTTGTTCAATTTGATACCCAGGATACTAGGGAACCTGAAACTATTGTTATAAAAGATGTTGTGGAGAAAGTAACTCGAGCAGATCCCAAGTTATTAAGCCAAGCAAGACCTACAAGTTTATTTAAGAAAAAACGAATGCAAAATAAATCATAGGTATCAAAGGTAATGAAAATCTTAAACTAATAAAGAATGGTTACTGGTTAGTTATGTTTAATTTCTCCTAGTTTCACTTTCTTGTAACTGGCAGCTAATGGGTTCGAGGTTCGACACACTGGGTCCACCATTGACCTGTATTATGCAAGCGTACTTGTTTATTTTTTACTTGTTTAGTTTTGTTTACTTGTTTAGTTTACTGACCTCTATGAAACAAGATAGAGGTCAGTGCACTGGGGCTAATACTGATAACATAATTCATTTATTTCATTACCGAACGGTAAAAAACTGTTTTTGAACGAAACATCTAATGTCGAGTTTGACACGACGTTGACGGGTCCTTATTTTGAGGTTATGTTGTGATTGCTTGTGGGCGTAGATAGAGTACTAGGGTCATTTTTTAAATCGTCAAAGTCTAAAATAAATTCTATTTATTAATATAAAAGACTAATTAAAAATGTTGTCACGTAGCTGGAGGCATCTGTGTCGGCGTTATTCTCAAGCTGTTACTTTTAGAACCAATGAGATCTCACCCGTAAGTTCAACCTACGAAACATTTCATAAATAACACTATTTTATGATCAGTTATTCACATTATACAGACACTTTTGTCATTTCATTACAGGCACAACATAATGAAAAGCAAGAAGGTTTATTCTACACTATGAACCCCGATCTGTGCAAACAACTCTTTGGTCACGGCGGCTTCCCTAAAAGTTTCATGCAACAGGCCAAGACATTCACAGAAACAGCTATAATGGTGCGCCAGCCTGCATTAGACCTCATGAATTGTATAGGAGCTAGCGATATGGACAAGCCAGTCATTAGATATCTTCTTTGTATCCTTTTCAACTTATCTACAATAGTGTTATGTATGTAACATTATCAGCCTGTAATATTTCTACTACTGGGACTCAGGCTTCCTCTCTGTTAGAAAGAGGTGAATGTAAGACTGAATGTTATATGAAGATACTTGACTGTTGAAATTAGTGCTCTGACTGGAATGCTTCAAGTATAATTTGACGGGGTCAGTTGTAGCTTTTAATTTTGTTAAAATTTAGTTTACAACTAGAATTATAATAACTACTGTGTCCAGTAAAAAATCTTCTAGATAAGCAGTGAATGCTGTTATTTGATCCATTATTTTCTTTCGAAGTTCCTACTTTTCTTAGTGTTAGTTTTTAAGTTTTCATTTATTGCACTTTAATAGTTTCCTTAGCATTATGTCAGATGGTGAGAAAGGCACAGGCAAGTCAATAACAATGGCACATCTCCTGCACTATGCTCATGAAGAGGGTTACCTTATTGTACATGTACCTTGGGGTGAGTTACTTCAATGGTAATACTTCTCTAGCAGAAAAATTTACTAAAATAACACAAATAATCGATAGGGTTACTTACCATTGGATGGTAATAGTATTGTGTGATTACTATTTTCAGCAAGTATAATATCTCAGTGCAAGCACATTAAAACATCAAGTAATGAGGGATTCTTACTTTCATGGAGTTTCAATTTTCAAGTACTGCTTGTACAACAATAATACTTGATTGCAGTAAAATTGCACTAACTCTATTTTATGCAGTCACTTTTGATTAGCACCAACAGCATTCAAAGTGATATGTATCTGTTAAAACTTTTGTAAATTTATTTCTATTTTATCTTTTAGTGTCAGAATGGCTGAGGCGTGTTCCACGTCACAAGGAGATGTCCAACTCTCAGACCCGCGAAGGCTTCGTCGACTTGCCGATCGATGCTGCCTCCTGGCTTATACACTTCAAGAGCCAGAACCAGACACTTCTCAAATCTGGTGATGTAAGTAACACAGTATTGCAATCTTGTTAGTATTCAATAATAACAGGGTTTTTGTGCTAGAACATCCATACTATAATATTATAAATGCGAAAGTGTGTCTGTCTGGATAAAAGGACATAGGATAGTTTTTATCCCAATATTCCCACGGGAAACTTACGCGGGTGCAACTACGGGGCGCTGCTAGTGGTAATATAATGGGATTATAAAAACCAAAGCAGCACATGATGTAAGCAGAAAAAGAACCCCAAAACTGAAAACTATCATGATGGGATTGCCTAGATTACAGCTTGTCACCCAACCCAAGCAACATCTAAGGACACATCCTGCTTGCAGTCACCCTGAATACCTAAGAGTATGTAATTAAATTATATATTCTGCTGATTGCTGAATCTACCTAGCGCGTCGTATCGTATGCTATAATCTCGTAGGTTACTTGCCCCAGTTTAAAATCTCACATTATATCCACAGTTGAAAATCTCCAAAGAGTATGTGTGGAGTAAACGTGAGAAGACTGAGGTGGGCGCTCCACTGTTGGCACTCGTGGAACACGGCATCAGTCGCGTCAAGTATGCCTGTGACGTCATCGACGCGCTGGTCGACGAGATCAAGATACTGTCCAGTAACAAACAGTATGTTATGTTGTAGTTACCATAAGCATAGCATAATCAGTCTATAATGTTCCCACTGCTGGGACACTGCTAGACAACCCTCACTGCAAGCGGGAGTGGGACATAATCTGCCACATAGACTATAGATGCAAATAAATAACTCGCATCTTTACACCTGAAAGATCTGCACTGTTTACCCCCTAGCATTACCACCTCATTCCATGATTTATGCTGGAGATGAGTACCTACTTTGTGTAAAACTAGCATACTTAATTATGATGTCTAATGCATGATGTATGCAGTAATAATAGACAATCTTCACAGGAAGATAGGATTATAAAAAAAAAGATTATTTCTGTATTTTGTGCTAAAATTCTTTGTAATTTCAGATGCAAAACATTTGTGGCGATTGACGGTTTCAACAGCTTCTTCTACCCACTGACGCGACTCAACACCCCTACAAAAAAGAAAGTCAAGCCTGAAGAGGTTACATTGACGACTTCCTTCTTAAAACTCACAAACAATGACTGGGTAAGAATATGAAGATAAAAATGCAAGTGTAATTTACGAATGCTTTTGTCATGATAGTTAAAATTTGTAATCTTTCGACAGACGAATGGTGCCATAGTAGTATCTGCAGATCAGTTAGCAGTTCCTGATGATCATCAAGAAAGTTACTTTCCAAGATATTTACTGTACAAAAAGGTAAAATATCAAAATTTTGTGCTTCACTTTATTGTCCATTGTAAGTCCACAATCAAATGAATAAATACAGGTGAAAGTGATGATGATTGTAAGGAAAAAAAACTGAAAAGGAATGCTATCTTCTTGGTTAATTGAATCCTAAAGAGAAAAATCCTGGCCAATTTGTGTGAAAAAATTATTGAAAGCCATTAAGTTTTTTTTTAACTTTTTAAATGAAATGGCTCTCTCATAAACAGCCTGTCCCTTTTATTTGGTTGGTGGTAATAAAATCATCTAAAAAGGTTTTAGGGTACTGCTCACATCCATTTCTGGAAATTACCTGGCAAAAATGTGAAGCCTTGAAATATTTAAAAATAAATTCTCTTTTGCAGGGCTTTGAACATTTAGACCCATTTGTGCCAATAGAGGTAGGCAGATACAATGAAAAGGAGTTCTTATGCTGTGTAGAGTACTACAGGGACCGTCTATGGTTGAGAGGGCCTCCAGAGATTGAGACAGAGCTGAAGTACACCAGTGCATGCAATCCCTTCAAGTTCATGGAACAGTGTGCACCTTTGTAAAATACATAGTTTTATTTGTATTGTAATATAATGTAGTTTGTATAAAATTTTAGTTTTCTTTTATTACTTATTTTATTTCAATTTAACAAGAAAGTCAGTCTGGTACAAAACCATGAACACCTTTATGTATATGTAACATACCCCAAAAATGAAGGCAAACATTAATTTTATTTAGAAGTTAATGCATTATAACTTTATCATAATAATTTAAACATCTCCTCTTTAATCCATCCAAAGGTTGTCTTGATCACTCATATCGATAAGACCGCCCATTGTGTCACCCTTTGTAAAATTTCTACATTTATATCTCTAATTTATATGGTGTAGAACTGTAGATAATAAAGAGTATATCAAATCTCTCTCTGTTCTCTGTCTTTCTATTGTATATCAAATTCATTTCATCTGTAAAAGTATTAACAATTTTTCTTAGATTAATGAAACCACACACTGATTTAATAATTTATTTCACTGAACATAATATCTACAGAGTTATTGCTTACAACCAGAACTTAAACATCATAACCGACAATGTGGCGTTTGCCAATGCACTCTCCTACATAGAACCAGAAAATGACCTCAGCCCCAACAAGGGCGTTTAGGGAGGCCTGCTTGATGGTCTGGTTCTTCCACGCACCAGTCTTAGCACTTGTCAGCAGTTTGCCGATGCCAGCCTTGATCTGTGGGATCTCGCTCAGTTTAGGGGGCGCCAACTCCACTCGCGCATACTTCATGAATATATTGAATTTGGGGCGAGCTGCTGTGAGTGCCGCTGAAATTTAGTAATGACGATTAATAGAGTTGAAATTAATGACAGTTTCTTGGGTTGGTTAATAGCACAAATACAATGTGTGATGAGTGTGAAACAATCTATGAAAAATATATTTTATTTTCGTTAATATCGACTTAACCTTCAATTGGATATATAAACGAGAATTACATAATATCTAAGGTAAGCAAAACAGACCATAGAAGATAAATTATTGAAGGTGGGAAGTTAACATGTCAATACTTACAGCTAATTAGAGTCGGTATCTTGGCGACTGCACTTGCCATTTTGCTAATTTAATCAAAACAATTGCAGTACAATCTAAAAATTTAACTTCGGAATGGTAATGGAAGGATGAATGAAAACGAGCTGTCAAGCTGCTATTTGACGTTTAATGAGAGACGTTCTATTCCACCATTACTATGATTTAAACCGTAAGTGATGAATCGTTTATTGAATACGATTAAACTATTATTGGTAGTGATAAGTGTGATAACGCCTGTTTTGCTGTACTTGAAAATTGGAAATTATCATAGAGAAACCTACATTACATCTAAAAACTATTATTTTGTGCTTTGCGTTGTGGCCGGTGTGGCGTGAACTATTTGAAGCATAATCATAAATCACCTATTTTTCATCTCTATACATCTCTTTCTTCAACACGTAAAGTAAATAAAGCTATCTCTCTCTGATAACACATATTTTTCTTATAGCCACACTGATATTGTGACTTGCTCTACTACTGAGGGCACATACTCTATCAAAAAGTACTCTGTGGGCATATGCTACGTCGATGATTTTATGTCAAACGTGTTTGTCAAGTGGAGCCGGCGATCGTAGCATTTGTTAAAATTAGCCAAATACTATTAGAAACTAAGATTGTGGATACAAAATCAGGGTTATCTCTGATTTATTAGGCTATAGAAATGCATTTTCATGGTATGTCTTCATTCTTTCAAACAATTAAACTAACATTAGCGTGGCACCCAAAACTGCTATTTTTCTAGTATTCCGTCCGTATTTCTAATGATTTAGAAGTTTAGACAGCATTTTCGGTTTATTAGTAAGCTCACAGTTATCATATAAAAGGTTTAAAAGCTTTATTTACGTCAAAATCGTAAGGACACGTCATTGTTACTCAGGCGTCGCCGGCCGTACAATTCGTTGTACAGGTTAATCTTACCAAAATATCCACTATGAATAGTATTCCAAAAAGTAAAAATTAAAATTAAATAGACTACAGGCTTCATAGAATGGTACACGTTTTGTTGACAAATCATGTTTCTGATTAGAGGCTCATAAGAAAATGCAACCAAGGTTTAATATCTCCCTGCCATAAAAATGTAATAACACTTTAGCAACACTGTTAAATGATTAATTATGTTTTCAGCCCTATTCCTCTTATTACTAAGTGCACTATCACTGAGCAATGGTAACACTCTGCAAGGCACAATAGACCTGAAGCGGCTGCAGACTATCCTGCAGGAGAATTTGAAGAGTAAAGACATCACATCGTTGTACTACTCTGTCAAGGGGCTGGCAGAGTTGAATGCTGACTTTCCTAATATCTGTGAGGTGAGTTGGACAGTATTTAGGTTCTATTGAGGTCAGATTACTATCAATTTTAATCAAACAACTAACTCAATAATTTCTGTTTGGTTACTTTTGAAACATGAGCTAAAAGTATTCTGTATCATTACTACATTTCTCAGATTAAAAACATTGAAATTTATTATAATTTCAATGAATGAATGAATGAATGAATGAATGAATGAATGAATGCTTTATTTGCTAGAATATAGGTTATACATGGTGACGATAATTTTAGAGTTTCACTATATTCGACATACATCAAGTCGTGCAAATATTTAGTGACAATTGGGTCAAAACAATACATATTTAAACATGCATTACATACACAATTAAAAAATATACTGTCAGCGTTATCTTATCTTATTAAATAGTCAATAAATTTCATATTGTGACTGATACATACATCAATTAAAATTTTATTAATATTAAGTGCAATTTATTTTTATATTTAATAGGTATGTCTTTTGATAAATATTTATTTTTTATTTAAATGTCATAATGGTTCAATATGATAATAAAATGAAACCATAATACGTAGGTAGTAATTGAGTACATTTAAGAGCACGGTCAATATACTTATTCAATAAAACTTATAATAATTATGACTTATGAAAAGTCAGAAAGATTTCAAATTTATAAAATCATCAATCGAATAAAAACATCTGTCACATAGCCAACGAAAAAGTGTTCTACTAAATTCTAAATCATTAAGTTTTCTTATTGAATCCGGAAGGTTATTGAATAGCTTAACTGCCATCGCGTAGCAATTTTTTTCACACAGCTTAAGACGATTTCGCGGCACTACTAGCGGCTTTTGCCTAATTTTCCTTTTTGAGAGGGCGTTAGCATCCTTTTCAAAGAGCGATGAATGATTTCGAACGAATTTACACATTTCAAAAATGTATAGTGATGGAAATGTAAGTATCCTGTTATTTGTAAAAACTGGTTTGCAGGAGTCAGTCCAGTTTAGATTATAAATCGCCCTGAGACATTTTTTTTGAGCTATAAATGCTCTTTGTGCATCCGTGGAGTTTCCCCAGATGATTATCCCATATCTCAAAACAGAGCATACGTGACTGTGGTATACCAGTAGGGCTGTTTTAACATTTGTTAGTTTTTTTATTCTTCTTAGTGCATAAATAAATTTATTTATTTTTTTACATACTATATCTACATGTGATTTCCAATTGCAAAATTTGTCAAAATGTATACCTAAAAATTTAATATTATTTACTTCTTCAATGTCATTATTATTGTATTTTATTTTTATGTTAACTGTGTCATTAGATTTAGATTTGGTATTATACGTACTAAATGTCATAAATTTGGTTTTATCTGTATTTATTTGTAAATTATTTTGATTTAACCAGTCATGTATATTTTCTAGAGCCCTATTTGTGGCGTTCTCTGCTTTTTCAAAAGTGTCCTCTTTGGTCAAAATAGTGGTGTCGTCTGCGAACAAAATGGTGCATTGGTCCGTTGAATTAGGCAGGGAGTTGATGTATGTTATGAATAACAATGGAGAGATTCCAGTCCCTTGTGGTACGCCACTTTTGTTAACTTTGTATTTAGACCTATATGTTACGTAGGAGTTAGTTTTTGGGCACATTTTAACTATATCTGTACACAATGTTTACAATGTGTTTGTATACAATGTTTTTAATCTGAGGAATGTGCCAATCAATTATATGCAACATAGTAGAGTCTATTGTATTTATTGCAGCACATTAAAAACATCAAGTATGATACTAAGAACATTGAACAAGTGTTCCAACTAGCAAATGCTGCAGCCATATCCAGCTGCCTGAACTCCTTGAAACCAGAATTGCTGTCACCAGCCACACAAGTGCTGGATAAGAAGGATGCCACAATCTCTGACATTTACCATGCCGTATACACATTGAAGGCATTTGGCAAGGGTTCAGTTTATGACAAGGAAGACGCTTTGAAGAATCTTATACAGTTGCTGAAGAAAGATGACTCTCCTGCTAAGTGAGTATTTTTTATCTAAAATGTAACTTGTAGCACATAATTATATTCTATAACACATTGCCTGTTCTTTAGATTTTTTTTAGTCCCATGTGTGCCCAATTTCATTGCTTTGGCATAATTTGAGAGCTAATAAGATATCAAGTTGTTATCAATCTAATTGAACACTAGATAATGATGCCATAGCTAATTCTTCTAAAACATTGTCATCATGAGAGCAAATATGCATTAAAGGCCATATACACACACCAAAAGTGTCTAGGGATCAAGCATTTTTATGCGGATTTCTTGAGATTGAGATGTGGCTTTGTAATAAATTTATGATTTTATAAATTTATATGGATCCTTTTTGGTGCATTTCATAATTTGAATCAGGAACTGTGAATCAAATTCGAGTAAAAGATGAAAATCAGCTGTCAATATTTTCCCTATAAAAACATACAACGCATTGAAGACATTATTAGTGCTACTGTTTCCCTACTACTGATTAAAACCAACGTTATTATGGAGCGGCGACGTCATTTAAGCAGGGAAGAAATGCTCAGAGCCGTGGGAATGATAGAAGCTGGTTCCCGGCAACGTACTGTGGCTTTAGCTCTGAATACAAGTCAGAGTGTTATCAGTCGACTTTGGACACGTTACCGAAGCACTGGTACCGTGGCTGAGCGCCATGGAGGACGGTATCGCTGCACCACACGGAGACAAGACCGATACATTCAAATCTTAACTCGAAGAGCTCCAACAATAACCGCCATGATGTTAGCCGTGAGGCTTCATCACTCTTCAGGGAACTTAATTACAGTCAGAAACCGCTTGCATGAAGTGAACCTTCATTCCCGAAGACCGCTACGGGTACCACCTATAGCAATGCACAATCGTAGGATTCGATATCAATGGGTTCTTCTTCTCTCAACACAGAAATTGGGCAGAAGAACAATGGCGTTTCGTGTGCTTTTCTGATGAGTCTCGTTTTGGTATGAGACCGGATACAAGACTTATACGACACTGGAGAACCCCTGGACTCCAACAGCGATTAAAATCCTGCCAGGAAGTCCATCCTTATAGTGGTGGAACCATCATGGTATGGGCGGGTATTTGGATCGGCGGAAGAACTGAGTTGATTTGGATCAGAGGCAACCTCAACGCTCAAATTTATGCTGAGACGATTGTATCAGACGTCATCGTTCCTCTACAAGTGCAAATCGGTCCCTTATTTCAGTTAATGCATGATAATGCACGACCGCACACCGCAAGAGTTGTAAGACAGACTCTCGCCGCAGCTAACATCAATGTCCTGCCCTGGCCTGCTCAGTCGCCAGACTTGAACCCGATTGAGCATGCATGGGATATGCTACAGAGAAGAGCTCTGCCGAATATGGAGGGTATCCAGTCGCAAGAAGACCTTTTTTTGTTGTTGCAACGAACATGGGCGGCCATTCCACAGCGTGATTTGGATGAACTCATTTTGAGTATGCCAAACCGATGTTCTTGTGTTGTTAGTGTTCGCGGTAGAAACACGGATTATTAATTGTTTAAGTTACACAATAAAATTTTAAAGAAAACTGTTATTTCAGTCTTTTTTTCGAACTTTTGTGTTAGTGGTTCAAATGTCAAAAATCCCTTTATTAGGAAAATGGCAAATTTCTTTATTAATGCAAAGGTGACTTGGTTTATCGTTACTGTGACAAACGAAAACACTTTATTTGATGAATCCTTAAAGAAAATTTTAATTAATATCAATCAGGAGAAAAGTTATTGCAAAAATATATGTTGATCCCTAGACACTTTTGATGTGTGTACATAAGTTGTCTGCTTGCCCAGCTGTTAAGTTTTTCTGTTGTATCAACAATCTTTAAATGGCGTATCAAAAAATATACAGTAACTTTTTTATTTATTTCTTCCAGTTATGGATATGTGTTTGCTCTCTGCGAGCACATGGGCTGCGGTGCGTGGACAGCCTCGCATGCGGAAGGCGTGTTACTGGCCGCTGACGAGAGCGATTCCAAGGCTCTACACTTTGAAGGAGGCCTGCCCGTGACCTCGAACCTGCTTAGTAGCATACAGAGGTAAGTTTTCATTAAGGTGAAAGCGTCAGGATAGCTCGCGAAATTCAATAATTCTTACGTTTTTCGCAAATTTGCAGGTGTTGTATGTTGATCAAAATATGATTCACAACCACAAAAAATTTAATTTAATTTAAAATTATCAATACAACTCTCTAAGTTCAAATTACACTATTGAATGACTATTGAATGCAATTGTGACAATTCTAACTTAAATTGATGATTCTAATAACTTTAACTCTGTAATGTCCTTTAAAACCCATTGTAGCACTACTGGGTAAAGGTTATTTAACTTTCATCCTTTGGTTAATCAAATCACGAGTGTTTAAAAATTGTATCCAGGTCTTACACAACGTTATTAGGTTTTTCCTTCAGGAACTCGCTAAGTAACAGCCAGAATCCCAATTTGTGCTATATTGAGCCATGACATGGGACACAATCTGGCGAAATATTGGTTTACTGCCTTTGCATATCCCTTCTGGAATACAGTTAAAATAATACCAGCCTATTATTGTCCTACTCTTCTTATACCGAGAAGGCACGAGTATTGAGCACTACTCTAGCTCAAGACGTATTGACGATTTCACACTTATCATCATCATTCTCCTGCCCTTATCCCAATTTATTTGGGATCGGCGCAACATTTCTTTCACACGACGATTCACACTTATATCTATGCTAATAATAAAGCTGAAGAGTTTGTTCAAAAAGAAAAAAGTCAGAAAGAACGCTAAGCGAAAACGAAATAATAGCGCGGGCGGGACACATTGCTGTTATTTTAGTAAATTGTGTCTCGCGACTTCCACACGGCGGAAGTAGCAGGAGTGCAAAAGCTAGTAAACTAAGTCTATTCTTGCCCATTCTTCTCCATACGAAAACTACCTTTTGGAATGGGCGACTAGAATCAAATCTATTTCATAATAATTTTTGACGTTCAAAAGTGCCTTTTCTGTGCCTATTTGAAATAAATGCTTTGACTTTGACTTAATCATTTTCTCCATACAGGACCTACAAGAACTTGAAGAAGCCATCTCCTCTGAGCGACGAACAAAGGTACAAGTTCGCAGAGTACTTGCTGTCACGTCGCTCTGTCAACACGCCCAAGGGAGCCTGCTTGTTGATTGAAGCCGCCACCGCACTCTCTGATGATGTGGTAAGGGAAATAAAACGTTTTTTGGATATATCAGAATCCATTTAAGATTCCAGTAACACAATCTTATTTCTCCACAGCCATCGCCCATCAGCATCACGATCAAAGGCAAGAAGTACATCACCTCCGAGTCAGACAGCATTGAGTTCTCCATCACTGACCTCATAGGCCGTCCAGTCAAGTTCCTGAAGCCCGAGGAAGTAGTAGCACAATCGGGCACACGCCTCGCTGACGACGTCGTCGTCCTATCAAAACAACCTCTTACACAAAAGCCTAACGAACCTACGACTTTCGTCCTTAATTTGAGCAAGATTAAGGCCCAATATGGCCTGTACAAGATTGCTTTAAGCGCTGGTACTAAGACAACTAATGTTAATGTGGCGGTTTTGGGTGAGATTCAAGTTAGCAGTGTGGAGGTCGGTGTTGGTGATGTGGATGGCACTACCAGTCCTAAGGTGACGACTGTCGCGTATCCGAACAAACTGACTGAGAAAATCCAGGCCGATCATTTGCAGAAGTAAGTACAGAAAATGACGTATTCTGTCTTCTCTGAAATGCGGAATTACTTGCCTGAAAACTTGCAAATTAAAAATAATACAGTCAGCCACAAGTCCATCTGACTTTGACAGCGCCTTTATTGCGGAGCAGTTAGGGTGATTTTTGTAGTTCAAGTTAACATTTACGTGTGCTATTACTAAGGTGCGTTTGACCGTAAGACCAAAGTAGGCGGCCATTTTCTTGGTAAACAAATTCTCCGATTTTAACACAAAATATTTGTCTCTCAGGGTGACCTTAAAGTTCAGCGTCCGCGACAAGTACAACAAGCCGGTGTTGGTGCAGCAAGCGTTCGTGCGCGTGGGCAGCGCCAATAGCGATGACGAGACCATCTTCGTGGCCGAGCCCGACAACACCAAGGCATACAAAGTTGAACTTGTGAGTATTTTGTACTTAGAATAATAATTATGTTGTGTTGAAACGTGTTAGGTGTAATTATACGCGTTAAAGCAATCTTCTATAATAAAGACATCATCTGCAGAACGTAGGTGGCATCGCCAAGCACCTGAACTTTGCGTCAGGCGCTTATTCGCTGACAATGTACCTCGGAGACAGCGCCGTGTCCAACCCCATCGCCTGGCCCGTGGGAGAGGTGCTCTTCAACTTCGGCAAGGACGTTA
Organism: Gortyna flavago; assembly: GCA_963669345.1. NCBI lineage: Eukaryota > Metazoa > Arthropoda > Insecta > Lepidoptera > Noctuidae > Gortyna > Gortyna flavago. Next base: position 2,469,872 of record OY770126.1, read on the forward strand.
ACGCTGTTGGTGAGTAGTCTAGTACTGTACTAGAACTATTTGATTTTAGAGGCTAATAAAAAAACCATGATGAAAACAATCAAAGGCAGCCGAACTGCTGGAAGAAATTTATAATATCGTGCTCGTCTATTCTGCATTTTTCTTTATTAATTGTTTTGTGTGTAGGAATCGTCTAATTAAAATTGCACGCCTCCACAAATTTTTCTATATAAACATTTGAAATGAGTATGCAACAAGCACTGGATAAGCGTGCAGTGTTAATTATACGATCTTTACATAAATAAATAAAGGAAGGTTCGTAGAAAAACACATGCTATAATGAAAATAAAACCTTAAAGGTTTTCTTTTTTCAAACTCATCTCAATCTGATCTGAATCTGATTGAGATGTGTTTGATTGACTGTAAAAAATATATTTTACAAACGGTGCCCAATGGGATTTCCCATTGTCAAAAAAGACAAACTTCCAAAATGCACTCTGAAGACTAAAAAAAAAAAAAAGTGCAAAACTGTTAAAAATTAAGTAAATGCTCCTAAAAATTGATTTGTTCCCGTCAGGCGCACCAGTAAGCACGACGTCGAAGCCGCCCCGCGGGCCGCTGCCCGACATCGCGCACGCGTTCCGCTCGCCCGAGGCGCGGCCTGCGCGCGCGCTGTCCGACGTGTTCGCGGCCGCCTGCGCCGCGCCGCTGCTGCTGCTGCTGCTGCTGTGGGTGAAGCTGGGACTCAACTTCAGCAACTTCCCCTTCACGCCCAGTGCCTTGGTGTTCCATTTGGCTTTGGGAGGTTGGTATACGATACAACAATGGAATAACTATCTAGCAGCGTCCCGCGGTTTCACCCGCATAAGTTTCCCGTGGGAATATCGGGATAAATCCTATGTTCTGTCCCGGGACTCAAACTACCTCTATACCAAATTTCATCTAAATCGGTTCAGCGGTTTATGCGTGAAGAGGTAACTGACAGATAGACACTTTTGCATAATTTATAATATTAGTATGAATAAAAGAATTGCTTGCCGCACTTACAGTTTACCACAAAGCGTGCAGCAAACCAACAACATAACATAGTCTATCTGTCTGAGATAGACAGGCTATCTTACATTTTTATTAATTTCAGCAATAAAAAAATATGTGAAAAACTTCTGAAAGAAAGTACCTACTTATCCTTGTGACGTCGAACAACAACAAGTAACACACATCCCAATCCCGCAGGTTCCCTGAGTCTGTACGGCGTGCTGTGGCTGCAGCTGTCGATGTTCGACACGATGCGCTACCTGCTGCCGCTGGGCGCGCTCACGTTCCTGTCGGGCCATCGCCTGCTGCGCCGCCTCGTCAGCGACAAGCTCTCGCGCTAGAACTAGAACACACGACACTAGCGTACATTAGGCACGGCCGGTGACGCATCGCATTGCAAAACAAAACACCGGACAAGTGCTTGCGGACCACGCACTGAAGTTTGGAGGATGAATATTTACGCATGCACAGTATCGATTTTACCGTTCGCAAAAATAAGTTTGTATTTCATAGTATTTCTTGAAAAAACAAGAATGAAAAACAAATGATCACACAAACGAGCAAGCGATTGTAACCGCAAAGATTCTAGACATAAATAAAAAACTCACTTAGACACATCATAATCTTTTTAATTATGGGATCCAACGACACACAACACGCTTATGTGCATTGTATTTTTTTTCGCCCTGTACGGTAGTGTGCTTTGTACGAAAGTGAGGTAAGAGGATTTTTCCAATGCGTTGCGGTGCGGCCCGCCCAAATGTGCGTTAGCCTTTACACTATTTAAACTAAGATAGGTAATGCAAGTACTGTTTGCTGTGAATGATTGAAAAATGTTTTACGTTCCTACTGAGTATGTTCTACAAAATAACATCATTTTCGTAGACTTTTTTGCCGAGATGTCTACCATAAACCACACATTTCGTTAGTTCGAGAATTAAAAAAAAAATATTATGGAAATGGATGCTCTCAACTTTTGGAATCTATATGCAATAGTAGAATTAGAAAATTGTAACTTGCACACTTGTTTTATTTTAGAGTATAATTTATAGACTTGTTGTTATCGCATTAATTTCCACTAAGCTGTAACATAATAATATTGTGAAGAAACACTGTCAATGTAAATACGATCTCCACATTTTAATAAATAGTAAATGGAAGTCTCATTGTATTGTTTCTGTGCGTGTTCTATATTCTATTCAGTCACCACATGCTTAGAGTGCGTTTTAACAAATACTTCCTATGTTATAATATTGGCTCCCCTGTGTCTTCCACTAGGAGTATAAGGCGTTTCGCACACTGCACCGCATCACGCAGCGGGGCGCGGGAAACGGAGCCAAACTCCACGCGCGGAAGCGCGTTTTTATTGAATTTGTATGTAAAAAATCACGCGCGGGGGCGCGTTATCTGTGCCCCGTCGCGTGGTGCGTCGCAGTGTGATCCGCCTAAGTGTTTTGTGCCCATGTCTGTCAAGATAATAGATACGGGAAGACGATTCTGCGGATTTTTTAAAGATTTATAAGGTTTCCGTGTTAGGAATCACGCCCAGTGGTGAAGAATAACAAGTGTGGTATACATTGCTGCCAACATAACGGCAAAGGAAGTATTTGTTGAAATGCACTCTACTCTTCATCAGGGTATTTATGTTCTGTGCTCTTCATCTTCGCTGGCGTCATAAAGGAGCTCTACGGAATTCGTAACAACTTGCAATTATTTTATTTTATAAATTCTTATTCGGTAGAGCTCCTACATAACCCAACAAAAATCCATGTAATTATAATTTTACATAATAAAAGTAATGTGATTCGTTATTACTCTTTTACTGCATGTAAATCATAAAGGTTGGAAATATGTACTTCCCAGACATAATTATAAAGATATCTATACATTTCCAGTTTTAGCTCGCATCGCATGGACTTTCCGTAAAATGAGAAGTCAGCTTATATTGGAAATGTATAGCTTGCTATGTCGTCGTGCGTACAGATCGATTCTTGTTGCTGAAAGGGTCGATTGACAATTAAAGGCATTTATTTTTCTTTAAGAATTTTTATTAGCAAAACTATTTATTTAACACACTTTACATAAAGCAGAAAGCATTTGACTTACATTTCCAAGTAAATGCGCTCATTATTATTATCTATCACAGAATAAATCATCTTGAAATGATTCCATTTTACTATAAAATATATTATTGTGTAAGAAATTATTCTAGTTCATTAGAAGCTAAGTCATTAAAACTATTTGCATTAAGGTACACACGTTGCAAACTAGGGTGCTTGCCTACAACACATTATCATGCACAATTTATCGTCAAAAACACTATTCAAATTAATCAAGTCATACATAATTATGACAATAATGAATATACCGTCAGTCCTAGTAATTTTATTACCGGCTCCACCGGTATTAACCCGCACTCGCACGGGCTCGTTTTGGGGAGTTGAAAATCCAATAGCTAGGCGCATGAGATTTTTTCATCGCGCTCTGTTGGATTCTCAACGCCGAGAGTTAAGATTCAGATGAAAGTTAAAAAAAAATGCGCCGTGCGAACAACCGCATAGGTACCATATACCCCAAACATTCTCCGCTCTGTTACTTTTCCATGTAATTAATAATACTGTCAGCCACTGAGACTTGCAAGGTTTGTGGTTAGTTTGTTGTAGTCAATCTAGAATTCTGCATCAAGTGTGAATACATTGTCCATCTGGTTGGCCATGACTCCCCACTTCTGGTACTCACTGACTTTCTTCTCAAAGAAGTTGGTCTTGCCTTCCAGTGAGATGAGGTTCATGAAGTCAAATGGGTTCTTCGTGTTGTAGTGCTGTAGATAAAACACTATTATTTAGATGTACGTCAGAATCGCGGGTGTATTTTTCAGATCTGCCTAAATTTATTGCAGTTATTTGGTACCTTCTGTGTACCTTTACGTACCTCTCTTGAAAATCTGTGTACCTACACCCGTACAATGATATTTAAAAAATTAGGTACACCCGCCATCCTGATGTCAGAACCGCGGGTGTACTGCTAACCAATATATGTATCTAAGTACAATCTATAAGTAGATTTGGTACCTCTTGTGTACCTGCGGAAATACGTATTTAATAAACAAAATACTGTCAGGTTGCTGCGAAAAGCAAAAAAAAAAATATTTTTTCTTTCTTTGACGTACTTACTATTTTGTAACGACGTCAATGAATAAATAACAATCTTCGGTAATCGAACCCAAAACCTCCACATTAAACAAGTCCATTAAACATGTATTGTGGCCATACCAGGAATCCCGAATCCAGAACCGCCGCATATCATTTAGTCACTACCTACTAGCTGCGCTGCGCCCTGCGGTGCACAACCTTTCGCCTTTATAATATTAGTGTGATTGTGTGCCCACACTGGGAATCGAAACATGCAATTAACGGACACAAATTATACACAGACTCAGGACAACACTTTGTGTGATCCGCAAATTGTTGCTCTATGTTGAGATCAAACTCACAACATCGTGTTCAGCAGTCGCATACTACTACCACTGAACCACCGAGGCAGTCAAAACTACTTTTTTTTTGGTTGCATTTAGATTACTCTAGTGCAAGGACGCAGTCATTATATTTCCTTGTTGCCTGTTTCCTTTACGATTATCCTGATAACAGTACTTAATAATAAAATATGAAAAGATTTCCATTCAGTTTCAAGACCAATTACCGAAGATTGTTATTTATTCTTTGACGTCGTTACTATTTTATAAAATAGTAAGAACGTCAAAGAAAGATTTTTTTTTAACTTTTCGCGGCAACCTGATCGTATTTTGTTTATTAAATACGTGTTTCTGCAGGTACACAAGAGGTACCAAATCTACTTATAGATTGTACTTAGCTACATATATTGGTTGGCAGTACACCCGCGGTTCTGACATCAAGATGGCGGGTGTACTTAATTTTTTAAATATCATTGTACGGGTGTAGGTATGTACACAGATTTTCAAGAGAGGTACGTAAAGGTACACAGAAGGTACCAAATAACTGCAATACATTTAGGCAGATCTGAAAAATACACCCGCGATTCTGACGTACATTTATTTAGTACCATCTTTTGAAAATTCACAATAATAATTAATTAGTACCTATTATTTTCTAGTAACTTGGTGATGAGTAGCATGATTGTCTATGATCAATTTTGATAGGCAAAAAATAAAGGTTAACTAGAATGATAACTGGTGTTCATTTTGCTAAATAGTTGGTCTTATTCACTTATCAGTGTCAGAATTGTTAAAAACATACTGATATTGGATGACCTGAATTTTCAATTTAGGCTACAATAAATAAACATTTATTGATGATTGATGCCTATCAAACTAGACCCTGTTCTCAGCTTTGCTCGTTTAGTTCACAGCATTTCTCAATAACGATTTGACTTAAGTTACCTTTTCGCCAATAAGTTCCATAAGCAGTCTGTCGGCGACGAACTCGATATAGTTGGACATCAGTTCGCAGTTCATGCCAAGTAGCCTGACGGGCAGCGCATCCGTGAGGAACTCCTGCTCGATGACCACGGCGTCCTTTATGATATTCAGCACGCGCTCTTTGCTCGGCTTCTGAACTACGTGCCGGTACATGAGGCACGCGAAGTCCGTGTGTAGACCCTGCAAAAAAAATACTTATTAGATAATGTTGTCATCAAATAAGGTCAAATGACTGCTAGGTATGGAAATCTATTAAATAAATAAAATTTGATAGCCTGTTTTGGTTTAAAATTATGAAAATGTTATGTACTTATGTTAAAATGTTTAATTAATTAAAACATGAATTATTATCATAGTCTAAACATTTTGATAATGAATGTTAAGCCAATCCTTATCAAAAACGTACTTTTATAGATTATCAACTAAGTTACTAACTAGGTTACTTATACATAATTTCTACCAAGACAAAGTTTAATTGTCTCGATTTCGCGATAAACAGTTGCATACAGGTGAATAGCACTTACGTGCGGTTGTTACCTACCATATTATCATAATGCATAAACCCACGCCTTTTTTGTATGATATTGTTATCAATGAGTTTATGATGTTTCAGATAAGGGTCTGCGTGAGGAGATTCACTAAAGATATATAAGGAGTATTAAAAGTTCCCTGCTGATATTGAAACTAAAAGCTATCTACTGATGTCATTTGTCACAGCCAACTGGTGTAATTAGCACCTAGCCTTTTAACTAAACGGCGGCCGTTCAAGTAACTTCCTGAATGTTATTCAATATTATAGTTTAGGTTGTAACTGTAACCAATCACGCGAGAGCCGAATTGGTCGCAGTAATTAAGCCAGGGCACCCCCACCAAATGGGTTAGGTTAGGTTAGAACTGTGATCAACCGCGTGCGAGCAAAGAGAGCGAAGCGAGGCGAGCACTACTTCCAAAGGCCAGGCGACTAAACGGCAAATTTAACCAGTTGACTTAACTTATCAGGAATGGTAAGTTATGTGGTATAATTATGTAATTATTTTGCAATTATGGACCTAGTACTTGAATAGAATAAACACATGACATTAAAGCAACTAATATACAAACCTCATCCCTAGAAATCAGCTCATTGCTGAATGTCAAACCAGGCATCAGGCCACGCTTCTTCATCCAGAAAATAGAGGCGAAACTGCCAGAGAAGAAGATCCCTTCGACGGCGGCAAAGGCGATGATGCGCTCAGCAAATGTGGCAGACTTGCTTGCGATCCACTGCAGGGCCCAGTCAGCCTTCTTCTTCACACAAGGCAGGGTTTCAATAGCATTGAACAGGAAGTCTCTATACAAGGAAAAAGATTGTCATGATTACAACAGAAAACTTTGTATACAATATGAGTTATGGTGGTTTAGTACCTATTTGTTTTATGACGATGTATGCATGCCTGTTAATAAGTATGTACAATGAATAAAGAGTAGATAAAAAGTTGCTTGGTAGGTTTACAGATACAGTGCATTTCATTATGACTAACATAAATAAAACTTTGATCTTTTATAAACATTTTCAATGACCATAATATTATTCCTAGCTTGATGTAGAAAGAGTAGGTAGTATTAATCAAATCCAGGTCAACTTACCTCTCCTTAGGGTCCCTAATGTATGTGTCAATGAGTAGAGAGTACATCTCAGAGTGTACATTCTCCATGGCTATCTGGAAGCCATAGAAGCACCTTGCTTCAGTCACTTGCACCTCCTGGGAGAAGCGCTCCACCAGGTTCTCGTTGACAATGCCATCAGAGGCAGCAAAGAAAGCCAGCACATGACTGATGAAGTGCCTCTCACCGTCCTTGAGATTCTCCCAGTCTGATAAGTCCTGTCAATTTAATGTAAGTTGAGTCTCTTGAATGTCTGTGTGTATAAAACATTGCTACTGTTTTGAGTAAGGAGCAATAACAAGGTGTAGCAGTTCGTGAGTTGCATGATGTAGGTCCCAAATACAGAAGAAAGGTACCTATAAGAATGGATTTTACATCTTATAAGCAGAAGGTAAATAAATTAATGAAGGCTAGATATAACTATTATGAATTATGAAGAATAACAGAAAAATAGCACAACCGATATTTACGATATTGCGCCATAATTTGGTGCCTACTTCCTATTATTCATGGCGGGACCACCCCCCACGTACAATATGAAGTAGGTACCAAATCGTCACGCCGTCGTGCGTGACCACTTGTAACGACAGAAAGAGTACCGTTAGCCTACTTAGCCTGAAGCCTTCTTATCTTAGATTTAAACTGATTACACCAACAGTACAGCATTACTTTGAACTAGATTTTAGATTATAAAAACCTATGTAGTATGACGAAAGTAAACAAATAAGTACCTTTGATAGATCCACTTCCTCAACGGTCCAGAAGGAAGCCTCGGCCTTCTTGTACATGTCCCAGATGTCAGGGTACTGTATCGGGAATACGACGAAACGACGAGGGTTGTCTCGCAAAAGGGGCTCCTTTTGTGGGTCAAATTCTGCCACCTCCACGTTCTTTCCCTCAACCTCCATACTTTCTCCACTCATGTTGTCATTTCTTTCGGCCAAAACATTGTTTTTAACCGGAGACTGCAAATCAAACAATGGTTATAAAATTGTACAGGTACTGACATGTCTCAACTCGCAATCTTCTAATTATCAAGTACATATGTATAGAATAACTAACCTTCAAATGCACGTTACTGAATTCGCTGTGCAGGTTTTCCTTGTCAACAATTGGGGCCATTGTGTTGTGATTAAATTAAACAATAGAATTAAAGTCAACGTTCAGTTATGATCAACTCGTTCAAGTTCACAGCTGCGAATGCGCGTTTGATACCGATCTTGCGACCGCCCGCTTTTTTGAGTCTACTCAATTTCCCTCCAACGTTGTGACAACTAGTCAATGATTGGTTTTGTTCCGAAGTCCATTATAGGAATTTATGATTTAAAAAACTTTAACACGGGAATTCCGTCAGAAATGTTCATAAATTATAATAAACAGATAAATCATTCAAAATAATATATTTGAAAAATTTAATATTACGACTTTATTCTTTGAACCGAAAATTACGAATTCGGCCGCAGAAGATGTTTACTCACAAGAACTCACAAAGAAAGATTCGGAACAATCATATGTTTACAAGTTCATTGACCACTCACAGTTCGGTAAATGGAAAAGAGCGGTATTTACTTTAGATTGGTTACTTTTATTTTATTTTACAGAAAAACTACAATATAATCACTAAAAATAGGTATACAGTTTTTACGTCTGTTGAAGTTTCTTTTAGAATAAACATTTCATTGATTTAATACAAATAAATCCAATAAATACAAGCAAACGGGTTTCGCGCCTAATTAAACATTTTATTAAAATATTTCTATTGGTTAACAAGTCCACCAATCAAGCACCTAGAAGAAAGTAGCGTTCATTTTAAAAATTGGCTTTGATTTCATTCGAATATTATGTTTCTCCATTCGGCTCACCGATTTACTAAGCTTTTGATACTAAGGAATTAGGATGGTCCTAACTAATCTAAAATTAAAACTGTTCCAGGAAAAGGTGTTGCTGTTCGGTAAATTGGGATGAAAATTAAGTTATGTCTATAATGTCATATCTACGCTTTGTGTTGTGCACTTTTATAATTTCTAACACGACGATATTATCGTGGACGACCACGGTCGCGGCATAACGATAACACGGAAGTAAATTTTTTGAAAATGTATGAAGTCGCTTTTTCCGTCCACAATAATATCGCCGCTTCAGAAATTATAAGAGCGCACACTAGGAAAGCAATGCATTTAACTATGCGACTCCCTTCGAGATGAGTGCATTTTCATTTAATCTGCACTACACTAATACACGCCCGAGTCAAAGGACTCGAAGCATCCCGTAGTCCTTAGCAAGAGTGTATAGGTAAATGAATAGTTATAATTCATTTCGGACTGCGTTTAAAGATATGCATGTCAAATAAGGCCGCCTTCCGAATTGGCTAATATCGCTCACAGCACTCAAATCGTCTTACATGCGTTCCTTATTGGATATCACGATTATGACAGCCAATGACAGCTGAGAGCTGTCAACAATACGGAACACTCGTGAGCGCGCTCACAGTGCTTACTCGGTGTCAAAAAGATATTACAGCAGTATTTCTTCGTATAAACACCACACGTTTCTTCCTTTTCTTTGTTTAGGTGGCGACTGTCAGCCAGAAGCACAATTTCGAAAATGCCACGTTATTAAAAAGATATGATGCAGGTGAAAACAAAACACACACTGACACATCCTCATCCTCACACACACACACTGTCATTTTTGACAGCGCTCACGGTGATATTAGTACGAGGCATGGTCGGCGTTATCGCAAGATGGCGCATGTCATGACGTCATCTATGACATTCACGGAATCACGGGACATCGTTATCGCGCTCACGTCAATTCGGTACGGGTTGTAATAGGTTGACAGAGGAACTCTCGAAGACAAGAGAAACTCAGCGTGAAGTGTTGTATAAGTTTATATTTCGGTAGTCTCCATAGCAAAAGCCTAATGTCTATTTTTTTTTTTTTCCTAATGGCATCTCGTAGTTGACCTTGAGAGGTCGTGACTACTTAACCGGACTATCCTGTGGTTGCCTTAAGTAAAACTCAAAACCTCCAGCCAGGGGCATAAAACTAACTACGTTAAGCTAAGCGACTACGCACTAAGGGCACCCCCTGTCGGGTACGAGCCTCGGCTTAGGGCGTCGCTGGAGAGGGCAGCAAGAAGGGACAGGCTGGATCACTGTTATATTATTTTAGCTTGATGGAGCCGGCATTTCCTATCTGACTACTCTGAGAAAAAATGCCGAAACAAACTCAGAGGTCACAGTCGGGAATTTAAAGCTACTGGCTCAGCTGCGGCGCGGGCTGGCACTGCATCGGGCAAGGGTCGGGGGGGTGATTTTACTTGGGGACGTCGCGAGGGACCTCGTCGGCGAGGTCGGAATGTCAGTCTTTTGTTTTTGTGCACTGTACTAGTAGATTTGTTACTCTCCTGGAGGAGAGTTATGGGGTCGTCAGGGTCGGATAGGGCATGCTTTGGACGGCGGGCTTTACTGATGTTAGAGGGTGAGTAATTGGCGGCCTGGACAACTAGAGGGTTGCGGTGTTTGGCGGCGGAATCGAAGAAACGCTTTGAGAGGCGTTTCATGAACTGCTTAATAGTGGGGATTCTGAGGTCAACATGGAGGATCTCATTTCGGACGAAGCCTAATGTCTAATGCATTACAATGTATTTATACTATTAGCTAATGACCCAATTTCATACGTCATTATGTTACTGCAAATTAGTAAATGTAGCAGTGCAACATTGAATTATGACAACATACTTCAAAGCACGCTCAAATCGATTACATCGATTATTTTCTCAATTCGGAACGCGCCCTAAGTTTCGTTTGTTACACGTTCAAACAAAAAACAAAAAGACGCCAATCAAGTCATTCTCATTTATGTAACAGTTAAGCTGTCATTTTACTGAAGCTAATTAAAAGTCCGACTATAGTCTGAACAATGAAGCTACACTACAACACATGTATTTGATTAGTAAGTGATCTGTGAAAACACAGACAAATCAAATATCGTTTAAAGTTGTTTCTGGTACAATAACCGGTGTGTCATTCATGTCATGTCATATCAGTGTCATTGTCATGTCAGTTCGGGAAAATAATAGCCTATAAAATATACGCTTTTGTAATTTGTGAAATTATAAAATAAATAAATAGGAAAGTTTAGCTAATATGTCGGATAACGATGATGATTATATGTGCGAGGAGGAGGAAGATTATGGCTTGGTTTGTAATTTAATTTCACTTAGTTTATTTGGTAATGTTATTGTGTGTGACGTTTTAGCGAGTATCCCCGAAATTCCTAGCTTTTAACCTTGCTTTTTGTTGAAGCTTTTGCAAAAGACGTATGTTACCACGATGCTATATGATTTAGTCTCCATTTTATGCCTGTTTTACATTAAGGTTCCACGAGGTTCGTAAAATTCTGTCACCATGCTCATAATTTATGAGTACAGGAGATGACCTTTTGCTTGCTAGCTAACTTCAACTTATCAGCAGTTTAATCAGGTGAACATTTCGCCCTGATAATATGTTAAATAATTTAAATTGTGTGTTTTTTCTAGGAATACTCAGAAGACAGTAACTCAGAACCAGATGTTGACTTGGAGAATCAGTACTATAATAGCAAAGCATTGAAGGAGGATGAGCCACAGGCAGCTCTCACTAGTTTCCAAAAAGTCCTCGAGCTTGAGGGAGGAGACAAGGGAGAATGGGGCTTTAAAGCACTCAAGCAAATGATCAAGATAAATTTTAAATTGGTGTGTTTCATAGAGTATTGCTGTGCATGACAATAACAATTTCAACAGCTAATCTAGATTCAAAATCACCCTGTTTAAGTAAAAATGGAACAATGAAAGTGCAGTGTAAAAGCTTAATGCATGAAATGACCTTAAAATTCATATTCTGTCACTCACACCTTTGTTGCATTTTAAGTTCATCCACCAGCCAGTGTCATAAAGGCACTAATAGACAGTCATCATCTAATAAATAAATGTTTCACAAACTTGATTGCTTTGCCCATTCTCATTATGAGCATACATTTGGTTCAGAGATCATTCCTCCATTATTTTTTATGTTGTTGGTAGAGCTTGATAATAAGATCTTTTCATGTAATTGCAGGGTAACTTCACAGAAATGATGTCGAGGTACAAACAGCTGCTGACATACATCAAGAGTGCGGTCACTAGAAACCACTCGGAGAAATCCATCAACTCCATCCTGGATTACATCTCTACTTCTAGAAATGTAAGTGTCAGAATAGTTTAGAATATTAGTCAATACAATTAATAGGTATTAATTAATTAGCTGGAAGTAGAATAGCAGAAAAGTAAACAGACTTGTTCCCAGTAATGATCAATTCAGGGGCTGAAATGGTTACTGGTTATATACTCTTGTGATCTTTAAAGTTTTTTCATTCTCCCATCAAATATTACTTTGAACTCTTTTTCTACCTATGAAATTGTAACATATTAATTTGATTGACTGATTTCAATATGATTGATTTGTTTGTTCAAATATATTATGTATTTAAAAGTGCTCCTTGCAGATGGAATTGTTGCAAGACTTCTATGAAACTACGCTAGAGGCCCTGAAAGATGCCAAGAATGATAGGCTATGGTTCAAGACTAACACGAAGCTAGGCAAACTATACTACGATAGAGGAGACTTCAATAAACTTGCGAAGATTCTGAAGCAACTGCATCAGAGTTGTCAGGTGAGAATGATTGTCTACATGAAAATCCCCATCCCTGGATTTTATTCTTAACCTCTCACACGTTTGCCCGTGTACCTGTCAACACACCCTACGTGAAGTAGTTGATTGGACGCAGTGAAGTCATTGTTCTCACAATGACAATAGTGTGTACACTTGGTGTACTGTTGACGCTTGAGGGGTTAAATACCAATTTCTAAAAAAAAATTGTAATGCCTTTGCTTTTTTATTATTATTTTAAATGTAATATCTCAAAAGCCCATGTGTGTTATAATCAGAACTTAATATAAGTAACATATAAAAACTTTGGACTGATGAGGTATCCTGCTCACTCTTCGGGATACAAAAGGCCAAAGTGGGCAATATGTTGAAACAACTGTTCATCCTGATAACTATCTGTTGCCTATAATATAGATATTTCCACTTCAGACTGATGAAGGCGAGGATGACCTGAAGAAGGGCACACAGCTGCTTGAGATATATGCGCTGGAGATTCAGATGTATACTGCACAGAAGAACAACAAGAAACTGAAGGCGCTGTATGAACAGTCCCTGCACATCAAGTCTGCTATTCCACATCCACTTATTATGGGTGTCATTAGAGGTAAATATAATGTATTTTATAAACAGGTTGTGCTATGAAATGTTTTTGATTGGATGACCAATAAATTGCTGTATTGATCTTTCTCTGGCTACTTCCTTAATACTCACACTTATTATCATAAATGCAGACTGGCAAGGACATCGACGCGCAAACTGTGACCATGAATTTAGCACATGATAGACCACTCCCGTAGAAATTTCTTTTTTAACTGCTGTTTCATTGAAAATGCAATACCTACGTGGCCAAAATGTAGGGAACAGCTGTTTCTTTTTTTAAATACCCGAATTTTCAACGCAGGGGATTCGAAATCATTTACAGAATGAATCCATGGTAACAGGTTGCGCATCAATGTCTAGGCCACCCTGTATTATATGATTGATCACCTACATATTCTTTCATATTTTTTTTTTTTAGAAAGCAAAATGTACTTGCTTTTAGAAAATAGAATAGTTACCTGACTATCCTCTTCAAAACTTAACTGAAGTTCTTCCATTGACACAGAAGGGGTTCGGTTTGCAAAGTGAAATTATACATTTTCGAACTGACTGCAATAAAGAGCAGCTGATATTACCAAACAGAATACATATAATTTTAAAATAATGACTTGCTTCATTGCTTCAGAATGCGGTGGCAAAATGCACTTACGCGAGGGTGAGTTCGAGAAGGCTCACACGGACTTCTTCGAGGCGTTCAAGAATTACGACGAGTCCGGCAGTCCGAGACGGACGACGTGCTTGAAATACCTCGTTTTAGCTAATATGTGAGTATATTTTGTCATGAATTCACGTAATATAAAGTTATCAACATTTCACATTTATAATCACAGAAATAACATATAATTATATTTATTCTTCACAGGCTTATGAAATCAGGAATCAATCCTTTCGACTCTCAAGAAGCGAAGCCGTACAAGAACGACCCGGAGATCCTCGCCATGACGAACCTCGTGATGGCGTATCAAAATAACGACATTAACGAATTCGAGTCCATCCTCAAACACAACCGGAACAATATTATGGACGACCCCTTCATTAGAGAACATATAGAGGACCTGCTCAGAAACATCAGGACTCAAGTACTGATTAAACTGATCGGCCCCTACACTAGGATCCATATACCGTTTATATCTAAGGAACTCAATATTGATGAGAAAGAAGTGGAGAATCTACTGGTCACGTGTATTTTAGATAAGTAAGTCGATGTTGTTGGTCTACGAATATTGGTAATTATTTAATCTGTTAACTAATAAGACCAAATAATTCTTAGGCCGTGTCCTAACTGAAAGCGACAGTTGTCCGAGTACGAGGTCGTCGCGCTCTTTTATACGATTATGATGGCGACCAATCAAGTCGCGTTTGTACGTCACAATTCATATTACAATCGCGTCATCGCGTGTTCGCGCGACTGTCGCTTTGGTTAGGACACAAGGTTATAGTCGACTAATGTTTTTTTTTGAAAAGCTTCATGAAAATTTGTGTCTTTCCAGCACCATCAGCGGCCGCATCGACCAGGTGAACTCCGTGCTGGAGCTGCAGAGCAGCGCGCGCGGCGCGGCGCGGTACGGCGCGCTGGACAGGTGGATGGCGCAGCTGGCGTGCCTGCACCTGGCGCTGGCCAACAAGATGGCGTAGTGCCGGCCTCCTGCCCCGACACGCGTGTGTGAGTGCGAGACCCAGTGATGTATGCCGCTTGTGTAATCTTCGTAGCTTTACTTGCACCGTGTACGTGCGCTCTCAGGTTAGGCGGATGAGTTTTATATAGTGATTAGTGAGGCAGTGTTTATGGGATAAGGGCGCGGCCGTGACAGGTGAGGCACGCTCGACTATCGTGTGTTTATAGGTTGTTACCGACATTGCAGCGCAAGCTCCGAATCGTGGATTGATGCTGTAGCGACCACACTCTCCTCGGGAGAATTTCTATGGCTTCTGCTCAGCTGATGTACGCGGAATTTGGCATGCTGTATGCACGACGAAAAACACTGCTGCAAGCGCCATTGTTCGATAAATGCGGCTTAAGTCAACCAATCTACAAACATTTGCCAATTACCATTCAGTAAAAATATAGTGTGACGAGATTTAGCGCTGAACAAGAGGCGAACAGCTGAATACCAACCACACCTATGTACAGTCCTTAAAACGCGCCAAAAAACGCCACGACGTCTCCCTGTTTCTGTGACGTGTCGTGCACGAAGTGTTAAGTTGACCACGTCCTCAGTAATATCATTATTGTACTATATTATAGAAACGTAATAACCATTTTAATTCAAAACTAGATAGTACTTTGGTGTCTATAACCAAGGATATTAAGTTGTAAAATAGCTTTTCATGCACTATGGTAGATGGCTCAATGGAATCGCTCTCATGGAGCAGTTGAATGCAATTAAATATAGATAGATTATATCTAATATCTTTGTCAGTTTTTACAGCAATTTCTTTTAGTACATAGATGTGGTTAAAAATATTTTTACAATAAACTTTATCAGTTTTGTTCATACGACCGACGTAGTGATACCGATACGGGCGTAGTCAATAAATCGAATAGAAGCTGGATTGAATTGAAGTGATTGTATGTGAAAAACGTTTATGACAATGAATCAGGGATGTATGTGCCCGCTTTAGCTTTCCAACCCGGCTTCGCCTGTAGTTCCCGATATTGAAACTTCACTCTGGTTTAATTGTGTACTGTTTTGTAAGTCTCGAAGCACTGATGTAACGGTGAAAGTTGTATTGTAGAGAACAATTATTTTTCAAATTTGAAACGATCAACAGGAGTTGGAATCGGATATGTGATATTGTATATGTATGCGTGTAGTGATAGTTTAATTTGTGAATAATGTAATATTTCTCCACAAATTATAAAAGACATCATACGGAGGCTGGACATGACGTTGCTTGTAATTATTGGGAACAATTTCGGCAGAACAACTACTGATGAACACGCCTCAATTCAGTGCAGTGTGTTATGCTAATACACAGTTTCAAGTAATTACACGTTTTTTATTTCATCATAACCCATTATTACGGTGAAAGTATGCTATTTACCATAGACCACACTTTAGTGGCGCATATTGCTTGGCACATAACATTTACTATAGAGACCACACTTCAGTGGCGCATATTGCTTGGCACATACATTTTCCCGAAACATACTGTAATTAGGTTTGCTTTTTGACAGTGCATGTTATTTTTACATTACACTTAGACGGTATTCAATATTAGGCTGGCAACAGAAAATAAAACAATGAATATGGTAATAGGTAAATATTTATAATAATAAAATTGGTATATAACTACATTAAATGGACGGATCGGTATATCACAGGGTTAGTTATATACATTTCCATTAGTACGTATACATTCGTTACAAACATCTAAACAATAGGAATTAATACTCCACAACAGATTCGTCATCAATTACAATGATTATTTTGAAGTTAAACACATTAAATGGCACAAAAAATATATTAGTCAAACTGGCTTCTGAGCAAAATTGTTCGAATGTTCTTTCAATAAACTTAAGGCGCGGGCGCGGCGCATGCTGTGCACGGGTACGCGGCGCATTTTGGCTGCGTGTTTTATTTTGTTTGACAACGTGGGTCTACGTTTCCACACGAAGACCCACGACTATGTACAGCGTGGCACGGCGCACGGAGAGGCTCCCCACGTGCCACTGCAACCCACGGACACGGGCTTCACTGCGGGAGGTGGGACGGGCGGGGACACTGCGCTGCGATAAGTGAGCTGTACATAGTCGTGGGTCATATTCGTGTACTCTAGTGGAAACGTAGACCCACGTCGACAGCGGTGACCGCCTATTCGAGCAAGCCACGCATGTATCAATGACGTCAATTCATGCGTAGCCTCTCCGTGGGTTGCGGTGGGCCCGCGCCTTTATAAAAATATTTTTTCTAACAAAGATATTAGCTTGATTGAAAAAGTTTGTCTATCAATATCAGACTGTTAAATAGATTATTATTAATCTTACAATTACGGCAGTGTATAATTTTGTGTAAGTAATTTTTGTCAATATAATTAGTTTTAATTTAATTCTATGCCACAACATTTGATTTCATTTTTGAAGACAGTACAGTCTTTTATTTGTATAGTCGTATTCGCTTAGCGTTCGGCTTATTCTTTAACGAAGGAGCCTTTGACATTTTTTTTTTCCAACATTCTTATATATATTCATTGCTTTATTATGATAAGTTGTTTATAACACGAAGAATCCTACCTAACAATTGATGTATATTATGTATAAATCTAGCTTTTAAACTAACTCTTCGGATAAGGAATGTATGATATAAAATTATAAACATTTTGATCTGTTTTCTTGAGGGCTAGTCATTGAAGCCCATGCACATGCACCATGTGCCATCTATCTATTGGAAGTTATAGAGGGATCGTCCTGTATAATTCTTTTGCACTGGACCTCGAACACAAACCTTATATTCTTTGAGATTCCAGTATTGTGCAATGTCATATAGTTACGGTTAACATTCTTCCGAATTTGTCCAGATATATCCGGGGTTTTTGCCCCGCAGCCGCGCCGCCGGCTCGTCCGGACTCTTCAAAATTTTGAAAATAGAAATTTTTTTTAAGAGTGAAAAAGAAAAATAAATTAAAATGTCTGAACTTCTTGCATATGTCTGGAATTTTGTTAGGACTTATAACATTTCAAAATGATAACCCGACGTTCAGTAGGTAGTCATGGAAAAAAACTTATTCTGGCTACGTCGTTCGTTGTATAAGTGTCAATTCGTCAATGTGTTTATGTGCGTGTGCGTGTGTCAGTGAGCGGGCTTGTCGTGCAGCCAGGCGCGGAAGATAGGTAGCGTGCTGGGGTAGTGCGTGGGCGGCTGCGGCTCGTCGGTCTCCTCACGGAACGGATATGTACCGATCAAGATAGGTAGCTGCAGCTTTACTTCCTTATCTAAACTCTTCGGCTCTATTATGAACTGGAAAAATTGTGTGGAATATAAGGATTGGGCTTTATCATCAGAATAAGTGAAAAAAAAAGGTTTTGTCAACAAGCTATACCTACAACAGTAAAATTCTGAGATTTTGTGTCATTTTGTAAGGCTGCCAATGCATACTATTTCGTATATTTGATCAGAAGGTCGTATTAGACTAACATCTCAAACAACCCTGAATAGTGGGTATTTCTCCCACAATTTGTCTTTAGAGCTATAATTTTACAAAGATCTTTTGGCGCCTGAATGAAATTGACAAAAGGCGTTGAACATTTGTGATTTCTTTTTGTGAAAATGTATTGAAAAATCTAGTAGTACTCACAAACACGTCGTACTGTACGGAGATGAGGTGGCAGCCGCGCAGGTTGGTGGGCGGCAGCGGCGGCACGTAGAGCAGCTCGTGGCGCCACACGTCGCTGGCGCCGGCGCGCGTCTTGCCGTGCGACAGCGACGCCAGCTCGCGGACTTCCTTCGCCGCCACCTTGCCGTGGGCCGAGTATTGGATCGTCTGGAAAGGATGTGGAGTTAGAGCTGTGGTTACAGGTTTAAAAAATAGAAGAAGAATGATTCAATGTTGAATTATAGCCGTATATACAAGAAGGTGTTGCCATAATCGAAAGAAACGTCGTCTTCTTGTTTTTTTTTCAATACTGTTCACAAATGCTTGGGACAGATAGGGTCTTTCAAGAACAGACAAGACAAGGACGTCGAAAAACGAGTCCAAAATGCTTGGAAGACCTACTGGGCCCTTACAGAACACATGAAAGGTAGCCAGAAGAAAACTCATCGACATGTGCATCCTGGCCGTCCTCACCCACAGTGCACAAAGTTGGTCACTCACTGAACAACAGAAGTCCAAACTCAAGATTTGCCAACGGGCAATGGAGCGCAGCATAATAGGTTTTAAGCGTATAGATCGAGTTAGAAACATCACGCTGCGCTTATTAACTCAAGTAGCGGATGTTGGAGAAAAACAGCCAGGCTGAAGTCGGCCGGACGTGTTTCAAGATTGCACCCGGAGCAATGGGCAAAGATCGTCACTCGCTGGACGCCTGAGGGGGAGGTCATCGCAGTCGCGGTACACCACGGCGAAGGTGGAGCGACGATGTGGTAACATTTGCAGGGCCAACATGGCCAGAGATCACAAGACAAGGAGGTTCGGAAGAAACAATGGGAGACCTTTGCCCAGCAGTGGGACACAAAGAAGGCTAACAAAAAAAAAAAAGAAAACAAATATTCACCAATAGCCTCACAGGCCAAGAAGACAAGTGCAACAAATACTCATAAATCCCAGTAGGTACATCTTACATCCTTGTTCAAAAGGCATGGACTAACCATTATAGTTTCTGCAGGACATGAGCTTTTAGTATGCGACTTTGTTACAGTTGAAATAAGGTTTAAATTGCAATGATTGACGCTCGCTTAGAGAATACAACAACTATATCGGCTATTAAATAAACGATAAAAGGATGAGCAAACACAAAAAGATTATCGCAATCTTTTTCCGCATGTGAAAAATACAGTCGAATTAAGATCCTCCTCCTTTTTGAACTCGGTTAAAAAAAGGCGACAATACAACAAGGCCTCTGACCGACAGGTCGTGATCGTGACTTGAAATTTTAACTCGTTGGTTGTTACGCGAGCCAGTTTCAGTGCAAAAACATTCAGGCGTAAAAAGTGAACAAAAGAAATATCGATGCATCGTGATTTGCTTCGTCGAAAAAACGTGAAAGTCCGGTCGCCTCACAAATTGTTGTGCATCTGCTTTTCGTTATTATTCCATCAAACATTCATACCTGCTGGTAGTAGATGTTGTGTGTATTATTTTTATGACCAAGTAGTTTATTTTCCCGTGCCTACATTTGTAAAGTAAGTGCCCCTTCACTTGCACATTTGATGACCTAAATAATGCCACAATGCCGCAATCAACGTGGCCATCTACTGGGCTCAAATAAAGAATAACACTACCATCAACACGAAAAGAAGAAGATATATGGTGTACATAATAAAGAGTATTCTATTGTATTCTAATACGTATATACCTCAGTGAGCGCGGCCCTGGTCGCCTTGACAGTGGTCCGCGAGTTGTTGACGAGCGTGGCCGTCAGCATGATGCTCTCGCCGGGCACGTACGCGCCGCGGTCCAGCGACACGCCGCACGTCACTGTGCCGGCGCCCACGCAGCCCACGCCTAGGCGGTGGTCCACGCTGCATTCGAACTGTTGCTGCATCATACAAAAATAATCTTAAAAAGTACTTCATAAAAGTACTTCATAAAATTCCAGATGGAAAAACCCAAGAACCACGGGTTTTTCCATCTGGAATTTGTCAATATTGCAATATGTTCGCCCCCTATTACATGAGATCGTGAGCAGTAAGGAAGCATTTAAATTTAATCGTTAATAGGGATTAATTAGTGGATGTGTTTGAAATCTTTGTATCAAATTCATTCTTTCATTCACTAACAGATAACGCATAGCCATAAAATTTTGTACAAGAGTTTCTTATATATTACTAAAGTAGGATTTACTATTTGATTTATTATTATTTTGAACAGGGGATAGGAGAGAAATAATACTGTTATAAAAGGTGGTGTAGGCACCGCCTCTTATAACAGTATTAGCTACATAATTACATATTTTAATGTTACTTAGTAGTTTGTACACACTTAAAGTGAAGTGAGATTAAAATAATACTTTGACAGGTCCTATCGTTGTGGAGGTGTTTAGGGGAGGCTCGACCCAGCAGTGAACGGTATCCTGCAAGCCTGCAACCCCTTACAACTTCTTAACTCTGTGAACCTTGACAACTGGCGACTTACTGCCCGTTACGGTATCAATCAATCTACGTAATAAGTAGTGCATGCATTACTTGCATGGACGTTTTCTTATTGCGCTTCACTGCACGACCGACCTACTCGCTGTGACTGACAGTACCGATGTATACAGTATTATGATGTTATTATTAGTTCCGCTCTTAAGATACCAAGTAGGTAATGAACGTCATCGAGACCATTTCCACGTTCTAGCAGCTGTTATTTCAAGAATAATTTGCATGTGCAGGTTGCACTTGAACATTTCCTAACAGAAAAACGTTACAAAAGCGAGAACGCTTTGAACTCGTTCTAGCTATCTAGTATCGTTGTTAAAAACTCCAAGTCATCACTTTATAAATCCACATATCCATACTATGCTTACTTCCATACTTATTTTAATATTATCAATGTGAAAGTAACTCTGTCTGTTATCTTTTCTTACCAAAACGGCTGATGGGTTTTCGATGATATTTGGCACACAGCTAGACCTGAGTTAGGACATAAGATACTATTTATGACGGTAGTTCATTCCCGTGGGATAATTCCTGACTTCAACGTAGGCAAAACCTAGTAAGCAAGCAGGTAAATGAAAGCACTCACGGACAAAACGGGCGGCTCCAAATTGAGGTCGATCGGGTTCATCACAATGAAGACCTGTTGGTTCTTGTGGGTCAGTCCGTTGGGTTCCCTCAGTGCTGCCTTGCAGTAGTACTGTACCCAGCCGTGCGTGCCCAGGAATGTGGACGGCAGACCCATGGGCAGTCCCAGCTTGAATGGGAAACTGTGTATGCCCGGAGACAGGATTGATTGGCTGTGACCTGGCAAAATAATGATATTGACATTGATAATAGTTATTACAGTAGCGTTTTTTCAGCGTAAGCAGGATAGCGACTTATACGCTGGATGTAGTCTGTTGATGTCCATTAATGGTTCTTATTGCGAAGAAGAATATTCTGCACAGGAAAATAAATGTAGGCCTAAGCCTACATTTTTTTTTTTGGTCTGGCTCTAAAGCCAGACCACACGGCGCGGTGCGTCAGCGTTGCGTCGACGCAGCGCTACCGTTGCGTTGTTTTACATACAAATAACCATAGTGTACACACGGTGCGCTGCGTCGTCGCAACGCACACACGACGGACAGCAGCCCTCGAGACGAAGCGGTAGGGGTGTTATTACCTGCGACGCCGGAGCGACTGCATCCTAGCAACGCAACGCTGCGTTGATGCAGCGCCCGTGTGACCGGAAATGCGTTAAAATTCATGCGTTGCGACGACGCAACGCACCGTGTGTACTGGCTCGGCGGCGAGTTATGTGCAGTGTTTTAATTACGTCTGGTGAGTCCATACGCCTGGACAAAACCTAGTGTGAGGCCTTCGGATTATAGGGTCAAACTACAGTTCGCATATAACACACCTGTAAACCGTTGTACATTTTGAGGGATTCTCATTTTTGGGGCGTGTTCCTTACGACATCGAGAATAATGTGAATCTGCCATACGCATGTGATGACGTCATTTCGAATTACGACTGTGTAGTCGGTGGTTGGTTGATGTGATGTGTACCACATAACAAAAATATGGCTTCACATGTTTTTTTAACCTTTATGTCTTTGAATAAAGTCAATATTTAAACTTTAGAAGGTTTTAAGTCCATCACCATTCACATTATTTTAAATGGTTTGTTAAACCAAGGCAAATATTTGTTTATTGTAGGTACCTATGATTCATACCCATGCGAGTTTTCTTTTACGCTCAGGGCACTGGTACTCTGTGGGGCACTGTAAAATGTTAGCCAATCAGTAAGGCATCACTAATGACTAGTGTTGCCATTTTATAATTAGAAGCTAAGTTTGGGTTAAATATTGAGCAATTTAATATCAGTAAAACGATTAAGTGTAGTGTAGTGGTCAGTGCCTAGGTAAGTCATGTTAAATGGAAGATGATGCTACATTGCTACACCAACAAGACCATTGTGTAATGTGAGACTAGTGCCATTTCCCATGTCCATAGAGGATTGAGGATAGGCATTAAAAGCTAATTACTAGGCTTTTAAGAGTGTTTATGCTGTACGGCATTTTATACAAACTTCCAAGCCCTTGTTTTTCAAAATGAATAAACCGATTTTAATGAAACTTGATATGCATAAGCAGGATACAAAGGTCTAAAAAGTTACTTAAGAACATTTTCAGTACACCTTGCAGCACAAAACTTATTATTACAGTACCTGGTTCACCCAGAAGTCTCATCCTGAAGTCTATGTAATTCTCTTTGTCAAAGAGTCTCTCATGTCTGCCAGATCCTACTCGCACCACACCCTCGCCAATAACATGGAAGTGTAGTCCTAAAATAATGAAAAACTTTTAGTACTTCCTTGTTTAAAAGTTGATTAGATATAGACTTGAAAATTAAGTTGTCAATACCTATAAAAACTCCTACCAATATTAATCAATTATGAATAGTATTTATGTACAGTCAGCAAAAGAGATAAGTATGCAGGATCGTCGGATATAGATGAAGTTTAGTAAGAAACCGATGGATATTCTCGAATAAAATTAAATTTTATTAATAGAAAACAAACAGCTCCTTTATCAAACTAAATTTCAGTCGACAACATTCATCGGTTACTTACTAAATTCCAACTATATCCGACGATCCTGCATACTTATCTCTTTTGCTGACTGTACCAAACAGAGCAGGCAGTTGATCCATGTAAAATACTGGTATCCGTTGCATCTATCCATCAGCTGCATCCGTTTAAACCGGAACCCAAACCCAATATAGTCAGGTAAAGGCTAGTCAGACTGATTGAGTGACATAAATACCAAAAAGATTTAAAAAACACTCTTAAAATTTTAATTCTAAAATAATATAATCTGAATAACTTACTTTTATAATAATGTCAATCTTTAATTAAAACGGACAGTGACAAATAGACTTACGTAGTTTAGTTTACACACATCTGTGCTAGCTATTACAAAATGTTTAACAATAGTCACATAATATTTGTTCTAATCACAATGAACTTACCTAACACAGGTGTGTCATCTTGCAGCTCCATCAGAACTTTCCCAGACAAGAATTGCCCAGGAAAATATAATAATGATGTGTTATCAAAAACTATGAGGAACTTGAGTAGTTTGCGAGGCATTTCGACAGGTCGGCGCTCAATTCACTTTTAGATTACCTAATACCTGTGTTTAGACATACACACTAAATTAAGTAATAAAAAAGTTTATTTAATGAACTTGCACAACAATGGTTTGATGTGGTTATATTATTTATTTAACGTAGCTATTAGATAAGTTATATTGCGGATGTATATTTTATTAGGTATTCCTTAACTTATTATCACATTACACATCAATCACTTAGTTTTATTAGTATCAGATGGGACGATTTGAGAACCTTGTGTGGCTATGAAAGTCACGCCTACGGCTACGACGCGACGAGTCGACAATATCTCATTAAACTTCTGACATCGTAGGCTGTGTACAACAAAGTTGAGAAATATGTTAATCGAAGGCCATCAACTATGACCACAGCTCATACCTTGAACGATTTATAGAAAGATTATGAATGAAATCCACATTGAAATATGTCATATATCACTGTTTTCTATAATTAACAACTTTCTATAATTTTTAAAACCCTGGACAAAGATATTGAACCACGAACTCTAAACAAAAAAACTTTACGGAAACTAAACTTTAACTTACAGCTTTGACATTTCGTTGCGAATAGATTTCTGAAGTTTAAGTTAGGTTGCGTTCATTAATTAATTTACATTATTAATCTATGTAAAATATTCTCATTTTCCCGCTATTTCATAAATTCACCAAAGAAATCATTCGAGAAACTGGATTTATTAAATATTGATCTTTAAGATAGACAGACGGGCACAAAATCTTGACGACGTGAATAACTCTATTCTTCAGGTCCAAGATTGGTTCACGGTAAATAATTTGGTACTTAATGAAAAGAAAACCAAATGCATTAGATTTAAATTGCCTAATGTTAGAAGTAGCGAATGTGACATCATACTGAATGGAGAAAAACTGGAATTTGTTGATCAAACGGTTTTTCTGGGAATCACGCTAGACGAGAAATTACAATGGGGACCTCACATAACATCTCTTGCGGGGCGGCTTAGCTCGGCCGCTTATGCTGTTAGAAAGATAAGACAGTTAACAGATGTAGAAACTGCGCGTTTAGTATATTTTAGCTACTTTCACAGCATTATGTCGTACGGCATTTTACTATGGGGTCGAGCTGCTGACATTGAATCCATATTTATTTTGCAAAAGAGAGCTGTCAGAGCCATTTATAATCTACGTCGTCGCGAATCTCTCAGGGAAATTTTTAAAGGGATTAATATTATGACGGTACCTTGCCAATTCATTTATGAAAATATTATGTATGTAAGAAAAAATCTACATCTTTTTAATAAAATAAGCGATAGACATAATTTTAATACTAGAAATAAAGATAAAATACATCAACCATTTTTCAGGTTAGCCAAAGTACATACATCTTTTATGGGGTACTGTGTTAAATGTTACAATAAAATACCTTGGGATATATTGCAATTAAATGAAAGAAAATTTAAAACTTGCATTAAACGTACACTTAGTAAACAAGCATACTATAAATTAGAAGATTATATCCAGGATAAGAACGCTTGGAAACATGCTGGTCCTGCTCCATAGGACAATCTAGAGTCTAGACAAAATCAAACTGGTTGCTAATTTAACTGTAAATTTATTCTTTTTTACTTTGTTTACATTCTGTAATTACTCTTAACTCACACCCTGACTTATTACTTGTTAAAATAGTTTTTATATACAATGTGGGGATGACAATACGACTATAAATGAAAACACTAACAATACTAATGCATAGGAGTATTTAGGAACCATCAAATAAATCATAACATTCAAATTAAAAAAGTGATTTTTTCTAACATATTAAATAGCGTAAAAGTGTAAACAAAAAAGAACACACTTTAAATATTGCGGCAACAGCGGGTGTTATTGACCCAACAAACATATGGCCGAAACCTGAAAAAATGGTGTCGGTCAGTGTGCCGGGCACCCCTTTTTTGCAGGTTCGTAATAAATGTAAGATTTGTAGTAAGTAAAAACTTCCGCATGCATGGCTCTTATGTCTCAAGCATAACGTATAATATGCATTAGTTCGCAACGGGAAATCAAATTTAAGATAAATTTGACGAAGGTTATTGAACTAGCGAGCTGGACACATGTTGTGTTTAACTGCAAATGTCTTTAACCTATCGGTGCTGGCTTGTTAACAGATACATCATGTAGAAAAAGTCAAAAATGAAAAATAATGTCCAGTGACCAAACTATTGGATTTATTTGATTGAATTTTTTTATGCAGACTGGGAACGTCATTAGGTATACGAAGTTTAATTTATAGTCGTATTGTCATCCCCACATTGTATATATACATATATATATTTTTTTTTTTATCAAAATCGTTTACTTTTTCCATTTTTGTAAATATGTGAGCACCATGTATCTATCAGATTATTAATTTATATGTCATGGTTTCATTTTTAATTCTTTTACCTATTGTGGTATAGTAATTTTATTTTAGGTGCATCGTCTTCACATATTATTTTATTATATAATTAATGTATGCAAAATATTGTAAAACATTTTAAAAGAGTGACGGTGGAGTTTCTTGCCCATTCTTCTCCATACGAAAACTACCTTTTGGAAGGGGCGACTAGAATCAATTCTATTTCATTGTAATTTTTGACGTTCAAAAGTGCCTTTTATGTGCCTATTTGAAATAAATGCTTTGACTTTGACTTTGACTTTTATTGTCTTTGTTAATTTTTTTTTTTAAGTTAACGTTTTCACATTTTTGTATATTTTACAAACAGTTATTTTATTTTCTGTAATACAAGCTAACATTTAACATAATAATATGTAAGTATATGTCGCAGCCAACTGGTTAAATTAGCCGTTCAGTTAACCGCCTAGCCTTTTAACTAAACGGCGGCCTTTCAACTAACGGCCTGAATAATATTCAATTACAGTTTAGGTTGGAAGTCTGTAACCAATCACGCGCGATCCGAATTGGTCGCAGTAACTAGTCAAACCCAAACCAACCAACCCAAATGGGTTAGGTTAGGTTAGGATAGAACTATTATCAACCGCGTGCGAGCCGAGAGAGCGAACCGAGGCGAGCACTACTTCTAAAGGCTAGGCTAATTTAACCAGTTGGCTGCGACATATACATACAATTGTATGAAAAATAAATCATAGGTCATCAAAAAATTCGTCCGCATCGCTGTCAACAGGAACAGTGCCCAAAAGGCTGGCAGCATTACTGTTAACTGGCAACATAAGAAATTATAAAGTTAAAATATCATAGATAATCTATGGTCCCTTCGCCTCCATCTTTCACAGAGTAAGGATCTCAACATTTTTCCTTGTGCATTTAAATTATAAAATCTGTTTAACAATAATAGTTTGGTAATAAATAAACACATTAAAACCATCTCCACGTCTCCTTATTTTAAAAACAATAGGTTATGGGCCCAGACTCGCCTATTATTGGAGATTAACGTGGATACAGATGGGTCTAGATTTTCTAGAATAAAACTCGGAACGACTAGAAACCAAAATGGATTCTTCTTCTGGGGTAAACGCCGCCGCTACTGGATTCACTGTAGTGAAACTTACGGGCAGCGAGAATTGGTCTTTGTGGAAATTCCAAACGAAGATTTTACTAAACGGGCAAGGACTGTTCGGTGTCGTCGATGGTACGATAAAGGAAAATGAGGCAAGTTTAAAACCAAACGAATGGGAGATTTCAGATGCCAAAGCCCAAACACACATCGTGTCGAGAGTTACAGAAAATGTCATGCAACACCTGCTGACTTGTAGTACTTCGGCAGAAATGTGGAGTAAATTGACAAGTATTTACGAACTTAGAAGCTCAACGAGCGTTCATCTACTGCATGAAAGATTCATGAAATATAAATATGAAGAAAAAGGTATGGCAAACTTATTTAGTAAAATAGAACACATGGCAAATCAATTGAAGCAGTTAGGCGAAACAGTTTCTGACAAAATGATCATCACCAAGGTGCTCATGACATTACCACATCAATATAGACACTTCGTGTCAGCGTGGGAAAGTGTTCCTCAAACAGCACAAACATTAAATGACTTGCAGGCAAGGTTGCTTATAGAAGAAGAGCGCATGCAAGGAAGTGAGGAGCCCGTTGCTCTAACCGTGCAAAACATTAAATGTTTCACATGTGGGAAGATTGGCCATAAGAAAAATGTTTGCAGATCAAACATGACTTGTTCATATTGTAAGAAGAAGGGACATACAGTAGAGCAGTGCTATTTTAAGAAAAATAAAGAAAAAGGTATCAGTTCGAAGGAAAATAAAAGACA
The DNA here is from genome assembly GCA_963669345.1 of Gortyna flavago. NCBI lineage: Eukaryota > Metazoa > Arthropoda > Insecta > Lepidoptera > Noctuidae > Gortyna > Gortyna flavago. The sequence continues at coordinate 2,498,499 of OY770126.1, forward strand.
AGGTTCAAAAGAAAATAAAGGACATGTTTCAAAGGATAATAAAGGGGACAACTCAAAAGCGAATGCTTTCGTTTCAAGTGCATTTATTAGCAGTAACAAGGACACAGAAGAATGGATAGTGGACAGTGGTGCAAGTGACCACATGACCCCTAATAAAAATTATTTTTTCAGCTTTTCAGGGATTTCAGGTGACAGATATGTTATAGTTGGAGACGGAAGAAAACTAAAAGTACAAGGAATAGGACAAATAACTCTCAAGGCCTACAACGGCAATGAGTATGTGGAAACGTCACTAAGTGACGTGTTATATGTTCCTGAACTGAAGGTAAATTTATTCTCTGTTACAAAAGCTGTAAATAATGGTTATATGTTGCAAATTAAAGGTAAAAAATGTGAGCTCATTAAAAACAACATAGTATGTTCTGTTGGTAAAAGTATGGATAAGTTCTACGTAATGCAGTTTATTTATGGTCCTTCACATAAGGTAAATTTAACTACTCAGGTTAATAATAATACTCTTAAGGAGTGGCATGAAAAATTGGCACACCAGAACTTTGATTATTGTCGATCAGTGTTAAAACATAATAACATTAAATTCATTGATTCTGATGATTTGTGTATATCATGTATCAAAGGAAAATGTCATCGCTTACCTTTTCCTCAGAGTTTAAACCAAGCAAGTATGTGTTGTGAAATATTACATGCGGATCTGTTGGTGGTTCAAGGTACATTTTAGTAATCAAAGATGATTTTTCAAAATATAGAAAAGTTTACTTTTTAGCACATAAGTCTGAAGTGCCAAGTAAAATAAAACAGTTTGTTAATTATGCTGAAGTTGAAACAAATAATAAAGTAAAGATATTAAGAACTGATAATGGAACAGAATTTTTAAATAAAACTTTAGAGTCCTTTTTAAATAACAAAGGAATACAGCATCAAACTACGGTTGTCTATACACCGGAACAAAATGGTAAAATAGAAAGGGAAATGAGAACGATTATAGAAGCTGCTAGGACTATGTTAATTCAATCTAATTTAGATAAAACGCTGTGGGCTGAAGCGGTTAATACGGCTGTGTATACATTAAACAGAACTTATATTAAAAATAAGAATACTGATAAAACACCCTATGAATGTTGGTCAGGTAGGAATTTTGATATACATACTTTACATAAATTTGGAAATCCAGTTTTTAGTCATGTACCTAAAGAAAAAAGAAGAAAATTAGATTCAAAAGGAAAGAAAGGATATTTTGTTGATTATGGGGAATTGACTAAGGGATATAGAATCTATTATAAAGAAGAAAATATAGTAGAGATTAAAAGGGATGTAGTTTTTATAAAAGATAGTGATTTTGAAGATAAAAATAAAACACCTAATAGGGAAATTACAGAAAATTCTGAAATTAGACTCGAAGAAAATAATGTAAATATTGAAAACTCATTGGTGGAAAATGACGTTGTTGACGAAATTATACAGGATCAAGATAGCAGGGATAGTAC